>JARJEI010000015.1:3820000-5020000 GCA_029955415.1 Lottia scabra
TTGGGAG
Organism: Lottia scabra; assembly: GCA_029955415.1. Lineage (NCBI taxonomy): Eukaryota > Metazoa > Mollusca > Gastropoda > Lottiidae > Lottia > Lottia scabra. The sequence goes on from JARJEI010000015.1 coordinate 3,820,008, forward strand.
CTTGTAGGGCCCATCAAACATTTTGTCCGGTAGGGTAGGGCTTCGCAGGGGGGTTAAAATCTGTATAAAGGTAATTCTCGGTGGTGATATATGCCCAAATATGTCTGTTGTGCATAAAAAACCCTTTGTAAGATCAAAAAAGTGTTTGAATTTTTGAAAAAAAATAAAGGTTTCGGCGGGGTTTCGAACCCGGGCCTCTCTACGGGTGGCTCCAGCACGCTAACCGCTTCGCCACCGCGACATGAAAGAAGGTTGGCCAGAGTAAGCCGTGACCCTGACTCCCAAGGGGGTAAACGCCCTATTTCTGCAGCCAATCACGTTTTAGCACATAACACTGCCATCGATTGATCAAAAATAGGTCGTTCGCATATGAATCGAACCAGCGTTTAATGGCCTATCGTTTTAACACAAAATTGAGGCGATAAATTAATATTGGGAGCTTGTAGGGCCCATCAAACATTTTGTCCGGTAGGGTAGGGCTTCGCAGGGGGGTTAAAATCTGTATAAAGGTAATTCTCGGTGGTGATATATGCCCAAATATGTCTGTTGTGCATAAAAAACCCTTTGTAAGATCAAAAAAGTGTTTGAATTTTTGAAAAAAAATAAAGGTTTCGGCGGGGTTTCGAACCCGGGCCTCTCTACGGGTGGCTCCAGCACGCTAACCGCTTCGCCACCGCGACATGAAAGAAGGTTGGCCAGAGTAAGCCGTGACCCTGACTCCCAAGGGGGTAAACGCCCTATTTCTGCAGCCAATCACGTTTTAGCACATAACACTGCCATCGATTGATCAAAAATAGGTCGTTCGCATATGAATCGAACCAGCGTTTAATGGCCTATCGTTTTAACACAAAATTGAGGCGATAAATTAATATTGGGAGCTTGTAGGGCCCATCAAACATTTTGTCCGGTAGGGTAGGGCTTCGCAGGGGGGTTAAAATCTGTATAAAGGTAATTCTCGGTGGTGATATATGCCCAAATATGTCTGTTGTGCATAAAAAACCCTTTGTAAGATCAAAAAAGTGTTTGAATTTTTGAAAAAAAATAAAGGTTTCGGCGGGGTTTCGAACCCGGGCCTCTCTACGGGTGGCTCCAGCACGCTAACCGCTTCGCCACCGCGACATGAAAGAAGGTTGGCCAGAGTAAGCCGTGACCCTGACTCCCAAGGGGGTAAACGCCCTATTTCTGCAGCCAATCACGTTTTAGCACATAACACTGCCATCGATTGATCAAAAATAGGTCGTTCGCATATGAATCGAACCAGCGTTTAATGGCCTATCGTTTTAACACAAAATTGAGGCGATAAATTAATATTGGGAGCTTGTAGGGCCCATCAAACATTTTGTCCGGTAGGGTAGGGCTTCGCAGGGGGGTTAAAATCTGTATAAAGGTAATTCTCGGTGGTGATATATGCCCAAATATGTCTGTTGTGCATAAAAAACCCTTTGTAAGATCAAAAAAGTGTTTGAATTTTTGAAAAAAAATAAAGGTTTCGGCGGGGTTTCGAACCCGGGCCTCTCTACGGGTGGCTCCAGCACGCTAACCGCTTCGCCACCGCGACATGAAAGAAGGTTGGCCAGAGTAAGCCGTGACCCTGACTCCCAAGGGGGTAAACGCCCTATTTCTGCAGCCAATCACGTTTTAGCACATAACACTGCCATCGATTGATCAAAAATAGGTCGTTCGCATATGAATCGAACCAGCGTTTAATGGCCTATCGTTTTAACACAAAATTGAGGCGATAAATTAATATTGGGAGCTTGTAGGGCCCATCAAACATTTTGTCCGGTAGGGTAGGGCTTCGCAGGGGGGTTAAAATCTGTATAAAGGTAATTCTCGGTGGTGATATATGCCCAAATATGTCTGTTGTGCATAAAAAACCCTTTGTAAGATCAAAAAAGTGTTTGAATTTTTGAAAAAAAATAAAGGTTTCGGCGGGGTTTCGAACCCGGGCCTCTCTACGGGTGGCTCCAGCACGCTAACCGCTTCGCCACCGCGACATGAAAGAAGGTTGGCCAGAGTAAGCCGTGACCCTGACTCCCAAGGGGGTAAACGCCCTATTTCTGCAGCCAATCACGTTTTAGCACATAACACTGCCATCGATTGATCAAAAATAGGTCGTTCGCATATGAATCGAACCAGCGTTTAATGGCCTATCGTTTTAACACAAAATTGAGGCGATAAATTAATATTGGGAGCTTGTAGGGCCCATCAAACATTTTGTCCGGTAGGGTAGGGCTTCGCAGGGGGGTTAAAATCTGTATAAAGGTAATTCTCGGTGGTGATATATGCCCAAATATGTCTGTTGTGCATAAAAAACCCTTTGTAAGATCAAAAAAGTGTTTGAATTTTTGAAAAAAAATAAAGGTTTCGGCGGGGTTTCGAACCCGGGCCTCTCTACGGGTGGCTCCAGCACGCTAACCGCTTCGCCACCGCGACATGAAAGAAGGTTGGCCAGAGTAAGCCGTGACCCTGACTCCCAAGGGGGTAAACGCCCTATTTCTGCAGCCAATCACGTTTTAGCACATAACACTGCCATCGATTGATCAAAAATAGGTCGTTCGCATATGAATCGAACCAGCGTTTAATGGCCTATCGTTTTAACACAAAATTGAGGCGATAAATTAATATTGGGAGCTTGTAGGGCCCATCAAACATTTTGTCCGGTAGGGTAGGGCTTCGCAGGGGGGTTAAAATCTGTATAAAGGTAATTCTCGGTGGTGATATATGCCCAAATATGTCTGTTGTGCATAAAAAACCCTTTGTAAGATCAAAAAAGTGTTTGAATTTTTGAAAAAAAATAAAGGTTTCGGCGGGGTTTCGAACCCGGGCCTCTCTACGGGTGGCTCCAGCACGCTAACCGCTTCGCCACCGCGACATGAAAGAAGGTTGGCCAGAGTAAGCCGTGACCCTGACTCCCAAGGGGGTAAACGCCCTATTTCTGCAGCCAATCACGTTTTAGCACATAACACTGCCATCGATTGATCAAAAATAGGTCGTTCGCATATGAATCGAACCAGCGTTTAATGGCCTATCGTTTTAACACAAAATTGAGGCGATAAATTAATATTGGGAGCTTGTAGGGCCCATCAAACATTTTGTCCGGTAGGGTAGGGCTTCGCAGGGGGGTTAAAATCTGTATAAAGGTAATTCTCGGTGGTGATATATGCCCAAATATGTCTGTTGTGCATAAAAAACCCTTTGTAAGATCAAAAAAGTGTTTGAATTTTTGAAAAAAAATAAAGGTTTCGGCGGGGTTTCGAACCCGGGCCTCTCTACGGGTGGCTCCAGCACGCTAACCGCTTCGCCACCGCGACATGAAAGAAGGTTGGCCAGAGTAAGCCGTGACCCTGACTCCCAAGGGGGTAAACGCCCTATTTCTGCAGCCAATCACGTTTTAGCACATAACACTGCCATCGATTGATCAAAAATAGGTCGTTCGCATATGAATCGAACCAGCGTTTAATGGCCTATCGTTTTAACACAAAATTGAGGCGATAAATTAATATTGGGAGCTTGTAGGGCCCATCAAACATTTTGTCCGGTAGGGTAGGGCTTCGCAGGGGGGTTAAAATCTGTATAAAGGTAATTCTCGGTGGTGATATATGCCCAAATATGTCTGTTGTGCATAAAAAACCCTTTGTAAGATCAAAAAAGTGTTTGAATTTTTGAAAAAAAATAAAGGTTTCGGCGGGGTTTCGAACCCGGGCCTCTCTACGGGTGGCTCCAGCACGCTAACCGCTTCGCCACCGCGACATGAAAGAAGGTTGGCCAGAGTAAGCCGTGACCCTGACTCCCAAGGGGGTAAACGCCCTATTTCTGCAGCCAATCACGTTTTAGCACATAACACTGCCATCGATTGATCAAAAATAGGTCGTTCGCATATGAATCGAACCAGCGTTTAATGGCCTATCGTTTTAACACAAAATTGAGGCGATAAATTAATATTGGGAGCTTGTAGGGCCCATCAAACATTTTGTCCGGTAGGGTAGGGCTTCGCAGGGGGGTTAAAATCTGTATAAAGGTAATTCTCGGTGGTGATATATGCCCAAATATGTCTGTTGTGCATAAAAAACCCTTTGTAAGATCAAAAAAGTGTTTGAATTTTTGAAAAAAAATAAAGGTTTCGGCGGGGTTTCGAACCCGGGCCTCTCTACGGGTGGCTCCAGCACGCTAACCGCTTCGCCACCGCGACATGAAAGAAGGTTGGCCAGAGTAAGCCGTGACCCTGACTCCCAAGGGGGTAAACGCCCTATTTCTGCAGCCAATCACGTTTTAGCACATAACACTGCCATCGATTGATCAAAAATAGGTCGTTCGCATATGAATCGAACCAGCGTTTAATGGCCTATCGTTTTAACACAAAATTGAGGCGATAAATTAATATTGGGAGCTTGTAGGGCCCATCAAACATTTTGTCCGGTAGGGTAGGGCTTCGCAGGGGGGTTAAAATCTGTATAAAGGTAATTCTCGGTGGTGATATATGCCCAAATATGTCTGTTGTGCATAAAAAACCCTTTGTAAGATCAAAAAAGTGTTTGAATTTTTGAAAAAAAATAAAGGTTTCGGCGGGGTTTCGAACCCGGGCCTCTCTACGGGTGGCTCCAGCACGCTAACCGCTTCGCCACCGCGACATGAAAGAAGGTTGGCCAGAGTAAGCCGTGACCCTGACTCCCAAGGGGGTAAACGCCCTATTTCTGCAGCCAATCACGTTTTAGCACATAACACTGCCATCGATTGATCAAAAATAGGTCGTTCGCATATGAATCGAACCAGCGTGTAATGGCCTATCGTTTTAACACAAAATTGAGGCGATAAATTAATATTGGGAGCTTGTAGGGCCCATCAAACATTTTGTCCGGTAGGGTAGGGCTTCGCAGGGGGGTTAAAATCTGTATAAAGGTAATTCTCGGTGGTGATATATGCCCAAATATGTCTGTTGTGCATAAAAAACCCTTTGTAAGATCAAAAAAGTGTTTGAATTTTTGAAAAAAAATAAAGGTTTCGGCGGGGTTTCGAACCCGGGCCTCTCTACGGGTGGCTCCAGCACGCTAACCGCTTCGCCACCGCGACATGAAAGAAGGTTGGCCAGAGTAAGCCGTGACCCTGACTCCCAAGGGGGTAAACTCCCTATTTCTGCAGCCAATCACGTTTTAGCACATAACACTGCCATCGATTGATCAAAAATAGGTCGTTCGCATATGAATCGAACCAGCGTTTAATGGCCTATCGTTTTAACACAAAATTGAGGCGATAAATTAATATTGGGAGCTTGTAGGGCCCATCAAACATTTTGTCCGGTAGGGTAGGGCTTCGCAGGGGGGTTAAAATCTGTATAAAGGTAATTCTCGGTGGTGATATATGCCCAAATATGTCTGTTGTGCATAAAAAACCCTTTGTAAGATCAAAAAAGTGTTTGAATTTTTGAAAAAAAATAAAGGTTTCGGCGGGGTTTCGAACCCGGGCCTCTCTACGGGTGGCTCCAGCACGCTAACCGCTTCGCCACCGCGACATGAAAGAAGGTTGGCCAGAGTAAGCCGTGACCCTGACTCCCAAGGGGGTAAACGCCCTATTTCTGCAACCAATCACGTTTTAGCACATAACACTGCCATCGATTGATCAAAAATAGGTCGTTCGCATATGAATCGAACCAGCGTTTAATGGCCTATCGTTTTAACACAAAATTGAGGCGATAAATTAATATTGGGAGCTTGTAGGGCCCATCAAACATTTTGTCCGGTAGGGTAGGGCTTCGCAGGGGGGTTAAAATCTGTATAAAGGTAATTCTCGGTGGTGATATATGCCCAAATATGTCTGTTGTGCATAAAAAAACCTTTGTAAGATCAAAAAAGTGTTTGAATTTTTGAAAAAAATAAAGGTTTCGGCGGGGTTTCGAACCCGGGCCTCTCTACGGGTGGCTCCAGCACGCTAACCGCTTCGCCACCGCGACATGAAAGAAGGTTGGCCAGAGTAAGCCGTGACCCTGACTCCCAAGGGGGTAAACGCCCTATTTCTGCAGCCAATCACGTTTTAGCACATAACACTGCCATCGATTGATCAAAAATAGGTCGTTCGCATATGAATCGAACCAGCGTTTAATGGCCTATCGTTTTAACACAAAATTGAGGCGATAAATTAATATTGGGAGCTTGTAGGGCCCATCAAACATTTTGTCCGGTAGGGTAGGGCTTCGCAGGGGGGTTAAAATCTGTATAAAGGTAATTCTCGGTGGTGATATATGCCCAAATATGTCTGTTGTGCATAAAAAACCCTTTGTAAGATCAAAAAAGTGTTTGAATTTTTGAAAAAAAATAAAGGTTTCGGCGGGGTTTCGAACCCGGGCCTCTCTACGGGTGGCTCCAGCACGCTAACCGCTTCGCCACCGCGACATGAAAGAAGGTTGGCCAGAGTAAGCCGTGACCCTGACTCCCAAGGGGGTAAACGCCCTATTTCTGCAGCCAATCACGTTTTAGCACATAACACTGCCATCGATTGATCAAAAATAGGTCGTTCGCATATGAATCGAACCAGCGTTTAATGGCCTATCGTTTTAACACAAAATTGAGGCGATAAATTAATATTGGGAGCTTGTAGGGCCCATCAAACATTTTGTCCGGTAGGGTAGGGCTTCGCAGGGGGGTTAAAATCTGTATAAAGGTAATTCTCGGTGGTGATATATGCCCAAATATGTCTGTTGTGCATAAAAAACCCTTTGTAAGATCAAAAAAGTGTTTGAATTTTTGAAAAAAAATAAAGGTTTCGGCGGGGTTTCGAACCCGGGCCTCTCTACGGGTGGCTCCAGCACGCTAACCGCTTCGCCACCGCGACATGAAAGAAGGTTGGCCAGAGTAAGCCGTGACCCTGACTCCCAAGGGGGTAAACGCCCTATTTCTGCAGCCAATCACGTTTTAGCACATAACACTGCCATCGATTGATCAAAAATAGGTCGTTCGCATATGAATCGAACCAGCGTTTAATGGCCTATCGTTTTAACACAAAATTGAGGCGATAAATTAATATTGGGAGCTTGTAGGGCCCATCAAACATTTTGTCCGGTAGGGTAGGGCTTCGCAGGGGGGTTAAAATCTGTATAAAGGTAATTCTCGGTGGTGATATATGCCCAAATATGTCTGTTGTGCATAAAAGACCCTTTGTAAGATCAAAAAAGTGTTTGAATTTTTGAAAAAAAATAAAGGTTTCGGCGGGGTTTCGAACCCGGGCCTCTCTACGGGTGGCTCCAGCACGCTAACCGCTTCGCCACCGCGACATGAAAGAAGGTTGGCCAGAGTAAGCCGTGACCCTGACTCCCAAGGGGGTAAACGCCCTATTTCTGCAGCCAATCACGTTTTAGCACATAACACTGCCATCGATTGATCAAAAATAGGTCGTTCGCATATGAATCGAACCAGCGTTTAATGGCCTATCGTTTTAACACAAAATTGAGGCGATAAATTAATATTGGGAGCTTGTAGGGCCCATCAAACATTTTGTCCGGTAGGGTAGGGCTTCGCAGGGGGGTTAAAATCTGTATAAAGGTAATTCTCGGTGGTGATATATGCCCAAATATGTCTGTTGTGCATAAAAGACCCTTTGTAAGATCAAAAAAGTGTTTGAATTTTTGAAAAAAAATAAAGGTTTCGGCGGGGTTTCGAACCCGGGCCTCTCTACGGGTGGCTCCAGCACGCTAACCGCTTCGCCACCGCGACATGAAAGAAGGTTGGCCAGAGTAAGCCGTGACCCTGACTCCCAAGGGGGTAAACGCCCTATTTCTGCAGCCAATCACGTTTTAGCACAATAATGTAAAAACCTCTTGTCTTGTGCTTTAAATGTGTTGGATACTTTAATATTTTCTGCTGAAGTCCCTCGGACCAGTGTGTTATTCTGAGATTTAAGGTAACTTTATTTATTAAGTGTTATTTATTGTGATATTTTCATAAAAAAAACTTTTCTTCGGCAATAATATAAGACTATGGCTTCTAACAGTGTGGCTATAAATAGTATCAGTGCCAGTGACCATAGCATAGACTCTACACTAGCTAATTGTAATAGGAGGAAACCTACTAGTAATAGTACCCCACTTTCCAGGATTATATCGAACTATTCACTAAATAAAAACAAATCTGTGAAAAAACTTATTGATGCCTCTTTTAGAGATAAGCTCTCGATAGATCAAACTGGCGGCGGAATTGTTATTACATGGAATGCAGGGTACTATGCAGAATTCAGAAGAATATGCGTTAAGTACTTTCAGAACACAGGCCACAAGATAGAATCTACACAAAAGTTTGATAAGGACAGAAATGTGGAATCCGATTCTATCAAAATAATATCTAAGGAATCAAATTTCACCCTCAACCTCTACCACACAACATCTAAAGTTCTAATAAATGGAAAAAACTGCCAAAACTTTACAGATTCCCATCTTAATAACATGATGTCATTGATGGACTCCACAGCAGCACAAAATATAAACCATGTCCTACAAAAAACAGAGGCCACACCCGATTCATCCACCAAAAAACTGCATCATTCAACGCCAATACAAGTAAATACAGAAGAAGACAGCCTGAGACTTTTTTTAGAAGTAAGTGTTAGTGAAGATGAAGACTCTCCAAACATAGTGCGTCACGACTCCTATGCGACCATTACATCTTCCGAAACGAGCCTAGAGGAAATCCCAAAACCAAAGAAAATGCCAAAATTTGCCCTTAGAATCAAAAATAAATTTACTAAAAAACCCGGAATATCACCAAATCTAGAAGTAACAAAACTCAAACAAACAATTAATAATCTTGAAGCCGAAATTCAAAAATTACATGGGACGATTTCGGATAGCGAATTGTGTGCCCGGAGCTTTAAAGAAGACTACGAAAACCTGCAGAAAAAACACCAACAAACTGTGTTCATAAATCAAAACCTTCAAGAAGAAAATACAAGATTGAAAGAAATCCAGACAAAACAATTCTCACAGCTGAAGGATTCTCTAGCTGATAAAAATGTCATTGAACAAGAACTTTCAAATGCTCATAAGTTATTCAAAATCTTAGGAGCTGAGAAAGATAAACTCAATGAAACAATAGATAGACAGCATCAAACAATTAACTTATTAGAAAACCAAACAACTCCATCAAGTCTAGTAACCAACAGAAAAACACAACCCAGTATACTGCCTCCTCAGACAAAAGAAACACCACCCATTAAACCAATTGAAGAAATTTATCCGAGGGAAACTTTAATAAGGAAGGCTGAAATAAGAGCTAAATCGGCAATAACATTATCTGGAAAAAGTGTTTCTTTGGTGGGATCATCGATATTGAAAAATATCATCCCCAAGCGTCTGGATCCTACTAGAGAAACAGAAATCAGAACAATACGAGGTGGCAAAATCAAGGACGCTGTGACATTTATATCAAGGTGTGCACCCTCCCAGAAAAGGTCAACTATCATTTTCTTAATTGGCTCTAATGATGCCACGGATGACTGTGTGAATTTTGATATTATATCCAGTGATTATAGAAGCCTAATCTCAACCACAAGACAAATATATCCCAATTGTACCATAAAATTCCTAGAAGTGTTGCCTAGGTCAAACAACAAAAACAATTTGATTAACTTGAATATCAATTTAAAGAGGGTATGTCTGTCCGAGAAGTGTGAATTTATTAACACCAACGCATTCTTTTCTACTTCACATGGAATTAAACATTATCTCTACAGTGATGGAGTCCACTTAAATATGAAAGGTACGGCACAATTAGTTAAAACTATCAAGCATTCTTTAAATGTCCCTCTTCATGTGAACAGAATGCCAGTTAATTCTTTCATCAAACCTCTTATGAGTAGATTACCAGACACAAGATATCCCCCTCCTAATTATTTTACACCCCTATCACTTTTCAGACGTTCATTTGACCGTAAAATTACTTACCCCATGCCCTCTTATCCTCCACATTGGTCATTTTAGTACTATATGATTAATTTGTACTTGTGCTTTATTTGTTTAACCTCCAACTGTTCTATTTGATTGATTTGTAATCTTTCTATACTTGTTATTCTTAATATTTGGCATTTCATTATTTTCTCGTTAAATCCAACACATTTTCTGCATATTTGATATTGGTTTTTTTCACATATATTATTACAAATTTTATACTATGGTTATTAAGGTCGGCTTTTGGAATATAAATGGATTCGAATCAAAAATTACAAATCACAAGAATGATTTGTACACTGCCATTAGGCATCTTGATATTGTATGTTTTTCTGAGACCTGGATATCCCGGGACAAATGTGATTTATATACCAAAGACTTTCCTGGATATACAGGTCATTTTTTCAATAGAAAAGATGGCAGTTGCACCCTTAAATCTAGGGGTGGGTCTGCAATCTTTTACAATTCTAAATATAAAGACAGCATTGAAGTCACCAAGGACAACGATGGGGATATTGTCTGGTTTAAACTCAAGAAATCGGTTTTCAATCTCGAAAAAGATCTTTTCATATGCTCGGTGTATATTCCACCTCAAAATTCTTGTATTTGGAATAAAAAACAACATGATCCATTTGATATACTCGGGAAGGATATAATCAAATATAGTTCATTAGGCAACGTTTTACTCGGTGGTGACTTCAATGCTAGAACTTCCGATCTAAATGACATATTAATATTCGATACTGAATCATCTTCTTTTGATAAGCCTTTCCCTCAGGTGTTACAACATGTCCCTGAAAACAAATTCCTTGCCTCGAGAAACAATCAGGATAAGAAAAAGAACACCTGGGGTAAAGAACTTATCCAATTATGTAATAGTGCCAATACTTGTATTCTTAATGGTCGATGTATTGGGGACATGTTAGGGGCAAATACGTGTATTAATACTCAAGGTTCTAGCACAGTAGATTATGTATTAACAAACCTCTCTCATTTTCATCACGTTCAAAGTCTACAAATATCTCCTTTCAGCTTCTTATCAGATCATTGTCTTTTGTCGTGTACTTTACTGATTTCTGACGCACCGATTGTTAAAACAAATTCTACTAATATACAACGAGGTAATAATAATACTAATAACTATAATAACAATAAAGACAATAAAACAGCCAGTAGAAATAACATGAAATTTATTTGGAAACCAGAATCATCAATAATTTTTCTTGAAAAGCTCAAATTTTTGAAAAACAAACCCGAATTTCGCGATTTTATATTTAAGCCACAAAAAAACAATCCCGAAGGCATTCAAGCTGCAACCAATTTAATAACAGATTTTATTTTAGATACTTCTAAATCTTGTCTTAAACTTGTTAAAAATAACAATTCAACCAAAAAGAAAAACAAATGGTTTGATAAAGATTGCTCGCGTTTAAAAAGGGATATGATCAATGCCTTGCATGTTTTCAACCAAAATCCATCAAACGTTCATTTCAAATCCATTTATTTCAAACGTAAAAAAGAATATAAGAAAATAACTAAAATTAAAATGAGACAGTCTAAGAATAATATTTTAAATAAACTTGATGGATTACAATCCAATAATCCAAGAGAATATTGGAAGCTGATAAATTCTTTAATAAAAAATGACTCAGATTCGGTAGATGACAACATTTCACTAGATAAGTGGCAAAATCACTTTAAAAAATTATTCGAACAGTGTAAAGTAACATCGAAATTAGACAACAAAATCGATACAAAAATTGAAAGTTTGAGTGCTAGTGTTTTACCAAATGTAGAACTGAATAAAGAAATAAGCTATGAAGAAATACAAACAGCCTTTAAAAGCTTGAAGAAGAACAAATCACCAGGTCCAGATATGATTTTAAATGAAATGTTAATGAGCTCTTTAGATATTATGAAAAATCACTATCACAAATTATTCAATCTTATCCTTACAACTGGTATATTCCCGTCATCATGGTCCGAATCTTTTATAATCCCTATATTCAAAAAAGGTGAAAAAAATGACACGAATAATTATCGTGGTATTGCTCTTAGTAGTTGTCTATCGAAGGCCTTTTTATCAATAATTAATAAACGTATAACAAATCATTTGGAACTAAATGAGATCATTGATACAGCCCAGCATGGATTTAGAAAAAACCGCAGAACCGTTGACAATATTTTTATTCTTAAAACAATCATTAGTAAATACAAAAGTAAAAAACAGCCTCTTTATATATTTTTCGTTGACTTCTCTAAAGCATTCGACAATGTTTGGAGGAAAGGTATTACATATAAACTTTTAAAGAATGATATATCTGGAAATATTTTAAATCTTATTTCCTCTATATATACTAATACCCCTTATAGAGTTAAAACCAAATCAGGAGTAACCAATTATATTAATTCTATTGCCGGTGTTAAACAAGGTTGCGTGTTAAGCCCAACTCTTTTCAATGTGTACATCAACGATCTCCAAAAGTATTTGAAAAAATCAAATTCAAATTTTCCTCTTTTAGACAATTGTCCTGTTACACATTTATCCTTCGCTGATGACCTTATTTTGTTCTCTAGAACACCCCAGGGACTTCAAAACTCAATACATCAACTTGAACATTTTTGTGCTGACTGGAAGTTCAATATCAATCTCGATAAATCCAAAATAATGATTTTTAATTCTATCAAAAAATTACAGGTCAGTTTTTCTTTTAACAGTAAATCAATTCAAATAGTCTCTTCTTATACCTATTTAGGCCTTTGTATATCAAACAACTCTACTTTTAAGTGTGCTATAGCTGAACTTAGTAAAAAAGCTAGGAGAGCTTGGTTTAGCGTAAAACAAAAAATATGTACCACCGACAATCTTCCCACTTCCACCTTTTTAAAATTATATAACAGCATTGTAAAGCAAATAGCGCTGTATGCATCTGATGTTTGGGGTCTGCAGGTAGTACATAGTAAAAAGCTCATGTTTAATAACTGGGACAAATTAGAACATAATGCCATCTCTATAAGTACAGCTAAATCCATACTAAGTGTACCTAAAAAGGCCTCAAACATCGGATGTCTTTCAGAATTATCAATATTTCCCTTACAGTTGGATATTTACCAAAGAATGATTATTTATTTTAAGAGATTTCTAGATAACACAACTCTTCAAAAAAATCCTTTATTAAATGCAGCCTTCAATGAAGATATGAACTTAGCCTCAAGTCAACCGAAACTTTCTTGGACAAATGCTGTTTTCACCCTCCTTAATAAATTTAACATTGACCCCATTAATTTCTCACCTAAACAAATTAAACTCTCATTGCAAAATTCCTTTCATTCTATTATTTATCATGATGCTATCAACAGTCCCCACAATAAATTGAGAACATATGGTTCTGTCAAACCCTTCATTTCAACCCCATCTAATTATTTAAATCATGTCAAAAATCCTAAATTTAAAACAGCATTGACTTCTCTTAGACTAAGTACGCACCCATTAGAAATTGAGAGAGGTCGGTACAGACAAATTCCTGTTGATAGACGTGTCTGTCAACAATGTGATTCATCCCTTGTTGAAGATGAATACCATTTCCTCTTGACGTGCCCTAAATACAATGACTTGAGAGAAAAGTTTATATCTCCAATCATTTCACAATTAAATATTCCGTTATCATTCCATTTACTTTTTGATCCTCAAACTTACAAATTGGCTCAAGCTGTCTCAAAATATATTTTTTACGCATTAGAATTGAGAAATAAATAGGCTTCTGTATCATAAATAATGGATATATTCATTTGAATGAACATGTTTCCTTTTTATCTTCTTCTTCTTTTGTAATATATATTCGTTATAGTGCATTATTATTTGTTTGTTTTGTATGTATAGCCTTGAATATAAACCTGCGGCTGAATATTTCATGTTTCAGGTTGCTACAAATTTCGTAATAACCTCTCAACATGAGGGGGTACAGGTTTTTTTTTTATTTTTTTTTTTTTATGTATTTTTATGTATTTTATGTATTTTTATGTAGTTTTATGTATTTTTTATGTTTGTATGCTGTCCAATCAGGGCGAACAATACAATAAATATCTATCTATCATAACACTGCCATCGATTGATCAAAAATAGGTCGTTCGCATATGAATCGAACCAGCGTTTAATGGCCTATCGTTTTAACACAAAATTGAGGCGATAAATTAATATTGGGAGCTTGTAGGGCCCATCAAACATTTTGTCCGGTAGGGTAGGGCTTCGCAGGGGGGTTAAAATCTGTATAAAGGTAATTCTCGGTGGTGATATATGCCCAAATATGTCTGTTGTGCATAAAAAACCCTTTGTAAGATCAAAAAAGTGTTTGAATTTTTGAAAAAAAATAAAGGTTTCGGCGGGGTTTCGAACCCGGGCCTCTCTACGGGTGGCTCCAGCACGCTAACCGCTTCGCCACCGCGACATGAAAGAAGGTTGGCCAGAGTAAGCCGTGACCCTGACTCCCAAGGGGGTAAACGCCCTATTTCTGCAGCCAATCACGTTTTAGCACATAACACTGCCATCGATTGATCAAAAATAGGTCGTTCGCATATGAATCGAACCAGCGTTTAATGGCCTATCGTTTTAACACCAAATTGAGGCGATAAATTAATATTGGGAGCTTGTAGGGCCCATCAAACATTTTGTCCGGTAGGGTAGGGCTTCGCAGGGGGGTTAAAATCTGTATAAAGGTAATTCTCGGTGGTGATATATGCCCAAATATGTCTGTTGTGCATAAAAAACCCTTTGTAAGATCAAAAAAGTGTTTGAATTTTTGAAAAAAAATAAAGGTTTCGGCGGGGTTTCGAACCCGGGCCTCTCTACGGGTGGCTCCAGCACGCTAACCGCTTCGCCACCGCGACATGAAAGAAGGTTGGCCAGAGTAAGCCGTGACCCTGACTCCCAAGGGGGTAAACGCCCTATTTCTGCAGCCAATCACGTTTTAGCACATAACACTGCCATCGATTGATCAAAAATAGGTCGTTCGCATATGAATCGAACCAGCGTTTAATGGCCTATCGTTTTAACACCAAATTGAGGCGATAAATTAATATTGGGAGCTTGTAGGGCCCATCAAACATTTTGTCCGGTAGGGTAGGGCTTCGCAGGGGGGTTAAAATCTGTATAAAGGTAATTCTCGGTGGTGATATATGCCCAAATATGTCTGTTGTGCATAAACAACCCTTTGTAAGATCAAAAAAGTGTTTGAATTTTTGAAAAAAAATAAAGGTTTCGGCGGGGTTTCGAACCCGGGCCTCTCTACGGGTGGCTCCAGCACGCTAACCGCTTCGCCACCGCGACATGAAAGAAGGTTGGCCAGAGTAAGCCGTGACCCTGACTCCCAAGGGGGTAAACGCCCTATTTCTGCAGCCAATCACGTTTTAGCACATAACACTGCCATCGATTGATCAAAAATAGGTCGTTCGCATATGAATCGAACCAGCGTTTAATGGCCTATCGTTTTAACACCAAATTGAGGCGATAAATTAATATTGGGAGCTTGTAGGGCCCATCAAACATTTTGTCCGGTAGGGTAGGGCTTCGCAGGGGGGTTAAAATCTGTATAAAGGTAATTCTCGGTGGTGATATATGCCCAAATATGTCTGTTGTGCATAAAAAACCCTTTGTAAGATCAAAAAAGTGTTTGAATTTTTGAAAAAAAATAAAGGTTTCGGCGGGGTTTCGAACCCGGGCCTCTCTACGGGTGGCTCCAGCACGCTAACCGCTTCGCCACCGCGACATGAAAGAAGGTTGGCCAGAGTAAGCCGTGACCCTGACTCCCAAGGGGGTAAACGCCCTATTTCTGCAGCCAATCACGTTTTAGCACATAACACTGCCATCGATTGATCAAAAATAGGTCGTTCGCATATGAATCGAACCAGCGTTTAATGGCCTATCGTTTTAACACCAAATTGAGGCGATAAATTAATATTGGGAGCTTGTAGGGCCCATCAAACATTTTGTCCGGTAGGGTAGGGCTTCGCAGGGGGGTTAAAATCTGTATAAAGGTAATTCTCGGTGGTGATATATGCCCAAATATGTCTGTTGTGCATAAAAAACCCTTTGTAAGATCAAAAAAGTGTTTGAATTTTTGAAAAAAAATAAAGGTTTCGGCGGGGTTTCGAACCCGGGCCTCTCTACGGGTGGCTCCAGCACGCTAACCGCTTCGCCACCGCGACATGAAAGAAGGTTGGCCAGAGTAAGCCGTGACCCTGACTCCCAAGGGGGTAAACGCCCTATTTCTGCAGCCAATCACGTTTTAGCACATAACACTGCCATCGATTGATCAAAAATAGGTCGTTCGCATATGAATCGAACCAGCGTTTAATGGCCTATCGTTTTAACACAAAATTGAGGCGATAAATTAATATTGGGAGCTTGTAGGGCCCATCAAACATTTTGTCCGGTAGGGTAGGGCTTCGCAGGGGGGTTAAAATCTGTATAAAGGTAATTCTCGGTGGTGATATATGCCCAAATATGTCTGTTGTGCATAAAAAACCCTTTGTAAGATCAAAAAAGTGTTTGAATTTTTGAAAAAAAATAAAGGTTTCGGCGGGGTTTCGAACCCGGGCCTCTCTACGGGTGGCTCCAGCACGCTAACCGCTTCGCCACCGCGACATGAAAGAAGGTTGGCCAGAGTAAGCCGTGACCCTGACTCCCAAGGGGGTAAACGCCCTATTTCTGCAGCCAATCACGTTTTAGCACATAACACTGCCATCGATTGATCAAAAATAGGTCGTTCGCATATGAATCGAACCAGCGTTTAATGGCCTATCGTTTTAACACAAAATTGAGGCGATAAATTAATATTGGGAGCTTGTAGGGCCCATCAAACATTTTGTCCGGTAGGGTAGGGCTTCGCAGGGGGGTTAAAATCTGTATAAAGGTAATTCTCGGTGGTGATATATGCCCAAATATGTCTGTTGTGCATAAAAAACCCTTTGTAAGATCAAAAAAGTGTTTGAATTTTTGAAAAAAAATAAAGGTTTCGGCGGGGTTTCGAACCCGGGCCTCTCTACGGGTGGCTCCAGCACGCTAACCGCTTCGCCACCGCGACATGAAAGAAGGTTGGCCAGAGTAAGCCGTGACCCTGACTCCCAAGGGGGTAAACGCCCTATTTCTGCAGCCAATCACGTTTTAGCACATAACACTGCCATCGATTGATCAAAAATAGGTCGTTCGCATATGAATCGAACCAGCGTTTAATGGCCTATCGTTTTAACACCAAATTGAGGCGATAAATTAATATTGGGAGCTTGTAGGGCCCATCAAACATTTTGTCCGGTAGGGTAGGGCTTCGCAGGGGGGTTAAAATCTGTATAAAGGTAATTCTCGGTGGTGATATATGCCCAAATATGTCTGTTGTGCATAAAAAACCCTTTGTAAGATCAAAAAAGTGTTTGAATTTTTGAAAAAAAATAAAGGTTTCGGCGGGGTTTCGAACCCGGGCCTTTCTACGGGTGGCTCCAGCACGCTAACCGCTTCGCCACCGCGACATGAAAGAAGGTTGGCCAGAGTAAGCCGTGACCCTGACTCCCAAGGGGGTAAACGCCCTATTTCTGCAGCCAATCACGTTTTAGCACATAACACTGCCATCGATTGATCAAAAATAGGTCGTTCGCATATGAATCGAACCAGCGTTTAATGGCCTATCGTTTTAACACCAAATTGAGGCGATAAATTAATATTGGGAGCTTGTAGGGCCCATCAAACATTTTGTCCGGTAGGGTAGGGCTTCGCAGGGGGGTTAAAATCTGTATAAAGGTAATTCTCGGTGGTGATATATGCCCAAATATGTCTGTTGTGCATAAAAAACCCTTTGTAAGATCAAAAAAGTGTTTGAATTTTTGAAAAAAAATAAAGGTTTCGGCGGGGTTTCGAACCCGGGCCTTTCTACGGGTGGCTCCAGCACGCTAACCGCTTCGCCACCGCGACATGAAAGAAGGTTGGCCAGAGTAAGCCGTGACCCTGACTCCCAAGGGGGTAAACGCCCTATTTCTGCAGCCAATCACGTTTTAGCACATAACACTGCCATCGATTGATCAAAAATAGGTCGTTCGCATATGAATCGAACCAGCGTTTAATGGCCTATCGTTTTAACACCAAATTGAGGCGATAAATTAATATTGGGAGCTTGTAGGGCCCATCAAACATTTTGTCCGGTAGGGTAGGGCTTCGCAGGGGGGTTAAAATCTGTATAAAGGTAATTCTCGGTGGTGATATATGCCCAAATATGTCTGTTGTGCATAAAAAACCCTTTGTAAGATCAAAAAAGTGTTTGAATTTTTGAAAAAAAATAAAGGTTTCGGCGGGGTTTCGAACCCGGGCCTTTCTACGGGTGGCTCCAGCACGCTAACCGCTTCGCCACCGCGACATGAAAGAAGGTTGGCCAGAGTAAGCCGTGACCCTGACTCCCAAGGGGGTAAACGCCCTATTTCTGCAGCCAATCACGTTTTAGCACATAACACTGCCATCGATTGATCAAAAATAGGTCGTTCGCATATGAATCGAACCAGCGTTTAATGGCCTATCGTTTTAACACAAAATTGAGGCGATAAATTAATATTGGGAGCTTGTAGGGCCCATCAAACATTTTGTCCGGTAGGGTAGGGCTTCGCAGGGGGGTTAAAATCTGTATAAAGGTAATTCTCGGTGGTGATATATGCCCAAATATGTCTGTTGTGCATAAAAAACCCTTTGTAAGATCAAAAAAGTGTTTGAATTTTTGAAAAAAAATAAAGGTTTCGGCGGGGTTTCGAACCCGGGCCTCTCTACGGGTGGCTCCAGCACGCTAACCGCTTCGCCACCGCGACATGAAAGAAGGTTGGCCAGAGTAAGCCGTGACCCTGACTCCCAAGGGGGTAAACGCCCTATTTCTGCAGCCAATCACGTTTTAGCACATAACACTGCCATCGATTGATCAAAAATAGGTCGTTCGCATATGAATCGAACCAGCGTTTAATGGCCTATCGTTTTAACACAAAATTGAGGCGATAAATTAATATTGGGAGCTTGTAGGGCCCATCAAACATTTTGTCCGGTAGGGTAGGGCTTCGCAGGGGGGTTAAAATCTGTATAAAGGTAATTCTCGGTGGTGATATATGCCCAAATATGTCTGTTGTGCATAAAAAACCCTTTGTAAGATCAAAAAAGTGTTTGAATTTTTGAAAAAAAATAAAGGTTTCGGCGGGGTTTCGAACCCGGGCCTCTCTACGGGTGGCTCCAGCACGCTAACCGCTTCGCCACCGCGACATGAAAGAAGGTTGGCCAGAGTAAGCCGTGACCCTGACTCCCAAGGGGGTAAACGCCCTATTTCTGCAGCCAATCACGTTTTAGCACATAACACTGCCATCGATTGATCAAAAATAGGTCGTTCGCATATGAATCGAACCAGCGTTTAATGGCCTATCGTTTTAACACAAAATTGAGGCGATAAATTAATATTGGGAGCTTGTAGGGCCCATCAAACATTTTGTCCGGTAGGGTAGGGCTTCGCAGGGGGGTTAAAATCTGTATAAAGGTAATTCTCGGTGGTGATATATGCCCAAATATGTCTGTTGTGCATAAAAAACCCTTTGTAAGATCAAAAAAGTGTTTGAATTTTTGAAAAAAAATAAAGGTTTCGGCGGGGTTTCGAACCCGGGCCTCTCTACGGGTGGCTCCAGCACGCTAACCGCTTCGCCACCGCGACATGAAAGAAGGTTGGCCAGAGTAAGCCGTGACCCTGACTCCCAAGGGGGTAAACGCCCTATTTCTGCAGCCAATCACGTTTTAGCACATAACACTGCCATCGATTGATCAAAAATAGGTCGTTCGCATATGAATCGAACCAGCGTTTAATGGCCTATCGTTTTAACACAAAATTGAGGCGATAAATTAATATTGGGAGCTTGTAGGGCCCATCAAACATTTTGTCCGGTAGGGTAGGGCTTCGCAGGGGGGTTAAAATCTGTATAAAGGTAATTCTCGGTGGTGATATATGCCCAAATATGTCTGTTGTGCATAAAAAACCCTTTGTAAGATCAAAAAAGTGTTTGAATTTTTGAAAAAAAATAAAGGTTTCGGCGGGGTTTCGAACCCGGGCCTCTCTACGGGTGGCTCCAGCACGCTAACCGCTTCGCCACCGCGACATGAAAGAAGGTTGGCCAGAGTAAGCCGTGACCCTGACTCCCAAGGGGGTAAACGCCCTATTTCTGCAGCCAATCACGTTTTAGCACATAACACTGCCATCGATTGATCAAAAATAGGTCGTTCGCATATGAATCGAACCAGCGTTTAATGGCCTATCGTTTTAACACAAAATTGAGGCGATAAATTAATATTGGGAGCTTGTAGGGCCCATCAAACATTTTGTCCGGTAGGGTAGGGCTTCGCAGGGGGGTTAAAATCTGTATAAAGGTAATTCTCGGTGGTGATATATGCCCAAATATGTCTGTTGTGCATAAAAAACCCTTTGTAAGATCAAAAAAGTGTTTGAATTTTTGAAAAAAAATAAAGGTTTCGGCGGGGTTTCGAACCCGGGCCTCTCTACGGGTGGCTCCAGCACGCTAACCGCTTCGCCACCGCGACATGAAAGAAGGTTGGCCAGAGTAAGCCGTGACCCTGACTCCCAAGGGGGTAAACGCCCTATTTCTGCAGCCAATCACGTTTTAGCACATAACACTGCCATCGATTGATCAAAAATAGGTCGTTCGCATATGAATCGAACCAGCGTTTAATGGCCTATCGTTTTAACACAAAATTGAGGCGATAAATTAATATTGGGAGCTTGTAGGGCCCATCAAACATTTTGTCCGGTAGGGTAGGGCTTCGCAGGGGGGTTAAAATCTGTATAAAGGTAATTCTCGGTGGTGATATATGCCCAAATATGTCTGTTGTGCATAAAAAACCCTTTGTAAGATCAAAAAAGTGTTTGAATTTTTGAAAAAAAATAAAGGTTTCGGCGGGGTCTCGAACCCGGGCCTCTCTACGGGTGGCTCCAGCACGCTAACCGCTTCGCCACCGCGAAATGAAAGAAGTTTGGCCAGAGTAAGCCGTGACCCTGACTCCCAAGGGGGTAAACGCCCTATTTCTGCAGCCAATCACGTTTTAGCACATAACACTGCCATCGATTGATCAAAAATAGGTCGTTCGCATATGAATCGAACCAGCGTTTAATGGCCTATCGTTTTAACACAAAATTGAGGCGATAAATTAATATTGGGAGCTTGTAGGGCCCATCAAACATTTTGTCCGGTAGGGTAGGGCTTCGCAGGGGGGTTAAAATCTGTATAAAGGTAATTCTCGGTGGTGATATATGCCCAAATATGTCTGTTGTGCATAAAAAACCCTTTGTAAGATCAAAAAAGTGTTTGAATTTTTGAAAAAAAATAAAGGTTTCGGCGGGGTTTCGAACCCGGGCCTCTCTACGGGTGGCTCCAGCACGCTAACCGCTTCGCCACCGCGACATGAAAGAAGGTTGGCCAGAGTAAGCCGTGACCCTGACTCCCAAGGGGGTAAACGCCCTATTTCTGCAGCCAATCACGTTTTAGCACATAACACTGCCATCGATTGATCAAAAATAGGTCGTTCGCATATGAATCGAACCAGCGTTTAATGGCCTATCGTTTTAACACAAAATTGAGGCGATAAATTAATATTGGGAGCTTGTAGGGCCCATCAAACATTTTGTCCGGTAGGGTAGGGCTTCGCAGGGGGGTTAAAATCTGTATAAAGGTAATTCTCGGTGGTGATATATGCCCAAATATGTCTGTTGTGCATAAAAAACCCTTTGTAAGATCAAAAAAGTGTTTGAATTTTTGAAAAAAAATAAAGGTTTCGGCGGGGTTTCGAACCCGGGCCTCTCTACGGGTGGCTCCAGCACGCTAACCGCTTCGCCACCGCGACATGAAAGAAGGTTGGCCAGAGTAAGCCGTGACCCTGACTCCCAAGGGGGTAAACGCCCTATTTCTGCAGCCAATCACGTTTTAGCACATAACACTGCCATCGATTGATCAAAAATAGGTCGTTCGCATATGAATCGAACCAGCGTTTAATGGCCTATCGTTTTAACACAAAATTGAGGCGATAAATTAATATTGGGAGCTTGTAGGGCCCATCAAACATTTTGTCCGGTAGGGTAGGGCTTCGCAGGGGGGTTAAAATCTGTATAAAGGTAATTCTCGGTGGTGATATATGCCCAAATATGTCTGTTGTGCATAAAAAACCCTTTGTAAGATCAAAAAAGTGTTTGAATTTTTGAAAAAAAATAAAGGTTTCGGCGGGGTTTCGAACCCGGGCCTCTCTACGGGTGGCTCCAGCACGCTAACCGCTTCGCCACCGCGACATGAAAGAAGGTTGGCCAGAGTAAGCCGTGACCCTGACTCCCAAGGGGGTAAACGCCCTATTTCTGCAGCCAATCACGTTTTAGCACATAACACTGCCATCGATTGATCAAAAATAGGTCGTTCGCATATGAATCGAACCAGCGTTTAATGGCCTATCGTTTTAACACAAAATTGAGGCGATAAATTAATATTGGGAGCTTGTAGGGCCCATCAAACATTTTGTCCGGTAGGGTAGGGCTTCGCAGGGGGGTTAAAATCTGTATAAAGGTAATTCTCGGTGGTGATATATGCCCAAATATGTCTGTTGTGCATAAAAAACCCTTTGTAAGATCAAAAAAGTGTTTGAATTTTTGAAAAAAAATAAAGGTTTCGGCGGGGTTTCGAACCCGGGCCTCTCTACGGGTGGCTCCAGCACGCTAACCGCTTCGCCACCGCGACATGAAAGAAGGTTGGCCAGAGTAAGCCGTGACCCTGACTCCCAAGGGGGTAAACGCCCTATTTCTGCAGCCAATCACGTTTTAGCACATAACACTGCCATCGATTGATCAAAAATAGGTCGTTCGCATATGAATCGAACCAGCGTTTAATGGCCTATCGTTTTAACACAAAATTGAGGCGATAAATTAATATTGGGAGCTTGTAGGGCCCATCAAACATTTTGTCCGGTAGGGTAGGGCTTCGCAGGGGGGTTAAAATCTGTATAAAGGTAATTCTCGGTGGTGATATATGCCCAAATATGTCTGTTGTGCATAAAAAACCCTTTGTAAGATCAAAAAAGTGTTTGAATTTTTGAAAAAAAATAAAGGTTTCGGCGGGGTTTCGAACCCGGGCCTCTCTACGGGTGGCTCCAGCACGCTAACCGCTTCGCCACCGCGACATGAAAGAAGGTTGGCCAGAGTAAGCCGTGACCCTGACTCCCAAGGGGGTAAACGCCCTATTTCTGCAACCAATCACGTTTTAGCACATAACACTGCCATCGATTGATCAAAAATAGGTCGTTCGCATATGAATCGAACCAGCGTTTAATGGCCTATCGTTTTAACACCAAATTGAGGCGATAAAATAATATTGGGAGCTTGTAGGGCCCATCAAACATTTTGTCCGGTAGGGTAGGGCTTCGCAGGGGGGTTAAAATCTGTATAAAGGTAATTCTCGGTGGTGATATATGCCCAAATATGTCTGTTGTGCATAAAAAACCCTTTGTAAGATCAAAAAAGTGTTTGAATTTTTGAAAAAAAAGGTTTCGGCGGGGTTTCGAACCCGGGCCTCTCTACGGGTGGCTCCAGCACGCTAACCGCTTCGCCACCGCGACATGAAAGAAGGTTGGCCAGAGTAAGCCGTGACCCTGACTCCCAAGGGGGTAAACGCCCTATTTCTGCAGCCAATCACGTTTTAGCACATAACACTGCCATCGATTGATCAAAAATAGGTCGTTCGCATATGAATCGAACCAGCGTTTAATGGCCTATCGTTTTAACACAAAATTGAGGCGATAAATTAATATTGGGAGCTTGTAGGGCCCATCAAACATTTTGTCCGGTAGGGTAGGGCTTCGCAGGGGGGTTAAAATCTGTATAAAGGTAATTCTCGGTGGTGATATATGCCCAAATATGTCTGTTGTGCATAAAAAACCCTTTGTAAGATCAAAAAAGTGTTTGAATTTTTGAAAAAAAATAAAGGTTTCGGCGGGGTTTCGAACCCGGGCCTCTCTACGGGTGGCTCCAGCACGCTAACCGCTTCGCCACCGCGACATGAAAGAAGGTTGGCCAGAGTAAGCCGTGACCCTGACTCCCAAGGGGGTAAACGCCCTATTTCTGCAGCCAATCACGTTTTAGCACATAACACTGCCATCGATTGATCAAAAATAGGTCGTTCGCATATGAATCGAACCAGCGTTTAATGGCCTATCGTTTTAACACAAAATTGAGGCGATAAATTAATATTGGGAGCTTGTAGGGCCCATCAAACATTTTGTCCGGTAGGGTAGGGCTTCGCAGGGGGGTTAAAATCTGTATAAAGGTAATTCTCGGTGGTGATATATGCCCAAATATGTCTGTTGTGCATAAAAAACCCTTTGTAAGATCAAAAAAGTGTTTGAATTTTTGAAAAAAAATAAAGGTTTCGGCGGGGTTTCGAACCCGGGCCTCTCTACGGGTGGCTCCAGCACGCTAACCGCTTCGCCACCGCGACATGAAAAAAGGTTGGCCAGAGTAAGCCGTGACCCTGACTCCCAAGGGGGTAAACGCCCTATTTCTGCAACCAATCACGTTTTAGCACATAACACTGCCATCGATTGATCAAAAATAGGTCGTTCGCATATGAATCGAACCAGCGTTTAATGGCCTATCGTTTTAACACCAAATTGAGGCGATAAATTAATATTGGGAGCTTGTAGGGCCCATCAAACATTTTGTCCGGTAGGGTAGGGCTTCGCAGGGGGGTTAAAATCTGTATAAAGGTAATTCTCGGTGGTGATATATGCCCAAATATGTCTGTTGTGCATAAAAAACCCTTTGTAAGATCAAAAAAGTGTTTGAATTTTTGAAAAAAAATAAAGGTTTCGGCGGGGTTTCGAACCCGGGCCTCTCTACGGGTGGCTCCAGCACGCTAACCGCTTCGCCACCGCGACATGAAAGAAGGTTGGCCAGAGTAAGCCGTGACCCTGACTCCCAAGGGGGTAAACGCCCTATTTCTGCAGCCAATCACGTTTTAGCACATAACACTGCCATCGATTGATCAAAAATAGGTCGTTCGCATATGAATCGAACCAGCGTTTAATGGCCTATCGTTTTAACACAAAATTGAGGCGATAAATTAATATTGGGAGCTTGTAGGGCCCATCAAACATTTTGTCCGGTAGGGTAGGGCTTCGCAGGGGGGTTAAAATCTGTATAAAGGTAATTCTCGGTGGTGATATATGCCCAAATATGTCTGTTGTGCATAAAAAACCCTTTGTAAGATCAAAAAAGTGTTTGAATTTTTGAAAAAAAAATAAAGGTTTCGGCGGGGTTTCGAACCCGGGCCTCTCTACGGGTGGCTCCAGCACGCTAACCGCTTCGCCACCGCGACATGAAAGAAGGTTGGCCAGAGTAAGCCGTGACCCTGACTCCCAAGGGGGTAAACGCCCTATTTCTGCAGCCAATCACGTTTTAGCACATAACACTGCCATCGATTGATCAAAAATAGGTCGTTCGCATATGAATCGAACCAGCGTTTAATGGCCTATCGTTTTAACACAAAATTGAGGCGATAAATTAATATTGGGAGCTTGTAGGGTCAATCAAACATTTTGTCCGGTAGGGTAGGGCTTCGCAGGGGGGTTAAAATCTGTATAAAGGTAATTCTCGGTGGTGATATATGCCCAAATATGTCTGTTGTGCATAAAAAACCCTTTGTAAGATCAAAAAAGTGTTTGAATTTTTGAAAAAAAATAAAGGTTTCGGCGGGGTTTCGAACCCGGGCCTCTCTACGGGTGGCTCCAGCACGCTAACCGCTTCGCCACCGCGACATGAAAGAAGGTTGGCCAGAGTAAGCCGTGACCCTGACTCCCAAGGGGGTAAACGCCCTATTTCTGCAGCCAATCACGTTTTAGCACATAACACTGCCATCGATTGATCAAAAATAGGTCGTTCGCATATGAATCGAACCAGCGTTTAATGGCCTATCGTTTTAACACAAAATTGAGGCGATAAATTAATATTGGGAGCTTGTAGGGCCCATCAAACATTTTGTCCGGTAGGGTAGGGCTTCGCAGGGGGGTTAAAATCTGTATAAAGGTAATTCTCGGTGGTGATATATGCCCAAATATGTCTGTTGTGCATAAAAAACCCTTTGTAAGATCAAAAAAGTGTTTGAATTTTTGAAAAAAAATAAAGGTTTCGGCGGGGTTTCGAACCCGGGCCTCTCTACGGGTGGCTCCAGCACGCTAACCGCTTCGCCACCGCGACATGAAAGAAGGTTGGCCAGAGTAAGCCGTGACCCTGACTCCCAAGGGGGTAAACGCCCTATTTCTGCAGCCAATCACGTTTTAGCACATAACACTGCCATCGATTGATCAAAAATAGGTCGTTCGCATATGAATCGAACCAGCGTTTAATGGCCTATCGTTTTAACACAAAATTGAGGCGATAAATTAATATTGGGAGCTTGTAGGGCCCATCAAACATTTTGTCCGGTAGGGTAGGGCTTCGCAGGGGGGTTAAAATCTGTATAAAGGTAATTCTCGGTGGTGATATATGCCCAAATATGTCTGTTGTGCATAAAAAACCCTTTGTAAGATCAAAAAAGTGTTTGAATTTTTGAAAAAAAATAAAGGTTTCGGCGGGGTTTCGAACCCGGGCCTCTCTACGGGTGGCTCCAGCACGCTAACCGCTTCGCCACCGCGACATGAAAGAAGGTTGGCCAGAGTAAGCCGTGACCCTGACTCCCAAGGGGGTAAACGCCCTATTTCTGCAACCAATCACGTTTTAGCACATAACACTGCCATCGATTGATCAAAAATAGGTCGTTCGCATATGAATCGAACCAGCGTTTAATGGCCTATCGTTTTAACACCAAATTGAGGCGATAAATTAATATTGGGAGCTTGTAGGGCCCATCAAACATTTTGTCCGGTAGGGTAGGGCTTCGCAGGGGGGTTAAAATCTGTATAAAGGTAATTCTCGGTGGTGATATATGCCCAAATATGTCTGTTGTGCATAAAAAACCCTTTGTAAGATCAAAAAAGTGTTTGAATTTTTGAAAAAAAATAAAGGTTTCGGCGGGGTTTCGAACCCGGGCCTCTCTACGGGTGGCTCCAGCACGCTAACCGCTTCGCCACCGCGACATGAAAGAAGGTTGGCCAGAGTAAGCCGTGACCCTGACTCCCAAGGGGGGTAAACGCCCTATTTCTGCAACCAATCACGTTTTAGCACATAACACTGCCATCGATTGATCAAAAATAGGTCGTTCGCATATGAATCGAACCAGCGTTTAATGGCCTATCGTTTTAACACCAAATTGAGGCGATAAATTAATATTGGGAGCTTGTAGGGCCCATCAAACATTTTGTCCGGTAGGGTAGGGCTTCGCAGGGGGGTTAAAATCTGTATAAAGGTAATTCTCGGTGGTGATATATGCCCAAATATGTCTGTTGTGCATAAAAAACCCTTTGTAAGATCAAAAAAGTGTTTGAATTTTTGAAAAAAAATAAAGGTTTCGGCGGGGTTTCGAACCCGGGCCTCTCTACGGGTGGCTCCAGCACGCTAACCGCTTCGCCACCGCGACATGAAAGAAGGTTGGCCAGAGTAAGCCGTGACCCTGACTCCCAAGGGGGTAAACGCCCTATTTCTGCAGCCAATCACGTTTTAGCACATAACACTGCCATCGATTGATCAAAAATAGGTCGTTCGCATATGAATCGAACCAGCGTTTAATGGCCTATCGTTTTAACACCAAATTGAGGCGATAAATTAATATTGGGAGCTTGTAGGGCCCATCAAACATTTTGTCCGGTAGGGTAGGGCTTCGCAGGGGGGTTAAAATCTGTATAAAGGTAATTCTCGGTGGTGATATATGCCCAAATATGTCTGTTGTGCATAAAAAACCCTTTGTAAGATCAAAAAAGTGTTTGAATTTTTGAAAAAAAATAAAGGTTTCGGCGGGGTTTCGAACCCGGGCCTCTCTACGGGTGGCTCCAGCACGCTAACCGCTTCGCCACCGCGACATGAAAGAAGGTTGGCCAGAGTAAGCCGTGACCCTGACTCCCAAGGGGGTAAACGCCCTATTTCTGCAGCCAATCACGTTTTAGCACATAACACTGCCATCGATTGATCAAAAATAGGTCGTTCGCATATGAATCGAACCAGCGTTTAATGGCCTATCGTTTTAACACAAAATTGAGGCGATAAATTAATATTGGGAGCTTGTAGGGCCCATCAAACATTTTGTCCGGTAGGGTAGGGCTTCGCAGGGGGGTTAAAATCTGTATAAAGGTAATTCTCGGTGGTGATATATGCCCAAATATGTCTGTTGTGCATAAAAAACCCTTTGTAAGATCAAAAAAGTGTTTGAATTTTTGAAAAAAAATAAAGGTTTCGGCGGGGTTTCGAACCCGGGCCTCTCTACGGGTGGCTCCAGCACGCTAACCGCTTCGCCACCGCGACATGAAAGAAGGTTGGCCAGAGTAAGCCGTGACCCTGACTCCCAAGGGGGTAAACGCCCTATTTCTGCAGCCAATCACGTTTTAGCACATAACACTGCCATCGATTGATCAAAAATAGGTCGTTCGCATATGAATCGAACCAGCGTTTAATGGCCTATCGTTTTAACACAAAATTGAGGCGATAAATTAATATTGGGAGCTTGTAGGGCCCATCAAACATTTTGTCCGGTAGGGTAGGGCTTCGCAGGGGGGTTAAAATCTGTATAAAGGTAATTCTCGGTGGTGATATATGCCCAAATATGTCTGTTGTGCATAAAAAACCCTTTGTAAGATCAAAAAAGTGTTTGAATTTTTGAAAAAAAATAAAGGTTTCGGCGGGGTTTCGAACCCGGGCCTCTCTACGGGTGGCTCCAGCACGCTAACCGCTTCGCCACCGCGACATGAAAGAAGGTTGGCCAGAGTAAGCCGTGACCCTGACTCCCAAGGGGGTAAACGCCCTATTTCTGCAGCCAATCACGTTTTAGCACATAACACTGCCATCGATTGATCAAAAATAGGTCGTTCGCATATGAATCGAACCAGCGTTTAATGGCCTATCGTTTTAACACAAAATTGAGGCGATAAATTAATATTGGGAGCTTGTAGGGCCCATCAAACATTTTGTCCGGTAGGGTAGGGCTTCGCAGGGGGGTTAAAATCTGTATAAAGGTAATTCTCGGTGGTGATATATGCCCAAATATGTCTGTTGTGCATAAAAAACCCTTTGTAAGATCAAAAAAGTGTTTGAATTTTTGAAAAAAAATAAAGGTTTCGGCGGGGTTTCGAACCCGGGCCTCTCTACGGGTGGCTCCAGCACGCTAACCGCTTCGCCACCGCGACATGAAAGAAGGTTGGCCAGAGTAAGCCGTGACCCTGACTCCCAAGGGGGTAAACGCCCTATTTCTGCAGCCAATCACGTTTTAGCACATAACACTGCCATCGATTGATCAAAAATAGGTCGTTCGCATATGAATCGAACCAGCGTTTAATGGCCTATCGTTTTAACACAAAATTGAGGCGATAAATTAATATTGGGAGCTTGTAGGGCCCATCAAACATTTTGTCCGGTAGGGTAGGGCTTCGCAGGGGGGTTAAAATCTGTATAAAGGTAATTCTCGGTGGTGATATATGCCCAAATATGTCTGTTGTGCATAAAAAACCCTTTGTAAGATCAAAAAAGTGTTTGAATTTTTGAAAAAAAATAAAGGTTTCGGCGGGGTTTCGAACCCGGGCCTCTCTACGGGTGGCTCCAGCACGCTAACCGCTTCGCCACCGCGACATGAAAGAAGGTTGGCCAGAGTAAGCCGTGACCCTGACTCCCAAGGGGGTAAACGCCCTATTTCTGCAGCCAATCACGTTTTAGCACATAACACTGCCATCGATTGATCAAAAATAGGTCGTTCGCATATGAATCGAACCAGCGTTTAATGGCCTATCGTTTTAACACAAAATTGAGGCGATAAATTAATATTGGGAGCTTGTAGGGCCCATCAAACATTTTGTCCGGTAGGGTAGGGCTTCGCAGGGGGGTTAAAATCTGTATAAAGGTAATTCTCGGTGGTGATATATGCCCAAATATGTCTGTTGTGCATAAAAAACCCTTTGTAAGATCAAAAAAGTGTTTGAATTTTTGAAAAAAAATAAAGGTTTCGGCGGGGTTTCGAACCCGGGCCTCTCTACGGGTGGCTCCAGCACGCTAACCGCTTCGCCACCGCGACATGAAAGAAGGTTGGCCAGAGTAAGCCGTGACCCTGACTCCCAAGGGGGTAAACGCCCTATTTCTGCAGCCAATCACGTTTTAGCACATAACACTGCCATCGATTGATCAAAAATAGGTCGTTCGCATATGAATCGAACCAGCGTTTAATGGCCTATCGTTTTAACACAAAATTGAGGCGATAAATTAATATTGGGAGCTTGTAGGGCCCATCAAACATTTTGTCCGGTAGGGTAGGGCTTCGCAGGGGGGTTAAAATCTGTATAAAGGTAATTCTCGGTGGTGATATATGCCCAAATATGTCTGTTGTGCATAAAAAACCCTTTGTAAGATCAAAAAAGTGTTTGAATTTTTGAAAAAAAATAAAGGTTTCGGCGGGGTTTCGAACCCGGGCCTCTCTACGGGTGGCTCCAGCACGCTAACCGCTTCGCCACCGCGACATGAAAGAAGGTTGGCCAGAGTAAGCCGTGACCCTGACTCCCAAGGGGGTAAACGCCCTATTTCTGCAGCCAATCACGTTTTAGCACATAACACTGCCATCGATTGATCAAAAATAGGTCGTTCGCATATGAATCGAACCAGCGTTTAATGGCCTATCGTTTTAACACAAAATTGAGGCGATAAATTAATATTGGGAGCTTGTAGGGCCCATCAAACATTTTGTCCGGTAGGGTAGGGCTTCGCAGGGGGGTTAAAATCTGTATAAAGGTAATTCTCGGTGGTGATATATGCCCAAATATGTCTGTTGTGCATAAAAAACCCTTTGTAAGATCAAAAAAGTGTTTGAATTGTTGAAAAAAAATAAAGGTTTCGGCGGGGTTTCGAACCCGGGCCTCTCTACGGGTGGCTCCAGCACGCTAACCGCTTCGCCACCGCGACATGAAAGAAGGTTGGCCAGAGTAAGCCGTGACCCTGACTCCCAAGGGGGTAAACGCCCTATTTCTGCAGCCAATCACGTTTTAGCACATAACACTGCCATCGATTGATCAAAAATAGGTCGTTCGCATATGAATCGAACCAGCGTTTAATGGCCTATCGTTTTAACACAAAATTGAGGCGATAAATTAATATTGGGAGCTTGTAGGGCCCATCAAACATTTTGTCCGGTAGGGTAGGGCTTCGCAGGGGGGTTAAAATCTGTATAAAGGTAATTCTCGGTGGTGATATATGCCCAAATATGTCTGTTGTGCATAAAAAACCCTTTGTAAGATCAAAAAAGTGTTTGAATTGTTGAAAAAAAATAAAGGTTTCGGCGGGGTTTCGAACCCGGGCCTCTCTACGGGTGGCTCCAGCACGCTAACCGCTTCGCCACCGCGACATGAAAGAAGGTTGGCCAGAGTAAGCCGTGACCCTGACTCCCAAGGGGGTAAACGCCCTATTTCTGCAGCCAATCACGTTTTAGCACATAACACTGCCATCGATTGATCAAAAATAGGTCGTTCGCATATGAATCGAACCAGCGTTTAATGGCCTATCGTTTTAACACAAAATTGAGGCAATAAATTAATATTGGGAGCTTGTAGGGCCCATCAAACATTTTGTCCGGTAGGGTAGGGCTTCGCAGGGGGGTTAAAATCTGTATAAAGGTAATTCTCGGTGGTGATATATGCCCAAATATGTCTGTTGTGCATAAAAAACCCTTTGTAAGATCAAAAAAGTGTTTGAATTTTTGAAAAAAAATAAAGGTTTCGGCGGG
Source organism: Lottia scabra (assembly GCA_029955415.1). NCBI lineage: Eukaryota > Metazoa > Mollusca > Gastropoda > Lottiidae > Lottia > Lottia scabra. The sequence goes on from JARJEI010000015.1 coordinate 3,851,878, forward strand.
GTTTCGAACCCGGGCCTCTCTACGGGTGGCTCCAGCACGCTAACCGCTTCGCCACCGCGACATGAAAGAAGGTTGGCCAGAGTAAGCCGTGACCCTGACTCCCAAGGGGGTAAACGCCCTATTTCTGCAGCCAATCACGTTTTAGCACATAACACTGCCATCGATTGATCAAAAATAGGTCGTTCGCATATGAATCGAACCAGCGTTTAATGGCCTATCGTTTTAACACAAAATTGAGGCGATAAATTAATATTGGGAGCTTGTAGGGCCCATCAAACATTTTGTCCGGTAGGGTAGGGCTTCGCAGGGGGGTTAAAATCTGTATAAAGGTAATTCTCGGTGGTGATATATGCCCAAATATGTCTGTTGTGCATAAAAAACCCTTTGTAAGATCAAAAAAGTGTTTGAATTTTTGAAAAAAAATAAAGGTTTCGGCGGGGTTTCGAACCCGGGCCTCTCTACGGGTGGCTCCAGCACGCTAACCGCTTCGCCACCGCGACATGAAAGAAGGTTGGCCAGAGTAAGCCGTGACCCTGACTCCCAAGGGGGTAAACGCCCTATTTCTGCAGCCAATCACGTTTTAGCACATAACACTGCCATCGATTGATCAAAAATAGGTCGTTCGCATATGAATCGAACCAGCGTTTAATGGCCTATCGTTTTAACACAAAATTGAGGCGATAAATTAATATTGGGAGCTTGTAGGGCCCATCAAACATTTTGTCCGGTAGGGTAGGGCTTCGCAGGGGGGTTAAAATCTGTATAAAGGTAATTCTCGGTGGTGATATATGCCCAAATATGTCTGTTGTGCATAAAAAACCCTTTGTAAGATAAAAAAAGTGTTTGAATTTTTGAAAAAAAATAAAGGTTTCGGCGGGGTTTCGAACCCGGGCCTCTCTACGGGTGGCTCCAGCACGCTAACCGCTTCGCCACCGCGACATGAAAGAAGGTTGGCCAGAGTAAGCCGTGACCCTGACTCCCAAGGGGGGTAAACGCCCTATTTCTGCAGCCAATCACGTTTTAGCACATAACACTGCCATCGATTGATCAAAAATAGGTCGTTCGCATATGAATCGAACCAGCGTTTAATGGCCTATCGTTTTAACACAAAATTGAGGCGATAAATTAATATTGGGAGCTTGTAGGGCCCATCAAACATTTTGTCCGGTAGGGTAGGGCTTCGCAGGGGGGTTAAAATCTGTATAAAGGTAATTCTCGGTGGTGATATATGCCCAAATATGTCTGTTGTGCATAAAAAACCCTTTGTAAGATCAAAAAAGTGTTTGAATTTTTGAAAAAAAATAAAGGTTTCGGCGGGGTTTCGAACCCGGGCCTCTTTACGGGTGGCTCCAGCACGCTAACCGCTTCGCCACCGCGACATGAAAGAAGGTTGGCCAGAGTAAGCCGTGACCCTGACTCCCAAGGGGGTAAACGCCCTATTTCTGCAGCCAATCACGTTTTAGCACATAACACTGCCATCGATTGATCAAAAATAGGTCGTTCGCATATGAATCGAACCAGCGTTTAATGGCCTATCGTTTTAACACCAAATTGAGGCGATAAATTAATATTGGGAGCTTGTAGGGCCCATCAAACATTTTGTCCGGTAGGGTAGGGCTTCGCAGGGGGGTTAAAATCTGTATAAAGGTAATTCTCGGTGGTGATATATGCCCAAATATGTCTGTTGTGCATAAAAAACCCTTTGTAAGATCAAAAAAGTGTTTGAATTTTTGAAAAAAAATAAAGGTTTCGGCGGGGTTTCGAACCCGGGCCTCTCTACGGGTGGCTCCAGCACGCTAACCGCTTCGCCACCGCGACATGAAAGAAGGTTGGCCAGAGTAAGCCGTGACCCTGACTCCCAAGGGGGTAAACGCCCTATTTCTGCAGCCAATCACGTTTTAGCACATAACACTGCCATCGATTGATCAAAAATAGGTCGTTCGCATATGAATCGAACCAGCGTTTAATGGCCTATCGTTTTAACACCAAATTGAGGCGATAAATTAATATTGGGAGCTTGTAGGGCCCATCAAACATTTTGTCCGGTAGGGTAGGGCTTCGCAGGGGGGTTAAAATCTGTATAAAGGTAATTCTCGGTGGTGATATATGCCCAAATATGTCTGTTGTGCATAAAAAACCCTTTGTAAGATCAAAAAAGTGTTTGAATTTTTGAAAAAAAATAAAGGTTTCGGCGGGGTTTCGAACCCGGGCCTCTCTACGGGTGGCTCCAGCACGCTAACCGCTTCGCCACCGCGACATGAAAGAAGGTTGGCCAGAGTAAGCCGTGACCCTGACTCCCAAGGGGGTAAACGCCCTATTTCTGCAGCCAATCACGTTTTAGCACATAACACTGCCATCGATTGATCAAAAATAGGTCGTTCGCATATGAATCGAACCAGCGTTTAATGGCCTATCGTTTTAACACAAAATTGAGGCGATAAATTAATATTGGGAGCTTGTAGGGCCCATCAAACATTTTGTCCGGTAGGGTAGGGCTTCGCAGGGGGGTTAAAATCTGTATAAAGGTAATTCTCGGTGGTGATATATGCCCAAATATGTCTGTTGTGCATAAAAAACCCTTTGTAAGATCAAAAAAGTGTTTGAATTTTTGAAAAAAAATAAAGGTTTCGGCGGGGTTTCGAACCCGGGCCTCTCTACGGGTGGCTCCAGCACGCTAACCGCTTCGCCACCGCGACATGAAAGAAGGTTGGCCAGAGTAAGCCGTGACCCTGACTCCCAAGGGGGTAAACGCCCTATTTCTGCAGCCAATCACGTTTTAGCACATAACACTGCCATCGATTGATCAAAAATAGGTCGTTCGCATATGAATCGAACCAGCGTTTAATGGCCTATCGTTTTAACACAAAATTGAGGCGATAAATTAATATTGGGAGCTTGTAGGGCCCATCAAACATTTTGTCCGGTAGGGTAGGGCTTCGCAGGGGGGTTAAAATCTGTATAAAGGTAATTCTCGGTGGTGATATATGCCCAAATATGTCTGTTGTGCATAAAAAACCCTTTGTAAGATCAAAAAAGTGTTTGAATTTTTGAAAAAAAATAAAGGTTTCGGCGGGGTTTCGAACCCGGGCCTCTCTACGGGTGGCTCCAGCACGCTAACCGCTTCGCCACCGCGACATGAAAGAAGGTTGGCCAGAGTAAGCCGTGACCCTGACTCCCAAGGGGGTAAACGCCCTATTTCTGCAGCCAATCACGTTTTAGCACATAACACTGCCATCGATTGATCAAAAATAGGTCGTTCGCATATGAATCGAACCAGCGTTTAATGGCCTATCGTTTTAACACAAAATTGAGGCGATAAATTAATATTGGGAGCTTGTAGGGCCCATCAAACATTTTGTCCGGTAGGGTAGGGCTTCGCAGGGGGGTTAAAATCTGTATAAAGGTAATTCTCGGTGGTGATATATGCCCAAATATGTCTGTTGTGCATAAAAAACCCTTTGTAAGATCAAAAAAGTGTTTGAATTTTTGAAAAAAAATAAAGGTTTCGGCGGGGTTTCGAACCCGGGCCTCTCTACGGTTGGCTCCAGCACGCTAACCGCTTCGCCACCGCGACATGAAAGAAGGTTGGCCAGAGTAAGCCGTGACCCTGACTCCCAAGGGGGTAAACGCCCTATTTCTGCAGCCAATCACGTTTTAGCACATAACACTGCCATCGATTGATCAAAAATAGGTCGTTCGCATATGAATCTAACCAGCGTTTAATGGCCTATCGTTTTAACACAAAATTGAGGCGATAAATTAATATTGGGAGCTTGTAGGGCCCATCAAACATTTTGTCCGGTAGGGTAGGGCTTCGCAGGGGGGTTAAAATCTGTATAAAGGTAATTCTCGGTGGTGATATATGCCCAAATATGTCTGTTGTGCATAAAAAACCCTTTGTAAGATCAAAAAAGTGTTTGAATTTTTGAAAAAAAATAAAGGTTTCGGCGGGGTTTCGAACCCGGGCCTCTCTACGGGTGGCTCCAGCACGCTAACCGCTTCGCCACCGCGACATGAAAGAAGGTTGGCCAGAGTAAGCCGTGACCCTGACTCCCAAGGGGGTAAACGCCCTATTTCTGCAACCAATCACGTTTTAGCACATAACACTGCCATCGATTGATCAAAAATAGGTCGTTCGCATATGAATCGAACCAGCGTTTAATGGCCTATCGTTTTAACACCAAATTGAGGCGATAAATTAATATTGGGAGCTTGTAGGGCCCATCAAACATTTTGTCCGGTAGGGTAGGGCTTCGCAGGGGGGTTAAAATCTGTATAAAGGTAATTCTCGGTGGTGATATATGCCCAAATATGTCTGTTGTGCATAAAAAACCCTTTGTAAGATCAAAAAAGTGTTTGAATTTTTGAAAAAAAATAAAGGTTTCGGCGGGGTTTCGAACCCGGGCCTCTCTACGGGTGGCTCCAGCACGCTAACCGCTTCGCCACCGCGACATGAAAGAAGGTTGGCCAGAGTAAGCCGTGACCCTGACTCCCAAGGGGGTAAACGCCCTATTTCTGCAGCCAATCACGTTTTAGCACATAACACTGCCATCGATTGATCAAAAATAGGTCGTTCGCATATGAATCGAACCAGCGTTTAATGGCCTATCGTTTTAACACCAAATTGAGGCGATAAATTAATATTGGGAGCTTGTAGGGCCCATCAAACATTTTGTCCGGTAGGGTAGGGCTTCGCAGGGGGGTTAAAATCTGTATAAAGGTAATTCTCGGTGGTGATATATGCCCAAATATGTCTGTTGTGCATAAAAAACCCTTTGTAAGATCAAAAAAGTGTTTGAATTTTTGAAAAAAAATAAAGGTTTCGGCGGGGTTTCGAACCCGGGCCTCTCTACGGGTGGCTCCAGCACGCTAACCGCTTCGCCACCGCGACATGAAAGAAGGTTGGCCAGAGTAAGCCGTGACCCTGACTCCCAAGGGGGTAAACGCCCTATTTCTGCAGCCAATCACGTTTTAGCACATAACACTGCCATCGATTGATCAAAAATAGGTCGTTCGCATATGAATCGAACCAGCGTTTAATGGCCTATCGTTTTAACACCAAATTGAGGCGATAAATTAATATTGGGAGCTTGTAGGGCCCATCAAACATTTTGTCCGGTAGGGTAGGGCTTCGCAGGGGGGTTAAAATCTGTATAAAGGTAATTCTCGGTGGTGATATATGCCCAAATATGTCTGTTGTGCATAAAAAACCCTTTGTAAGATCAAAAAAGTGTTTGAATTTTTGAAAAAAAATAAAGGTTTCGGCGGGGTTTCGAACCCGGGCCTCTCTACGGGTGGCTCCAGCACGCTAACCGCTTCGCCACCGCGACATGAAAGAAGGTTGGCCAGAGTAAGCCGTGACCCTGACTCCCAAGGGGGTAAACGCCCTATTTCTGCAGCCAATCACGTTTTAGCACATAACACTGCCATCGATTGATCAAAAATAGGTCGTTCGCATATGAATCGAACCAGCGTTTAATGGCCTATCGTTTTAACACCAAATTGAGGCGATAAATTAATATTGGGAGCTTGTAGGGCCCATCAAACATTTTGTCCGGTAGGGTAGGGCTTCGCAGGGGGGTTAAAATCTGTATAAAGGTAATTCTCGGTGGTGATATATGCCCAAATATGTCTGTTGTGCATAAAAAACCCTTTGTAAGATCAAAAAAGTGTTTGAATTTTTGAAAAAAAAATAAAGGTTTCGGCGGGGTTTCGAACCCGGGCCTCTCTACGGGTGGCTCCAGCACGCTAACCGCTTCGCCACCGCGACATGAAAGAAGGTTGGCCAGAGTAAGCCGTGACCCTGACTCCCAAGGGGGTAAACGCCCTATTTCTGCAGCCAATCACGTTTTAGCACATAACACTGCCATCGATTGATCAAAAATAGGTCGTTCGCATATGAATCGAACCAGCGTTTAATGGCCTATCGTTTTAACACAAAATTGAGGCGATAAATTAATATTGGGAGCTTGTAGGGCCCATCAAACATTTTGTCCGGTAGGGTAGGGCTTCGCAGGGGGGTTAAAATCTGTATAAAGGTAATTCTCGGTGGTGATATATGCCCAAATATGTCTGTTGTGCATAAAAAACCCTTTGTAAGATCAAAAAAGTGTTTGAATTTTTGAAAAAAAATAAAGGTTTCGGCGGGGTTTCGAACCCGGGCCTCTCTACGGGTGGCTCCAGCACGCTAACCGCTTCGCCACCGCGACATGAAAGAAGGTTGGCCAGAGTAAGCCGTGACCCTGACTCCCAAGGGGGTAAACGCCCTATTTCTGCAGCCAATCACGTTTTAGCACATAACACTGCCATCGATTGATCAAAAATAGGTCGTTCGCATATGAATCGAACCAGCGTTTAATGGCCTATCGTTTTAACACAAAATTGAGGCGATAAATTAATATTGGGAGCTTGTAGGGCCCATCAAACATTTTGTCCGGTAGGGTAGGGCTTCGCAGGGGGGTTAAAATCTGTATAAAGGTAATTCTCGGTGGTGATATATGCCCAAATATGTCTGTTGTGCATAAAAAACCCTTTGTAAGATCAAAAAAGTGTTTGAATTTTTGAAAAAAAATAAAGGTTTCGGCGGGGTTTCGAACCCGGGCCTCTCTACGGGTGGCTCCAGCACGCTAACCGCTTCGCCACCGCGACATGAAAGAAGGTTGGCCAGAGTAAGCCGTGACCCTGACTCCCAAGGGGGTAAACGCCCTATTTCTGCAGCCAATCACGTTTTAGCACATAACACTGCCATCGATTGATCAAAAATAGGTCGTTCGCATATGAATCGAACCAGCGTTTAATGGCCTATCGTTTTAACACAAAATTGAGGCGATAAATTAATATTGGGAGCTTGTAGGGCCCATCAAACATTTTGTCCGGTAGGGTAGGGCTTCGCAGGGGGGTTAAAATCTGTATAAAGGTAATTCTCGGTGGTGATATATGCCCAAATATGTCTGTTGTGCATAAAAAACCCTTTGTAAGATCAAAAAAGTGTTTGAATTTTTGAAAAAAAATAAAGGTTTCGGCGGGGTTTCGAACCCGGGCCTCTCTACGGGTGGCTCCAGCACGCTAACCGCTTCGCCACCGCGACATGAAAGAAGGTTGGCCAGAGTAAGCCGTGACCCTGACTCCCAAGGGGGTAAACGCCCTATTTCTGCAGCCAATCACGTTTTAGCACATAACACTGCCATCGATTGATCAAAAATAGGTCGTTCGCATATGAATCGAACCAGCGTTTAATGGCCTATCGTTTTAACACAAAATTGAGGCGATAAATTAATATTGGGAGCTTGTAGGGCCCATCAAACATTTTGTCCGGTAGGGTAGGGCTTCGCAGGGGGGTTAAAATCTGTATAAAGGTAATTCTCGGTGGTGATATATGCCCAAATATGTCTGTTGTGCATAAAAAACCCTTTGTAAGATCAAAAAAGTGTTTGAATTTTTGAAAAAAAATAAAGGTTTCGGCGGGGTTTCGAACCCGGGCCTCTCTACGGGTGGCTCCAGCACGCTAACCGCTTCGCCACCGCGACATGAAAGAAGGTTGGCCAGAGTAAGCCGTGACCCTGACTCCCAAGGGGGTAAACGCCCTATTTCTGCAGCCAATCACGTTTTAGCACATAACACTGCCATCGATTGATCAAAAATAGGTCGTTCGCATATGAATCGAACCAGCGTTTAATGGCCTATCGTTTTAACACAAAATTGAGGCGATAAATTAATATTGGGAGCTTGTAGGGCCCATCAAACATTTTGTCCGGTAGGGTAGGGCTTCGCAGGGGGGTTAAAATCTGTATAAAGGTAATTCTCGGTGGTGATATATGCCCAAATATGTCTGTTGTGCATAAAAAACCCTTTGTAAGATCAAAAAAGTGTTTGAATTTTTGAAAAAAAATAAAGGTTTCGGCGGGGTTTCGAACCCGGGCCTCTCTACGGGTGGCTCCAGCACGCTAACCGCTTCGCCACCGCGACATGAAAGAAGGTTGGCCAGAGTAAGCCGTGACCCTGACTCCCAAGGGGGTAAACGCCCTATTTCTGCAGCCAATCACGTTTTAGCACATAACACTGCCATCGATTGATCAAAAATAGGTCGTTCGCATATGAATCGAACCAGCGTTTAATGGCCTATCGTTTTAACACAAAATTGAGGCGATAAATTAATATTGGGAGCTTGTAGGGCCCATCAAACATTTTGTCCGGTAGGGTAGGGCTTCGCAGGGGGGTTAAAATCTGTATAAAGGTAATTCTCGGTGGTGATATATGCCCAAATATGTCTGTTGTGCATAAAAAACCCTTTGTAAGATCAAAAAAGTGTTTGAATTTTTGAAAAAAAATAAAGGTTTCGGCGGGGTTTCGAACCCGGGCCTCTCTACGGGTGGCTCCAGCACGCTAACCGCTTCGCCACCGCGACATGAAAGAAGGTTGGCCAGAGTAAGCCGTGACCCTGACTCCCAAGGGGGTAAACGCCCTATTTCTGCAGCCAATCACGTTTTAGCACATAACACTGCCATCGATTGATCAAAAATAGGTCGTTCGCATATGAATCGAACCAGCGTTTAATGGCCTATCGTTTTAACACAAAATTGAGGCGATAAATTAATATTGGGAGCTTGTAGGGCCCATCAAACATTTTGTCCGGTAGGGTAGGGCTTCGCAGGGGGGTTAAAATCTGTATAAAGGTAATTCTCGGTGGTGATATATGCCCAAATATGTCTGTTGTGCATAAAAAACCCTTTGTAAGATCAAAAAAGTGTTTGAATTTTTGAAAAAAAATAAAGGTTTCGGCGGGGTTTCGAACCCGGGCCTCTCTACGGGTGGCTCCAGCACGCTAACCGCTTCGCCACCGCGACATGAAAGAAGGTTGGCCAGAGTAAGCCGTGACCCTGACTCCCAAGGGGGTAAACGCCCTATTTCTGCAGCCAATCACGTTTTAGCACATAACACTGCCATCGATTGATCAAAAATAGGTCGTTCGCATATGAATCGAACCAGCGTTTAATGGCCTATCGTTTTAACACAAAATTGAGGCGATAAATTAATATTGGGAGCTTGTAGGGCCCATCAAACATTTTGTCCGGTAGGGTAGGGCTTCGCAGGGGGGTTAAAATCTGTATAAAGGTAATTCTCGGTGGTGATATATGCCCAAATATGTCTGTTGTGCATAAAAAACCCTTTGTAAGATCAAAAAAGTGTTTGAATTTTTGAAAAAAAATAAAGGTTTCGGCGGGGTTTCGAACCCGGGCCTCTCTACGGGTGGCTCCAGCACGCTAACCGCTTCGCCACCGCGACATGAAAGAAGGTTGGCCAGAGTAAGCCGTGACCCTGACTCCCAAGGGGGTAAACGCCCTATTTCTGCAGCCAATCACGTTTTAGCACATAACACTGCCATCGATTGATCAAAAATAGGTCGTTCGCATATGAATCGAACCAGCGTTTAATGGCCTATCGTTTTAACACAAAATTGAGGCGATAAATTAATATTGGGAGCTTGTAGGACTATATGTGGAACTTTTGGACTGACTGCAGGTAGACCCGCTCCCCATTTAGTCTGACGGTTAGCTGGTGTTAGAACCTAGCCCCTTTTAGTCTGACTGCAGGTAGAATCGAGCACCTTTTATTCTGGCTGCATGTACTGAAGGCTAATCCTCGCCCCTTTTAGTCTGTCTACGGGTAAGCTGATGATAGAACCGTGCCCTTTTAGTCAGTCTGCAGGTAGAAATGGGTATCTTTTAGTTTGTTTGCAGGTGGAATCGTCCTCATTTTAGCAGGTAGAACTCTAGGCAGAACCGCACTCCTTTAAGTTTGTCTGCATGTAGACTGCAGATAGAACCGCACTCTTTTAGTCCGCAGGTAGAACCGTGCCCCTTTTAGTCTGAATGCAGGTACAAAGGCGCCCCTTTGAGTGTGACTATATGTTGAACTTTTGGACTGACTGCAGGTAGACCCGCTCCCCTTTTAGTCTGAGGGTAAGCTTATGATAGAACCGCGCCCCTATAAGTCTGTCTGCAGGTAGAACCTCGCTCCTTTTAACTTGTCTGCAGGTACAACTGCGCACATTTTAGTCTGTCTGCAAGTTGAAGCGTGACCCTTTAAGCTTGTCTGGGGACAGAACCGCGTCTCTTTTAGTCTGTCTGCATGTAGAAATGTGGAACTTTTGGCCCGACTGCAGGTAGAACCGCAACCCTTTAGGTCTCTTGGCAGGTAGAACCGCACCCCTTTTAGTCCGTCTGTAGGTACTGAGGCTAATCCTCGCCCCTTTTAGTATGTCTACGGGTAAGCTGATGATAGAACCGCGCCCCTTAAGCTTGTCTGCAGGTAGAACCTAGCTCCTTTTAGTTTGTCAGCATGTACAACTTTTAGTCTGTCTGAAGTTAGAACCGCGCCCCTTTAAGTCTGTCTACAGGTAGAACCGCGCCCTTTTAGTCTGTCTGCAGGTAGAAATGTGCCCTTTTAGTCTGTCTGCAGGTAGAACCGTGACCTTTTAAGCTTGTCTGCGGGCAGAACCGCGCCTCTTTAAATCTGTCTGCAGGAAGAAACGGGCGTCTTTTAGTGTGACTATATGTTGAACTTTTGGTCAGATTGCAAGTAGAACCGTGCCATTTTAGTCTGTCTGCAGGTAGAACCGCGCCCTGTTTAGTCCGTCTGTAGGTCGAACCGCGCCCTTTTAGTCTGCCTGCAGGTAGAACCGTGCCCTTTTAGTCTGTCTGCTGGTAGAACCGTGCCCCTTTTAGCATGTCTGCAGACAAAACCGCGCCTCTTTTAGTCTCTCTAAAGGTAGAAACGGGCCCCTTTTACTTTCACTATATGTGGAACTTTTGATCTTTTTGCAGGTAGAACCGTGCTCCTTTTAGCATGTCTGCAGGTAGAACCATAGCTCCTTTTATTTTGTATATTTGTCCTGTATTTTTAGTCTATTTGCAAGTAGTACCGTGCCCCTTTTAGTATATCTACAGGTAGAACCGTGCCCATTTTAGTCTGTCTGCAGGTAGAACTGCGCCCCTTTTAGTCTGTCGGCAGGTAGAACGCTCCTTTTTAACAAGTCTGTATATAGAAGTGCATGTAGAACTGCAGACAAAACGCGCCCTTTTTAGTCTTTCTCATAGCCGTAGGGGCCCACAACTCAACAGGGGGAGGCAGATCGATTTATTGCCCGAATTTTAATGATATTTTGCCCGATTTTGTGGATTTGTTGCCCAAAAACATAATATTTGTGGGGGCAGATGCCCCCCCTGTCCCCCTGTCTCCTGCGGCTATGAGTCTTTCTGCAGGTAGAAACGCGCCCCTTTTAGTTTGTCTGCAGGTGGAACTGTGGCCCTTTTAACTTGTCTGCATGTAAAACTGCAGGTAGAACCGCGCTCTTTTAGTCCGCTGGTAGAACCGTGCCCTTTTAGATAAGCTGGTTTATTGTCCCATCCGAACGAATAGATGCTTTTTCCATGTCACCCTCTCCGGCCTGTATCACTGACAGGGGAAACCTGGTTGAAAAATCCAAGGGTATCATCTCAACTCATGCCAGGATTGAGCCCTGGCATGGCTTAACTATTAGTTCTGGTACGTTATATTGATGTATCATGATACAACATGCCAAGATGCAGGTATTGTATCGCAAGGTTATCTATCAATACTTGACGAAACCTCTCATTCTATAAAAAGTGAGGGTGAAATTTAATCAGAATTTTTTATCACTGACTTGACTGGAATTGTTAGAAAATATTTATAAGACATGGATTACAAAATATCAATGTTATAAAGCTATAAATTAAAAAATATTGAAACGTTCAAGGTATCACTTTACCTGATATCCGATAGGTATGTATCATATCCTTTCTATTGCAATTAGTATTGTTTTGTAAGATTTGTATTGAGATACTGTGGCATGATTAGCAATACCTAGCACTACTTAATGATCTAAATATCTGAAATATCTTAATATACGAGGGTGGGCTGAAAAGTTCATAGTCTGACTTGGAAGGAGTTATGCCACAGTGATGAAACTTGGTATCCATTAAATTCAACATTTTCTGATACTAACGACACGGTTTATTTTTCAACATTGTTTTCCATGCGCTCCACACACTTCTTCCAGCGGTGTTAGGGTGCTAGGATTAACTCCTTCTGAGTCAGGCTATAAACTTTTCAGCCTCCTCTCGTATATACATGTGAACTGCCATTTACATTGTCCTGATTAAGAAGTCTTGATGTATAAACATGTGAATTTCAGTTTCAAACCAATTATCCTGATAAAAATTTAATATCATAAACTATTATCAACTCCTTCTGAGTCAGGCTATGAACTTTTCAGCCTCCTCTCGTATATACATGTGAACTGCCATTTACATTGTCCTGATTAAGAAGTCTTGATGTATAATAAACATGTGAATTTCAGTTTCAAACCAATTATCCTTATAAAGATTTAATATCATAAACTATTATCAACCATGCTCTGAATCCTGCCATGTTTCCAGTTAGTTTACTTCTGTAATTTATTCAACAATATCTCGTTCTTTCGACACTCCTACAAAATAAAACACAAAACGTTATCAAGGAGCAGCTGACGAAAAGAAATATGTCCCTGTACAACGAATATTTTCATTGAAGACATTCATTGAATACAGTTGTTCTACAGTATATGGTATGGAATATTCTTGGATTTTGGAGTTTCAAAGACAAATCATTTTTACTTATTGAACTCTTAATCACCCAAAACCATGAGATAGACACCAAATCTATGATATAGACACCAAATCTATGATATAGACACCAAATCTATGATATAGACACCAAATCTATGAGATAGACTCCAAATCTATGAGATAGACTCCAAATCTATGAGATAAGACTCCAAATCTATGATATAGACACCAAATCTATGATATAGACACCAAATCTATGATATAGACACCAAATCTATGAGATAGACTCCAAATCTATGATATAGACACCAAATCTATGAGATAGACTCCAAATCTATGAGATAGACTCCAAATCTATGAGATAGACTCCAAATCTATGATATAGACACCAAATCTATGAGATAGACTCCAAATCTATGAGATAGACACCAAATCTATGAGATAGACACCAAATCTATGATATAGACACCAAATCTATGATATAGACACCAAATCTATGAGATAGACTCCAAATCTATGAGATAGACACCAAATCTAGGTCTCCATTAAGGGTAATAAGTAATTGGCCGTATTGGTGGCCATATTGGACGCCATCTTGGATGCAATCTTGAAAATAACAGCTTTTGGAACTTTGTATTTTGGTGTATGGTTAAATATCTTATTCCTTAGTTACCTCTTTAAATTCTTTGACAGTTTTAAAATAAAGTCGTTGTTTTTCTACCAAGTCAATATATTGATCATTGAATTGATCTCGTTTCATTTTTTCTTCTTGCTTTCTCTTCTCAATCTATAAGAACAAAAAAAAAAGATCTGCTGCAGGAGTATTGATATGGCGGTATATACCAGCCATGTTCTGATGGCACCAAATTCAACACAAAACAGGGGTCTCGTGTGACATACTAGAAGGCTATGCACATTAAATATCCCTTAACAGAATGATGGAAATATATAGGGTATGTGAAAGCTGCTTTTCGGACAAAATTTACCTCATTGTCCAATGTGTTACAAGTCCTTACCCCTAGTAAATTAATCCTTACCCATCCTTACCTTCTTTTTGTTTTGTTTAATTCCCTCAACTATCGTTTCAAATTGTTTTAAAAATTGATCTTTATTTTGTTGACTAGACATCGCTCTACAAGTAAAAACAAATTTGAAGCATTTATAGAACAGGATTTGGATTTTCACATATCACCAAAGAATACAAAATGGTGACTTGGACATAAAGTCTAGTCACTTTTCGGGAAGGCACCAGTTACTACATATTGTTTCACAAAAAAAAGAAAGTAGCAAACTTACTGTGAAAAATTATCATGGATAGAATTCAGTAACGTGACCTGAAAATTAAACATGATTTTAACAGTTATTTTTTAATAATTAGAATTAGATTCCATAACGCAAAAAATATGGACCATTCTTGGCCAGTTTCTGTTAACAGATCTCCTTTCAGATGTACGGTTCAGTTCAAGTTTTTATGGCTGTCGAAACGTGACTTAAGCCACTAAGTAAACCTACCTCTTTATTTAAATATAGTTTAGTATCATCAAGAGTATTATACAGTGTATAAAACTGTTTGGTTTCTTTATGTGTTGAGGCAACTGAAATTATAAAGGGAATTAACTCTAACATATGCCATGTGCATCCTGGGAAAAGCCTGAGTTTGAATAAATCTAAATATTCGGCTGTCACTTTTTGTCAATGTTCAAGACTAACATTAGGGTCATCAGCCATGGCGTCCATCTTGTATGTGGATGGGCAAGTAAAGACAGACAACTCTTGTTGGGAGATTAATTGTGATTTGGATTTGCACAAGAAGACCACTATTTATTTAGTATGATTGTGATTGGCTGAACAATATTAATTCAATATGGTCATCTCTGTCTAGTCTAGTCTACGAGATAATCTGGCACACTATTCTACTTCCGAAGTTGATACGAGTGTTTGTCTGGATGATGAGAGGGCCCTCTCACCCCATATGAAATGCTAAAAGCAAGAAGAATAAAGAAAGCTTTTCTGATGATTCTGAGGTGCCAAAAACTGCATCAAAACGTTATTTTAAAATCCGTCTGCACAGCCTAATCTTAATTGCCAGAGTCCAGCCCTCACTGACCAAACACCCGACTGGGTTGCTCATAATGTTAATGGTATTAAGCATCAAGTCAGCATCCCTTTAAGAGAGTCGAATTATGTTCAAATTTAAACAACATTAAACTTACTTTGATTATAAAGTTCTACAAATCTACGTTGATATTGACTGAGTTCAGCACGTGATGGAATCTCATCTATTTTACGTTGTAATCCTGCTATTTCACGATTTTTACGTGCCTATACAATACAGAAAATCTTGACATGTTATATCTCATATGAAAAGTAAGATATCATTAATATATTTATTACGTTTGATTTCATTTATAAATCATGATATGTAAGATCTCATCTATATAATCATAGCATGTTCTGCCTCATCATTATTAAAAATCATTTATATAATCATGGCATGTTCGACCTCATCATTTATAAAATAATAACATGTTCGACCTCATCATTTATAAAATCATAACATGTTAGATCTCATTTATAAAATCATAACATGTTAAGATCTCATCATTTATAAAATCATAACATGTAAGATCTCATTTATAAATCATGACATGTTAAGATCTCATCTATATAATCATGGCATGTTCGACCTCATTTATAAAATCATAGCATGTTCGACCTCATCATTTATAAAATCATGACAAATTAGAACTCATTTATAAAATAATAACTACATGTAGTTAGATCTCATTTATATTATTATTACATGTAAGATCTCAAATTTCAAATTATTATATGTTAGATCTAATTTATACAATAACTTTTAGTAGAACTTATAAACATTACCTACCAGTAAAAGACGTATTTTATGAAGTTTTTCTTTGTCAGCTTGATATTGTTTGTCTATTAAACCAACTCTTTCCTACAATAACAGTAAATATACATATTTTAAGAAAAATAAATCTTTATAAATCTTAACATTGAGTCCAAAAGCCATTCTGAATAATGGCAAATAACAAAAGCCTGGTATTGCACTAATCACCTTATACCCAATGTACAAATTGCTAATCAAAAGCCTTCTCTCTTAATGTAAAATTATGCTGTCCTAACTATATTTTCATTCATTTAGAGCAAAGCTTAGAGAGGCTACACTTTAATAGCAATTACAATCCGAAGGGTATATTCAACATTCAACATAAAGCGATAACGGCTGGAATAAAAACACCAGACCTTGTCTTCTGAATCTAAATCATCTCCTTCTAGTTTTAATTTATCTATATTCTCTTTTAATCTTCCCATCTCTTCCTGTAATATAAATAGATATACTCAATTCCTCAATTGTGGCTAGTGAGTTTTCTAGCTAGATATCATTCTAGGATAAACCATGGGTTAGGTTCATCAGATATAAATGATTTATTCAAAACATCATCTGCTTGTAAAACTATTGTTATTTTTTAAAATTAAGATTAAATTGAGATCCATCAGCTGGTAAAGTAAATATTTATATAATAATAATAAACTCTTTATTTTACATGGGTCAGAATTAGGCCCAATACCACGAGTGATACGGTCCTGTATATGAGTATACAGATATCTGAAATTGAGGTCTATCAACTTGTAAAGTAAATATTTAGATGACTATACAGATAGTTTAAATTGAGCTTTAAAAGCTAAGATAGCTTGAAACATAATTCCATACCTTACAATGGTTTTTAAACTCCTGTTCCTGTTTTTTCAGATTTTCATTCATGGCCACAAGAGATCTTAGAGTCTGTAAAATACTGGAATAGGAAAAAAACTCTCTTTATCTCACAACATCTAAGAAAACTGTTATGCGCTATGAATTCAAGGTCATTAAGTGCAAAACAAGTTCAAGACCACCAATCAAAATCTTTGTTCAATACAAATCTGTGGGTGACTGCACTTGCCAGCCATGATCTGAATATTTATCACATTTCGTAATTTAGTATACCTCTTATTTTCATCTGTTTCCAATTCTTCAAGTTTCTTCATTTCACTATCTATTAATCTACCCTTTTCTTGTGCCTAAAATAAAAAAAAAACAATGTCTGATTTGATGTTCGTATACATTTTCCTCTGAGAAGTTGTTCAGATGGGACAAGAGAAAAAACAAGCACACTGGACTATGAGAGAAAGTTGATAAATAAGGAAATAAATCGACTTCTACCTCTTTTAACTTCTCTTGTGTCTCCTGATAGGTTTTCTCTAACTCACTGTGTTTTGCCATCACCTAAACAAAACAAAACCATGAGTTATTTCCCTTGTTATGACAGAGTGTCGCCATTTGTAAGCATTGGAATTAATAGTCTAGTATAAATGGTTTTAAAGAAGATCCCAACCTGTGAAACTGGAGAACAATTAACAGCTTATTACTAAAGTATCCAAGTGTCCCAGCAGACAACAATTTACATTCATATTATACAGTAATACTTTGACATCTAAGGATTATTTCATACAGGTCAGTTGATAATGAAAGCATTATACAAGGGTGTGTATTGTACTAGGAAATATACAGTATAACAATGAAATCTAAGAGGTATATTTTTATAAAATAATCAGTAATAAAGAAAGCTGAAGTATGCATTATACAAGGGTGCGCATTGTACAAGGAATTATACAGTATATAACTGACCTCTGATAGTTTAGTTGAAGTATTATCAATCTGTTTACGTAAAGCTGTTGTAATACGTTTATGTTGTTGTACACCACCAACTCTCTCACTCTTTTCAATCTCTTCAATTTCACCTTGCTATAAATTACAAATACAGACCCATTTAAAACTAATCTTCTATTTATCAATGTTTCCAAAATTAAAATATCAAAAAAGGTTACTTTACAGTCATGCATTCAAGCTTAACAGGAGTTGTAAATAACAACAATAAGTAAAAAACTAATTAACAAAGGAATGAAAGATAAATTAAATGAATGAAAAATATTGAAATAAATGAATGAATGAATGAATGAATGAATAAGCAAACAGATCAATGATTACATGAATTAATAACATATCAAATTAAGAAATGAATTAATAAATGAAGGAATGATCAACTTACTCGATCAGCATATTCTGAAGCTATTTGTTGAATTTCTGCAGACTGCATGCTGACAATGGAACCAACAGCACTGGCTGAGAGTTTACCCTAATAGACAACATAAAATCATGCAACACATACTCATTATTAACATATATACATTTAAAAACTATGTGGACTCTCTAAAAGAGTTCCGAGTTACAAACTTAAATATGTAATAAACATATACACTACGTGGACTCCCTGAATAGATACAAAAGTCATAAAGTGTTTCAGAAAAATAACTATGCTCTGCCTTGAGAAAGTTCAGGCCCGTAGCCAGGAATTTCCAAGGGGGGGTTACATTGACTAGCAAAGCAATCAAAATCAACTTTAACAGCTACAATTCAAACAGAACATTGACTTTAACAGTGCTTATTTGTTTCCAAAGGGGGGTTAGTCCGAACCCCTCGAACCCCACCTGGCTACGGGTGTGAAGTCTGATGACCATTTCAAGCATAAGTATCTTTTACTATTACTATAACTTATTGCCCATAAAACTAATGCAAGCCCGTGTTTTTTTATATCATGCAATGCTTTACAGCACATATAGAAAAAATAAACTGTTAACAGAATAAGTAACAAGAATCAAAACGGCAATAAATTAAATTAAAAAAAGCTTAGTTGATATGAAAGAACAACAGGACATGCTATATTTTCTTTTTACGGATGTGTCTCCTTTGACTTTACAGATGCATTTAATATTGAACAGAAACATTCTTTTCCCCGACAATTAGTTTAAAGATGGCCGTTTCTGATATTTTTTTCTTGTATTCGTGGAAAAAATCTTAAAAACTGACCAATCAGACAATTAGAAAACATCAATGTGAAATTAAGATATCGCTGCAGGGTCAAACCTTGACCTTGATAAATATAGATGAATTCTGACCTCTTGTAAACCTGACATTCCAGTCATCAACATCTTGATACGTTTCTGAAAAATAAATATTAATACCACAATAAAATGGAGTTTAACCTATATCTCAAATGAATGAAAAATAATTTAAAAGAATTTCCAGAGATATCACCTTCCTTACTTTGTGCACAAAGTAAAGGATCAATGAGAAAAATATTGTATACTGGTACAGACAAATTCACATTCAAACTTTCACCCCAGATCTATTTCTTTGATTTGGCAATTCCAACTAGGCTATTTTCTGAGGCAGGTCTAGGCATAGTGCTTTTGATTTTGGCGCTCTAGATAAAGATATAGTGTTGTGAGCTAAAAATTATAAGCTGAAAGTTATATCTGACCTCTTCTTCAGCTTGTAAGTCTTCTTCTGTTTCTGTCTCTTTCCCGCCTAAACTAGCAGCTACAGTTTTTTTCTTGGCAGACGCATCACTTTCCTACAATATATCAAAATACATTTTTCTTCCTTTCACAGGTAAATTGCTGATTATCCTTATATAAATTGGGGTTCACCAGAGCACAAATAGTGGCAAAATCACACAAAAAGAGCAATATTCAAACTCATACAAAATAAAGACTGCAAAACATATATTCTTGGTTAAACCTCTGGACAATAATTTTTTACCAGATACGATCATCTGAAGGTCAAATATCAATTACCAAATGGAATAAGTGTGAAGAGAATATGTCAATATATTTTCTGAAACAGTAAACGCCTACATACCTTGCCATCTTTGGGTGTTTTGCTGAAACCATAGCGACGACCATACTCTAATAACGTGGAATGGACTTGTGTTTCCTCATCTTCCACCTGACTATTGGCATTACGTCTAAACTTTCTTTGAGGTTTGTACGCATTCTACAAAACAAAATTTTGAAACTTTTACCCCCAACTTGTAAAATATTGGAATAATGCAGGCCTGTAGGAACAGAGGGGGCAGGTTTATTTTTTCTTACTGTTCTGTACCTTAATTGACTTGGACTACCTTATGAAATGATATCAAATTTTATTTAATTACTTATTGCGATAATGAAATTTTTATTTTTTTTTTCATTATGATTCATGTAAAAACAAAATGGCTACCTTTGCCGTCTGCACTGCTTCAATAGAATTATCTTTACCTTCTAAAAACAACTCATCCTGTAAGGAAAAGAAAGACAGGGCTTAACCAATAATATTCATAATAAGAAGAAGAGGGCTGTTATAGAAGGGGAAAGTGACTGAAAAGAAAAAAAACAAGAAAATAGTGGGGAGGGGTAAGCGGTCATGAACTTTAACCTCTCCCTTTTTATGATTGACTAACTGATCAAAAGTCTACAATTTTTACTCTAAAATCAAAAGTCCCCAGATAAGACATTCAAGGACAAATTTCAATGTAAAAACTATATTTAACTGTATGACAGAAATGAGATAAGAAATTTAATCTGTTCAGGCTAGGGCTAGACCAACAAAAATTTTTGCATTCTATTTACTCAAAAGATTAAAATGCAGATCGTGATGTATTTTTTTTTGTGTTTTGTCGGAAAGTAATAACACTTCCTAACCAATCGGAAGCCCTATTTAAAGAGGTTTGACTAGAGACAATACTTGTCAATATTTAGGCCCTCAAAATTTCTCACAAAAAGTAAGGAAATCCTGTGAGGCTGCCCAGGATATATCAGCCTTTAATATCACCTTTAAAAATAGCTTTCAAATAGAAATCATAGGATTTCTTTTTGTATAAAACACAATCTTTGTATGAAATATTTGTAGTTTGCGCACACATTTTTTAGATAGGTAATCTAACAAATCTAGATTTTGTACCACATCAACTTGGTGTAGCCTGACATAGACAGATAAAAACACTAGAATGAGACAAGGGTGTGAGATAAGATAGCCTGTATACATGTTGTAAACAGTCACGTTTTATTGTTATCATAGATAGATCACCTCATTCATTGACGACATTTTTTACTTACTATCAAATTTCTAGATAAAATTCAGACTTTTGCTTTTTTGGGCTACCAGTAATTAGATAATGCATCGGAGAAAGTTATTTTTTAAGTTGATATTTTGATAAGTTTGTGTGGATCGAAGGTAAAGTTGGAAGTTGGAAAGTGGTTTTACACAACATGAATTATGAAATGAAACAAGTTTTATTACTTTGAGCCTGAGCCTGAGATCACGCTTTTGCAACTTTGATCGAATATTTAAAGGACCTTCTACGGTGCACAGTTAGTATTTTTTGTCCATATCAGCCTTTCTGAAAATCATCTCTAGCAAGGGAGTTGCAATATGCAAAGATTTTTAGAGAACTGCAGAATTGAACTCAAAAACATCATGCTAACAAGCCCTGAGCTCCCATGGCTCCCCATCTACTACGTCTGTGTATTATCTGTCCAATGACAAAGCAGTACACAGCCAAGATAAGATAACCCTGTTATTCTATTTTGCTCAAGTTTTATCTTTATCATCAACATTGAGTCACCCAATTGACGGCCATTTTGAATATCAGATAAACATTCTGGATACCATGTTTTGGAGTTTTAGAAAATACTTTGAACTTGTTATCAATTATTTTTTATGAACTTGTTGACGTTAGGAGCTGTGTACATGTAAACAATAAACACTTCAAAAATTGATTAGGTTTTTTTTTTCAAGGATATGATTAAATGATCTGTCCTTCTTTTTGGCTCTTATTTCATTAATGCAAACAACACTTTACAATGTGTAATAATCCAAATTTGAGCAAGACAGCAGCATAAGACAACATCTTTTTTATTTCCAACTGTTAAAAGACCTTTAATGTGTACAGCCTGTAGCGCACAGGGCTTTGGGATATTGTCATCTCCTACCTACATGCACCGACAAATGAAAACTGAGTTGAAAAATTCACAGGTATCATCACTACTCATGTTAGAATTAAACCCTGAACCTTTGGGTTAGCAAGCAAGCATCTAACTCACTGACACCCAATGGCTCCAAATATGGTTCCTTAAATTCCAAAAATAAATAAACAAACAAACAAATAAGTAAATAAATAATACCTCTGGTGTTTTATGGTGTTTATTAAATTGTGAGACAGAGAAAGCTCTGATATAATCTCCCATTTCTTCTCGTGTTTCTATAGCTCTCTTTACCAGCCACTAAAAATAATAGAAAAATTCTAAATATTCAGACATAATAATACTGAACAGTCAACAGATTCTCTAAAGCACTGGCTGTGGCACCAGAATTGTTTTTAATCTTGATCCAACAATAATCAAAAATAAATATCAGACTATGTAAGTTTCTAATTACACCTGATACACATGCGACAAAAAGTTAACAGTCAACACCAGGTCAGCACACGAAAGAATAGGATGTAGTGTTGAAACAGTTAATCAGATTTAACGGGTAACCAGGTCTGATTCAGATGATCGGTTGATGATCATTATTGTTTTGAGTTTAAGGCAGATTCAAATCTAAGTTAGTTTGAATCTGAGACCATTTTATGACAAGTATCCCAATCCAGCTGCCAAAGTTTAGCTTTTAACATTTTCTTTAATATCAATTACCTGAACAACTGGAAAGATATGTATAAAATCTAGACCTTGAATTTGATGAGGCTCAATTCGCTGTGGACACTTCATCTTCGGTAAAACAGCTACAATTTTCTCTGTTAATGCACTGAAAAAGAATATTTCAAATAAAATTCAAAATTTTTAATTTCCATACAGATAATCTAGGAAAGACTACAAAAGGAGAAATGTTCTAAATAAAAAGATTTGCATGCTCTCAAGAGATTTGGCTTGATCAAGGGTCAGTTGAGAAAAGATTCATACTGGGCTGGCGTAAGATTTCCCCAATATGGGCAAATCCTGTTCTTGAAGGTTGGAGCTCTGAAATAAAAAAGCTTCTCTAAAGACTACAGAAGCATTTTAACAAAACCTTCCTTCCGTTCAACCCAGAAACTATTTCTGATTCAGCTAACAAAATCCATATACCTACATTTTTTGTCCAATGGAAGAATTTTCTTGAAAGAGTAAATCAACGTCTACATCAAAATTACAAGTTGTTATACACCATGTCATTCCACCAACAACCTGCCAATATATCAATTGAGGTTAAAACTAAATGACAGGTCATGCAGTGTGCAATGAGGGAAATATGTCAAGGACTGCGTGTGAAACAATAGACCTCAGTTTATTGTCAAAACATCTAGACACTCTAAATAGAGAAGCTTTTCTGATCTGCATCAGTGACAGGCGAAAACAAGGTTGTAAGCCTTGGCATATGATCTTGAACTCAGACCTTTAGTGAAGCTTTTTAAGTGGGGAGACTAAAATGAAAACTCTTCAAGTATGTTGGAATTCAACCAAAACTGGGCTATATGAGCTGCTATTGCCTGCCTAAGTACGGTATGTATTTCTATGACTGCATCAGAAGAGGGTGTCTTATTACAGGGGACATGAAAGATAGTCCTAATTGTGTATACTGGTACATGTCTTTAGACAACTATATCAAAATCAAACTAGAAATCAACCTTATCAAAGGGAGACAATCCCTTAATCCTAGCTCTAAAATATCCAGCAGCCAATAAGAGATTGATGGTTTCTTGTAGTTTAACATTTTGTTCCTCATCTTCTCTAGTTTCAACCTGAAATCAAATTTGAAGGCTAAAAGTTTGAGAGTGAATGATTGAGATGTAACTAGGTTAGCTCAATAAAATTCTCATTTCTGAGACTAATACCCCTTTTACACTAGGCTCGGATAAATTTGACTAGTGTAAACAGAATAAAGCGAGCCAATTTAGATCAGGGCCTAGCACCGCAATAAGAGGTGGGCCAGGTCCGGATTGATGCCCGGCCCACTTCAATTTTACTAGTGTAAAATCTTAATTTTGTAATCTTTTAAGTTAGAGAGCGCACGCTTATTTCAGTTTAAAGTTTAAAGTGGGCCTAGTGCTGGGTATTGCCAATCATGCCACGATACGATACGCATCGCGATACAAAGGTCACGATACAATACGTATCGCAATATGGGGTAAAGGGACAATAATTAAAAGTTCATCTTCAAAGTTCCAAGATCTATTTTTGTAAAGCTTTATTAATATGAAATTTGGTAATTTAGCTGTAAGGAATGCTCTGATATCAACGTCTTTTAAATATTTCCTAACAATTTCAGTTAAGTAAGTTAGAAAAAATTGAGATTTCATTCGCCAATTTGTAAAAAATTATCACTTTTTATGAAATGAGAGGTATCGTCATATATCGATACACGACCTTGCGATATGATACGCGTATCGTGGCATGTCGTATCACGATACATCGATACAATGATATATCGTGCCAGCACTATCCTCTCTTTAACGTAGTCTAGTGAAAAAAGGGTATGAAAATTGTTTTATACAGAATGTTGGCCTACTTTCTTTTACTTTGGTTTAGGCTATTTTTGGAGATTTTATTATTATTATTATTTAATTATGTGATGAATAGGTTTGCAGTGAAATTTTATGTTTTACATGGAATTATACAGTGTTTTACAGAAGAGTTTAGGAAAATAGTTGCTTGAATGAAATGTAAGTGGGAGATACCTCTACTTCTCTCCCATCAGCATCAACTTGAGTTGTAGGAAGCCTGGAAGACGAAATTCCAGCAAACACACTCCCACTTGTGGCAGCCATATTTAGATCATGTGACTTCTTTCTAAATGACCCGGAAGTTTATTTTTTACATTTGACCTCTAACCGCATGTAAACCTGGGGTCACGACCTACTTTTAGTTCTTGATTGTCCAGCACAGACAGCTGATTCATAAGTTTTTGGAAATTCGTATTGTAAATTAAGTCTGGTTAATAGAAAATGTACCGCGGGAGAAAACACGAGGCGCCGTTCTGGCTTTTGATTGGTTGGTTTCTATCAGCCGAGGTGAAGTCGTCGGATGACATAAACAGGCAAGAGTTAACCGGGATAAATTTCTTATGATTCGTCTGATCAGATTTGTTACATTACGTCGAGAAAGATAGAACGATTTGCTCATATTCAACATTCCAATTTAGACTTTGTAAGTAGACATTTGGCTTTATATTTTTATTCATATTTTGTTATAAGTGGTTTTATTTTATGTTTTGAAAAGAGAAAATGAAAGTTTATGGAGATTGGACTTTGGACTCTTGTCAAAGTCATAACAAGACTGCATTGCTGGCATGTCAAAAATTACATATTGAAATATGTTTGTGTCTTATCTTTCAAGATTTATAATCTGTTCATATTTTACTTACTGAAGGATCACCTTTTCTTGAATTTGTGAACAATTGATTTAAATTAAAGTTGTCAAATCGTGCAAACTTTGAATTTTAATTTAATTTTTGTGAACATATTAACATTTTCTAATTAGGCCTATTATAGCCTATGGCAAAAAGTCGTAAGCATAATTATGGAAATATTTAAGCTAGCCTGATAAATCTTGCCTTGCCCTGCCCTTCCCATACTTCTGTCTGAGTCTGATGTGACATTTAGATTGGATGATATATTGTCATCATACCTAACTCAACTGTTTATGGCCAAATATATATTGAATGATCCTCAAATCCAAGTTTTTTTGGCTTGAATAATTTTTGGTATTTCTTCAAAGCTGAACCTTTTATAAGGTAGCCTTATTAGGCTAGTATTAACATTTTCAAATTATTTTTTCAGAAGTGTATCAAAGGTGCTGTAGAATGGCCAGTTGTCAAGCCTTGTTCCTACGTGGTACAGTGCTGTTTACAGTTGGAGTATTTTTTGCTCTAGTTTTAAATTTATTACAAGTACAGAGACATGTCACAGTATTTCCCCCAGAAGTTTTAGCCAGTATATTTTCATCAGCTTGGTGGATTCCACCTAGTTGTGGCACTGCTGCAGGTTAGTAATTTAGGCTAAATTCAGCATCTTCTTTGAATAGCATTTGTAGCCTAGAGGATAGATAATTGGACACAATATATGGATAACATTTAGGTCTCTTGATAATAATCAACTTGAGATTTGTTATAATCCATTGTTGTTTAGTATATTTTACCATCTTGACTTAGTTGAAATGTTGTTCACAAGTTATTTATTGTT
Organism: Lottia scabra; assembly: GCA_029955415.1. Taxonomy (NCBI): domain Eukaryota; kingdom Metazoa; phylum Mollusca; class Gastropoda; family Lottiidae; genus Lottia; species Lottia scabra. The sequence goes on from JARJEI010000015.1 coordinate 3,877,601, forward strand.
GTATATGTGTTCTGTCAACATTTGCAACATTTATTTGGTACAGAAAACATGTTACTGGCAAAGCCAAAGTAGTTGGATCAGCATATTTTATATGAAGTATAAATTTTATGAGAATTTAACAGCTGTTAGTGTTGAGTAAAAAATTAAAATTTAAATCTTGCATAAAATAATGATAGACTACTGTATTGATTTTTTGAGTTTTTTTTAAAGATTATATTGATTGAGTTGAGTTACAGCTTTTTTGTTATTTAGCAGCTATACTATACTTTGGTAATTTTGAAGCTGTCTTGCATACTTATGTTATATTTTCTGTTTCAGCTGTTATTGGTCTACTGTATCCCTGTCTAGACACTAAACTAGGTGAAACACAGTATTATAAACGAGAATGGTCCAGTGTTATGAGATGTGTAGCTGTATTTGTTGGTATTAACCATGCTAGTGCTGTATCCTTTAAATTCACAAACTGATTTCTTAAATCTTGGGTTGAAATTAAGTGAGGCTTTTTAGTTAATTCCTTTTAATGAAGCTATGATTAAAGGGATTGTAAAGAGGTTTTCTAGCCTTTTTATGTGGACGAAGGACACTTCCAACATCTATTTCGTACATACAAAATATTCATTGGGTGCCCATGGTTCCTCTTATTCCAGAAAGAAAAACAGGAAGTGACGTCACAATCTTGGAAAAAATCGGACTGGATGATCAGGTACAGGGCATTATAAATACATGTTGTTACAACGATATGACATTATTAGATAAATATTGTTACAGCGATATCATATAAGTCATAGCGTTGTGACAACATGTATTTATAATGCCCTGTACCTGATCATCCAGTCCGATTTTTTCCAAGATTGTTTTTCTTTCTGGAATAACAGGAACCACGGGCACCCAATGAATATTTTGTATGTACGAAATAGATGTTGGAAGTGTCCTTCGTCCACCTTAAAAGGCTAGAAAACCTCTTTACAATCCCTTTAAGCTTAGATTAGGCTCAGAACATGATAATTAAGTTTCATTCAAGATTATGTATGAACCCTTGCTCAGCCCTTTGAATCCCACATTTTTAGAATTTGGGTATTTAGAATTTATAGATTGGTTTAAGTTGATTATAATTTCCAAGCTTAATTGTTCATTTGTTTGACTGAAAAACTTGGAATAAAAAGCTTATTTGCATATGATTTATATGCTTAATTTTAGGGCTAAAAAACTTAGGCTAAAAAAAACGTCCTTGTTAAAATTTCCCCCCAAATATTAAATTAAATACCCTGAAAACATTTCATATTAAATGACCCAGAACATGAGATGCATAACAATGTTAAATTTTTAAAGGTTTTAATTGACCTACTTTACAACTATGCCATTAAAAATGTCATAATGCGGAAATATTTTAAACTTGGGTCACAGTATACTTTCTATATTCAAATAGGGTTTCTCCAAAAATTGTTGTTGACATATAATTTATTTGGGTCTCAGTGACCTAGACTATTGTGTTGCATATCAGTGGTTGTAAACTTGACTATTTTTATGACATTGTTGATAAATTATTTCCCTGTTATTTTACTTTAAATACAAATCTTATGTCAGATTTAAAGTCAGGAATGTTTTATGGGGGTCTAAATATTTACTTTATCAGCTGATCTCAAATTGTGATAGATATTAATATTAAGGTGTCTAATTATTTACTTAAGTTGCTGATAGGTTCTGAATTTCAGCTACCTTTATCACTTTTGAAAATTTGAAATCCAATGTCTAGTTCCCCTGCCATTTAAGAAATTAAAAATAAAATGTAGGTTTCCCATATATAGGCCTTACTGATCAATCTTGAGTTGTTTGGTTTGACAATTGTGTTAGCTCTACGGAAGCTTCATGAAAGATGGGCCTTGAATGTGTCAATCTATTTGTGTATGTTCAAATAAGACATTTCCTTAACCATGCAATAGAAAATTGATTTTGCTAATAATATGCAACTATCAGTAACATTAGCTGCTATGTCTATTGGTTTATGGTGGTTGTTTGATAGATCTAGAAGTGGATTTGGTCTAGGTGTTGGTATAGCAGTTCTTGCCACATTTGTTACTCAGTTACTAGTATACCATGGTGTTTATAGGTAAGAATATCTTTGTTTTCACACATCTTCATTGAAAATATAAGCATAAAACAGTTCTGTTATTGAGAAACTTTGGTGGCTCAGAGCAAAGGTTACTCAAAGCTCTTTTGAAGTCTGTGTGTTTCTGAGAACTTTATCTAGTATGGCTCAAGATACTCTTTTATGGGAGTTCAGAGTGGAGTGGAGCTTTGTTCAAGCCTGCAAAGGTGGCTCATTGGGCCACTTGCTTCCTTACAAAGAGCACCAAGTTTGATTTAAACATAGTCTGACTCAATAGCTTTAGTGGCATATCTGGGACGACATGGAATAACGCTCCAAAATATTCAGTGGGGCATAAAATTGTTTGCTACAGATGTGAATGCTTTTAACAAAAAAACCTTATCTCTTATGTATCAAGATTTTTTTTTAAATTTATTTTCAGATATACAGAACCAGACTTCCTGTTTGTTAGATCATGGTTGCCATGTATATTTTTCTCTGGTGGTGTTACCATGGGCAACATTGGTCGACAACTTGCTATGGTAAGTCTACATTATTTAAAGCTCTTTCGCTTTTTGAACTGAAATAGGTCTTCATATTGTTTACTTATGTTCATAATGGCCTATCCCTTTGTCCATTTTTGAAAACAAAGTCCTATGTCTAAATTAATGAGCTGTAAGCTTATTCCACACAAGTGTCAACAGCACAAAAAACAAGAACTGCAAGACATTCATTCATTCATTGTTCTTGCAGTATGATGAAGTAGATACAGGAATTGCTAAAGAAAAGAAAGAGTGAAGAGGGATAGAGAGAAGAAAGAATGAACAAAGAGGAATAAATCTGTTAAATTATTGTTGGATTGGATACGTTTGGATCTCATTACCTCATGTTACTTTGTTGAACATATTGTCTCATATCATACTGGATGACCACATCTACTCATACTGGTAAAATAAGTCTACTGATCATCTTTCTTGAATTGACTATATTAGTTCACAAACTCATACTACTGGTCCATCATGCTGGATATCCATGTCTACTGGTTCATCCTCTTGGTGAACCAAAACGACATAATACTGGAAGAATTCTATTACTACTGTCTACTCAAAATCGTCCTGGAAGAAAAAGGCTACTCATAAACTCAAACAGAAGGTAGAATTTCCACATAAATCATTATAGGATCAAAAAATCCCACTGGAAGAAAGAGGCTCATTTTTTCATCAAAGTTTTCATCATACCTCATTACGTTACGCATCAAACAATGCAATATGTTTAGTTGCGTTAAGTCGAATATTGCTTAAGTGAAAATGGAGATTGGTTTATGAAAAAAAAACTAAAAATTCAAAGAGATAGGACTCAATGTAATATTTTTATATTCTGTGAAAACAGTTTTGGTTGCGATACTCGGAATGTGTTGTCAAGGAATTCCATCATTTTGAATACTCTAGCCTAAAAGTGAAAGTTTTGAACTAACCTACAAAGTAGGCCTACATCTTTGCAATTGAAGAGTGCAAAGAATTTTTGTTATTTGAAAGCAAGTATGCAAGATTATTCCAAAGCATAGCTTTGAGAGAAAGAAAGCATTTTTATGGTTTTTTTTAAAGAATTGATATTGATAGTTATTTCAATGATAGGGCAAAACTATATTTTGTGCCCTTGGCCTAAGAGCGGCTGTCTTTTTTAGGTGTGTAAAGCATATCTACCAAAAATGATTATTTGTTAGTATATTATCATTTAAAATTTGGTTTTACCAGTTGATAAAACATAGAGAGATTATGATAGGTTTTCAGAATTCAATTTTTGTTTTACATAAACCAACAAAGGTTTGAAAATCTTGTGAATCCACTTTATTTTGGCTATTGCGATCAGTTTACTATTATTAAATTTTTTCAGTTTTATCAGCTGGTAAATATCATATTTTAGAAGATTACATGGCTTTAAGATAGCATTGTTTATTCCATGTGTGAAAATAGTCAAAAAGAGGGTGCTATATTATCCTAAATGTACATAAATAGTATAAATGGAACGTAAAAATGGTTACCTTGATAATCTGAATGAGTGGAAAATGAATGTGGCTTCCCTATTATCCTAAATGTACATAAATTGTGTAAATGGAATGTGAATGAGGGTTGCTCTATATTCTGAATGTTCAAAAACCAAACCGAATGAATGCAATTGAAAGTTAAATGGTTCCTGAATGAATGAAAATTGGGTTGTTTTATGCAAATGTCTTTTTTGTCTTAATATTATGGGATATATCTATAAATAGCAAACAGTTTTGTATCTGTAGAATTTAGAGCATAATGTAGGGACAGATTGTTTTGTTCATTGAAATATCTTTTTATTTCGCAGTCTTATGAAAATAGATTTTAAGTTTATTAATTTTTTGGTTCAGATTAAGCTCATAAAGCTTTTATATGATTTAGAATGTCAAATATGTTAAGTTCTCCAGAAAGCTTATAATATATGCAAAGACTTTTTTTTTTGTTGAATGCCTAAATTCCCTATCATAAAGGATACAACTGGTTTGGTTGAATTTTGTTGTTACTATTTATAACTGGTACACCTCTGTACATAGAAATGGCAGAAAAAAGAAAAAAATTCAATAAAAAAAACTAATATAATGATATTTTCTTGTCTTTTTTTTTTCTTTGGATGGAAATGGTAGTAGTCAGTGGAGACTAACTTTCCTCTTGGATCAACTTTGTCCTGCAAACACAAATTATCAATTGTAGCTGACCCCCTTGCCAATTTATTATCCTAGAGCTCTAGTCAGACATTGATCACTCAGAGCTACAGTCAAACATGACTGGCAATAAAACAAGCCTCTGCAAAACATGAAACAATATCTTCAATAATAATATGTTCTCTTTGAATATTTATAATACAATAATAAAAGACAAAAAAAAAAGCTAAATAAGGCAAAATTATTGACATTTTTCTACAATTTATCATATCTGTACATAGGAATTCATACATACAATAATAACAAGTCAAGGAGTTATTCCCCTTGGAGTTAGAATATACAGACTTTAAACTATATTATTCTAAATATCAGTCTATCTCTAAAACATGTCTACAGAACTAATAGAACTAAAAATCTGTCCCTATATATGGGTAGATCTTGTAAAAAAATGGGGCATATATCGCGACAAAATTCTGTAACTTTTGATCTATCTTTAATATATATCTTTGAGATAAATATTCCTCTTAAAGATGGATAGACCTCAATTTATTATTCAAAATATGGACTTAATCTTTAACACAAGCAATGCTGTCAGGCCATTTGACAGGATGATTCATATCTACTGGTATAGATATTCATATTTATATCTCAAAATCAAACAGGCCAAGTTCTATCCATACTTTATATATATAAACCTCTTGTCTTAAATAGGGTCTGTATCTAACTAAAACAACTCTATACCTTACATTATCTTTCTGAGATATAGACCATATTTATTACAGAGGTTTAATAAGCATTTTAAAAGTCTATATTGATAAGATGATATTAACAAAATGACCTTTAAACATTTTAAACTTAACTTTATACTTACATCGTAAAGAAGTGTGGCTGAAATCCCTTTTGTCAGATTTTCTTAATAGGCCCCTTGTAATTAATTAGCCACAAAGGGTTTGGATAGATAATTGATATCTCTTCTGAATTGATATACATGTAAATACAACAATTGAGTATATATATGAATAGCTTATTTATTGACTAACCATGGCCATTTGCTTTACACCTCTAGAATTTGTCGCAGGTTTCTTTCAAATAAAAATCACATTTAGGTCTATAACTTTAAAAATATCATGAAGCTAACAATTTACAACAAAATCTAGCAAAACTAGCACATCATTGAATTAACATGACCTAGATAAAAAGATATTTTGGCAGAATTTTCTCCATATTTTACATAATAACCATAATACAGAATTCTAACAGGATTAAAAATTCTGATCTAAGGCAAAAAATTTTTGGGGATTGAATTTGAAAATTCCTAATATAATTCAGAATGAGCCATGAAATTTCTTGCTTTGATTTCTATTAGAGTTTAAATGCATTACAAATACATTTTTCAATAAGATTTTGCTTGTCTATTTTCATGAGTTAGCAGTTAGACAGAATTTCATATCATATCATGAGTAAAGCTAAGATTCCATATACGCGTCATACATTGGTTGTTTTTTGACGCATGGCGGAGACCATTTGACGGATACCTCTACCGTATATATGGAATCATACCCTCTAAAACCAACCATTTTGATTTTTAACGCATGAGGGATCCGCATGACGCGTATATGGAATCTTAGTTTAAGACAGAATTGCATATCATATCATGATTTAGACAGAATAGCATTATCATATCATAATCCGCACTGATATCACATATATAATTTAATATAAAGAATAAAAATAATCAAACACTGCAAGTTGGCTGTTATTTGAAGCCCTCAAGGGTTGTATGTCAATTTCAATATCTACCCATTAAAATACAATTTGATTTAACCAATCACTGATCATGTTACATGTACATAAATAGAGTACAATATAACTATTAAATTTAGCAACCTCTATATCATAATTCAATTTGACCAATCACTGACAACGTTACAAATAGATAAGATAGCTATAAAAATTTCTGATTCCGGCTGAACAATATTTATTGTTTTCTTTTATTTTGAATTTTATTGGTCGAGAACTTCATACTCAACCAATTAAAATGCAGGAATATCTACGGCTCGTGGGTAAAGTGTATAAATTGACCTGCAGTGCTTGAGGACTCTAGATAAATGTTTGTAAACACTATAGAACATTATATTGTATAATATATTTTGGCAAGAAGCAAATCAGCTGTAAAAGGCATGAAAATGTTCTGAATTATAAGTACTATTTATAAAAAAAGGTGAACAAAAAAGACTAAAAAAAATGTATAAAAAAAAATGTGATAGTTAACGCAGTCATCTACCAAAATTTTCAAAAGACTGTGTTTAAATAGTTTATATATATTGTTGATCAATCTGTACCTGCCAGTCATGTCTGACTAAATCTCAAAATGTCTGTACCACTTTTGTCTTAGGACACACTGTTTTTGCAGATTCTTCATAAGATTATCAGACTTAGAAAAAGTAACATTTTCTGATTTTTCACAAAGAATTCACATTTTCCTCAACTCAGATCACAAAATTCCACGAAAATATCCTGCGGGTAGCCACTGATTCTGATTTTGATTTCAATGATGATCTCACTAGGTCAGTTGAAAGCTTTTAACTTTTGGCAGTAAAATGTAGCATAAATGATTCAATGAGATGAAATAGTTAACATGAAATTTAAGGAGGTTGGGGGGTAGGGGGAAAAACAACAAGACTAAATCGATTACATGCTTAATAATATTCCTTCTTTCAAATGTAACTTTACGCTTGGATTGTCAACTCCTTTTTCAAACCTTTTCATTTGCTTGATATTTTTTAGAATATCAACAAGTTATCAAATGCATTAGAAATATATAAATTTGCAAAATTCTGATAAAGAAAAAAAATTTGCATAAAAGAACACTTGCTAGCTCTCTGCACTTGCATTGTCAACTCTACAGTTTCATAATATATATCATTTGAGATAATTTATAATCAATTGAAGAACGAACTGTTAGCTTTTCTTAATTAGAATATATAAATTAATTATATAAATATTTCATAAGTTATACCAAAATGACACAACATTTTCACAAAAAATTGAATAAAAAAAATGTGCTAGATTTATTTTTAGAAGCCCTTTTCTTCAAAAGTGCAGAAAATTAAATTAAAAGAGTCTTTGTCTTTAGGGACAAAGCCTTTAATGCGCAATATTTTGGCTTGGAAAAGTTTAAAGCTATCCATTTTACCTTTTAATGACATCAGTGAAAAGAATTGTTGTGCCGTTTTGTATAAATAAAAATCATGCAAAAAATACAAAAGTGTCAAAAATATGTTGGAAAGGAAAATTAGAAAAACTAATGAATGAATGAAATGAAATGCCCAATAATTAAGTTTAGAATAACTATTTTTTCCATTAAAAAAATGATAAAAGTTAAGAATATGTGCCCATTACAATATTGATAAAAAAAATTAGACAAATTCCTATAAAATTTAACTTGAACAAAGCAACCTGAACTATTATGGCCTGATATTTTGGCATAATAAGCTGCCTATAAAAAGCACTTTATTCAAATCTAAACTGTAATTGGGCATCTCTAACATGATTTAAAGATAAAATGGACGATGATTATATGCTTCCATTAGACCTAGTGATGACAAATCGGGTGTACTTCCGCGTAAACGTTCTTGTTGCATCCACAATTTCAAATTCCTATTTTTTCTCATTGAATTGTCTCTAATGGCAGGTTGAAGTTGTTCCCATGCCGATATTTCATCCTTAGTACCCTGGGCGGCCATGATTGTTTTGATATTTTCCCAATCATCAATCCCACCAACAGTATGTCGTCTGATGCCTCTCTTTGATTTCTTCGTATTAGTCGAAGTTTCCCCTTGATTATTGCAATTGTTTTTCACTTGATTTTCTTTTGAGAAAGTTACCTCCCTTTTCTGAGGTTGTTCACTTTTGAATGTTTTTGAACTATTGGAATATTTGTTGTTGTCTTTGTTAGAATGCGATAATGATAGTGGTGGAGTAAGTTTTTTGGAAACTGATCGCCGATTTTCACTTGGATTGCATGTCCACTGAACTAAACTTATCGTACCAGTTGGAGAAGTTTTAGTGGTCTGACTTCCAGATTGAAATTGAGGGTTACGTTCAAATCGTGAAGCTATTCCAATCTTAGTTTCAGATTTGTGAGACCGATGCAGACTCGGGTCTTGAAATTTCTTGTCTTGGATATTAGAAGTAGACATGACTAAATTTTGCGGATAACGCGGTAAAATGACTGGTTGAGATTTCGACTCCACAAAGGAGGGAGGTGACTCTGGGGAAAGAGGCAAATCTAAGTCTTTTTCATCCAGTACATCACTAATTGTACTGGCACTAGCACTGCTTGAATCAGTTCGACTTTTGCGTGAACTGCCATTAAGTTTATATTTAGGATTAGAAAGAATTTGAAGTTTTTGATCGAATGTTGTTGTTAAATCTGTTAATAAATCGAGACCATCCTCGGAATCAGTGGACGCCCACGAATTTCTCTCTTGTTTATCCAGTAAGTCTATCAAAGAGTCTAAAGACCCACAACGATAAGCTGCACTATTACGATTTAAAGTTCGGGGGTGTCTTTTTTGGCTGTTGGATCTGTGTTGATTGTCTTTGGATGTGTCTGTATCGTAGTTTCTGGATCGCCTGTAATTATGGGTATGATCAGAATATTTGCCATGCACATGATGTGGATTAGTATCTAACATATTTTCTAATGAACCAGCTCGAGGCACACACGGAGCTAGTGAGTCTAAACTACCCAACATTCCAGATTTAGTAGGTTTATCGCGCGCGCGAGTGTTACCTATACTGATAAAATATTTACCACTGTCGACTGCTTCAGGTCTGTCAGATGACGGTGACGGATCTTTAATGTCACTGTCAGATCTTGTACCACAGATGACTGGATGAGCTCGAGCTAAAAGATAGCCCTGATTTCTTCCACTTTGTGACTGGTTGGAAGTCTCCGGTCTTGAAGTCATGGAGTTAATTTTAGTAGTAAAATCACTGAAACGAAGATTTAACAAATCTTCCACACTGTGACTGTCCTCTCGTTCCATCTCTTCTTTTGTTCGCTGATATTCCTGTTCATACCTCTGTTGCTCTTGACGACGCTTCTCCATATCCTTACGCCTTTGCTCCTCACGTTCGATAATCAAACTTGTGTCTTTTTTGATTTTACGTAAACGATCTAGAGTGTCTCGACTGAGATTCCAGCTCGTGTCCAAGCTATGAGACATCTCAAGTTCGTCATTGCGATCCATCAGCGAATCCTCCGAATAATGACGAGTGAATGCACGAGAGTTAGGATCTGCTTTTTGGAAAATCATTTGCCACTCCTGCTCATAAGGAGGAGGAGGTGGTGGTGGCTTCCTATCGTAAACAGGCACCGGTCGTGGAGGTTTACGATCAAGAAATTCCTCCGAGAAGCTAGTAGTGATGCCGTGTTTAGTTTGGGAGTGGCTGTAAGGTGGTGGAGGTCCTTGACGACGAAGATCTAAGTCACTGTACGCAGGAGGTGAACAGTCTAGTTCGTCACAACTTTTACTAGTCTCCTTGGATTTCATCTTCCTATTGGCTGCCGTGATTATTGACGAAACTATTTCTCTTGCATAAATTTGAGAATCCAGCTCTTCTGCAAATGAAATCAAAAATGGTTAACATTGGTGTAATAAATGAATGAATTACATTTTGGTTTTCATGAAATTTCATGCCCTAATATTCAGGACTTGACTGAGCTAATTAAGTTAAAAGTCGCACTTGTGGTTGTGCTAATAAAAACTGGCAATGGAAAGCAGTTTACAAAGAGGAAAAGTCAAGATTATATCCATCAGCCAAAATTATTTGTGATTGAAGTTAGGCAATCTTACCATCATCATCTTTCAGAACTCTACTAGTATCAGCCGAACTACAGGGAGGAGATGTATCTTTCTGTTGTTCTAGTGGTACATGATCATCATGATCCCAGGAACTAAAGAACCACTCATACTGAAACACAGAGGAGAGAAATATTTCAATATCTTAACATCATCCTGGTAATACTCAGAGACTGAAATGGTCACTTTTACATCCATAATGAGAGTCCATGTAGCATTCTTTTGTCAACCTAGCATCCCTTTCTGAGAATTTGTACAATACATTTTTTTCTGTATTATTTCTAAATTTATGGATTGAGCAAGATCGTAGTTAATATTGTTTTTGCAGTATTTGGGTTTTTCAATAGCATCCCTTTGCATCAATTTGGCATTCTTTCAGTGTATTCACATAGTAAATAATTTCAAGGAATAAAGGGGAATAACTACTTACATGTAAAATAATACTCTCTACAATACGACATTGATCAGACATATCTGTTACCATGGAGAGAGTATCATCGTTAGATTTCCGTACTAACGTAGGTCCAAACATTATAGCTAGATTCTTAGCGTCCATCTACAAATAATTAAAAAATAAATTTGATATTGATTATGTTTGAGGGTTCTAATCTCAATTGGCATGTGAAAGTCTGACGATCCTGAATAAGTCATCTTCACTCATTATTCCAGTCAACCCAGCTGTAAAAGGGTACGTATGATCTGTGAGAAAAGAAAGAAAGAAACATCTATATTTTACAAGGATAACAACTTAGGTCAGCTGGTCCTTGGCCAAACCTCTTGGCATTGATCTTTCCCGGATTATCCGTACCCATTTACAGCTCAAGAGATCAATGCCAAGAGATTTGGCCAAGGATCAGCTGGTAGAAAGGATCCTTTAAGTAACATATTAATAAATAAATTTTCATGTTGAAATCTCCAAGATGGCTGACATGCTTTCTCCTTGTTAAATCCCTTGTAAATTACCTTTAAACTGACATTTCAACACTTACCTTATTCATATGTCCGTAACTGGCCACCTTACTAAGATGTTCGGCCATATATTTCAATGTTTCGAAATGATGTTCTGGTAGTATCTGTATCATACGTTTAATACGTAACATACGTTTTTCAGGATTATCAATTCTATTGGCAGCTATAAACGCGTCATAACACTCTAAAAAGATAAATTAAATATAGAATTTTAAACCTGAATACAGTGTTTGGAACTAAAGACTTCATAATATGCTAGAAAGAAAAAAAGATGGAGTTTAAGTAAATGTAGTATTTCTCCTTATGGTGTAAGAAAGGAATTTTTTTCAAAATCCTCTTTTGAAGTTCATAACTTCCAGAGTAGCCTATATTTATACCAATAGAATGCACAGCCTTTAGCAGTGCATTGTGCATTGAGGAATGCAACCCAATACCTATGATTCCCTGTCGAGGGACCTTTCCATTTCTTCGAAAAAGATATTCATTAAAGTAAGTGATCCATATAAATTTGTGCTGTAGCTTGTTTAAAGCAACTTACTATCTGTAATAAGAGATACTGGTAATTTACGAAAAAATGCCTTTAATAAACTGGCTATCACATTGACATCTAACCATTTCTCATTATCTATACTGATATTCTCTATACCCTACAATATATAGATAGCTGGTTCATAACATTACACATAACATATTGTTATTATAACATGTTACATAGCATTTGACCTCCAACCAAACCACAAGCTCTCAACCTTCAGAATTAACACCGTATAGCATTTGAATTTGAAATGTAATAAAGACGAACATCATGAAGTGTGCAATGTAGGAAATTTTTCCAGGACAGAAGAATTAAGAGGATATAGTCAAAGCTAAATAAGGTAAACCAAACACAAGCGTTTTGTTTAAGAAGCATACTTGTGGTAAATGTGAAATTTAAGCATGATGAACCTACAAAAGAGTTAAAACAGACTACCATACCTTATTAAGATCATCCTGCATGGCGTTGACAGATACAGAATTACCAGGAACTCTGTAGACTCCTACTACCTCTAAACCTCTAGCTTCTACAATTCTAGCACATAACTCTACTATCAGCGGCACAAACTATAACATAAAAAGAAACATATTATTAATTATTTGAATAGTCTTGACAGGACAGCATCATTAGCCTGCCTTTTTTAACTTTCCAACTGTTGACAGATCTTAAATGGATTGTAAAGAGGTATGTGTATCAGGGACACTGATAGCATCAATTAGCGCCATTCCAATTTCCATCCCGTCGTCTGTGGTTCTTGTAATTCCACTAAAACTAACGTGTTTTATGACATCACTACCAGTGATTCCAGTAGTTAGTTAGTAGGACACAGGGAAATTAGTTGAACATTTCTGAGATTCATTTCACCCTATGAAAGGAATGAACACTGAACCTTCAGGTTAATGAGCAAAGCATCAAGCTCTCGAGACACTGTGCCTTCCTGCTGAATGTTGAAGAAAGATGACCCATTGAAGACCACAAAATTTTCACTGTGAACTCAGAACATTTAAATCCTCTGATAGCTGTGTTTTGTTCTATTTCACATTGTCAAGGTATCTTTATCATAAACATACCTCATTATTAGGAGATGGAATACAATCCTTCAGTTCCACACCAAAAGTTCGGTTGGAATCTTCTTCAACTTCTACTGGCGCTGCCTGGTTTCCACTGTCAGATGTCTTCTTGAAACCTTTTGGCATCATTTTCTTCCATGATTTAGTTTTAGTGTCATCTAGAAAAGAAATGAAATGAAGTGTTATGTCCTACTGTACATTACTAAAACTAATTCTAGAAAATACTTTTAAAGGGGAATAGCCAGCATTTTCAGTGATTGATTTGAGTCTTGAATACATGTTAATAAATGTACGGGAACTGCACAAAAACTGCATAAGCCCTTTAATTAAACCTCACAGAAGACATTTCCCTTTCTATTTTTATGTCTTTTGTATATATGGCATACTCATCAAATTAAAGCCATATTTCAACTTCTTAACACAATAATTTGAAGGTTCAAATTTGACTTTGAGCTGTGAACATTTATACTTATTAGCATAGCTTAAAAGATTCCTGTTTCTTAGGCTAGGTACCTTTCATTGAAGTTATAGTGAATGTGCCCATATTAGAGAGTAAAGTTGTATGAGCAGAAATATCTGTCCAACAACAAAAATTTGTCTATACCCACCTTTTGGTTTTTCATTTTCTTTTTCTGTTTTCTTACGTCTGACACTAGGTGATCCTGTTAACTTTTTCAAACCAGACAATTTCTTGCCTTTTGGAGGAACAGTGGGTGAATTTTTAGTAATTGGTTGAGATAGTTCGTGTGATGCTATTTTACGAGATATCAAATCAGAACTGGTGACCGACAACTTCTGTAAAATATCAAAATTACTTGAAATGAAACAAGTTTTACATCAATTTTTTCTTATTTTTAAAGTACACCAAGCTTCAAATTAAATAAGACAAGACAAATAAATTCCAAAAAGTTTAATAAAATGGAGTTTTACATCCTACTTTTTTGCACTAGTTTGGATCTATGCGGACAAGAAAACAATGTGCAATGAAGTAAACATTGTCAGAACACCAGCATTTGCTTTATTTCCAACTGTGGATGGATGGATCATGTATGCGCATCGAACCTCAATTTCTTGTACTATCGGAACACATAGTCAGCCGCCAATCTGACCCGCATCACTGACAATAAATAAACTGAAAACTTACGTCACAATCTGGATCATTATTAGTTTTAATAGCTTGTATCCATGACATCATAGTACCACGATCTTCAGTTTGAAATAAATACTCGGAACCATTAAACGTAGATAATCTGAACACGTTACGTTTCTTTTTAGCGTAATCATGAGCAATATCAATTAAACATGATTTAATACTGATTAGTTGATCATCAAAACTTGGCAGAGACTGAAATTATATACAAGTACATTGAAAATAAGTTGAGGAACACACAGTGCTTAACTTAATGTGCTGAATCCAATGTGATGAACCCAATGTTCGTAACTCTATATGCTGAACCCAATGTTCGTAATTCAATATGCTGAACTCAATATGCTGAACCCAATGTGCAGAAATCAATGTGCATATTTATATTCAAATTATAAAGCTATGATTTGGTATAAAAGATGTCTGACTAACATCTATTCTAAATATTATGGTGTTTTAAAAACTATGCATATTCATTCTTGCCCACTTGATGTAAGCATACCAGATAACAATAATGTCCATCAAGTTATACAACTTTAGTGTGTATTAACTTGTTATAAGTGATTGTAAGTTATTGTAAGTGATTCAAGGGTTAAAACTTACAAATCCTTCTTTCTTGTCTTTACAAAGATATAGAGCATGTCCTCTTAATACAACCCATAATGGTTTCCACGATCTATCACTAGATTTCTACAATATATAAATAATACATTATAGTATGTGCTTGTTTCTAGAGCTTATGGGAATGATAAGTAGTCATGCCTTGAAGTATTTTTAAGACAACAGCATTCTTGTACGTCCCTGGTCTTCCTTCACCCAATTTAGAATTTAGATTTGAGAATCGGGTTGTAAGCTTTGATTGAATTTCTTTAAACAACACCCTGCATTATTATCCATTTAATAGAGAGCTGATTTGAAAATTAGAAAAATTAGAATGTAGGCACGTACCTTTCCATCAGTGACAGCTGTTTTTGACAGTAACAATCCCTCTTTTGTAACATGGGGTAGGGGGCTTTCTGGTGGTTCTTGGGGCTCAGTAGCTTCCAAAATACTGGGTGTCTATAAAATATAAATATAATTATTATTCAAATCCTTCAATCAAGCTTAATTTACACATGAACTAGATAGTTGTCATGGTCTGTTATAAAAGTCATAGTAGACAAATAAATATCGTTTTTATCTATAACCCAGTGGTTCTCAACTTCGTATTAATATTTCCTGTCTTCGGTAATTTGTATGGGAATGGGAATGGACTCCAACTACAAACATATGAACCAGCTATGAATATATTAATTCTGCACAGTAATGAATAAATGAAAGTGATGTTGAACAGAGCTGTTATAAGTGACTCAATCGTAATCCTGAGTCGCATGCTTTTTTCATCATTTGATCAATATTCGATTTGAATATAACACATTATAATTGTTATCCCCATTACCCCAAGTTGCTAGCAGTCTTAGTAAGTCTCAAGATCAACTTAAAGCCCCGTTAATCAAATAGATAGATATTACCTCAACTTTACATAAAATCTATTAAAATTTGCCATTTGTCATATCTATTTTGTGGATTTTTAATTTTTTATATTGCAAAACATCATATCCAGATGCAAATAAAAGTGAGGTAGGCCTACTGTGTTTGGTGCAATGTAAAGAACCAAAATAAATTTTACAACAAAAATACACCAAGAAGCAGATTTGAAAATCCATTAATCAGCACAAAGGCAACCTTCAACCCTTAAAGCTATAGTACATGACAATAAATAAGCTATGTGTAGGCTAAAAAGCTATGCATTGGTCAGTAAAAGTTTTCTGTTCACCAAATAAAAAGGTATGTGTTAATCAGAAGCTATCTCTTGGCTAAACAAGCTATGGGTAGGCTAAAAAAGCTATGGGTAGGCTTAACATTATATGTGTAGGCTAAAAAAAAGCTATGTAGGCTAAAAAAAAAGCTATGTAAAGGCTTAACAAGCTATTTGCAGGTTAAAAAAAACTATGAGTACGGTAGGCGAAAAAAAAAGCTATGTAAAGGCTAAAAAAAAAGCCATGTGTAGGCTAAAACAAGGTTATGTGTAGGCTAAACAAGGTATGTGTAGGCTAAAAAAGCTATGTGTAACTAAAAATGCTATGTGAGGCTAAAAAAGCTATGTGTAGGCTAAAAATAATATGTGAAGTCTAAACAAGCTATGTATAGGCTAAACAAGCTATGTGTAGGTTAAAAAAAAGCTATGCGAGGCAAAAAAAAGCTGTGTAGGCTAAACAAGCAATGTGTATGCTAAAAAAGCTATATGTACATTTAAAAAAGCTATGTGTAGGCTAAAAAAGCTAATATGTGAAGTCTAAAAAAGCTATGTGTATATCTAAAAAAGCTATGTGTAGGAAAACAAAGCTATGTGTAAGCTGGCATATATATATTGTAAAGAATATCAAGGGGATGGATGATAAAATATCCAGAAACATTTTTTGTTAAAAGATATTGTAGAACTGGTGCTATGAAACAACATTAATTTCATACATAAGGAACAAAAATGAAATGTGTTCAATGTACCCATAAACTAACTATTACCATAAACTAAGAGGTTTTTTTTTTCACAAAAACACAATTTAGATTTTAATACTGAAAAATTCTACAGAGAATCAAATCAATTTAAATGATCATTCAGAAAGCTGAAATTGAGCTTTATCAGCTGATCAAGTATTTTTTTAATCAACTACATCAGTGTATTTTTGTGAAATTGACCCCAAAATTACAACAGACTGATACAAACCTCTTGTTTTTCCTTCAGAAAAGAGAAACAGAAAATATATAAATAGACCCAATTACCCATAGAAATACAAGTGAGGCGTAATATAGTTTGTGATCTTGCTAAAAGCTTATAACTTATACTATATCAATGAAAGAGCTGCTATATTATCTTCTTTATTCTAACTAAAAGCTATGTATATTAAGCTGAATACTATTTCAATTAAGGTAATAATTCAGTGATATATAGTTGTTGTTAGATCTAAAGTTAAAAGCTTGAGTATAATTAGTTTTTAAATTACCTTTTCTCCAAAGAAATTCTTCAATTTTCTTAAGCTGATGTTTTTGTTAGGTGGTGTTCTGAAAAAGCATAGATAGATAAATTGAACACTAAATATAAACCACAAAGTCTCTATAGTTGAATATTTTCTGTAACTGAACAGCCCCTCAAATCCTGTCCCAACACCTCCCTGTCAAAATCTGTCCCAAATCCTGTCCCAACACCTCCCTGTCAAATCCTGTCCCAAATCATGTCTCAACACCTCCCTGTCAAATCATGTCCCAAATCATGTTCCAACATCGACCTGTCAATTCCTGTCTCTATTTGTCCCTGTCAAATCATGTCAAATCACCTCCCTGTCAATTCCTGTCCCTGTCAAATCATGTCTCGCAATTCCCTGTCAAATACTGTCTCTACCTGTCCCTGTCAAATCATGTCTCACAATTCCCTGTCAAATCCTGTCCCAACACTTCCCTGTCAAATCCTGTCCTAACACTTCCCAGTCAAATTATGTCTCAACCCCTTCCTGTCAATCCTGTCCCAACACCTCCCAGTCAAATCATGTCTGAACACTTCCCTGTCAAATCATGTCTGAACACTTCCCTGTCAAATCCTGTCCCAACTCCTCAGTCAAATCATGTCCCAACACTTCCCTGTCAAATCATGTCCCAACACCTCACTGTCAAATCCTGTCTGAACATCTCCCTGTCAAATCATGTCTGAACACTTCCCTGTCAAATCATGTCCCAACACCTCACTGTCAAATCATGTCTCAACACTTCCCTGTCAAATCCTGTCTGAACATCTCCCTGTCAAATCCTGTCCCAACTCCTCAGTCAAATCATGTCTCAACACTTCCCTGTCAAATCATGTCCCAACACTTCCCTGTCAAATCATGTCTCACAATTCCCAGTCAAATCATGTCTCAACCCCTTCCTGTCAATCATGTCCCAACACCTCCCAGTCAAATCCTGTTCAAACTCTCCCATGCAACCCCTTTCACTAAACCTGTCCTAACACCAGTAAAATCCTATTCTTCACTAAAGTAACTTACTGAGTATCATCCTGAACAATTTGCAGTTGTTGATGTTGTTGTTGTTGTATATTCTGATCAACTCCTGCTTGTTGGTGGTTTATATTTGACCTATCTTTAGCTGTGGCCATTAAATACGAAGTTCGACGATGTAACTTTAATGTCTCCTCTTCTAAAGATGCTGAAAAATTATCATGTAAATTACAAACAAATGCAAAAAAAAAATTGATTGTATCATATGAGACGTCTGTAAATGAACAATTCAGATTGACTGCCATTTTGTTACTATATGTCAACATGGGATTTTTAAGATATAACCAAGATCATTTTTATAACTAAAGACATTATTTTACTGCTATCAAATACTTTTAGGAAAATGACCACTAACCAATCTGTTTAAAAGGGTAAAGACTACAGCATAAGATTTTACATTTTAGATTTAACATAGTTCTTTGCTTAGGAATATTTTCACTATAGGATATGATTTTAAATTCTGAGACTGCTTTGCGCCGAGATCGTTTCAAAAATAGAGCGACTGAGCTACTGGTAGTAACAGTAGGAACAAGGGAAGAAAGTAGGAAAAGAAAGGAGACTTACTTGGTGTTTTCTTACGATATTTAACATGTTGTTCTGTTGGTGAATTAGAAAGGGTATGGTGTGGAACAGTTTCAACCCTTGATATCACTACACTACCATCACTTGACGATACCACTATAATATATATTACAAATCAGTTTTATACCCTACACTTCTACAATTTATTGGCAGACATACATTGCAGAAAAGGATTTTTTATGCGAAGTATTACGAAGCAGACCATGCTTACTCTTTTCAAAACACCTGATGGTAGGCCTACTTCTCTTTGGAGTAGTCTACTACTATATAACTATTGTTTTCGATTTTGCCATGTTTAATGATGCGATTTTGATTAACGGAATTGTTTCTCAGAATTTTGGTGAAATAGTTCGATTGGTAGGTGATTAAGAGCTATGAGTTAGAATTTATTTTTGTGGGTTGCTTTTCTCATTCTAGACATAAATGTGTGTTCCTTTTAATTGATTGAAATAAGTTACCTGAATTTACACCTGGACTTTCAGGACTAGATGAATTTTCATCAGAATCTGAAAGATATATTAGACTTTAATTACAGTTTGGTTACCTTCACTTCCCTTAAAGCCCCGCTAATAATTATGGAATGCTCGAAGAATAGGTTACCCTGAAGGAAATAAATCAATTATCTTGTCACCAATATCTGCTGGGCCTAGTTTGAGTTGTAGTGCTAAGTTAGGATCTGTATACTCCACTTTGCTGTTGTGTCAGCTAGCATTAAGGTCAACTTGGCTAGTTTGCAACTTTGCTGTATGTCTAGTTTTTAACATAAAAAACACTGATATCATGATAAAAATGGGAAAATGTGAAGAAAACTTACATCTGGGTCTAGGTGCGTTCACTGCCGATAAGTATGATGTTTTCCTTACAGGGCGATTATTATGAACGTTTTCATGAACAATCCTTGCATGGTACCCATCATAATTTTCTTCTGAAGAGTTTTGAGGGTAGCTAGTGGGTCTCTGATTCGTTTCTCGATTTGAATTCTGATCAGGAAATAGAGGAACGATTTCCACGATCGGAGACGAAGGTGCACTTGAACTTCCCGGAGACACATAAATTCTAATCGGAGCACTCTCTGAATAGTTTGTTAACGTAGTTGGCCGTTCCGCCTTATGATTGTTATGAGAGTGAGATTGAAGTTCGTTTGGACGGAATTGATCTGAAAGTTTCCGATCACGTGTTCCAAGAGGCGGAGAAGCACTCTCATCCGAGGATGTTGTAGCACTAGCATCAGATTTCGTTTCAAAATGAGCTGTCCGATTGGCAACACTAGAAAACTTTTTTAATGACGAAAGTTTTTCTAATTCTGTTTTGTACCGATTCACGTTGATGTTACGTGGCGCGATATTTTCGTTCTTCCCTTCCTCGAATTGTTGTTTTCGATGTACAACTGTCGGTCTCACGGTAGATTTATGGATCTCAATTTGAGTCACAGGGGATCGAGTTAAGGCAAAAGTTGTCCCTGAACGAGACGGACTGTCCACACTCTGTTGTCGATCACTGACAGGAATTCGCACAACAAATGTCCGTCCTGAATTATTAGTATCATGATCCCTCTCACGATCTCGGATTGACGGCTGACTCGGTTGCCAAGCAAGTTCTTGTTTATAACGTCCAGTCCTTAAATCAATACTGTCAACACTTGTCGAAAACTGATTGCCTTTTCCAATCTCAGAGACTACAGGAACAATATGTCTACTTCCTGTAGGTTCTGTATCATTGCCACTACCTCTCCTTGACGACGAATACTGTATAGTTTTAGGCCCACGATTGGTTGGATTTGCTAGAGCAGACGTAGTTTTAGAACGAGAGATTATAAATGATGTTGTGGGCTCCGTGTAACTGTGTCTGCCAGATTGAGTAACACGAACAGAAGTTTTCTTATCTAAATTTGAATCACTGTCAGCAGAAGACTGACGGCTGTCATAATTAAGTCGTCTGTGACGAACAGGACCAGAATCACTCGCGTTGTCCGAATTTTCCCGGGAATATTGTAATCCAGACACATTTCTACTCAAATTATCAACACTGCTTGATTTCCCATCATCCTTAGGTGGAATAATTAATCCATAAGAATAAGTATTTTTTGACGGAATGGATATGGAAGCCATCTTGCCTCCACTATCTTCAGACACAGGGCGATCTATTTTTCGATCTAGAAATGAAATCACTTTATTTTCACTATCATCATTTCTCAAAGGTTGACGATAAACACGTGAATCAGAACCATAAAATCTTTTTGAAGCGTTAACAGGTCTTTGATTGTAGTCGTAGGTAGATTCAAATTTATATGGTGTATCCTTACGCGTTGGTCTTGAATCAGCTGGTGCACTATTTTCATCAATAGGTTGAGGTCTGTAAGGTGACGTCTGAATGGCGGATTTTTTAGGTGTTTCTAAATCTACAGAGGAACCAGTTGAGAATCCCTGGGATCCAGGATAGGCCTGAAAATAGAAAATTAAGAAGATATAGAAAATAACTTGGCTTACAACTTCCCTTTCTTGAAAAGTTTAGTTTACAGAAAATGATCGGACAATAAAATCAAAATCATTACCAAGTGAGGCATCTAAAAATGTATAACAATTCAATCCAACTGAGCTATTAGCTGTCCCAGCAGAGGGCAACCTTACTCATAACCAAGTGAGCCATCTCAATGTGTAACAGACAATGATCCAACTGAGCTATTAGCTGTCCCAGCAGACAGCAACCTTACTCATTACCAAGTGAGCCACCTCACTGTGTAACAGACAATGATCCAACTGAGCTATAAGCTGTCCCAGCAGACAGCAACCTTACTCATTACCAAGTGAGCCACCTCACTGTGTAACAGACAATGATCCAACTGAGCTATAAGCTGTCCCAGCAGACAGCAACCTTACTCATTACCAAGTTAACCACCTCGCTGTGTAACAGACAATGATCCAGCTCACAAACAACTTAAGTGTTCAATACACAGAAGTTTCTGAAAATGAACACTATCTAAAAGCTATCAGATATGTATTTAAATTCTGATGACAATGTGCTTGTCAAAAATTCAAAACAAAACTTCAAAATAAACTATCATCCTTGTAAAAATTGCTTGTCATATGACAAGAATTCAAAACAGAAGACATTTCTTAAATAAACTAGTCATCAAAATCTTTTTATATCACACTGTTCTGTACCTAATTGGCTTTGAAATGAAATGGAGTTTTCTATTCCGTACCTTATTGGGCTAATGAAAAGAAACAGAGTTCTGTGTCCTAATTCACCCCTTGGGCTAATAAAACAACCAGCAACAAAAAATGTCAGTGTATAGAACCTAAGATTATTGTTCCATCCGAAAATTTTGATATTTTTTCCAAATCATGTGGCAGAATACCTACCATTTGCAAAATGTCTTCATTTCGAGGTATAACTAACAGCCTAACTGAATTTTCACTGTAATAAAAAAATTTGCATCATACATCCAGGCATAAAAAAAAACATTAGCATACTATAGCTTCTATTTGGATATTACAACATCAAAGTGAATAATAACAGAAAGGGGTTATGATATATATATATATATAAATATAAGCGTTTCAGAGTCTCTGACAGAGGAAAATAATATATGATATCTACAGTGCTACAGTTGATTGCCTAAGAAGACACTTTTCAAATTCAGTCCCTCTAAATTTCATCACTGAAAAGGGAGAACTAGGTTGAAAAACACAAAAGTACATTGCTGGGTCTCAGTGATTCCGAAATACTCAGAAGAAAGTAGTTACATACCTTTGTTGAATAAGATCTAATACTTGTTGATAAGATTTGCCGTTGACAGACTCTCCGTTAACTGAGAGTATTTTATCTCCAATATTTAATCCTGATTGGTTAGCTGGTCCACCATTATTTACAGTTCGAACAAATATTGTGTCCATTGGCTCCAGACCACATTTTGAGCCTTGATCTGATTGGTCTGAAATATTAAATGAAATCATTGAGCTATTTATGTCTTACTTCTCTGTAACTAAAAGTTAATTAATGATATGAAGCCATGGATTGAGCACTGAGGGAAATTTTACCAAGGGCAGAATCTACAGATCTTTAAACTTGAGATCCTGAAGATGCAGAGCTTAGAGCAGAAACTCAGGTCCAAGGTTTACGGAAATAGTACTCAAAAGCCCAAATGCTATTTTCATGTCAGCCCTTCAGTATTTCACGTATATTATTAGAGACACTATACAGGTAATCAGTAAATTCAGTAAAATATCCATAAAGATATATAAATGATAATAACATTGATTAAATTTAATCTTACCTTCAAAATAGTCACTTTCTTCATCTTCATAAAACTGGAAAATAGA
Organism: Lottia scabra; assembly: GCA_029955415.1. NCBI lineage: Eukaryota > Metazoa > Mollusca > Gastropoda > Lottiidae > Lottia > Lottia scabra. Next base: position 3,900,950 of record JARJEI010000015.1, read on the forward strand.
AATAAAATAGAATTAATTTAGATTGCCAAATATTCCTTTAATTCATATCCAGGTTCCACAGATCCATCCTCAATACCAAATCTCAAAAAAAAAAGGACTTAGATCAATTTCGATATTCCCCAGCCTCTTGGTAAATAACTCACCAAATCTCCAAAATAAAAAAAAATCTCAAAATTGATGGCAATTAAATTACCCAAGCCTCTAGACAATAATTTTTTTTTTTACGAAATTCTATACAGTATTTAAAAGCCCTATGCAGCCATTATAAAGTTTTATCATGTGAAAAAGGACAATATAAATTTATAGAACATAAAAGTTAGAGGAATGTATCTAACCTATATATTTTGACAATGTAACTTTATTACAATATAAAATGATAAATGACTGACAATCACTGACCAAAACTGACTTGACTGGACATAAAACTTGGAAATTTACAGTCATCTTAATATTGGTGACAAAACAAATTAAGTAACTTAAATGGATACAGTCATTAAAGGGATTGTAAAGAGGTTTTCTAAACTTTGTACGTGTATTGGGGACACTGATGGCATCAATTTGCACCCTTCCAATTTCCATTCCGACATCTATCGAACAGAAATCCACAACATTGAACCCGTGAAAATGGTAATTACAAGAGGTATCAAACGAGGCATTTAACTAAGTTTCAAATACTTTCAACTTATGTGAACCAAGTTAATTTTAACATACCCACTAAATTAACGAAAATCCAATGTTCAAGTTCAACACATAAGACCTCTAAAACTGTCTATCCAGTTTCAAATAACTTTAGCATGTGCAGATCAAGCATAAAACAAAATTTCCACTAAACTGAACTCCTATGAATTAAGCACAAGCTTTCAAAAACTTTTCTTCAACCTATTTGAACTTGTGCAGTTTATGTTTAGACTAATGTAACCACAAAGTTTGTAATGATCAAAGCCTAAAGGAGGAAATATCACATGTAAGATTTAAACAATAACCACAAGTTAATGGGATTAACAATCCATTAAGCTTAATCCACATGGAGAGGATTAGCATTAATCCTACAGATTAAGAATATATCACGTCCAAAACATGCTTTTTAAACATGCCATGTTCTTGACTGATTGCTCTTTTACGTTAATCACTAATTTGGCCAATTTAGATCTATTGCCTTTAAAAGCCTAAATGGCTAACCATACAATTTTATGGACAAACAACTTAGCAACATTTAATCTTCAGTGTTATTTTTGTTTAAGTTTGCCTAATCACAATATTTTGTTTAGAGGGTGTGTGTGGCAACTTCAATGACATTATAATGAAATAGAATGAAGTTTTACATCCCATGATCTTACTTTTCTGCACCTCATTGTGCTATTAAAAACAAGCTATCGCAATGCAGTGAGGAATAAGGGAATTTTTACCAGGACAGCAGCATTGGTCCACTCTTTTTAGACTTTGAACTATTGAAACTTTTATATGAGACATTTGTTTATTGCTGTATCCCCTTATAACAACATTTTCAAAATTGAGCTCAAATACTTTGTCTTAATCTTCTTAACATAGGCCACGACTGGGATATGACTGGGACATTTAGAAAGCATGACAAAACAATTCTCCATCATTTGACACATTTAAGTTCTAATCAGACATGACTGGAAATGCAATAAATGCAGTCGAAACAACTGACACACATTTAAATTCAACTGAAAATATAAATGAACCCAGACGTCAAGATATTGATGCAGACACGAAGAGTGTTTACATTACAGTTTCAAGCGTCAATTCATAATGTCAATGAAATAGAGTTACCTGACTTGAACAATTTCAAGGCAAACAATCTACGATGTTTACGCTAGGCCAATTCTTTTCCTCTTCATACAAATTAACCTCTACTTAGTTTGTTTTCATTGATAAAGGCAGATTTTTTTTGGCTCACTTTAATCTTTTTTCTAAGCCATCGAAAATTTCCAAACTTAATCGCTTCAACAAATCCTTTTATATATATGTCTTTTTAAAAGTCAGTGAGGACAAACAAATGATATCTTTGACCAAAATAAAATCTATTCTAAAACAAATCAAATCTGTTTTTTTAAAACAAATTGATCAAATTTAAATGCTGTGTTCAACAAATCATATATTATGACTTTACAAATGTTACAAGATACTGAACAAATGACCGATTAAACCTAAACTAAATCTTTCGAAAAACAACTGGTGTGGGATTTCAACTCATACCCCCTACCTACCTCCAAAAAATAAGTCGAAAGCCAAATCGAAACCCTAAATTACACTAATTCCTCTTTGAAAGAAGAGTCTGCTAATTCCAAAACACAAGGAAATATATTTGAAAAATTTCCAAAATTCACAGCAAGTCAAGTTGAAACACAAGAGTCATTTGTACTTCCTTTAAATTGAGTCAGAAACAGTGAAGTTACTATCTTCTCGGTCACTGAACCATCCTTCATACACTAGAGAGTAACAATAGATGGTATTGTTTAATGGTGGGCTAATAACTTCCACTACTACACCACACTTTAACATCATTTGATCTCTCAAGATTACCATGAGTTTTATACATATAACCCTTGCTCCAATAATCTGATGGTGGGCTAATAACTTCCACTTTAAAGCTTTTATGATTTCTCAAGTCTATCAGGAGTTTTATACATGTAACCCTTGCTCTAATAAGCTAATGGTGGGCTAATAACGTCCACTAAAGCTTTTATGATTTCTCAAGTTTATCATGAATTTTATACATATAACCCTTGCTCCAATAATCTTATATGAACAATAAATGGTATTATTTAATGGTAAGCTAAAAAAACTTCCACAACTCCACTACACTTCGACAACGGATCTCTCAAGATTACACCAACTTTTATACACCTAACCCTTGCTATAATAAACTGATTGTGACTATACATCAACAATACCTTTAACACTTGATTTCCCAGGTTTATCATGAATTTTATAAATGTAACCCTTGCTTCAATAATCTGATGGTGGACTAGTTACTTGTTACACTACTACACTTTTAACAACTGATCTCTCAAGTTTACCATGAGCTCCATACATACCCTTGATCCAAAAGGCTGACATTAACAATAAATAGTAAGCTTTTATTATCTCCATTATACCAACATAGACTAATAACCAAACTATTCAACCAAAGTACTAAAATATCTAACTCACTTATGACCTTTTCCTGAATAATTTCCTTCTGAATGTGTGGCATTTGATACAAAACAAAGTTCATACAGGCCATGATAATTTACTTATACTTCCCCCCTTAGACACAATATCCAAACCCAAAATATGGTTCAAAATGCATCAAATCGATGCAATTTTTTTCTTGGAAAGAGAACCTCTTTTAGAAGCCTGCAAAGTTCTTGGACTCTACAAACGATCCTGGTTCATACCTCCAAATATTTTAGACAAATCCATGACCTTGCTTGTGATTGGTTGATTGTCCATTCATTAACCAATCTATGTTCTGAATTGTCTTCGCTGACTTTTTTGGATTACCCATTTCTAGGTTGGCTCTGTTTTCTTTACAACAATGAACTATCATACAAATTTCAAAACATTTTATAATGGATAACATTGGAGCTTAGTAACCAGATTTGACCTTGACCTTTAATAAAGATTCTGACCTCACTTTGGTCAACTTACCTGAAATGGAACTGCTCTTGATGTGTCTGGTGGATTTACAACTAGATGCCGAAGACTAAATCCAAACCCTAGTCCCTGATTATAGGTATTATTTCGTGCTATAGTAATTGTATGTGGTCCAGACCAGTTTAACAATGGATCTTCATTTAAATTCTCTTCTCCCTACAAATAGAAAAATTCTAAAATTAAAATAAATTCTGAAAAACAAGATGGCAAACAATCAAACGACTGTAAACAAGAATGTTAAACCTCATTTAGATCCTGATTCATAAATAATGGAACTAGAACAACAGTCGAACATGGAAATCCTTCCAAAGAAATTCTTTTCTAAACTGATAATGGCGTCTTGTCTACTAAGGTGTTAACTTTCTTTTCCTTTTGTATTTCCCGTCAACTTGATAAAAACAAAAACATTAACTCCTACTTAAACTGAATTACAAAATGAAACGGAATTAGACGTCTGTTACAGTTTAGGTTAATGAAAGGTTGAATATCAAACTTGTTTATTAATATCATCGAAGAACGGTCAAATGTTTGTGAAAGCAAGTTGCGAAGCTTTCTGCAACTGTATGAAATTCTATTGGTTGGTCAACCTCCTAATTCTGCGATTTTGTAAAAAAAATTGCTTGGCAAATTCTCCAAAATCTGGAGCAAGACCAGTGCTTTCAGCCAATCTCACACCTTGATAAAATAAATCAATTCTGTTGGTCCGTGTTAAATTTTGACAACCAATAATCCATGAAGATAAACAAATTCATTGATAATTCAGCACATATTCTGGCTCGGCAACAATCTAAACAGTTTCAGCTAAAAATTTATCAGATAATTGTGAAACATGACAAGGAATAGCTGGCTTTAGAAAAGTGTGCTGAACTTATGTTGACAAAACAACGTCACTTTTAGTGTTCTACATCCAAATTGGCATTAAGTCTTTTAAATCAAATTTGCTTTCTGACCATAATATTAGTTTAGTTAGTGACCTTTGGCTACTTTACTGTGAAAACATCCACAATGCAATTAGATACCTTTTCAGCCTCCAATTTGAAGACCTCTTTTCAACAAGTGTCCTTTCTCCATCCATTTTGAAACCTTATTGGATGTTAGAGACTTTTTCAACGTCAATAAATAAAACTTTAACAATGTTGAATGTAAGCAATATTAATATTTGCCTAAAGGATACTAACACAAAAAACAACATTTGATCGATTCCATAATGTCAAAAAGTGCAATTCAAATAAATTATTGATAAATATATATTTGCCAATGTTCAGGGGTTCAACCGGTCTTCAGGTTTTAATCACTGTACCAGTAACTAACATTCTAGGGGAGCTACAAAAAATGCTTTAATCAACACCACAGTAATGTAGATATGTTCTTCAATTTTGAAGTTAAAAATGGCATATTAACTACTAATTTAAATGCCCTTTGGTAGAATATTTATACACCTGAAGCAACAATTGAATATGCATGTAATACAGATGGTATAACAGTATAACTTGTCAGGTTATACCTGAGTTTATTGTGTTATTTATACTCAAGGTTATTCACATTAAAACATGAACTCAAAGTCAAAATACGGGTATGTCCTATAAACAATTTCTTTTTTTTGCCCCATTGTTACATTACAAAAGGGGTCGACAAGATTTTGAGGTTACACGAAATTTAAGTTCAGTGCCTACTTTGTTTAAGGATCGAGACCAGGCTTGCCATGCATTGTTCAATGCAAGAAATTAGCCTTTTTTTTTCAATTTCCAAATGTCGAGGGATCTTAAAAGTGCACAGCCTGTGTTCATTGTCCAATCTGAATCACTAGCTGCTTTTTTTTTAGGTCAGCCACTCCAACCTTGATCAGGTTGAAAATCTGAATGTATCTTCTTAATCTTAACCATGCCTGGATTGAACCATGAACCTTCAGGTTAGTGTAAGCAAGCATATAACTCCCTGAGCAACCATGGTTCCTAAGTTTTAAGATTAAGGTTTGGGACAAGCTAAATTAAGTATTATAATAAAGGTCATATTGCCCTCTATGATAAATATACCACGCTTATCTAAAGTTATAACTTTACTCTAGAGATAGGACATAATGGCCACTAGCCAAGTTTCTAATATCATCTATTTTTTTACTTTATATACTTTTTATATCTCTTCAACACCTTTTATCTTCTAACTTTATATATTACAGATCTTATTTTGGAAATGGTATTGAAATAAGAACTTAAGTTAGTTATGTCTTCTAGAATATTCTAGTCAACTCCACTAGCTATATACTGGGAATAGAGAACCCAAGAAAAAACAAGGTGTTGCTAAAGACCAGCATGAAGTCAGCATGATCCTTTAGAACCTAAGATGATATTATTGGACGGTTCTCTCTGTTTAACTAATCAACAGAGGTGTATCTTTTTTGCCTTCACCTGATATGTCAAGGTTCATTTGAGTAATTATTTTCAGTGGGTTGCTGAAATTACCATAATTTAGCATATTTGAAGAAATGTGTCACAGTGTTTGACTGATAAGCATTTTTTCAACCATATTGTCATAATGGTAGTAAGGGTTCAGGTTTTCAAGGATCCTTGTCAACTACTATAGTACTAAGCATCTGGAAAAATGAGGAAGAAACATCTATATTACAACAATTTAATAATTTCTCAAGGATCCAGTCTAATAACAGAAAATTGAAGAACGTAATAAACATGGTTTTGAAGTGGATACAGGTGCATAAAAACCAGTTTTGAATCAGTACCCTGTCTTATAGCACACTACTCAATTCTCACTTAAATAGTTTAAATTTTTAACATATTAAATGGTTGAAGTGCAGAGTAATTCAGATTTAAATAATGTCATTAAAGATGCGCTTCCCCACTTCTTTATCATTCTGAAGACTACTATCAATGTCTATATACATAAGGAAATGATGAAGAAGATAAGTCACTCCATAAGTAACAAAAGGTGTATCAATTTCAAACTTTCAGAGGGAACTTCAACTTGCACAGTCTGAAGCATCAGTGACATTTCAGGGACTAAGATGGCTCAACAAGTTATGGCTCCATAAGTTATAGATTTTTAGCATAAGCATCATGATATAAACATAAGCTGCAATCCAACATCCAAAGACCATCGAGTAATCTTTTAACTTGGTGAGCCACCCTGGCTTCTTGCAGACAAAAGAGTATTCATCAAGAAAACTCATTGTCTATTTAGGAGCCTCCAACTTGAAAATTAACAAATAGAGAACCTGTTGAAAGAATTCATTATAAAACTTGTTAACATAATTATATCAACAATTTTTATTTTTCTATCAAAACAGTCATAATATATTCATTAACTTCAAACTTAAAATTCCTAACATTTTAATACATTAAACATTATGAGTTATGTGAACACTCTGAAAAGAATGCCTAGTTGAAAAGTACCAAGCATTATTAATTATGTAAACTCTCTAACAAAAGGTTCAAGTCAAGTTGACAGCTCAGTTACAATCAGTTGAAGAGGGTGATCATGTGCTCTGAATGAAATAAAAAAAAAAAATTTCAGTTTTCATTTTCACAAAAGACATTTTCTTTTCAAGCAGAATAAAGCAACTCCAAACTTAAAATGCTAAGAAAATGGGTCAATGCTAAGAAAATGGGTCAATGCCATGAAATCCTGGTTTTAGACAAGTCACTCCACATCTGGCACTAACAGGTTATAATATTTACTATTGAATAATAACAGAGTACTAGGTAAACTTGTATATTATATATATATTCATGGTGCTAGGAAATCCTGGTTATTGAGTTCTAACACATGTGATATACTATATTTCAGAATAAGTCGCAGAACGCCAGGTTAAGGGGGTGGAGTGGGTCGGCCATGGTTTAGCAACTTTTTCAGGTCTCTTAAAATTTTATATTTAAAGCAATAAAAATCTTGATCCCTTTTGATCCTGGTTCTAAAAAAGTAACAAAGCTGACAGGGCTCTTAGCCATCAGCAATGTAGGTCAGAAGGGCTTATCATGATATAGCCACTGTTGGTTTAAAGGAACCAAAAGATTTGGAAATCAAAAGAGTATGCTACATACAGCTTTTAATCTGGAAGATTTCCCTTATTGCACACTGAATGTCAATAGCTCACACAAGATTCCAAAGTTAGGAAGTAAAACTTCACTTTATTTTTACATTAAGAACTATGCACTATGAACAATAAATGCCAATTTTCGGCATCTGCCAAGAAATATGAGAAACAATTCTTCAATGCATTAACTGTTTACCCATGACATTTACCTACAGTTGTGTTCCATATGCATGTACTGAATATACAGCCTTGGGCACTTTCTACAACTTTCTATTTGAACCTTTTTAAAGGGATTGTAAAGAAGTTTTCTAAACTTTGTATGTGTATCGGGGACACCGATAGCATCAATTTGCGCCATTTCAATTTCCATTCCGACGTCTGTGGTTCTTGCAGTTTCATTAAAACTAACGCGAGTCACTGACATTGATATATCGGAAGCTACTATTGATATCTATGCAGATCACTTGTAGTGACGTCATAAAACGTGTTAGTTTTAGTGGAATTGCAAGAACCACAGACGTCGGAATGGAATTTGGAATGGCGCAAATCAGTGTTCCTGATACACATACAAAGTATAGAAAACCTCTTTACAATCCCTTTAACTTGTATTAAGTTTAACATATCCTTGATGTTATCAATCAAAATACACTGACAAAAACATGGAGAGACAAGAAGATATGGTAACAAAGCTTGTACAACAAGTCCTGTCTGATATAAGATATAAATTGTACAACATGCTTATACAAACATATCTCTTTAAGGCTGCTTGCACATAGAAGTATACTTTTCGGGTATACTGTGTACGTTTTGAGCGACACACGTATACCTAAAATCGAACAAGGTAATTTCATAATACCTGGTCACATTAGAGTACAATAATCGAAATCGAAGTATTGTCAAATAGATATAATGACTTGTAGATTGCATAAAATCCAACGGTTTTTGTTTTCTACAAATAATGGAAAACTTTTTAAATAAATATAACTGCACTGAGTAGAATGATAAATACTTCACAAGTGTTAAATATTTAATAATTTAATATAAACTTCCTTTTACTCAGTATCAACAGATTTTATAAATATTGTAATTAAATTATCATACCCACATATGAAATAAACATCAATAGCTTCGTGGGCGCTCTGAAAGAGATGCCAAGTTGACACACCTTAACACCCGATTTACCTATGTGGGTTCTCTGAAAGGGATATATTGAGTTGATACACCTTATTAACACCAAGGTAGCCTATTGGGAAGGGGGGCTCTTAACAATATCATACACCACAAGGACTGTCTGAGTCGAGCTGACAAACCTATATATACCAAATGTTGACTATCAGATGCTGAGCTAAGAAAAACTTGACTTATGCTATATTGCAGGCCTTATCAAATGGTGGCCCGCGGGCCAGCCTCAAGAGTGGCCCCTCATGAGTGGCACCTTCCACTAAAACACTCTGCTCGCTGTGCTAGCTAAGCTCTATTTGGCCCTAATATTTTTTCATAACATGCATTTGCCGCTTTACAAAAATTGATCGAGAAGGTCTGCTATATTGCATAGCCTTTTAGTGTTTTCATTACACAGTTTAGAACTTAAGTAAAACTTCACTTCATTTCATTTCTGGCTAACAAAATTCCTGATAATGTCAGGGAACAGACAAGAATTCCTGAAAATGTTGGTATTGTCTATCTTGATAGGAGATAAGATCTTACCATGGTAACCAGAACTAGTATCAAACTGACTCTCAGTATAGTACTATGTTACTATATTTAGTAACAACATCTGGCACTGTGTTACTATAAATAGTAACAGGAATTTACTACCTGTGAATTAACAGCATTCCTCAGTGACTGACTTATTCTTATAGTTTCTCCCTTTTCCTTACAATTTTATTAACAACTCTGCTTAAGTTTGACTTTGAGTTTCAGATATGATATCCTGATCAGAACAGCTGGTTTGAAAATTGAGTTTCCACAAAATTAAAAGCAGGAAAGGGAGATGTTTGCCAAGGTTTTGTATCATAAATACTGATAAAGCTTTGCAGTGTGCAATACAGGAAAACTAGCACGGCACTGCCATTAGAGTACACTTTATACAGAATATCTAAAGCTCAAATTCTGCAGCAAAATGAATATATATAGGTCTACAGGTAAATGATAAAATGAAATGAATGTAGTTTGGTATTTAGTTGTAACTAGAACCATATGGTTTATCATCTCTTACTTTTATATTACGGTACTATACTATACTTCTCAATTCTCATAATCATTGTTCAAGAGGTTGATAGCTCGAGGAGAGGGTATGGGGATGTTAGTGTTGAAATCAATGTAAGATTGAGCTAAAAAGGAGTTAACCTTCTAAATTTATCCTTGTTTTTTCCTCATTATTCCTGACCAAGCTGTTAATGGGTTGGGATAAAATGGGATAAGCTGTGAAAAATCATTGGGAGGATGTCTGGTTTATCCCAAGTTATTAATATCCTTGCAAAATCTTCATGTTTCTTTCTTTTCATTGCATTGCTCTACGAACAGTATCTTCTAAGTGGCAAACAGAGGCCAATCCAACTTGATTTCTTGGGAATGCAACTTATAGCATCAATAGATCTTATCTATTTAACTATTTTGAAGAGGTGAAAAAATCCTTGAAATTTGGGTTGATAAGCATCTTGGTGGAACAAATTTGGCAGAAGACAGAAATTTTGACGATATCATAGTCACTTCTGACGTATTAAGAAAACATTTTCATGTCGAAGATTGGAGCCAAAATACTGAGAAACAATTTGTAAGACAGTATCATGTTATTATAATAATAAACTATGTTTGGAGAGCCAAACAGAGTGCTGCCTGATGAGAAAACCAGAAATATTTTGCTTCATGACGTCAAGAATAGTTGACAATTACGTAACAATTATGTTACAAAAAGTATTAAGTTGGCCAATGATGTCATGTAGTTTTTATGTAATGATGTCATAATTTTTTTTGTGTAATAATGTCATCGTTTTTTGCGTAATGATGTCATGATTTTTGAGTAATGTCATGATTTTTGAGTAATGATGTCATGATTTTTGAGTAATGATTTCAGTCCACCTGATAATGTGACAAATTGGCATCTTGTCAGTGAGTCTGCATATCATTTTCATTCCATCCTTTCTAAACGATATTATCATTTATTCAAAATGTAATAAACATACTAGAAATTTCAAAACGACCCTGAAATCTATGACCTTGAGATAGAATTCCAACAGCAGAAATATTTCAAAACAAGATAGCGTCCATGATTTCTGTACATAAACACTAATTCACAGCATGACATGGAATGACAAAAAACATGGCCGATACTTCTTCAATTTATTTGCATTTAATTTCTGCCAGAGATAACAAATCCTGCTGAGTTGAAATCAAAGAAGCTGAAAGATCTAAAAGATAGGGGGCACTTTATCTTAAGAGCTACATTATCTCCCTTTTTTCAGAGGCTACGTTATCATATTCTTAACTTCGCCACCTGTCCGAAAATTAGTAAGCTAAGTGCTGATTGGCCGTATTTTTGATGCTATTTAATGTTATTAAAAATGATAAGTGGCTATGAAAACATTTCAGTGTGAGAATTTATCATTGAAACAATAACAGTAACAGCTGCAGTGTAAATTAATTTTTGAAATTTTGCAGACGTGAGATTTTTTTAGCCAGTTTCTTGATTTATGTTTCAATATTGAGATAGCCTGCGTCTGTTATTTCTTACATCTGTATATGATACAATTTCTGGAATCAAAATCACATTATTTATTGGCAGACAATGTTATACAGTGATCATTGGTCAATAAGGTAAAATTTTGTCTGGAAAGTCTTTTTAAATTCCACATAACAACTCCGCATTTAACTTATTTGCTAGTCATGCAACAGATTTAAAAAAGAATAGTCATGAAAATTGGCAACAATCAAAGCTCAATTTAGCAGATCCGATAAATAAGTTTCACATCCTATCCAAGTGAATTCAGCTGTTTCCCCATTCAAATTTCAAGGAATTATCTAGAAAAAATGAAATGAATGGAGTTTTACGTCCTGCTTTTCTGCACCTATATGGGCTAATTGGATGGGCAAACGCCATGCAGCGTGCAATGAGGGAAATTTTGCCAGGACAGCGGCATTAGCCTGTTCTTATTTTCGATTTCCAACTGTCGAGGGATCTTTAACGTGTACAGCCAATAGCACACGGGGCCTCGGTTTATTGTCCCATCCAAACAGGGGGAAACCTGGCTGAAAAATCCGAAGGTATCATCTCGACCCATGCCAGGATTGAACCATGGACCTTCAGGTTAGCGAGCAAGTGTCTAACTCACTGAGCCACCGCGGCTCCCAAGGAACTATCTAGATTGAATGGGTTGTGTAAGTTGTTGAGTAACACCTATATATAGTTGTGTCTAGCCGCTAGGTAAGGTGTGATATAACTCTATAAACACTGCCTGGTAATTTCCATCAACATATCCTAGTCATCTACATCAACATATCCTAGTCATCTACATCAACATATCCTAGTCATCTACATCAACATATCCTAGTCATCTACATCAACATATCCTAGTCATCTACATCATCATTGTTCATCACTGTTTACAATCTGTTTTCTTTTAAATTCACATTATTTACATCATCATTGCAGAATTAGACAAAACATTTTCAACCTCAAGATCTCATAAATCAATTATTATTTGGCTTTGAAAGAAAACTGTGAACTGTCAATAGTACATGTATGGCTTATTGACGTAGTGCCATCACCCTAAATACTCAATAGTTTAAGTAGTCAGGGACCTAGGGCTAACTGTGTCACCGTTCACAATCTGAATCAAGCAAGAGTAAGCAATATCAGACTTTAGAGTCCTAAGTGGATTATTCACTGATCTAATTACAATATTAATCGTAAATATATTTGATATGTGAACAATAGAAGCCTTGTTTTCAAACCTTGTAGTAAGGTAAAAATAAAGTGTTCCTGAAGTATGGGCATGTCCTGTCTAGAAGGTCTATATTTGAATATCAATGTAATTTAAGTCAGCACATCAAAGCCAGAAATTATACACATAATAATAAACAAATTAAATTTGTTAACTGGCCAAAATCTGACAAAAATCGCCTACAGTAGTCACAGCTTCCACATCCTGTTAGCTGGTAATAATATCATAATAAACAAATTAAAGGGATTGTAAAGTGATTTTCTAAACTTTATATGTGTATTGGGAACACTGATAGCATCAATTTGAGCCATTCCAATTTCCATTTCGACGTCTGTGGTTCTTGCAATTTCACTAAAACTAATGCGTTTTATGTGATCTGCATAGATATCAATTAGTAGCAATTTTTCGTTAACACTGGGAAAGCAAGTTCCATGGCCTGTTAAAAATGCCAAACCTCTAAAACTCTAGGTCTATTGTGATGCCAAATTTGTCACTTTACTCCTACTGACTTTGTATAATATCATTCAAATACATTTAACATAAGCTTACAAAACAAACTCCTACCTTTTGAAAACATAATCCACTGTTAATCAAATTGAGATTAACTATCAAATAAACAGAGTCATAGAATCAGGATCCTGGTGCCAATAATTGGTGCCAAGTTCCACCTACTCTGTGTTTACCTAATGTAATAACAATGTGTTTACAGCATGTAGGATGGGATTGTTTTCTAGTCAGAATTTATCAAGTTACCCACTGCATTCTGTTCTACTCCCAAAATAAAACATTACCACACATTTCATTCTTTTCATCATTGAATTAGACTGCTGGGTATTGTCAGTTATGCCATGATAAATGATATATGTAACAAAAGGTATAACAATACGGGGATACAGATGAAAATTAAAATTTGTATCTGCTATTTTTCAATGATCTTTTAGTCAGGGCTTTAGATTACATTGATTTGGGCACACCCTGTATTGGCTGAGCAGAGCGCCCAAAATATATGTAAGGGCTCCTAAGAAGGCTACAGAAATGTTTTCACTAATTTAGAACCCTCTGGATGTTATATAATTTCATTTATAGAGGTGTCATTATCAAAGTTGTTGGCATTACAGGCTTTGCAGAGCTTAAATAGTATGGAGGGACAACTCAGTTTTGTTAATTTGAGCACAGTTATTTGGGGGCTGCTAATTTGGGCATGATGTTTAACGTTGTAACTAGCATGTAATCTAAAGCCCTGACTGTATTCTTTGAAATGAATAATATATCTATGGAAATCATTGATGACTGCGGTTCACAAACAGAATTTTGAATTCTTCTACATTTGGATGATAACTAGTGTATACTTAGTACCAGTAAGAATCAATATGTTCGTGGATCTTCAGAAAACTTTGATAACCTTGAGTCATTGACAACAAATATGATCAACAAATTTACCAAAGAAATGTCCAATTAATTGTAGAATGCAAATGGTACTACAAAAATATATCGCACAAACTTAGCAATGGAATGTTCGACACAATTCAAATCAAATCCAAAATTCAAATATACTCACAAATTCAAGTCAAATCAAATCCAATATCTGAATTGTCCCACAAACTTCAAGAAGTGATTTATGTACACATTAAAACATGTAAAATCCTTTAAACATGTGTTAAACTAAAACATGTAAGAAATAGATAGAAGCCTCATACAACTAGAGAGAGACCTACCTATACTTACATGTATAATACAGCGTCTATCTATCACTAGTCTACATTACTCTACTATAAATATATCAGTTACCTTCATATTTCAACTCACTTCAATTATACACAGAGTATTCTACAGTGAAGTTGAGTTTTACATCCAGGAACATCAATATTAAATACTGTATATTTCCAAATATAATGCGCACCTGTGTATAATGCACACCCCTTAAAGAGCTTGAATGCCCTTCTGAACATCTCCTTAAAGAGGCATAACACCAAATTTCATGTTATAATGGGAATATCAACTCAAAGTCCTAATACTTAATTTAATTCTGAAAATTTGAAACATAAGAGTTCATAAAAGATTACTGCCTTTATCATCAACTTGATGATCAAGTCTATGACCCCAACATTGTTCAACTGGGAGTCAAAATGACAGGAAGTGCGCATAGTATCTGACTATGAATAATTAATCCTAAATCAAGTTAAATCTCACCTGAAAGATAGTATTGAATTTAAAATTGTCCGAATAAACACAATCAATAATATTTAAAGTATATCACTTACTTCAATGAATCTTTTAATCAAATATCTTTCAAAAATTAAATCTGTGTCCACTATCCAAAATATAAAATTAAGATGTTTTTGACTGTCCAATAACAAACACCCATCATCCTCAGTATCAATGAAATTGTCAAATGTGTAGATTCACCAACTTAAAGTATCCACTATCTAAATCAAAATCATATTTAGATGTCGTTTCACCTTAAAAACCCTTTAATGTTGACAATGTTTCAAAACCATCAATATCAAATCAAATCCATCATTTGTTTCAATGAATCATAAGAGTAAGAATGAAGATTTGAATGTTTGTGTCAAAATCAACGAGTTATTAATCCAATGCTCCAGGCACAACTTACCACCAAGCTCTCCTGTCAAATCAGCAATTGAAGGTAAAAAAGGTACATCAATATCTTTCTCAAGTTTAATCAAGTTCAACAATGAATCATATAAACAAATCAAATTGCTTTTAACTCAAATGAATTTTCCATAAATTTTCGAAAGGAATTGAAACAGATCAAAAAAATTTAAGAAAGAACAGAAGTCAAAATACAGTTTTATTATACAGAAGTTCTGAAAAATATTTGTGGATCTCTTGAAGTTAAATTAAAAAATTCGAAATGAAATTACCTCTATTACGAAAACTACATGTTATTCCTTCCACAATCCTACGAAATACAAGTGAAATGTTGGAACGAAATAAAGATGAAATATTGAAAGAAGAAGAAAAGGAGTAGAAAATGTGGCATGTTGTTAAAGAAGAGTGATTAATAGATTTATTTATTACTGAAAACAACAACAGGGTGATTCAGTCCAACAAACAGTCAAATTACGGTAGATACACCTTGCCCAAATATTCTGTGGTAATTTTTCTTGATGAAATATGCCATGTTGCTTGGTACAATACATTGGTTGTACCATTGGGAGTACAGAAAGGGAAAATGCCCCCAATTCCACAAAATTTGTACCGTGCCCGAAAATACACCTAAACAATACTAAATATACAAAATTTGAAAGGGGAGAGAGAACCCCTCATACATTGAATTGGAGATATGCACATTTGGCTTTCCCATGCTTGGAATATCAAAACTTAAATTACACTTGTGCCAAAATAAACCAGTCTTTCCCCTTGGTGTACCCCCAGTTCCAAGAGGTTATCAACATCTCTAGTAAAATATGCCATCATGCTTGGCATAATATGCAATTATTATCCTAGCTTTCTTCAAACAAGTTCCAATCACTCAACAATAATTCTTAAACTACCAAGATGGCATATCAAAGTAACCAGCCAGGTTAGGTAAGAACTATTAGGTATAATTGTTAACTGGTTGTAATCTGATCTAGAGAATGAAATCATCACCTCACCAAAACAACCTGTATATTACCTAGCATGTAACGCTCTTAACACACGTGTTTAAATAATTAAACACATATCTCTAGAATCAAAAATAACTTCACCAAAATCTTTACTTCTACTGGGATTAGGAGTGCTGAATGAATAATAAAAGCCAAGCATGAACAATCCTAACTGTAAAACAAATCTCGAAATCCACATTGGAAATACATTGGTAGCCAATGAATTTTCATTTGAGGAAGTATATCAATAAATGAGTAGATAATTCATAATGAAAAGTGGTATCAGGTATCTAGAAGAGTCAGCAATTAGTATCAATAGCTATGTAGATTGAGTAAGCATGCTCTGCCCAATTAACTGATTAAGGGATGAACTTAAACAGTTGTGTGAACTCTCTAAAACGGATGACTAACAACACTTGCAATATTTGCCATGTAGATTCTGATATTATCTTACACTGACTGTGCATCCATAAAACATGCATATGCACACAAACTATTTTAAAACCTGTTTTGACAGAGGACAATTTGCTACATGAAAATCATCAATTAATAAATTATAGTCAGCAAGAAATATTGATCACTGAAAAAAAAACAGAAAGTAGAAATTGGAAATTATTTGAACTGTATACTGTATAAACTAGTGCCAAAACATAGCTGACATTTCTGGGCTAATTGTGAAGTGAATGACGTCAGATGTCAGTAGTATTACAGTTATTGTTTTTATACTCACTGATCTATCATATATACTACCTATATAAACATTCCTTTACTTTCACATATACCTAATGAATGAATGAATAAACAAATGAATGCATGCAAGCACCCTACTAATCAATCTGAAATGGGCCACAGTTTTGGCAACTTTTAATGCTTTTTCTTGCTGAAATATAGTATGTCATATATATAAACCCTGTATGTTAAATAAATTCAGTTCTTGATACAAAATCAAACAGTTTTGTTTTCAGATATTAAAAGAAAATCTATACTCAAGAACCTTTTTTCCAGTCCTTTTAATCCATATCTATAAATTTATGTCAATATGTGAGCTTACCTTACAGTAATGTAGAATATCAAATAATCCCGAAGCAATAAATTCCAAGACTTCCAAAAACACTCCAAACAAGGGCACAGTTTTTTCAAAAATTAAAGATCCGCCAAAACAGAACGGTCTACTTTCTCAAACCATACAGCTAATCTTGTCAAACAATCGTGATATTGTGAGGCAACATGTCCACAGTTTACACGTACCTAGACGGATAAACCAAAGATTGTTTGTTCTGCATCAGCCCACAACCAACATATACACACAGCGACAATCGAGTATGTCCAATAGCCTGGGGGCATATCTCTAGTATTAAAACTATTCTTCCATACAACTTTATAGCTAGCTTGACCTTCTTGTCTATTTTATATATATATACATGCATTACGTTACATGAAACATTGCTGTATACTGATATACCCTACTTTAGGCCAAAACTTACAACTTCTTTGATATGAAGTCATCCACATAACAAATAAAATAGAGTTTTCATTCCATAAGCTTTTATTTTACATTCTCTTATATTTGAGAATGAAGTAAATGATATTTTTTTGGCATTCAGAAACTATGCAAGTTTACAATTGTAGAGTTTTAATTTGGGGACAATCAACAAACAAAATAGGTAAAATTCAAAAAGGTATGTCATAAGGAGAACATCTTTAGCCCTTCCTATTTCCTATACTTGTCAATGAATGAGTTTTACCCTAACAAACTATGACAGTTTACATGAGTAGGGGTTTATTGTCCTAGGGAAAGAGTCAATCACAAGAGAAGATAGGTAAAATTTAATAAGGTATATCACCTACCTATCCTCACTCAATTAATGAATGAAGTGACTTAACAGACTATGACAGTTTACAACTTTAAGGGCTTAGTTTTGGTACAATCAGATACAACATTGGTTAATTAAATAAGGTATGCAGCAAAGAGAGCATCTTAAGCCCTACCTATTTCTCACACATATCAATGAACTTAAAAAAATAGAACCTAACCATCTGTATTTTTTTCATTCTTGTCAATACTGAGTTTACCTTAACCCTTTAACAGAGAATAAGGTATACCACTATGAAAATATATTAAGCCATACCCTTTTCTCACAAGTCAATGAACTTGAAATAAAACACCAACTCTTTGTAATAATCGACAAAAATAGGGGATAAAGGATACCATATTATTATTAAGCAAGACCTAATTCCCACACTTGTCAATGAAAATTAGTGATATTCTACCCTAACTAACTGTGACAGCAAGGGGGCTATTGTTAACTTATATCTTTCAGGTAAAAAATTTGTCATCTTACGTTTAAAAACAGAGGTAAACATTCTTTACATGTGTTTCTGTGTCCTGTGTAGATTATGATTGACACAGCAATGTACGACCTATCCAAACAGAAATAGCGGATAAACAACATGGCTATGTGGATTGAGAGATATTGAATTGATAGACAGATAGGCATGATTCAGTGGTCTGGAAGAAGTTCTTTTAATCATGGAGTTACTTCAGTGCTTCAGAAAAGTGAGTAAGCTGTGCCTCACTTGCCAAAAACGCCACTGTAGTTGTAGCACAGTAGCTCAAATAGTTCAAACAAGATGTGGGACAAACAATCATAATTAGCAACTTTGGGCAATGGAACTCACAGCAACTATTTCCCTGGATGTAAAAATTCAAGTTATTGAAGTTGGAATGTGATATAGCCTAAAAAGTCATATATAAGCTGAAGCAACAGCACTTCAACTTGACTCATACCCACAGACCCTATGGCTTACATCCCTAGCAATTCAACCTAGACACATTAATGATATTAAGGCTATTAAGGATGGATGGCTGACATACAATCATTAGCTACTGTGAGAAATAGGCAAGGTGATAATAGTTCACCCTGTTTCAGCCCACATTAACAATAATAAATAGATCAGTTATAGGTAATGGACCACAAACCCTTTTTAAAGAGGAAATTGAAGAAAAAGAGGGTTCAATGATGGCAAACAAACCTTCTAAATCGAATGACGCAGTTTACTTAACGATGAATGGATTTGTTTGTTTGCAAAATGGGGTAGCTTTTTAAATAAAAAAAATACAATTTACAATAATGAAACAGTTATCAATAAATTTTCGCATTTAAACCTACTTTATTATTTGATAAAATACATTTTGCTTACAAAATGGAGCAATTAACTTACTTAAAATACTGATACATATCCTAAAATATGCTTTTAGTTTAATAAATATTTCTTAGCACATAAGTTTGAAACTACGCATATTTAAGTACAATTTGAGAGATTATTTCTAATTGACCAATTCGAATAAAGTACACCATTTGTTCAAAACAATATGATGCATTTGAAAGTATAGATATAATTTTTGGCTTTAAACAATATATAGATATTTTATGCGCATCAAAATTCACTAAAAAAAAAAAGTCAGTCCACTTAATTTTCAGGCGGGATACGGTTAGACCTGTATTGTTTGTACTCATTATTACTTTCACTACCAAAAAAAGAAATTATCTTGCACATATTTATGCAATTATTCATTTCTAGACTAGACTAGACTTGACTGTAGATTGCAACTGATGCCCCATGAATTGGCTTTTTTAACGAAATTCATAAGATTTTTGCATCAAATTGATTTGACATAAGAGAACAATAATGATGGACCTTATGCAATGAGGGAAATTTGCCAGGACAATGATCATAAATGAATCAGGTTAAATGGGATAGGTTGCACTATAATGATCAAAGACACAAATATAAAAACTCACAAAAAGTTATGAGAAAAAAATCTTAGTATGTTTGAATCATCAGTGAGAAAAACGGAAGATCAAAAGATTTGATGGTTTTAACAAAAGTTGGGTTGAAGTCAGAAAAAAACAGGTTTTTGATTACATGTGAATCAGACAGGTTTTTGATTACATGTGAATCAGAATTGTAGGTGTATTCAAGGTAATTATGAAACTGATAATAGATTAACATCAATAACTCCAGAATACCTGATGTCACTCTGCAATTGACTTTTCAACTCAAGTTTCCAATTCAGAGAGTCCACATAGCTTAGAGAATGTTTTATTAAATAGTATTTTGATTTTAAACTAACGTTTCCATTCAGAGAGTCCACATAACATATAATGCTAAATGTTGTTGGATTTTCAACTCAAGTGTCCATTCAGAGAGTCTGTGCAGCTTATAATGCTAAGTAGTATTTGGATTTTCAACTCAAGTGTCCATTCAGAGAGTCCACATAACTTATATAATGCTAAATGTTGTTGGATTTTCAATTCAAGGCTACATTCAGAGAGTCTTCATAGCTCACATAGCATTAAATGTTATTTAGATTTGTAAACTCAAGGACATTATAACCATTCTGCAATTGGGTAAGTCAACTCTGCATCTTTTTGGCATGCTAATTCTACAAAAAGGACTGAAACTCTGGTCACAGCAAGGCAAGGTAAGGTAAGGCAAGGTATGTTTACTGATCAGTAGGATATATTATAGGTTTAATGAGATTGATATGAGAAACAGGTATATAGCTAGGTTGAACTAGTTCAATTAGATTTATTATACTCTCTTATTAATACAGATATTGTTAATTTGATCTTGATTCAATAACTCTCAATAGAGATATACAATATACACCTATTGACAACTCATTCAATTGAGATATGAATAAGAGTTTGAATTTCAACTATGAATCACACACTCTTACTTATTAAAGGTATATCATACTTAAATTTCAACTATGATTCACTTTCAGTTAAAGGGATCTGGCATTGCAATTTTAAATATATAAGGGATAATACATTTTATATAATGTGGTAAAGATGAAGAACTAAATCCATCAACACTAACACAAATTATTAAGCTCACTTATTAATCAAATTTTCAAGGTATCCGGCCCTTGACGCCCTTGAGAATGGCCCCCCAAGGGTCACCCCTTCGCTAAAACGCTCTGCTTATTATGCTAGCTAAGCTCTATTTCTCCCTTATATTTTTTTCATAAAATGCATTTGGCCCTTTACAAAAATTAATTGAGAAGATCTTGGTATACGGTAAAAAGTATTTCGAATGCTTGAAGCAAAATATTTGTTTTTGAAATAACATATGTAGAACACAACTGATGACAATTCAACTTTTCACAAATGACCTTTCTTGTCTTCAAGAGTTTTCAAACTTTTGGCACCTAAACTATAAGGCCAAGTGAGTTCATAGTCTACTTTGACATCAATTAAGTAACCCAATAAAATTTTGTAATCATTGTCAATGATCAAATGTCATGACGACAGCAATGTCTTAATTTCTAAAATATGTCACAAAATGACATTGAATTACACTAATATTCATATACTTACAAAAATTATGACACAATATAGAAAATCTTCATCAAAACCTGTAGCCATTTTCAAATTATAAATTTATCACATTCCAAAGAAAATTCCACAAAATTTCTTGAGTCAGTTCAAAAATCAATAAAGCAGCACGATGGCGAGTCGACCTCAAACAAGTCTTAGTGACCATGTGAAGGAATCTTGATGCATGTGCATTGATTACCGTCATATGTCAATGACTATCAAACATGTTGGTGTGCGCTCGCTGCTAGCATGTCAATCGACAGTAGCAGATAATTAATTATAGAATAGGTCATGTTGTCGCGTCCTCCCTGTGAGATATGAATCATGCCACTGTCACAAGCTGCACCATTATTCAATAGAGATCAATATTTCTAGTATAGATGTGTCACTGCTCACTGCTGCATGTTTGTAGTCAGAGTGACAGTTTGCAGTTTAATCATAGACATAAGTTGATGCATTCATTCCATTTTGTCAATTTATTCCTCCCTTATTCATTCAACCTATCAGTAAATACATCAACCCTTATTCATTCATTTAATCACTAGTTTATCCATTTATCTATTAATTCTTTCATCCCTTTTATCAATCTTATATATATCTTCCTTCGCTCCCTATTTCATTCATTCATTCATTCTGTCATGTAAGCACTCATTTATTCATCCAATCTGTTTACATGGACTGATGAAAGATAAAGGTTAAGTTGAGAGATATTTATATAGGAAAAGGTAGAGTCATTAAGTTTGACACATGTTAAGGTCAGGTTTGGGTCAAAGTTCAGCCTTGTTATTTATAAATTAGGCTAATTAAGATATTTCTCTATCTGTAAGTATTTATTTATCTGGCCTACAAAACAGGATGAACTCTTCAATTGGGAGATACAAATATCAAACACCATGCAGAAGATAAAATGAAATGGATTTTGCCTTCTACTGTTTATCACAAAGTTAGTGAAGACGGGCAATGGCATATACTGTACAATGAGGGGAATTTTTGGGGGTGGATCTAAGGGGGGACTCCCTTCCCCCCCCCCCTTATTTTTGGTCGACTGATGTCAGAACCCTTTAAAAATTTGCCACTCACACTTTCGACGCTTACAATGCCGTTGAACTTGAAGCATGTTAGAGCCTCCCCTCCCCTTTTTCTAAAATCTGGATCCGCCCCTGATTTTAATAGTCCAGCAGCTGCCATATGTCTCTTTAACACTTTGGTGACAATTTATATGGAAATGGGTGTGAGCATTGCTTATTTTGTGTAAAAGTCCTAATTGCCAGTATAGAAGTCAGTTAGCCACCTTACTGCCGAGTTTCATTGCCATGTCATTCGACCCGACCAGATCTTATGAATTCTCAAATTACCAAACCAACCATCCGATTGAACCAATCCAACTACGAACTACTACCACTACCAACAACTACCTAGTTTGCGATATCAGCTGCTGCTGGAAGCGAATGGTAACTAGTGTCATCAACCAACTACTACCTAGTTTGCGATATCAGCAGCTGCTGGAAGCGAATGTTAACTTGTCAACTACCAACCAACCAACCCACTGCCAATAGGGTGTAATATTCCTGTTCATTTCAAGTTAATAAATCTGATGTAGCCAGAAGCTGTGTATTATGTGAATAAGGGAAAGTAATTAATGTGATATTATATCATAATTGAACAATAATAACATGTAATATTAAGTGAGTCAATCACAGTCAGATACTGATCAACATTATTAGAATATTATTCACAACCCCCGTGAAAAAGTGAAATGAGACAAGGTTTTTCTTCTTAATTCTCTACACTTTTTTAGGTTTATGAAGACCCGAAACACTTTGAGCCACAGTGTTCAATGAGGCAATTAGATGAATTTTCATCATATTCTGCTCTGGACACTGGCAGAGCGTATAAGCATTAATCAATTATGGTAGCTCAGTCTATCTTTCCATTTGAATGATTTTAAGATCTTTTCCATGTCAGCCCCATCGACCTGCATCATTAACAAGTGAAACAGGGTTGAAAAGTCCAGCAATAACATAAGTTTGAACCCCAGACATTCAGAGTTTTGTTCCTGAGTCAAGATTAGTTATAAAAAATCTATTATTAAGAAAATATAACTACGCAAAAAGAGTGGTAATTTTGCATTAAAGAGATTGTTAAGTGATTTATATGTGTATCGGGAACACTGATAGCATCAATTTGCGCCATTCCAATTTCCAATCCCACATCTGTGGTTCTTGCAATTCCACTAAAACTAACGCGTTTTATGGCATCACTGACAGTGATCTATCAGAAGCTACTATTGATATCTTTGCAGATCACTGTCAGTATCGTCATAAAACGTGTTAGTTTTAATAGAATTGCAAGAACCACAAACGTCGGAATGACGCAAATTGATGAAGTGTCTCCAATACACATACAAAGTTAAGAAAATCACCTTACAATCCCTTAAAGTTTAGCAACTAACACAACGTATCCCCACATAATCAAACAAACTGTGTTCACCATATTAAAAAATATCTAAATCTATAACATATATAATATATAAAAAAACATTACTTCAGAAGAAAGACAAAGTGTGCACTTATAATGGATGTTTATAACAAAAAGTTATGACTTTTCTTACCTTAAAACGTAATCAAAGGAGAAAATTAAATCCAAATTGACCACTTTATGAAAGATTAAGCTAATACAACCACCTCTAGCCAGTGTGTATATAGACTGAGGTTTAGCCACCAAATCATGTATAGCTTAGCCTGTTATCTTATCTTTACCAAGGTCACTGGGGTCAAACATTATATACTAGTATACCTTCTTTCTTTCTCTCTATATTTATATACTTTCTTATGATACATATAGACCTATCAATAGTAGTCAACATTGGGCCAGGGTGAACACGTTCCAGCGTTCTTCCTTGGTTTCCCATCCAAATGTCCAACAGATTGAACTTTGCTTTCATCATATCTTGAAAGGGATTGTAAATGGATTTTCTAAACTTTGTATGAGTATCGGGGACACTGATAGCATCAATTTGCGCCATTCCAATTTCCATTCCGATGTCTGTCGTTTTTGCAATTCCTAAAACTAACGCGTTTTTTTTATGTCACTGACAGTGATCTACCGGAAGCTATTATTGACATCTAAGCAGATCACTGCCAGTGACATCATAAAATGCGTTAATTTTAGTGGAATTGCAAGATCCACAGATGTCGGAATGGAAATTGGAATAGCGCAAATTGATACTATCAGTGTCCTCGATACACATACAAAGTTTAAAAAAAACCTTTACAATCCCTTTAAAAGCAAGTTTACACAAGGACCAAATAAGTGCAACAAACATGAAAAATAGCGATGCCCCATCGTAATACGCCCACTTTTGTAATGGCAGCCAAGTCGTCCGGGAGGTCGACAAGAACTATCAGTAAATGAAACATCTGTCGAAAACCGTGCCATCAGGAATGTTTACAAAATTGAACGATTTTTGAGTGTTTACAACTACAAGTTAACAAGGGCAATAACCCATAAAATATTTATCGATGTTTCTGATTTTCAATAGGGTTAATTCCAAGGTCATGACAAACACTCACACCAAGTTTCATCAAAATCCATCAAGAAACCAGCTCTATATCGTGTTCACAAAGTATCTTCAAAAACAAGGGCAATAACCCATAAAATATTTTTCGATTTTTCTGATTTTCAATAGGCTTCTTCCTTGGATGATTATAAACACTTACAGCAAGTTTTATCAAAATCCATTAAGAAACCAGCTCTCTATTGTGTTCACAACTTTGGGAGTGTTACGGGATATAAAACTAACACGTTTTAAGGAACAAGGGCAATAACTCATAAAATATTTATCGATGTTTCTGATTTTCAATAGGGTTAATCCCAAGGTCATGACAAACACTCACACCAAGTTTCATCAAAATCCATCAAGAAACCAGCTCTCTATCGTGTTCACAAAGTATTTTCAAAAACAAGGGCAATAACCCATCAAATATTTTTCGATTTTTCTGATTTTCAATAGGCTTCTTCCTTGGATGATTATAAACACTCACAGCAAGTTTTATCAAAATCCATTAAGAAACCAGCTCTCTATTGTGTTCACAACTTTGGGAGTGTTACGGGCTATAAAATTAACACGTTTTAAGGAACAAGGGCAATAACTCATAAAATATTTATCGATGTTTCTGATTTTCAATAGGGTTAATCCCAAGGTCATGACAAACACTCACACCAAGTTTCATCAAAATCCATCAAGAAACCAGCTCTCTATCGTGTTCACAAAGTATTTTCAAAAACAAGGGCAATAACCCATCAAATATTTTTCGATTTTTCTGATTTTCAATAGGCTTCTTCCTTGGATGATTATAAACACTCACAGCAAGTTTTATCAAAATCCATTAAGAAACCAGCTCTCTATTGTGTTCACAACTTTGGGAGTGTTACGGGCTATAAAATTAACACGTTTTAAGGAACAAGGGCAATAACTCATAAAATATTTATCGATGTTTCTGATTTTCAATAGGGTTAATCCCAAGGTCATGACAAACACTCACACCAAGTTTCATCAAAATCCATCAAGAAACCAGCTCTCTATCGTGTTCACAAAGTATTTTCAAAAACAAGGGCAATAACCCATCAAATATTTTTCGATTTTTCTGATTTTCAATAGGCTTCTTCCTTGGATGATTATAAACACTCACAGCAAGTTTTATCAAAATCCATTAAGAAACCAGCTCTCTATTGTGTTCACAACTTTGAGAGTGTTACGGGCTATAAAATTAACACATTTTAAAGAACAAGGGCAATAACTCATAAAATATTTATCGATGTTTCTGATTTTCAATAGGGTTAATTCCAAGGTCATGACAAACACTCACACCAAGTTTCATCAAAATCCATCAAGAAACCAGCTCTATATCGTGTTCACAAAGTATTTTCAAAAACAAGGGCAATAACCCATCAAATATTTTCCGATTTTTTTGATTTTCAATAGGCTTCTTCCTTGGATGATTATAAACACTCACAGCAAGTTTTATCAAAATCCATCAAGAAACCAGCTCTCTATCGTGTTCACAACAATTGTGGACGGACAGACAGACAGACAGACAGACAGACAGACAGACAGACAGACAGACATGGGCGACTACAATATACGCCCACATTAATGTGTGGGCGTATAAAAATATACCAAACACATTGTAACCTAGAGTCCATCATGACTGGCTAATACCACAGATCAACAACCCTGCTTACCTTACCAATAAAATAGTATAATCAATTAATGATCTAGGCTGATCTTTAACCCTGTAGAGTTATGTGTATTTAATGATTATTATAGATTAACAGGATATAAAACAATGGGGTTAACTATGAATTGTTCTCAATACTAATCTATTTAACCTTATTTCTACAGGTGAAAACTACAGGTGAACTGCTGGCAAATAAAATATCTCAGGTGAGGTGTCTATTATTAGAAACATATTTAAATTCAAATCAGAAAACATATGCCCAATGCATTCTTCATTCTAATAGCTTAAAGCTCAGTAACCCCTGATGCCACTATGCCACTGGGTTTTTCAACCCAGCATCACTTTGAGTGAGTCCATTATAGCTGATATCTTGTATCAAATTTTCAAAAGTTTAAAAGTTTGGAGCATTAGAATAAGTGCTAAAAGATATCCCATATACAGACAACGTTTTATCAGCAGGTAAAAATTAACAGAAACAAAAGTACGTAAATACATTATCTTTAACTTCAAAATTGGTCAACAACCATTTATATTGTTAGCCCTACATATGCATTTTATAAACGCATATTTTCAGATTAGATTCACTTTATAAACCTGTTTGGTTTAGTTGAGTATGCGCATAAATTATCATATATTTACATTAATAACTATAATAACCACTTGAAGTTTGTCTTAGCTGTTTGACCAGACTGAAAATCTAGCCACCAAAGCTCTCTATACTCTCTATAAGTGGAGCTGCAGTGGCTGAGTGATTTAGATGCTTGCTGGCTACCCTGAAGGTATAAGGTTCATTCCCAGCATAGGTCAAGAATGAAGATACTACCTTCGCATTTCAAAACTGTTATCCCCCTGTCAGTGATGCAAGCCAGAGGGGATAGGACAATAAATCAAGACCTTGTAAAGTTGTATGATATCTACTTCGCTGAGCACATTTAAGATCCTTCATCAGTTAAAAATTGAAAACGAATACCCCAATGTGGATTTCCTTGTAAAATTTCCCTCATAGCACCCTGCATGAAATTGCCTTTATTCAATAGCCAAATCAAGTGCAGAAAAGTAGGAAGTAAAACTCCATTCAATTCATTTCAAGTCTGTGAACTAAAAGACCAGTGGTCAGATGATATCCTATAACTACAAACTATTAACTTTATTAAAATATGGTACCACCAGATGCCAGACATGCCTGTTAATCTACTATCAGTACCAGACCCTAACTAGAATAAACACCATCAGGAACCAAAACCAATTATTTTTTAATCACGACTAGATCTTAGATTTCCTTTAAGGTGGCAGAGTGCAATAAGAATAGATTCTTGATTCTTGGTTCAAAAGGTTTGCTTTTTTCGGGCTTAATTTAACATTTTCATGCTCGGGGCTCCTAATGTTTTTTTGACAGGATCTTTTTTAAGAATTTTTTAGCAAGTTTAAATCAAATTAGCTATCATGAAGGAAAAAGAAAAGTTTAAAAACATATTCTTCATAATTTTTTCTAATTGCACACAGCGAAGAAAGTGTTACTCCATATTGGTCTAAATAACAGGGATGATTCTGGTGAATCCATGCATAAGAAGATGATGGACCTAGTACAGTTAACCAAAACCAAGTTCCCATCAGCTTCTTTATTCGTCACACAGATTCCATTTTCCAAGGGACTCCAGCTTTCCCATCCACAAGCCGCCACCAATCTCAGAAGATTTAACGATCTATTGTACCACAAGCCCTCTGTCGACGCTAAAACCATACCACGTTTCAATGGAATGATTGGAGTTTATTCGGACCACATCCACTGGATGGCCCCCACTGCAAAAGCTATTTATTCTCAATGGGTCTCCCATTTAAACTAGACGCGGGGGGAAACGCCGCAAAATTAGGCCAGACCATCGTGAATCTGAGCTCGCGAAAACTTTCTTTTAGATAAAGGGTTGACTTTCATCCCTTCATCTAAACCCCTTTCACGTGAACCAATTTTGTCGTCGGTTGAGCACGTCAATAGGACTTTTAAATTAAATTACTTTTTTCGCGAAAGACTTGGTAGAGGTAAACGATTACCATTTGTAGAAAAGTCTGGCTGGAATCCACCAGACAACGCGATTGACCATGATATTTTAAGTAAATGCGACAATCTATATGCCGAAGTCTCCCATTTACCACTGGTGAATGAAAAGAATAACCTTTCCAATTTTGAACGTTCCGCTTTAAATAATTTAAAACAAGACAAATCTATCATCATTCGGAAGAGTGACAAGGGCAATTGCTGTGTCATTCAAAACCGCGTTGACTACATCTTTGAATTAGAAGAGCAACTAAATAATAAAAACCACTACCGTGAATTAGACCAACCTATTTTTATAGAAACAGCTAAAAAGATTAATGATATTTTGAAAGTTTTAGTACCGGTAGCGAAATCCTTTATCTCCGATTCTCAGTTTGACTATCTTTGCGCGAAGCCGGAAGTTCGACAACGTCACATTTATACTTTACCGAAAATTCATAAAAATCCAGATTCTGAATGGTGCGTCGCAAACAAAATACCCAAAGGAAGGCCTATCATTTCGGATTATGCCAGCGAATCATACCAAGTTTCCGAATACATTGATCACTTCTTACTACCATTGGCTTGTAAACATCCGTCTTATCTAAAAGATACTACCGATTTTATAGAAAAAATTAGAAAATTAGATATTCCTGACAACGCGCTATTTATTTCTTTAGATGTAAAGAGTATGTATACCAATATTGATAACAAATCGGGATTAGACGCTGTACGTAAAGCCTTTCTTAGAAATCCGTGTTCTGATCGTCCAGATAAAGAAATATTGAACCTCCTTTAACTATGTCTTACGCGCAACGACTTTACTTTTAATGAAAAAATATACCTTCAAACTTCCAGAACTGCAATGGGGAAACGTTTTGCGCCGAGTTATGCAAACATTTTTATGGCTGAATGGGAACGATAAATATCACTGATATCCCCTTTTAAACCTCTCTTCTATGGAAGGTTTTTAGACGATATTTTCATCATTTGGACAGAATCTTTGGCAAACTTTTGGGAATATTTCGAAATTCTAAATAATCACCATCCATCCGTAAAACTTACTGCAAATATTTCCGAAAATAGTATTAATTTTCTGGATACGACTGTATTCAAAGGACCTGATTTTGACCAAACTAAAAGATTAGATATTAAAGTATATTTCAAAGAAACTAACACACACCAACTTTTGTTTAAAACTTCGTTTCATCCGAAGCATACATTTTCTGGCGTGATTAAATCGCAAATTCTGAGATTCAACAGAATTTGCACTAGAAAGACCGATTTTGATTCAGCATGCGAACTAGTTTTCAGTAAATTAAGAGAACGGGGTTATTCAAAACGATTTTTGCGCAAAATTAAAAACGACACTATTTTGGATATTCAAAAGAAAAATAACCCCCCTCCCCCACCCAATGGTTTCGGCTCAATAGCGTGTGGAGGTTCTAGGTGTCGTACCTGCGAATATGTACATATTTCACATTATTTTGAAAATAAGAAAAACGGAAAAATATTTGAGATGTCTAACATACTTTCTTGCGTTGATAAAAATGTAATTTACCTAATTTCCTGTAAAAAATGCGATGTTCAATATGTTGGTGAAACCCAAAACGCGTTGCGTACTCGATTTAGCGGCCACCGTTTCAATATACTTCAAAAGAAAGATAGACCGATTGCGAACCACTTCAACTCATCCAATCATTCCATTGAAGATCTCCTTGTCATGCCTATCGAACAAGTTCCAATATTGTCTACCGTTAAACCTAAAACCAAACGATTACAAAGAGAAAGTCACTGGATTGATCAATTACAAACTGTTGTACCCAGTGGTCTGAATATCCAACATGACAATCAAATCATACCCTTTGTTGCAACCTATAATACAACAGCCAAAAATGCTTCTTTGATTGTCAAGAAATATTACAAAGAACTGAAAGATCAATTTCCTAATATTTATACTAAACGTTTGGTTACTGCCTTTAAACGAAATAGAAACCTTAGTAATTTACTTGTCCATGGAAAACTAGAACCCATCCCATTAACTCTCTAAAAACAATATTTGTAATTAATTGATTAACCTTTAGCATGCATTGTATTACTTTAGTCTTTTTGTATGTAATTTAAGTTGTGATAATTTAATGTGACATTATTTTTAAACTATATAATGTAAATTGAACTATATTTTTATTCTACTCATTATTATTGAATTGATAATTGAAATGTATGCTCTCTTCTTGTGACCTTGGCCAGTGCTTCTATAGGAGAGTATCTTCTATAAAACCCAAAATACAGCATATTTAAAAATTTTAGAAAATAAACCACAAAAGATGCACCAGAATGTGTCTATTTTTCCTCTGAAAGTGCTTTAAGGGTGACAAAGAACTTCACCTTCCAACTCCCAACCTTTTTCCTAGACTAGATTTATGTCTGGGGCAAGTCATGTTAAACCAATTAATTAAGATACCAAGTTGCATCTTGTTTGAAGTTTCTAATGAAAACAAATTTCAAGATCTGCAAAACATTTCAATTTTGTTTTCAACCTTTAAACGTTAATTAGGTTTACTCACTTTTATAACATTTCTCTTGTCAAACTTTCTATACCTAGATCAGAGAATTTCATTGTGAAATATTGGAGGTGGTGGTAGGAAGTTAAAAGCACTGGCCAAGACAGAAGAACTCTTTTTACTAGTAAGAACTGGAAGCCATTGAGCACATTCACTAGCAGAAAACAATACAACTTGTTTACCATTCTCAACTAAATCTGCAGCCAATCAAATTTTATGACAAGTCTAAACGCCTGATGTTATCAAGGGTTGCACAAGATATAACTCACCACCTTTGATAAATCAAGAAGTCTTTTTGAATACTCTCACATAGTAACAGTTTAAACTACAACAGAAATTTTCTTGACATTCACACAAAAAATTTCTCGGATGACTTCGACAAATTTTGACCAAGCAAATGTCAATTTGAACAAAGATTACTGGCCTAACTGCACACAAATTTTTAAACCAGTAAGATGGTCTAGTCTCGTTTAAAAAATTCACGAACAACTTGGCGATAAAGCGTAAACAAATTTTAGTTTAAATGTAGATCAAGATTTTGGGGTAAAGAAATAAACAATGGTCTCCTTCTTCTTAAAATAATATTTTTTTCTATGAACAGGAAATTATATAATTTTAACCAAATGTTTTTTGAATGAGGTCACTAGGATAAAATATGAAAGCCAGAAATATGAAAAATGGTGAATTGTTCTAACAGACTGAGTGTGAAAAACATGAATTTTCGCCATCTGTGAATGTATGGATGAAGAAGAAAGATCTTATGCAGCGGACACACTAGGCGAATTTTATTCGCTGGTACTTCGGCCGAACTATTCGCTGCCGAATCCATTCGGCCGATGGAGTGGACACACTGGGCGAATGTTTGTGTACGCACGCGTAGGGGGGACTTAGTCACATGATCACAAAATTGCGGTGTCCAGAAAGGTCGCCATTTTGGTTGTCATGTGATACTTCGGCATCTGTGATTGGTTGAGTTATAAGAAAGTTCGTCTTAAACTTCGCCAGAGTGGACACACCTGCCGAATGAGTCAACGGCGATTAATATTCGGCCGAATATTATCAAACATGCTTGATGTCGGCGAATGGCTTCGGCCGACGCTCGGGCGAACGTCGGAGCACTGGACACACTAGGAGACTCAAGGCGAATTTTACTGCCGATCGACTCGCCCGAACCATTCGCCGTGAAAATTCACCTAGTGTGTCCGCTGCATAAGAAAGGCATTGTGTGGCATAATTCAATGTCAAGAGATTGGCAGACATAAAAAATGTAAGAAAACTCACTGCTCAGGAGCGAAAAGTCAATATAAAGAATATTCTACAGTATGGATATACAATATTTAATACCCGTACACTAATTAACATATGTTTTAGATAAACAATCCTCACCAGTAAAGTAATTTTGAAAATAGCAGTTAAATTTTCAAAATTAGGGCTTGATGCATATCAGCAAGGCATCCATGATAAAAGTTTTTCTGGAAATTAAAAGAACCACAGACTTTAGACTGGAAAGAGAAGTTTACAGTGTACGTGATGCACATAAAATTAACAGAAATCCTGTTCTGGATTTTATTAAAAAAACTACCATGATATATTTTGATCTGAAAAATTAAGGATTTTCATTAAATGAGTGCAATAAGAATATTTACCCTTTGTAAAGCCATTTTTCATTTTCTTTTAGTTCTTTATAGGGCTGTCATCTTTGACTTCTGCTTAATTTCAACAGAGTGATTCCCCTTGTTTAAAACCTGAAACAATAAAAAATATTTTTGTTATCCAACACTATACATACTGGTAAGCTAACTTAAACATACTGAAACCCGTGGCAAATTTTTGGGAGGACTGGTTGGGTTGGACCAGGTCTAAAAATTTAATATGCAAAACTTCAATATGTGATATTTTCTTGTATATAGAAGTGCAAAAGTTTAATTCATAGAGCTAGCGTTACCCCTTTTTAACTCCTAAAGACATTTCAAGGTTCAGTGAAGATGTCATTGAAAATACCAACAATATTATTGAATCTGATTTAAATAGCCTTTAGTATATTCAATCATTACCTCACATAATTTAAAGGGCTGAATATAATATGACTAGATATTATAATACCAGGGCCGATATTGTGTCATAGCTTTGGGCTGAATAACATTATTGCTAATTATTAAATCAAGTCAATGAACTTTAATAGTTTGTCATTAGAATTAGAACTGATTGGAGTTTAACGGAATACTTTTCAGGTCTTATTTAGACTAATAAAGACAGATAATGCTATGAAGTGTACAATAAGGACAATTTTGCAATGACAGCTGAAGCAGTCTTCTTTTTTCAGTTCATCTGGACCTTTAAAGGGATATGTCCACTAAATGTATGACCAAAAAACTTTTAGTCTCAGAACATGGATCTTTTTGGCTAATCTAATCTGTAATAATGTTTAAAACTCTCTCTCAAAATTTGAGCCTTCAAATCCTTGTGTAGCCATAAATATCAGTGTTTGAAAGTCAAAAATACGACTCGTTGTTAGTAAGACTATGACTTCAATAGAAAACATGTATACAGAAAATGAAAGATAACTGTAAAGGTACGGGTATGATTGAAGGGATTGTGCGATTTTTGGGCAATTCCAGTAAATTTGAAGGCCATTTACATAAACTCATGCCCAAATCGATCCTCGAAAATGCTGAACATTCCCCTTAAACAAGCACAGACTGTAGCATACTGGAAGCCTTCATTCATTGAAAAATCTGAACAACTACCCCCGACCTGCAATGCACTGACAAAAGGAAGTTGATTTAAAAAAATCAGAAAAGGATTTTTACCCAAACCAACTTTCCTGATGGTAAATTAGGTGTTATATCCAAAACATGTAACAACAGCATGTCATTTTGAGATAAAATAAAAAGAAGCGTGCTATGCCTAACAAATGTAGAACATAAATTTAAAGCCAATTTTATAGTACTGTAAATTCAAGATTTTTAGATAAATTTTATATTAATTCAGTAAGCTTACATACCATTAGATTTGAAACCTTCCTTCCTGTATAGTTATCAAACTAACTGCTAAGTTAGCGCTATTTAAGTTTTATAGGGTAGGGGTTAGGGTTTAAAAGGAAATATTTATTGCAATTCACGTGACTGAAATATTTTTCTTTGATAACCTGACCTTGTTAAATCCTCTTTAAAATACCATCCTTGAATAAAGCAACTCCCCTTCCATTTATAAATTATACTCTTTTCACATTATCAGGGAATGAGGTAATAAAATATTCACATGTCATATGATCTTTTTGTTGCAGCAAAAATTCTTGTGAATATTATTCAAACAACACCTTAAGCATAAAATTGGCCATTTTTATGACTGGTTAAAATGTACGGCCTCACACAACGCTATTTGGACAAATTGAACCACAGTCAATTGAAAATGTGTAAATAATCAGGGCTTTAGATAACATTAATTTGGGCAAAGCACACTCTCTATTCGCGGAGCGGGCATGGATATATTGTATAGACAGCAAGAACTCCTGGGAACCCTACAGTAGCATTTTCACTTATTTAGAACTCTTTCGAGTGTTATATAATTTCATTTTTGGAGGTAGGACTACTGACTGTTATGATCAGACAGAAGCCTTCAAAGATGTTACATCTGTTGCTCTGAAGTGCCAAAGTAGCATGATGCAACATCTGATTTTCTCTTATTTGGGCGCACTGTTAATTTGGGCAGGACTTTTACCGTTGTAAATAGCATGTAATCTAAAGGCCTGATAATTGAATCTAAGCATGCCTGAAAAACTATACTCTCTAATATCAAAGGAATTTTTTCTTACAAAAATTTAGCATTGAAGCAAAATACCGGTACTATTTAAGTTCTTCCTGCATTTGTGACATAAATTGATTCTAAGTGGAAATGAAATAATTGCATAGTTTCTGATGATACTTTTAAAACAGAAACTAAGGCTATGTGATAAAAAAAGTTTGAATAGAAACTTATAAAAAAAAGTTAAACTAAGACTTTGCACCCAAGTTTTTTAAAGGAAATATTTCCAAAGTTTTTGTTAGACACATTTACATGTGATAGGGCCTACTCAATGACAGGTATGTTCACAAGTGATAAGTATGATCACTAGGATTGCCTTAAAAAAATCTATTGATTGGTTATCCATTCCGACATCTGTGGTTCTTGCAATTGCATTTAAACTAACACGTTTTATGACGTCACTGACATCGGTCTGCATAGATTTTAATAGTAGCTTCTGGTAGATCAATGTCAGCGTTGTCATAAGAGGCGTTGTCATAAAACGCGTTAGTTTTAGTGGAATTGCAAGAACCACAGACGTCGGAATGGAAATTGGAATGGCGAAAATTGATCCTATCAGTGTCCCTGATACACATGCAAAGTTTAGAAAATCCCTTTAAGTAGCATCTTTTTTTAATTTGGGCGTTGCTAATTTGGGCACAACGTTTGCCGTTGTAACAAGCATGTAATCTGAAGTTTGCAATACCAAAACATGTGGAAATCAGGTTCAAAATTTGAAAAGGGAAATGTTGTTCAATTCACTGGAAATTCTAAAGAAAGAAATGATATGAGGCTTGATCAGTAATTTAGACCTAGAAATGGATCCGCCCAAATAAAATTCAAAAATTTGGAAGCTGAATCATCCTGCACAACACGTTGAAATTGGATATCATATTTATACAACCATGGCCAGAAATAAGGAAAAATATACACAGCCAATTAATAATATGAGAGCGCAGCTCTCTCGACGGCGAAGCCGTCGAGAGCGAAGCTCTCTGTTATGGTAACACGTATATGAAAAAAAAAAAAAAAAAATTTGCCCCACTGGTCGTTGAAAAAAAGTGAGAAAAAAACAACAATGGCGGCCCCCATATGGAGGCCGCCATTGTTGTTTACGACTAGGTCGCAGACAATCGATAGTGTCGGAATGAATATTTTTGATTTCTTGAAATAAATTACGGAAGTGTTTTCAAACACAAAAGTGAATGTTTTACATCAACTGAAAAATCCTTACGTTTTATTTTTACTTTTCCTGAATATTCTATGAGTCATTTCGAAAAACAAAAAGTAGCAAATGACGTCATTTTAGCAGACGGTGGCAGACTGTTGTCAGGTTTGCGCGCATGCGCTAAGAAACCGGAAACCAAGGTTATTACAAAAAGTACGGATTAAATAAAATTTTATAGACAGGTATTTTACGGACAGGTTTTGGATTATGGACAGTCCAACATTTTTTCTATGCTAGCTTTGCATCTGTTTTTGGAATTGAATTTTCCATGTTTTTTCTTTTATTATACGAATATTTTCCTGACCCCTGTAGGCTATTTTTTGGGGGGGATTAAAATCGCGTAGAAGACTAGAAGACTAAGGCGTTTACATTAGGCCTACATACACTAGACAGTCTACAGATCAGGTTAAATATTTTCTCACATTAGATATATTATAGGACCATAGATATCTCAATCTATTATAATTAATAATTCAATTATTGATAATTTTTTACGAATAACCTGCGCTCTCATTCAAGGCCATGCCTTCATTCATATTATCACTTGAAAATAAATATTTGTCGAAGAACTCACCTAAAAACAACGATTACTTCATCAATAAATTTTAGACATATTCCTATTTTTATTGAAGGTAGCATTTCCGGTTTATATGGTTATGCGCACAACTCAACTAAACAGGTGCGCGTTGTGTTACGAGTTTGTCGTGTCGATTGTCAGTGATTTGTTTTCTAAATATCCTAAAAATGCATGACTTAATCAATGTAATATCGCGATCGATGCTCGTATGGGATTAATTGGCTAGTTTTCTCGACACCTCAATCACTTAACTCATAAGACCTTTATGTAAACTTTGAGTTTGACCATAGAACCAGTGCCAGTCCAAGGGAAGAAACTCTAGTTTCTGGCACAGACAACAATGGTTTCTTACAGTTAGGAATTATGTGTGGGGACTACTCCATTTGAGTTTTATGACTATTAAAACTACAGACAACACTTATTTCTCTCCCCTTCTTTGCATATCAATTTAATTCCATGCATTTTGGACGGTCAAGAAAAAGTCAGTTTGGATAAAGTTTACTTGTTAATTTTCGATCCGTGTGGCTGTCGGCTGAAGGAGACCGACTCGACAACGACATGTGTCGGAGAAAACACTTTGTCTGGCATTGGGCATCAGATAAGAAGTCATCAACCAAATTCTTCTGTATGCATCAAATTCATATTGGACCTCATTCGTTATGTGAAACTTTCCAACACAGCTCCTTGTATCGAGCAATGTTTGGTAGACCAATAACTCTTTTAAGATATAAATTTTTTTTATCATAATGATACATAATAATTACAGCATATATTTAACAAATGAATATAGCAAAGTATATATGGACAATGAACCAATAAAGATATGTAGACTCTCTGTTGACAAACCAAATCGCAGAGTGGTATCAGCTTGTCACTAGAATCACTTGAATTTATCAAAATATTGGGTCCTGATTAGCTCACTAGTTAGTTGCACGAGGAAAGTGGAACATAAAACAGCATTTACTTTCATTTTATTTCAGTTATTCTAGACGTATTCATCAAATGAACCAAAATGAGCCCAATGTTTGCTAATTTTGTCACCAGGTTTAACCTGCTTTTAATGAGGATGTGTACAGATCTAGAATGAGTGAAGTATTTTATGAAATAGTCATAAACAAAATATATTTATAGCACTATTTAAACTCGAAAGTGTCATGGTCGACACCAAATAACTTTAGAAGCATCTACGGAAGCACATCAATATAATATTATTTGTTATGCTCATTCAAACCTCATGAGACCTGGAATTTCAAATCGCTCGCCTAATTTATGTAGTCCATATTTTTTCAGGATGGAATCAGCTTCTACTCGCCCCTCGGGTGGAATGGCTCGCCTAGAATCTGGAGGAAGCAACCCTTGACCTAGGACGGACGATTTTTGGTAATCGACTTTAAAAGCTTCGGCAGCTAACGACACATATTCTTTACGAATGTCTAATTTTGTAAAAAGCACTAAACAGCTTTGTATAGGGTTTTTCATTAAATCTTCGTATAAAATTGGAATAATGGGCAATCCCTTTTCCCGGTAGTCCACACATCGACTGACCCCAGCAGCCCAAGCCGCAGTGAAGACACCCACGGTTGATAATTTGGACGGTTGGATGGACTCAATTTCTTTGGCATTAAAATTAACATAGTAGTTGTAAAGTCCAGTTCTAAAAAATGGCAAAATCGTGGATAACACCTTGTGGTCCATTATAAAACGCATGGCTTGGTAGGCAGGATCGGTTTGTAGAACTGTCAAATATGAAAGCACCGTTTTTAGACTGTTTCTGTACATGAACAGTTGTCGGATTTGAGGAAACATGTGAGCGATCTCTTCCGACAATCTGGTCATGCTTGGACGGACTTTGATACACATCATGCTGTAACGATCATCCGGTTTGCAGAGCAAACGAACCGCACTCGCAAGTAGTTGTTCATATTCCCCTTTCTGAAGTTCTTTACTCTTATAAAGGTTTCCTAAATTGGTGATCGCGTCCGGTTCTGATAGAAGCAGCATTCCAGGAATTCTGTAAAAGACTTGTCCAAGAAGAGTAGAACCACACCGTCCTGTGCTGGATATCCAAAGAACTGGAACTTTCGGATTGCCGACGTCGGAAGCTATTTTATGAAAAGATGCTAAAGGCATCATTACAATTTTCTTGGCGTGTTCGAACTGCGTCTCGTACAAATACTTATTGTGTTGGTGTTTGTACAAATTCGCACCTTCTGCCACTTCAATAAAAATGGCGTCCGTTTTTGTCATGCAGTAAAGAGACACATTTGGTTTCAGCACATAATTAGGATGTTTAAAACAACTGTGAGTCGCAATAAAATCTTTCGGATCTGCGATTGTATGCGGGAGGAACCTCCGCTTCCAAAATACATCCAAAACATGCGCGCTTTGACGGAATTGAAGGCCTCTTCTGGCATCACGACATATTTTCTCGACACCTGACACTGCCCATGTGAATTTTTGAAAGGTTACAATGAGAGATCGGGTAAAACGGTACAACAGAAAACTTAAAACATGTAAAACGTAATCCCTTAGTTTGTACATGGCCGTACTGATATGCTCTAGATGGTTATTTTCAGAAGATTGATCCATGGTTGGTTGTTAGTTGCTGGAAATGTTTCGTTATCGCTTAATGAAAACGGGAATTGGTTGGTATTGGTTGCTGGAAAGTGGTTTGCTTTTTGTTGGTTGATGTTTGATTGTGCTTGGTTGCTGGGAATGCTGACAGTTCACAGAGACGATACGTTTGTGAATTTTGGTTGGTTGTTGGAATAACGTCGGTTGAAAATGGAACTAGTTAATAGTTGGCTTCCTGCTATGGGTTTGATGATGCTGGATTGCTAGCAGTTATTTAAAGGTTTTGGTATTGCTTTGCTTCTGTTAATGATTAAACCATTTGAGATAATTAATGGTCTCATAGAATGCTAAGTGATTATCATGTCTTCGTTCTTTCGTGAAATTTCAGAACCTGAAACGAGACAATGAACGAACTATAAGATGGGATTACGAGGATGAATTTGAATAGTTTTAGGTCTAAATATTATTTTACTGTCAACTCTGACGTCTTGAGTTTCAGATACACATTTTCAACAGCACAGCTGATTATGGAAATGTATATAAAGAGGGGTTAACTTTCCATAATCGTTTTTCAGTCTATGAGCAAGATAATCAACCCTTTTCCAGAATCTATCACCGACATCATTTTACAAAATATTAAATAATAAAAAAAATTCCGAAAAAACTAGGTGAAATTTTGAAAAAAAAAAGCCCTATAGGTTTAACCCATATAGTCAATCAGATAAAATACATTGTGAAAGCCAGAGTAATTAAATAAAATACAAAAAAGAATTATGAAACTATAGGCCGCAAGTTAACTTCGACATTTAAAGGGGCAGTCTGACATTTTGAAATAAATTTTCCAAGTGTTTTGATAATGAAAATTTTATTTAACCACTGAGCAACAAGCTCATTTTCCTGTCTTGGAAATTGTCTGAAATGAGACTGACGACTGGACAAAAAATGTTTTTTTAATGAACAAAAGCAGTCAATGGCAATTAAGATTTATCATTGGTGATCACAGATAGAAAAAATCCAACTATTGACAAAATTTCCCCAGATACCATCAGTCCGTTCACTTATCAAGATGGGATTTTATAATCCCCATGTTGATTTTGAGGTCGTAAACATGAAAACAAACTATGTTTATCAGTCGGAGATTGTTAAAACATTATTATTTATTGTAGACAGATAAGATATTGGACATGGGATCGTATTTACAAAACTATTTCTATATTTATAGTAGGGTCGACTCCTTTCCACATCTTGATCTCTGATGCTTGGTTATAATACATCATATTACACTAGATACGCCTTGTGTTGTGGTTATGTTTTGTGGTAACTGATCCCTGGACTCTCGTCTAAACTGAACATTAACATCAAAGTCATGTCCTAAATGATGATATTTTAGTTAGAAAAAAAAATTTCAATTCTTTTGTTGTTGCAATATTCCAATAAGCTACAGAGCAATAGGATATAAAATATCATTTTATCCATTAGCTTAACAAAAACACAACTCAAAACTCCATTTCATTTCATTAGCCCAGCAAGATTCAGAAAGACACAAATACGTACAGCTCTATTTCATTTCATTAGAACTCTAAAACGTATCTCAGTAATATAGAGAAGGTAAAACTTCATTTTATTTCATTCAGAATACTAAGATCCGAAGATCACCGATCATTGACCATCAAAACACCTTTGAATATTCTATCCTGTGGCGACAATACCACCAAGAATGTTAAGCTTAAGCTTATTTTGTTTGAGCTTTTTATAAACATGTAGTAAACAAGATAAGCTTATTAAGTTGTCTAGCCATTCTTTAGTCCGAAACATGCTGATTCTTTTCCAGTCCCTTGATTACTATTTTGATGTATTGTCAACCGAAAACTGTCACATTAACTAGGGTCATACTCTTTCAGACTAGCTGTTCAGAGCGAAAGAGGAAGGCCTCCTGTACTACATTTTGTACAAAAATTCAACAGTCAGAAAGAATATGATGCTGTCTTGACAAATTTTACCATTAAACTATGTACATGTAATGGAAATTGAACTATATTTTTATTCTAATCATTATTATTTGAATTGATAATTGAAATGTAGGCTCTCATCTTGTGACCTTGGCCAGTGCCTCTATAGGAGAGTATCTTCTATTAGATTTCAATGTGTGATTCTCATACAATTCAAGAAAAACTTATATCAGGTCGTTATTAACCTATATTAACAAAATAATGACCTATTGAGTCCAAAAGGGTAATAAAATATAAAAAATGTGAATTAAAATTCTTAAATTAACAATTTATCTAGAATCAGATAAACCCCTTTTTGAGGACAATCACGTAGTTTTAAAGCCATAAGTCATGGACTAGTGCTCCAATATTATAGGCCTATATAATACACTGGAAATCGGTGACTTGTACAAATAAAAAGTTCCGCATCTTTGATTTTTTGTTGCTATTAACAAATACTCATAAAATTTAATGTTACTGCTCTTATGTGACAATGACAATAAAAAAATAGAGTTTCTCTTCTGACCTTTTTGCTCTTAATTGGACTAATTGTGACAATACTATAGTGTGTGCAATGGGGTAAACGACAGCTGGGTCCGTCTTAATTTTCATGCTTCAGGATTAGGATTTAAAACACCATTTTAATGCTAATTCATTTCAAAACTGATGACAATACAAGCCCTGCAAGGCTCTCTTAGTCCCATATGATCAGCGTAATGGCGTGTGCTAAGCGTTCGATTGACTAATTCGTTATTGCCATTATTTAAAGAGATATACAGTAAGGTGAAATTAGCCTATTTAACCTGGTAAATCAGATATTTACAAGACTACACCCTTAAAGAGCTCTGATCATCGTGAATTGACATTTTAATTTAATAATTAGGAAATGAATAATGTCAATTTAGAATATGATAAGCCAAGATGAATTAGTTTGATTCAAGTCTCGTCTTCCTATTATAACTCTTTCACTAAAATGAAACTATGACTTTAATTTCCTGACTTTAAGGGATATTATGTCTAATTATTCGCTTCAGATAATTTAACTTAAAGAAAAACTACCTCTTATAGAATAAATCTGATAATTCCGGAAAACGTTATAAATGATCATTGACCATTTATTTTAAAGCTGTATTCAATAATTTGTAATTTTTGGACAACTACGTCTTAGTATGGATCTGTTGGATTCTGTTTGTATAGCTATGACACCGGGTAAGTCCTCTGATGAATATTTACTCTAATTGAGAATTTCAAGTTTTTGCTCATTATCAGAGGTAGTATGTCTTAAAGGGAAAAGGTCGTATATTGAAGTGTTCTCAGCTAATAGAAAACGATACCTGTATTCCTTTCAAGTTTAAACTTTCGGTTTGTCTACAATTAACTAAATACTAAGAGAATATACACGAAGACTGTAATATTTGGTTGGACATTATCTATCTAATACCACCGCACTTCAAGTGAACTTATGGTCTATAGGCCCTATATTTGCTTAAGTCGTAAAACGTATCAGATATCGTAAACGTGCCCTTTTCATGTCGACCCCATTAACGAAAATAAAAGTGTTTGTACATTTTATTAATTTCAACATTGTAAAGAGGTGTCGCCTTTTATGACTATAGTACTTAATTCTACTTTCGATTTCTCGACATAAAACTTGTTTACTATAGAAATTAATCCGAACATTCTTTGATGATTTTTAACAGTTTTCTAAGCTAGTGAATCAAGATTTGTTAATGGCCGGCCTTTCGATGAATGGACTATTATTACTATCAAAAAATTATTACCTGTACTAAAACGGACTAGGTCGAATTTTGTTACAACAGAAAACTACTCTGTTCAAATCCGGAATTAGAGACTACCGTGTCCAACTATAGAAAACTATCTTGTCCAATTAGCTAGTTTAGGAAACTATCGTGTCCAGTTAGATTGTATAGGAAACTATCGTGTCCAGCATGTATAGGAAACCAGTATTGGAAACTATCTGTCCAACCAGTATAAAAAAAACTATCAATTAACTAGTTTAAGAAACTGTCTTGTCCAACTATCTAGCATATAGGAAACTATTATTTCCCGAGGGTGAAACTACTAAACTATCGTGTCCTATTAGCCAGCATATCGTGCTTTAATGACACTCCTTTGGTGGTACATGCGTGTATAATACCTATTTACATTTACCTGTACCTATCTGCATAATTTACCTATCACAGTCAGTTTATGCAAATAATACAATATTTACACCCCATTATTCCGTATCAAACCTTGTTAAGTAGACGAGCAGATATTGCATATAAACATACTGTTGGGCCAGTGTCAATATTTAATCAGCTGGATTTTTTTTTTCTATATGTTTCAAGCATATAGCCTATATAAACTATATATGATGCACTCTTCATTGAATACAACATGTGCGTATTGAAATGATTAAATTCAGAAGGTTTTTTAGTCTTTGTATATTACATGTAGTAACATTCCAAATAAACGTCTCATATATAGGTATCTAAGTCAGACTCGAAGGAACAAAGGCGACTTTATATAGGCAGGAGCAGTAAACCCCAACCGAAGGCTATGAATTCTGCACCACCCCCCTTGAGAATGAGTTTTGCACAATCCCCCCCCCCCCCCCTCTTCTCCAATATGAAATTACTTTCTACAAAATTGATAATTCATGACGTGAATACCGCACTTACCATTCAAGCCATATAGGAATCAGAAATTCTGGACACAAGGGTTCTCAAAAGGATTCTATTTTGTGCCACCAGAAAAATTATGACTAAATGTAAAGACGAATATATATCAGGGGCGGATTTAGGGGGTGGCGTGGCGGGCGTGCGCCCCCCCCCCCCCCTAAAATTTGCAAAGCATGGGTTGTCCGCACCATTTTACCACAAATGTTTCTCGCCACACTTCGCTTGGCAAGATATCTATCTACACTGCACCCACACTAGAAGAATATTTCAATAACTTTGATGTTTATTTTAACCTCCGCTCGCCCAAATTTTAGTCTGCGCCCACCCTAACGTCAAATCCTGTATTCGCCTCTATATATACATGTATTTACAATACAATACTGGAAGTGGACCAGTCCCTTTAACTCCTAAAGTAGTCTCAATAGTATGTTACTGTCAAGTTTTTGATAAATAGGTCCCAGTTTTATGGGCATGATGTTTTGTTATATGATAATTCGCCATGTTTTAAACCACAGGCCGTTAAACCCACGTCCATCAAAACACTTTAATATTGCTTAAAAGTCACTTTCTGTTGATTTATCGCTTCTTGTAAAAAAATAGTGATGATAATCCAAAACCT
Organism: Lottia scabra; assembly: GCA_029955415.1. Classification (NCBI taxonomy): domain Eukaryota; kingdom Metazoa; phylum Mollusca; class Gastropoda; family Lottiidae; genus Lottia; species Lottia scabra. The sequence continues at coordinate 3,945,888 of JARJEI010000015.1, forward strand.
CTTAACCTTTTGGGTAAAATGCTTTAATGGTTAATAAATAGTGCATACTTAGCCCGAGGCGATTCAAAAACGTCCACGTTTTAGAGGTAGTTTGGGTGTCTATGGGTGTGCACGCGCATATATCCTTGATGGACTGACTACAAACAGAAACAGGAACAGTCTATTTTGTTTTCAGGTAGAATTGACAATTGCGTGCCCGACTTATACTACCTTAATATAAAGTGGACTTTTCGTTGTGTTCAGATGTGCAAATAACACTCGACTGACTCACTTGACTCTTATAAAGTACATGTTTTAATCGAAATTTGGATGTCATTTGGGTGCGACTAATCAGAATATACATAGTTAAATTCTTTAAACAGTAAAAAGTAAATATATTCAAATCCTAGCCCGTGTCAAAGGTCATTGAGGAAAGAAAGTAGTTTGTTTCGTGAACTTGCATAAATTACTTCTGTAACACAATCCTTCCTTATTATGTTTTTCAAAGCTGATTCAGATTAAAAAATACAGACAATTAAATGAAATTTAAGTTGTAATGTGAGATTTTGGTTTATATTTGGTAATATCTCGCCTCTCGCGTTTTTGTTTCTGATTCCAACTTTAAAAGATCTAAAATATGCACAGTCGCGGGGCATCAGTCTGTTTTTATGAAGTTTTACGTCGGTCATTGTACACTGCATGGCGTTGTTCTTATCTTAAAATATGCTGAAATAAATATGAGTTGATATGGTGAAAGATTCAGATAATGGTGATTTATAGCCTATTCATTCGACCAGGATATGGGTAGGGTAAGATTAACGTCTTACTTTTCTCTTCTTGGTGAGTTATTAACCTATTAAAATGAAATTAAGTTTTGCGTCCTACTTTTCTGTTCCTTATTAACCTTACAAAATGAAATGAAGTTTTACATTCTACTTTTCTGCTACCGATCGAAGAAGAGAAACAACATGCAATGTTCAATGAGAGGGATCCTTAAACAGTAGGCCTATTCGTAGACGCTTCTGGTTTTTCTATTCCCTTTTCGTTTTGGTCAATAACAGTCCAGAATGTAAGTAAAAGTTCCATTCAATGCTGCTTTAGTTGCCTAATGGTCGTCAACCCCCTACAAATATTTTTCTGCGTTAAGTCATGCACCACTGGCAGATATTATCAATCCCTCAAAGTCATACAGTTTCTTATGTCTTGCATGAGTCACCCAAGTCTATTATAAAGACGGTTTTTGTCTTAAAAAGGTTGACGATCTATTTATCTGGTGACCCCCGACCTTTTTAACCGAAATTCGACAACGAGAAACATGACACATGTAAAAACCAGCTGAAAGTGTTTATAGCCCACTACAGGAAAACTCACGTCCGTGAGTCATAAATGGAGATTTACAGGGCATGGTGAACATCCATTAAATGGAGTTTATGTCACATTTCGCTGCACCTTATTTGGTTAATGAAATGAAATGGAGTTTATGTCATATACATGCACTTCTCTGCACCTTATTTGACTTATGAAATGAAATGGAGTTTGTGTCATATTACTTCTTGCACCTTATTTGGCTAAAAAAATGAAATGGAGTTCAGTACCTTATTGAGTTTATACTTATAAAATAAAATGGACTTATAATGAACTGAAAGGGAGTTTTATCCTATTCAAATTGATCTAATTGGAAGTACAGTAGCGTTTAATGTGGGCCCACATAAAACTATTCTGTACCTTAATGGGTTAACGAAATAAAATGGAGTGAAGGTCTGATTCTGTAACGTACCATATAGGGTAATGGAATGAATTGCAGCTTTGTTAAATTAAGACGGGCAATGCATAATGAGAACTTATTTGTATATAAGCTGTCAAGAGATAAATGTACAGGTTGCACCGTTTAAGATAGTCCGAAACTTGCTCATTCTATGCCCAGCCTCTGATAGCTATTTGGATTGATATGGCTGGGGGAGAGTCAGGAAAACTAAGCCCCAAATATTTACGTATTTATATACCTCGAATCCACAAAACCTCGATGTATTTGGAAAGATGGATATTTTTGTAATTCATTCATAATATCATCCCCCTACACCATTCATGCCATGTCTGCATTTCCATCAAAGTTTTTTTCCAAGAAATTAAATCTGTCGGTCGTCATTAAAGGCTGTGGTGCGCAAGGTGTGGAAAATCCCTAATTTTGTGGCCTAGTGTTTCTAACTCTCCCCATCTATCTGTTCAAATAACTATCAAAGGCTGGGAATAGAGCTTGCAAGTTTCGGACTACGTTTAGAAATAATTTCAGGGACAATTGTGTGTGGTAGAGATATACTAAATGAACTACATGTAGGTATTTTTACGGCAGCGAATGGTAAACATATGTTCATTCTTTTCTAAGTGACTGCCAATTTTCATGTACGTATTATATATGGCCTCGGGTCACAACCAAGGGTACTAGTACCCCTTTTGGGGTAACAGTGAACACCACAAGGGGTACCTGAGAAGCCTCTTGGCCAATTTTATGAAGTATGCAATGGATTAAATATCAAACTCAATCAAACGACAAATAGCCTTTAACTTTCATGTTGGCTCTTAATGTTACTTAGAGTGGGTGAAGGGATATTAGGAGATTGCGTTAAAAAAAGGGTACGAAGAGTCAAAAAGGTTGAGAACCATGGGAGCCATATATTATATGGTTTTGTAGAAATACAGTATTGCACGTTTCAAGACTTCGCTCAATAACCCAATTGGGAAAGGTAAAAAGCAATAGGTAATATTATATTAAATATGTTCGTCTCGTCGAGGTCCATTCTGCTGTGTAGGTAAAAATATCTCTCTCCTGTCAAAAGATTTCCTCTATTGCACACTGCACTTTATATGCATAGTCTAATGATTTACAGACATGACATCGTTTAATTTAAATTTCAATTGAGATCAAGGTCTACCAAGTACTTGAAATCTTCAACAAGCTATTGAAGTTAATTCACTCACACTTCATTATTTTGTCAAGTTGCTCTAGTTTAAATTCAATTCAGGTAAAGAGACCATTGAAATTTGATCTGCATGAATATTTACCTTTTAGTCATTCGGCTATCCTCGATGGTGATCGTAAACTTTGCGTTCTGTAGGCACATTTTTTTTTCGTTGGGTAGAAATTTTAAAGCAGGATTTGTAATATGTAAAAAGATTATCTACTGTAATATATTTTATGAGTAAATTTAAGCGTTTATCTATCATTTATCAGAATGAAAGTCAGACGTTATGTTAAGCGGGGAGGTTACATAAGTTACGTTAAAGATACCTCGATTGTTAGAAAAGATATAAGAAATTGACGATAACAACATTTTCTTATTGCACACCGTAGCAATGGAGATACATAATATAATCATCTCAATAACTCAATAAGGTGCAAAATCTTCACATGATAATTCTCAACTTTTCTTTCAAGAATTGGCAAAGTGGCAAGAATTTTGACAAATGTTTTCTCTTACTTCATAATGACACAATCTACAGTAGAACACAAACTCAAAATAAAGTACAACTAAACAGACATATTTATAGTAGCAGTATGCACCAAAATCAATCCTAATCCTAATGAAGAGATAAACAGAGGGAAAGGAATGAGGGAGAAAAAATAAAACTATGTACCTCTATTAAGCACCACCCCTTAGTAAGCAGCCACTTTTAAGCATTCCCTTGACTGGATGCTTAATACAAGTTTGACTGTATTGGTGAAAAAAGAACATTGAAAATCAGATTGTTTTGAATAAACCACATGTATAATCAAAAGAGGGTTATGCCCTCTAATGGTTTTTATCACAATGATGAAATTAAAATGGACAATTCTATATCATTAAACACAAGGAAAGAATGGATTTAGTCACAATTCATGTTGATATAGAACTGACTGAAACTTTAAACACACTCTCCATTTAACTTGATATGAAGTGAACGTATAAACAGAAGAATATAACTACTGATAATAAACTCTTACAGAACATTACTTTCAGAATGGCTGGAATTAATAGGCCAATGAACTCAGGTTGGTATACGAAATACATTTTGAAGCCGTTTATGATTATTTCTGGTATGATTAATATTTACGATCCTTCTGTCCGGTGAGTTTGCGTTAAAGTTAATTCCTGGCAATGGCAAGATGTACGAAGTCCCAATTCGCTGAATTCGCTTTTTCTAGTAGTGTTTAGAACAAGAATTAAAATGCTCTTGTTCTCAGTCCTCCAAATATTGAAATTAAACTTCAGAATAAGCTAACCCGATTAATGTGGTATATCCGAAACACTTCTAAATATCGTTCATTGCGTATGTGATATATTTTCATTGTTCGTCTAGAGAACACGACAATAGGATATGTCCCTAATATCCAAATTCTAAAAATAAATCAAAAATGCACTTGGTTACTTGAGGGAAACTTATTCAAAAAATAAGCCTAAAAACACACGAATGACCTTATAACCAATTTCAAAGACTCTTAAAACTTATAGAATTTGGCATAAGATTGTAGCTTACCTGAAAAACCGTTTTATATCCAACGAATTCTACTCAACTATAGTTCTCAAGAAAACGTGTTTAAAACTAAAAGTATACCACCAAACCGACAGGCAGTGTTTTTTGAAGTGATAAAACGTAAGACTTGTACAATAGATTATTTATCTGACTCAACAACGTCGGTCCTTACACCTACTACTGAATATACACATGTTCGAGATAGATTAAGGACGGTTTGGATGATTTGGGGATACAATTTTAAAGGGACACACCCAAAACTTTTATTAGTGTATGTTAATTTATGTTAAATACGGGTACACGAATTTAAAAATATATAGTGTGAATTAATCTTAGGAATTTAGTCGTCTTCTTAGTTTTTTTGTCTGACAGAACTATGAAGGAAAGAGACGCAATGAACTTTTTAGATGACGTTATATACTTTGAAGAACGTGACGTTATAGACTTTTATGAACGTGACGTTGTAGATTTGTATGATCGTGACGTTGTAGGTTTGTATGAATGTGACGTTATAGGTTTGTATGAATGTGACGTTGTAGACTTCATGAACGTGACGTTATAGACTTTTATGAACGTGACGTTATGGACTTTTATGAACGTGACGTTATAGACTTGTATGAACGTGACGTTATAGACGTTTATGAACGTGCCGTTATAGACTTTTATGAACGTGACGTTGAAGATGTGTATGAACGTGACGTTGTAGTCTTTTATGAATGTGACGTTAAAGACTTTTATGAATGTGAAGTTATAGACTTTTATCAATGTGACGTTATAGACTTTTATGAACGTGACGTTGTAGACTTTTATGAACGTGCCGTTATAGACTTTTATGAACGTGACGTTGAAGATGTGTATGAACGTGACGTGACGCGACAATAGACCTTCCTAAACTTGAAGTTATTCTTATAAAAATGTTTCGTTATGCTGTAGACTTTTTAACGTTACATTACAGACCCTTCAAAGTGACTTTAAAAACTTTTATATGAATGTGGTTTTATATACGTTTATGAATGTCTATGACATAAACCGTATGATTTATAAACGCATGTAGTTGGATATAAGAAAGGTTGCAGGTTTTATACTTCAAGGAACAGGAAAGTTCAGCAAATGTGGTATATTTGAATAGTGTGGCACGAGTTATTTCCCTTTAATGAAGCCAACATTCTACAACCGTTTTTGTAAAGGGATTTCGGACAATTTTAAGATTTGGACAGAAATGGTGGTCAGTGCTATTGAACTTAACGTCTGTTAAAATGGGAAAAAGAAATGAAAAATGATCTGAAAAAAATACTTGAAACCTAAGCATTAATTACTAATCATTTTATATTTTTTTGTTCCTTTAGGTTTTTTAAACGTCTTACTTTGCAAATTTTGGAGAATTAAAAATTCTACCTTTTCATTCATTTTTATTTTCATTTAAAAAATCTATTTCTATGATAGGTTCTGCAATTTTTCACATTAATGCTTCGCCTCTTATATGGCTTATGAAATATATAGGCCTATACATAAATGGGGCAACACTGCCGGGAAAGCTTTTGAAAAATAGAATTGCTTTGGTGCTCTCTGACACGTATTTGGGGACAAAGCCGTATACTTGATATTTCTTTTAAATAAAGTGGGGGTGCTAATTGGGGTACAAATTTGTTTTCTTGTGAGGGAGAGGGGAGCGTTCTGACTAAAATATCATATTTATTGGACAGGCATTCTTTTCAGAGAGTACACATGGGTTACTTTTGAATAATAAGTCTTTATTTAAAATTCGTTAATTCAATTAGCCATTAAGGTCGGCCCCGTCTAATCATGTATCAAAAATACGTGTATGTATGTAGGTCTGAGTTTTCTATTTTCTTAAATTTGGCACACCTTGAATTAGTTGAATAGTTTTGTTCGGGCCTAATTAGACACATACAATGGCGCAGTTTGACGCCAAATATTTGGGGACAAAGACACAAAAATAGAGCCCACAATAATAAAAAAGGAAAAATATTACAATATACTTTAAAATAAAGTCGTAGTCGCAGATTAAGGGTTTTAGGCTAAGGATAATGGTTAATCCAGCATTCAGATTAAAATTCACCTGACGACATCAAAGGGAAGTAATCAGTGATTGTCACCTGTACAGGTAGACCGGAAGTTTAATCACGTCAGGTAACTTTGTTATGAATGACGGTCAAGCGACGGGCTGTGACAAACGTCTGGAATTTTTCGAATTTTCGTCGATTTTGGACAATTTGTTGTCGATAGATATTTTTGATAATCTTTATTATATGTAATGGATTAATTTTGTTAGTGTTTTGTTTATGGATTTATTGTGAAACCGCGTTTTAAATCGAATGTTTTGTGCGAAGGAATGTATTTGTCGTGAATGAGGTAAAGGTAGAGACCTTTTCAAATCAAGCCATTTTTCAAATTGAAAATCTGCCGAAAGCATTTGAATATTGAAACAAGTTTGCAGATGTGTGTCGTAATGAGAATAGCTGATTAAATTTGTCTAACCTCTCGGTGTAATTTGATAGCTCAGGGCAATTTACTCGGCCTACAGATCAGTTTACACCGCGTGAAGCTTGTTTCTGTTTGGGTTTTCAAACTTTTATTACATTTAACGTGTGTGATCACAAATTTCAAAAAGTTGAAACGAAAACACAACGTGAGATAAATTCTAACGGAATATTTTTAAATGGATTATCAAATTTAATTCGAGTCGTGCTCATGTGGAAATCGTGTTCATGTGTATTTGTGAACTATGCCTATGAAAGTGACTGTCTGTTTTGACAATGTTAGAGTCATAGTGCCGTGTGGGGACGGGGAAATACTCGTCAGTGAATTAATAGAAAAAGCTGTCCATCGATATAAAAAGGCCACTGGAAAGGTAAGTCATCAGTGATTTTGTTAATTAATAGCGGCGGTCCCTTTTGATGTTCACCTGCCTCGGAAAGGTAACAATTACCCGAAAGGTATGTGACCTAAAATGGATGGCTGTTTGACATTTTCCGCCATGTTAAATTTGACCTGGTTTTTAAAGCTTTAAGGGTGCAAATAAAGGACATCTAAACACATTAGGATACCAAATCTGTTTCAGTCTTGATTATTTTGCTATTTATTTAAAGATCCTTATTCAAAATATGACCCATATTTCTAAAAGATTTGTAGCCTTTTATGGTTTAAATTGAATTAGTGAACCACAAGCCTATCCCACTTTTGACGTATAATTTATTACTCAAACTTAATTTTTTAAGTACATTAAAAGATAACAAAATATATTGTCAAATTCCTTTTAAACTAAAAACCAAAACAAATGTGAAAACTTCCTTGATTTGAAAAAATAGTTTTTTATACAAGTTCTTTGAATGTCACCCTAATATTGATATAATTAATATATTCTATAATTGATCCTACCCCTGTCTAACTTCAACTCGGAAATGTTATGTACACATTTATTAGAAAACATAACATATTAGAAATGGAGAAGATATTTGAAAAATGAAAATAAACATTGATGAATCATCCAGGCCTATATAAATGAGTAAAAATGAATGATGACATGTTTTGTATTGTAAATGAAGGCAATTATAGCTGATATTAAGAATGATATATGACTAACTAGTTTTATTATTCAATATTCAACACAAATTAGTCCAATAACACTAGCTAAAAAACATAATTCTTTTATACAGACATTCCATAGCTTTTTATCTCTTCAAATTCTGTAGATCAGTATCCCAAGAGAGTAATTGGGCAAGTAGAGTGTAGGAGAGGGTAAACACAAATATTATCAATATCAATAATGCCCAGTTTTATATGTGTGTGTATCAGTATTATATAATATGTTCCTGTGGGTTATGGTCTATACAAGATATTGGGTAGGAAAGGGTTAATCCAAATATTCTCAATATCAAAAATGCCCTGTCATATGTGTGTAGGCCCTATGTATATTGGTATGTTCCTGTGGTTTATGTTCTATTGAATATAATATACAAGATATTGGGTAGGAAAGGGTTAATCCAAATATTCTCAATATCAAAAATGCCCTGTCATATGTGTGTAGGCCCTATGTATATTGGTATGTTCCTGTGGTTTATGTTCTATTGAATATAATATACAAGATATTGGGTAGGAAAGGGTTAATCCAAATATTATCAATATCAATAATGCCCAGTTAAATGTGTGTGTATCAGTATTATATAACATATTCCTGTGGTTTATGATCAATTCAATATAATATACAAGATATTGGGTAGGAAAGGGTACTGCTAACCCAAACATTATTGATATCAATGATGCCCTTTAATATGTGTGTATGTATATTGGTTTTATGTAACATGTTCCTGTGATTTATGGTCAATTCAATATGATATACAAGATATTGGGTAGTAGAGGGCAAAACTCCATTTCTAATCAGCACCAGGAAAATGTAAAATTGAGTCATAGATTGATAATTTCACAAATCTTGTCCAAAGTTTCAAAAATTATCACTCAGCACAGGAAGTCTTGCTGTGTTTATTTTCAAATTACATTATTTTATAATGAAACATATTTTATAGTCATGTGTAAAAGTGAATCAGGCATTTTGCCATATTTTTCACTTCATAATGAAAACATTGACAATGGTAAAAATTTGATATATTAAACATAGTGCAGTGATTGTTGAATGATAGGTTATAGAAACACTATGTGGGGTTATAAGTACATACATATGGAAGGAGTGGGCTGGGGTGGAAAAGAGATTGAGAGAAGTAGATTGGTGTAATGGCAATATGTTAAAGCAGATTATGGGGCTCCAAAAATTGACAACAGGACACAGGTCAACTCTGACTGTCTCTACAATGTTTCCTCCCATTCATTACCTTTCCTTCCACGTCAATAAAACAAGGGCTGTACATTCCTCTCAATTCAATCACTTTCCTTGTCTTAAAGGGATTGTAAAGAGGCTTTCTAAACTTTGAATGTGTATCCGGGACACTGATAGCATCAATTTGTGCCATTCCAATTTCCATTCTGACGTCTGTGGCTCTTGACAGTGATCTACCAGAAGCTACTATTGATATCTATGCAGATCACTGTCAGTGACGTCATAAAATGCGTTAGTTTTAGTGGAGTTGCAAGAACCACAGACGTCGGAATGGAAATTGGAATGGCGCAAATTGATGATATCAGTGTCCCCGATACACATACAAAGTTTAAAAAATCTCTTTACAATCCCTTGAAAGGACCATTACTCAAACTACAAACAAAACCCCTCTCCTTGCCCCTTAAACTTATTACTACGAATTGTTAAGTTGTGTCAAAGATAGAATTCAGTTATTGTAGAAACAGACTAACATGTGAAGATGTAGCAAGTTTATTAAAACAGATGTGATGTAACATTAGAATTTCAAATAATTTTAACATGATATATCTATCTCACAGCTGGTCTACAAACTTTCATCTCTAACATAGAAAACACGCTTACTTCTTTTTATATTCTTGACATGCTGCAGCTATAAACCTGTACAGTCCACTTCCTTTATTTGATGTGCATTCTAAATATATTTTAAATTTTAAAGTTCATAGAGAAACTGTCTGCAATCATGTGATCCAAAGTTCTCTCATCAAGTTTTGGTTAATCACACATTTATCAGTGGGTCTGGAGCATCAAAAACTCACCTAAAACAAGCATGGTTTTAATTCTAACCGTCATAATAAGAAATATTGCCAAAAATGGTTATTTATTTGAAAAATAAGGTACCGTAGCTAGAATTGCTTATTTTTGGCTGTAGAAGTTCTCTGAAGATTATTAAATGTAGGAATCTCATAATTTGTTTTTGTTCAAAACTTGTGCCTGAAAATTTTCATTTCTATGAGTGTTCCAGCTAGCTTTTATCAGACTATAATCCTTTAAATATTTATTCATATGGTGCCTACCATTCAGCCAAAATGCCTTTTAAATTTTAATGACTAAGAAAAACTCACAAAAAATAATGGAAAATTAAATGAAATGGTACTATTGATAACAATGGATGATGACTAAGATCACTAATGGCTTGATTAATTAGTACTAATTACCAGCTAATTAGATTATTATCAATTCAATGTCCATTTTAATTACTTTTAACACATGATGATGAATATAGTTCAGGGACAACTGGAACAAGGCTCCAATTTCAACACCACAATAGTCCAGAAATTTGATTGAATTGAAATTGTGTATAAAACTATTTAGCATTTCTTCATGTCTTTTGTTGTATTTGTCCATTTTACCAAAATAAGGCTTTAAGTTTGAGTAAAAATAAGTTAAATTGGAGTTCTATGTCCTTATTCTCTCCACTTTTTAGTCAGCATTTTATGCTGATGGGGGTAAAGTTTGTGTCAATATACAGAGTATTGTGTAAAATATTTATAAATCAGAGTCCAGAGACATATGAAGAGTTGTAATCAAATGAAGTTTTCAGATATTGGCATTATAAATGGGAAACAAAAAAGCACTTTCTGAGATCAATCAAAACGCATGTATTTTTAAAAGACTGGGCAAGAGCTAGCTTGCAAACAGTGAGGCAAGTTTGACCCTAAGGATAAACATGTATTAGATATAGGTTGTGAGTGGGAGTTAGAAGTGAATTATAAACCTCCTTCCCCTGAGGGTATAAATACTGATGATTTGTATGTAACTTCTGTGGGTGGTAACCTCTTCCCAATTGTTAGTATATTTGACCCTGAGATCACAAAATGTATGTGTTGGGGCAGGGTGGGGGATGTTTTAAAATAACAAACTCTCTTAAAATTGTAACAATTCAGTTTATTTTTTGAAGACAAGAGCTTAAAATTAATTGGAAATATAGGAATATATATATGCAAAAAAACTATCCACAAAGCTTTGTAATTTAACACCAGGGCTCATGATGTGTCACACATATAGGTGTCTTGGGTGACTTAATGTCCACCCACTCTCAGTCTAAGAAATGTCCATTTGACCCCACAGATTTAGTAAGAAATTGTGGGGGTGAGCTTAAAGGGCTTGTAAAGTGATTTTCTAAACTTTGTTTGTGTATCAGGGACACTGATAACATCAATTTGCACCAGTTTTAGTGGTGTTGCAAGAACCACAGATGTTGGAATGGAAATTTGAATGGCGCATACATACAAAGTTTAGAAAATCACTTTACAATCCCTTTAAGTATGACCCCCTCAGAAGAAATGTTCAATTGACCTCAAAGACTTACGATTGAATGAAGATATTGTGAGAATGTGAGGGACCTTTGATTACATAAATTGTGTGGGTGAGTTTCAGTCAGACCCCCTCCAACAAATCGTTCATCTGACCCAGTAATGTAGATTTGTGTGGGCCAGGCATTTTTACCCTCAGGTCTAGACTTGCGTGGGTGTGGGTAGTGGTGTTTGGGGAGACTAAATATAACCCCCTTTGTAGTGTTAATAAACCCACAAATGAACACAATATGAAGTCAATCGTATATACGTCGGCCATTTTCTATCAATAATAACCTCGTAGGCATCAGGCGGATAAATCGCACTACTTTTGTCTCTATTGATGACGTCATCTGAAAAGTCTCTGACATCCAGACTTTTCCTATCTATAAGGATAATGTGCAAGGGAGGTAACTAACAACCCATAAACAGAACTATTTTTTATTGCGTAATCTCCTTCCGGCCATTGGCATTGGAAGGTTTTCTTCTATCTGCTTACGAGGTTATTATTGATAGAAAATGGCCGACGTATATACGATTGAATATGAAGTGCCTTGAGGTGTTGACACTTCTTTTAAACCTTCTTTTATCTTGGACAAAGGTCAGTCTAATTGATGGCTATTGTTGGTGGACATAATTGGTTGGTAAACACTGCTGAAGGTCACTGGCTGGAAGGTCAAAGTTTAAAGTTCAATGAGTAATATTAAGGTGTATTTTGAAAATATCCTGAGTAAGATTCAACGGAATTAAGTAGACTTAGATTTGATAGATAGATTATAATGTACTGGCTATAAGAAAACACAAGTGAATTGATATGCTCATATCCAAAGTAGAGATTTTCATTGCACACTACCACTGGTTGCTCAAACATTAGCCTAATCAAGATCAGCAGAGGATCAATTTAGCTTTGTTCATGCCATTTCTCAGGTGGAGACGGGTGATCTGTACGAATGGCGGACAAAAGCCCCACCGGACAAAAGCCCCACTTTGATTTTTTACCCTAGTGGACAAAAGCCCCACAATATAAATTTACCTAGGACAAAAGCCCCACTATGAAAAAATAAAATATTTAGGAAAAGTACATTTGAAGAATCATTTATTATTTAAATAAGAAAAAAAAAATTAGAATTTATATACATTTAGAGATTGGATTCACTTGTAGAATTATTGTTGAGGGTGTTAAGTTAGGCCTAATTAGATAGTAAAACAGTTTGTTTAGTTAAAAAACAGAGTGCTTTGTTTAAGTAGATAGTAAAACAGATTATTTTATAATAAATTAATAATGAATATGATGATGACTTCTTTAATCAACAGATTATAGGATTGAAATATCTTCTTTTAAATCCATTTCAATTTATTATATGTATATGGCTTCTATGTCTTAGCCTAGGTGATTCCTTAGCCTCAACTATAAATTAAATACAGATTCTTTTGACATTCTTTATTACAATATTCATGCATAACAATAACAACCTTTAAGCACAATTTGATGACATTCACAAAAATCTGTCTGGTCTTGCCACGTTGATGTGACTTTTCTTTAATATCATTACGTAGTTTGGTGGCTAGAATTTTAGCAGGATTTGGAAGATGGTTGTGTGGTGATGAATTTACAACTGACTGTATGCTCAGGTCAGTTTTAAGGGTACTTTTACAAATAAATGCCTTCCTTTGGAAACATTCCCATCGGATGGTGGTTTTACTTTCTGATTTCTTGGTATACATATAACCTTCATTGCACAGCTTCATGCCACCTCTGGAATTTTCTATGATCTCCATTTCAAATGTTTCATTATTCTATCATATATTTGGTTATATATAGTTGAGGCTAAGACATAGAAGCCATAGACATCTAAGAAATTGAAATGGATTTAAAAGAAGACATTTTAATCCTATAATCTGTTGATTAATTGCCTATCAAAAGAAGTCATCATCATATTCATTATTAATTTATTACAAAGCACTCTGTTTTACTATCTAATTAACAAAACAAACTGTTTTACTATCTAATTAACTTAACACCCTCAACATTAATTCTACAAGTGAATCCAATCTCTAAATGTATATAAATTCTAATTTTTTTTTCTTATTTAAATAATAAATAATTCTTCAAATGTACGTTTCCTAAATATTTTATTTTTTCATAGTGGGGCTTTTGTCCTAGGTAAATTTATATTGTGGGGCTTTTGTCCACTAGGGTAAAAAATCAAAGTGGGGCTTTTGTCCGGTGGGGCTTTTGTCCGTTACTGATTTATCTGTGTAATCTTTAAAACATTTGTCTATCAGTTACCATCAAAAAATTACTTTGGTATCTGGTGAACACCAATAGATTGCTGTCTTAAAGAGGGAGTGTTTTGTGATCTGTCTTAAAGGAGGGGTGGGGTCTTGTGATCAAAACCTTTATTAGTGCTCAATAATATATTTGAGATTTTGGAGTCAATTTTAGTTTTATGAAAGGAGTAGTATTTGTTTAATGAACTATTTGATTTTTTAGTTTTAGGTTTACTATTGTACTGTTGTAAAAGTACTCTCTCAAACTAAAAAAAAACCTTGGGGAAATTCTTCGCCTTCCAGGTACTAGCAAGATAGGGGTAATCTCTTGAACAATTTTGAACTATATCCACAGCTGATTCAGATCTGTCCGCTGTGCAAACCATTCATGACTTTTGGGTCTTTCTTTTTACTTTCATTAGCTTAAGGGGTGCTAGATTCATCTTAATGTAAAGAGGGATATTGAACAGTCCCAAAAAATTAGGTGACATTGTATACCAATGTGTTGCATAGGGGTCCCACAAATGAAGTACGGTATGTTCAAATGGAAGAATTTTCTCTTATTATTTGTTTCTCTAATTTGTGCTGTTAAAAGATTTTGTCTAACCTTGAAACAAATGAGAGACAATCAATAATTTGTTTACAATAAACGATCATTATATTATATTTAATGTGGTCTGATGTTTACAATCTGGATTACTTCCCTTTGTTATATTAATTAATAAACAAACAGGAATTGTTTACCTGGTTATCTTTGTTTGAGTTTTATATTAGGTCTGACTGTAAACTGATAAATGACACACAAAAACCTCATATAACTTATTCAGGATTTTTAAGAGTGCTTGAGTGAGATGACCACATCTACCTCTCGATTGATTCTGTGTGTTAATGCCAGCTCGCTATCCTGAGAGCACAATCCGAGAGGTCGAGATGTAATTCTAATTTCAGATTTGCCCCTGTCTGTTATGAAGGAGAGAGAGACTGAGATGGAAAGAGTGGGCATTAGACTCAGATACCTTTCAAGATCTTTTGATAATTGAAAATGTGCTTATCCGTATTAAAGAAGTGTGTTATATTCCATAATATCGTCTTGTGTCTTGTTATGAGTTCTTTAATGTCAATATCAGTAGGCCTATCCTTGCTTTCTGCATTATTCTCTCATTGCATATATATAGCATGGCATGACAGACCTTCACGAGCCAAAATCAGGTGCAGAAAAGTGGAGACATAAAACTTTAAATGTTAACCTTAGTTGTAATTACAGCAAATTATATGGTATTATGGCCATTTGTAGAATTATATATATATAATGCCCAGTTTGTCAGTGTTTGATATATGGCATGTAAGATAATAATAGGCCTAATAATAACTTAACCTTGTTGAGTATATCAATCAAAAATGACAATATACTATATGTATCCAACCAATTGTATATGTAAATATATTATGTGGTATGGCTTATATTCTATTATATCATAATAGTATTAAATACCCTATTATACGCTTGATATCTGCCCTAATGTTCACATTTTTGCTAAATTTAACCTCATTTGAGTGACATGTTTAAATTTAAATGAAATTAAATAAGGGGGGATAATATTAAGTCATGGATATATGTTAATATGGCAGAACTTGTTATCTTTTGTGTAGCTTTTGATGAGTTTGGTAGCTTTGCTTGTGCATTAAACCCAAATGTAAGCATTTGCTGACAAGCCAAAAGTTCCAGTACGTATTTCCCAAATAATCCTTTGGCCTTTATCTCCCAATTTATATTTATGTCCTGAAATATACACTTTATGCATGTGCTTACTTGTACACAAACTTATGTTGAATTATAATTCAGAATAGTGATACAGATACCTGAAATTGAGCCCTAGCTATCAGTTTGTTAAAAATTATTTAGATTAATATCAAGGTAGACTTTGTTATATGAAAAGCAATTCTGATAATGTTAATTTTTAGATGACAATATCTGCTTAAAAGGAAATGTTCAGCATTTTCAATTAAGCGTCATTTCTAAGCATTGCCTGTCTTTTAAGAATAATCTAGAGAAGAAACTTCTGATCACTTTAATTCAAAATTAAGGATGATCATGAAATATTCTAAACAGCTAATGACAAAATGATTTTTTTTTGTGTCGGTAAACAAAGATTTGAGTCATTGAATAAGGAAAGGTTACAGGAGGAAACTACTTACTATTTTGTTAAAGTTTTCACATTAAAATAGTAAATAAGGTTAGATTTTCTTCGTTTATGAACAATAATATTCAACAGATGTAATT
Organism: Lottia scabra; assembly: GCA_029955415.1. Classification (NCBI taxonomy): domain Eukaryota; kingdom Metazoa; phylum Mollusca; class Gastropoda; family Lottiidae; genus Lottia; species Lottia scabra. Next base: position 3,962,110 of record JARJEI010000015.1, read on the forward strand.
GACTGGCTTCACATTTCAGATTTCAGTGCTGAAATTACACTCTTTTTAATAGCAGTTGTAGGTAGTACTTCTGTTTCTTCTAAAGATGTATTCCATCCAATTGGAATGGGTGTATAAACTCGTTCAATAAGTAATAGTAATATATAAGGCTGAAATTGAGCTCCATCAGTTTGAAAGGAACATGCTATGCAGATAGCTCGTAGAGTAAATACTTTGATGAGATGAGCTGAAATTGGGCTTTATCAGCTGGTAAAATAAATATTTAGATGACTATACAGATAGCTGAAATTGAGTTCTATCAGCTGGTAAAATAAATATTTAGATGACTATACAGATAGCTGAAATTGAGTTCTATCAGCTGGTAAAGTAAATATTTAGATGACTATACAGATAGCTGAAATTGTGCTCTATCAGCTGGTAAAGTAAATATTTAGATGACTATACAGATAGCTGAAATTGAGTTCTATCAGCTAGTAAAGTAAATATTTAGATGACTATACAGATAGCTGAAATTGAGTTCTATCAGCTAGTAAAGTAAATATTTAGATGAATATACAAATAGCTGAAATTGGGCTCTATCAGCTGGTAAAGTAAATATTTAGATGACTATACAGATAGCTGAAATTGAGCTCTACCAGCTGGTAAAGTAAATATTTAGTTGACTATACAGATAGCTGAAATTGACCTCTATCAGCTGGTAAAGTAAATATTTAGATGACTATACAGATAGCTGACATTGAGCTCTATCAACTGGTAAAGTTATTATTTAGATGACTATACAGATAGCTGAAATTAAGCTCTATCAGCTGGTAAAGTAAATATTTAGATGACTATACAGATAGCTGAAATTGAGCCCTATAAGTTGGTAAAGTAAATATTTAGTTGACTATACAGAAAACTGAAATAGAGCTCTATCAGCTGGTAAAGTAAAAATTTAGATGACTATACAGAAAGCTGAAATTGAGCTCTATCAGCTGGTAAAGTAAATATTTAGAACTCTATACAGATAACTGAAATTGAAACTCTATTTGGTAGTAAAGCAAATATTTAAACTACTGTGCAGTATATGGTTGCTGTATGATAATGTCTTAGTATGCATATGGTAATGATGTGAATTGATATTCGTATGATATGTGTATGATTATGTATGATATGTGTAATGAATCTCTCATAATATATCTAGACATGTCACTCTTTATCCCTACAGGTAATCTTATCTAATTTATTTTATTTATATTTTCTGTGTCAGTAGACTAGAGGGGTGTATCATTCAGATACCTGTTAGCTTTTGCTTTCATCATTTCTTGGATGTTCATAGAATATGGATGCAAACTGTACTATGTTTTTTCTGACAGTGTAATTTGTTGAAACATTGTATATGATAGGGGTGAATTACTAAGCACTGTTAGTTTTGCTTTGATTGTTTTTTGGATGTTTCATGGATATGAGAACAAGCTATGTATGAGGAGTAATTTAAAAAGTGTATTTACTTAAACTATATCTAGTGATTACATCTAAATATATGGAAAATTTGTTGACGGTGAATATGATTTACATTGAGAAGTAATCTGGATTCTACTTCCGTCTTCCCTTTACATTAAATTAATTTAGTGGGATTGATGTCCTTAAGCCATGAGTGAAATATTTCATAATCTCAACAAAAATGTCAAATAAGCAACAGGTAATGAGTTTTATGTTTGGGACTTTCGGATAAAGTTTTATTTTAGTGGTAAATGGATAAGGATTTTTAGAATAAATGTGATTTTCTAAGAAATAATAAAACATTTAGATGATCACAGAAATTGTAGTGTTTGTTTCTGAATATAGGTGCCTAATCTATCAAGATTGTTTTTTTTTTATGGGATTAAAACAATTTGAACTCTGAATTTTTTTTGGGGGGGGGGGGGGGATAAAACGTCATATACCCTGAATTCCAAGCAATTTTTCTGAAAAGGTATTACGTTAATGTTGTATGACGTCACTTGACATTGACAACGGCCGGTTTACCAGCTTGTCGGGTATATATCACGTAATGATTGAGCCGGTATATCTGCTTTTAGGATTGAAAGGATGTGAATTATCAATAATGTTTAAGTTGTAGATTATTCCAATAACAAAAACCCCTACCATTAAGTGTAGCTAGATAGAAGTGAATCTATCCAGCATACATCTATCAAAATTAGTTAAAATTAAAAAGTTTTTGGAATTGATGTGAGTTTCCATGAACAATGTCCATGTTGTAGATTTGTCTAGTAAAAAATGTGAACCATGTAAAATATTTACTAACATTTAAAACTGTTTGTGGTTCATTACCTCAAGTTTAACGTGTTTATTGTCCAGTTTGGTGGCTTTGTTTTTTCACCCGTTTTTTGTGTACATGAAGATTGAAATAACCTCAAGTCATTGCATACCTTTGGTTGAGTGCAAAGTGACATCAGGTGTGTTGAAATGGGGACATTTTCTCAATTGACTGTCAGTCTTATGAGCTATTGTAGACTATAACATTGGGGTCTTTATGTTGGGTTGAAAATCCCAATAGAAAAGCAGTAGCATCAGGTGTTTGGGCAAAATGACAATCCCTTTTTATGTCAGATACCAAAATAATATATATCTTTGGAAAATTTCTTGTAGGTTGACAAATACTGAAAGCTGATATTTAGGATTTTTTTTATCTTGATTGATTTCAATAGAGTTCTTGTACCTTACTAAGATGACAAGTTGTGAGATTTTGTTTATTTTGATAAGGTTTCTGGTATATATTTAATGTTACCTATTGTTACACTGTATGATATAGATTTATCTTTTTCTTGGCACCTTATAGAATTAGGTCTACAGTCTACACTGTTAGATTTTACTGTAAAATACATACACTGTAACTGTCAAAGCTTAAACTTATTCTATACCCTATATGATGTTGAATAGTTTATGTCAGGTCATACTTAATAGATTCCCCATTATATAGAATTATATAAGTAGCGATAAGGAACAGTTTTAAGAGTTTATTACTGTGCGTCGTAAATGGCAGTTTTGTTAAAGGGGAATGTTCAGCATTTCCGATGGTCGATTTAGGACTAGAATATTTCTAAATAGCCTCCGAACTGCATGAAAATCATATTATTTCTTCAATAATACCCTTACCTTAACATTTATCCTTCATTTTCTGTATATGTGTTTTCTATATAACGCATAGTAGTCTTACTAAGGCCGAGTCATATATTTGACTTTCAAACGCTGATAATTATGTTTATACATGTGTTTGAAGGCTTAAATTTCGTAGGAGAGTTGTGAACAATATTACAGATAAGATTAGCTGTAGAATTCCAGATTCTAAGATGTTCTAAGATTCTAAAATGTTTTTGGTAGAACAGTTAGTGAACATATCCCTTTAACAGTAAAAAAAAATTTAACAGTGGATTTAAAACAGATTTATTTTTACAGTGTGTTATGAATGAAAGTTTTGATATCAATTACAGTTTTTTTACAGTCAATATTTTGAACAGATTGTTTTACAATGTGCTATGAAGAAAAGTTTTGGCATCAGTCAATGATTTTTTGTAATGTATTTTTACTCAAAATGAACAGAATTTTTTTTACAGTGTAACTTCATTCAATCTTTTTTTTTGGCATCTATAGTAATATTAGTAAGTGTAGAGAGATATTGGTAGTTAAAGATATCACCATTTTCTACTATTGGAATTATCATTATTATATTATCTATCTCCCTACCTACTGAGTTACAAATTAACTCAAACTAAATCATGTTTCTTAGAACCTACTTTTTTTACTACTTAATATGTTGTTATGTTTTGCAATATGGATTGTTAGTATGATTGTTAGTACTTTTAAGATTAGGGTTTTAAGATTTGAACAACATCAGGAAGCAGAGCGCACATAAAAGAAAACACAAAGGAATATATATTATGGCATAACACACTTCTTTCATAACAGTAACACAGCAAACACATGTTTGTGTTTGTAAGACAGATGAAATGAATAAGGTGGGTAGATATATAATAATTGATGGAGATATTTATTTTATTGTTGAAATTACAAATTAACTGAAACCATAATTTTTTGTATCGCATACAACTGAAATGGGTACTGAATTTGTAAAAAAAAATTTTGACGTAAATTTATTTTATCTAAATTGAAAGAAACTGATAAATTTAATTTTATTTCATGATAAGGATGCTTGTTACTGTTGATTTATGTTGTTGTGAGTCGAAGTTGGTTTTTACCAGGATGTTTTTAGAACATTTCAAACGTGTGTACTATAAATTCTTAGAGATATAAGGAAAATGCAAGATAAGATTAAAAGGTGCATGTCAAAGGAATTCAATCGCCCATGTAGAATAAGAAATATAAATTTACCGAACAGGTAGCCAGGAATTTACAAGGGGTGGTTACATGGACTCGCAAAACAATCATATTACATTTTAACAATTACAATTCAAACAGAATGTCAGCTTTAACAGTGCTTATTTGTTTTCAAGAAGAAGTTCGTTCGAACCCCCCCCTGGCTGAGTATGTGAACTAGAGGGGTTGTAATGCAGCCTAAGCAATACAATTCAAGGTCATTTGCTTGGTTATGCTGAATGAATGGTGGTGTTTGGTTATAATCTTGGTTGGCATGTGAAGTTTCATCGAACCAGTTGTCATTGGATATAATCCTGGGAAGAATAATTCTTAGATCACTATTTTACTGTAGGCTTACGTAAAGCAAATTTTAGCTTGGTCCTAGTTTGATACTTGACATGTAATTGCAGCCTTTTGCAAGGGAGCTTATGATTCAATTGGAAGACGAATACCGGTTGCTTTAAAAAATCTTTAAAAAAGAATTGAAAGTAGGACTGAACTTAAAATAGGGTATACGAAGTCAAATATTTCACTAGTGATATTGTAAACAGATATATAATATGTAGGTTTGTATTTCAAAGTTTGGGTCATGAATATTTATCCTCACTAATCTAGTAACCTAGGATAATAAAATCTCATTGTTATTTTTACAAACTCTGAATTTGATGAGATATGTTTTAAAAATTAAAATGAGTACACTGTGTAATAATATTGATATTAGTGAGAGAATATGTAAGGTATGTGGACTCCCTGAAAGGGATGTTAAATAAACAAACTCCTTTAAATAACGGAACACAATTTTATGGTATACTACTCCTTAGTTTTATTACACACAACGTTTCAACAATTTACATTGTCATCTTCAGGTGAAGTGAGGACATATAATACAAGAAGGTATATATACAAGAAATAAACAATAGAATAGCAACAGTTAATTAAGGATAAAGGTAGTTGGCAATCCTTTAAGAATAAGGAATATTAGCTATGTGAACTCACTGAGTTTAAAGAGAGAAAGAGGGTCTTATCAGGGGCCTTGTTTCTTTTAAGAAATAAGATATTAAAGAAGGACCACAGAAACATTTGAACCAAAGAATTACCAGTACTAGAAATGTGGTTTCTGAGAGTGACTCAGGGTTGACTGTCCCAAATATTAAATATTATATGCCATGTAGACTATCTGAAATGTGATTTGACCTACCAAATTTGATGAGATATATTATCAACAAGTTACAGTTTAAAAAATTGAAATTTGTAATAATATTGATATTAGGCATGTTTGCCGTCAGTGCGTTGATAAGTAGGTTGTTTTTATCTTACAAGTTGAAGAGTTTATCTGTATCAAATTGTGTTTGAATTTCGCTAGGGATGATAACTTATGTCCACTGACGTCATATACAGACCTTTATAGGTGAAATTACAAAATTTACCAACAGAACATCACACACATTCAAAATGTTACAGCCCCTATTTTTTAGTTTGTTTTACCGTTTTTATGAAATTGTGAAATAAGGCCTTATAGACGTTGGGTGAGCTTTGTCCTTATAAACCTTACAAAATGTTGAAAATGGTCTGGTCTAGATGGTCATATAGAAAATGCAATGGTTTTGCCAAAATGAAATGAAATGGAGTTCTACATCTTTCTCTTCTGCTCCTGTATGGGCTAATAAGGATGGGAAAACACCATATAGTGTGCAATGAGAGCCAGGACAGCGGCATTAGCCTACTCTTATTTTTTATTCCAACTATCTGACTGGTGTGAGGAACACAAGTGTTATCTTGTTAGCTCTAGGGGGTCAGGTCGTATGTTATGATAAACTCTGTACCCTGATACACTAAATCACCCCCCTCTACTTGATAATACACAGTATGATTTATCAAGGGTGTTTAGATCTGACAACACATAACCCTTGATACAGTGCAGGTTATAGGGGACATTACTGGATTGATATACATATATATAACATAATGGAAAAATAGATTCATATTTATAATAATACTTTGATATACAGCTTATCTGTTTAATATCTTACATAAAATATGGCTGAGTGACTTTGTACTGTGCATATGCACATATGCATATCTTATTGATATGGATTGATAATATTCATCTCATTCATATTCATATAACATCTATAATTTATTCACAGTGCACGAGTAACATGAAATCTAGCCCTTGATACTGTCTGTAATTGATGTATGCGTAAAGCAAGAAAACTTACTGAACAGGAAGGACAAGTGAACAAAGAGAATATTCTACAGTATTCACATTCTCAATTTGAAGTCTAAAGTAACAACTGCATGTGTAATTAATAATAAAAGAGTTTTCTAATGTGTTGTTTTTGTGTAATGTGATATTTTTGTGTAATTTCAGTCGACCAATGATTGGATTAATGTGAGTAATCTGAAGACTATCAGTGGTGGTGGTATATTAGATCCTGATGATCAACTTATTGATGTAGTGGATGATCGTGAACAGGTTAGACAACTCTTTTTTTCTCATGTTTCATTGTTTGCAGATTCCCTGGTGATTCTAACTCCCAGTACACACATTTCTGACTTTTTCTTGAAAATTGAAACGCAAACTAATGACAGTTATTCAGATAACCAATACTGAGCTCAAACTTGCATCCACTTCTTGGCATAAGAACCTCTAACAGAGAAACGTAACAAAGGTTGTAATTTTCCAAGGAGGAAATAGAAGGTGTTCTGTATAGTTATCAATTTTAAATTTCAGTTAATAGCTATATTTGAAGAGAAAGGTCGAACTCCTGGTCATCATCATAATGGTGGAGATGGAGCAAGTGCTAGTTCTACAGGTACAGCCAGTCCAGATATCTTTCAATCAGGGGCCAGTACTCTGTCAGGCTCAGCATCCACTGCTCATACTTCCTCAACACAATCTGGTGCTATTCATGACTTCAATGAAGTCGATATTACATCTGACGATTTTAAAAGAGGTAAGAATTTTAAAATTGGCTTCATATCATTCCAGAATAAATTCTTTATCCTTTGTGCATCTTAATCTATATCTTCATATGCTTTAAATCAGCTAACTTTGATAAAACTTGTGACCCTGGATGGCTGAATATCTTCTATAACTTTGCTATCGAAACACACTCCTAACCTTAAAGGGGTCAAAGCAAATGAATTTAACATCTTGAGCCCCTCTCCCACCAGGTACAAGCCAAGTAACAACCAAATTTGTCGAGATGACCAGAAGTTCCTTCTGAGTTCCCCTGTACCAAATCGTTCTGGAGACATACTCGGCTTGCAATTCCTGTAGGTGGGAGATCAGGCTTTAATTTTCTTCACCTAATATGCAGTGGGGTAATTTTTCCTACTGTTTGTTGATTTGTCATCTGTCAAGGTATCTTCAACATACACTGTCTATTTAATTCAACAAGTCACTGAACATAAGTCAAACAGATAAAACATGAAGTGATGTTTATTGAATGAAGAAATAATTTTATTCAAGTTAATAAATTTCTACTCTTACAAGTCAGTCAACTGGAAAATATGAGCTTTTTGATGGAGACCTTTTACTGAACATGACTTTTACTACTTAAAGCATAAATTTTGACTTACTTGCTTGAATGATTTCTAAAATGGCAAGAATGTTTTGTCACTTTGAAGTTTTCAACTAGCTTTTCTCTGTTAGTGTTGCATATCAAACTCTAAAAATTATAAACTGAGGCCCTAATGTGTATTTAAAGATTCTTTGACATTAGAAAAAACCAAAAAAGGCTTAATTTGATACCTTTCAATAAAGAACGACAGAATTTAAAACCAGTTGATTCTTTAGTCACATGAATAGTAAGATGTTAAACTCATTGACAATCTCATTTCAAATAACTATTTCATTTCATTAGCTGAATAAAGATCAGAACAGGAGGATCTTAAACTCTATTTCATTTCATTAGCTGAATAAAGATCAGAACAGAAGGGTCTAAAACTCTATTTCATTTCATTAGCTCAATAAAGATGAGAACAGAAGGATCTAAAACTCTATTTCATTTCATTAGCTGAATAAAGATGAGAACAGAAGGATCTAAAACTCTATTTCATTTCATTAGCTGAATAAAGATCAGAACAGAAGGATCTAAAACTCTATTTCATTTCATTAGCTGAATAAAGATATAAGTACAAGGATCTAAAACTCTATTTCATTTCATTATCCGATAAAGATCAGAACAGAAGGATCTAAAACTCTATTTCATTTCATTAGCTGAATAAAGATCAGAACAGAAGGATCTAAAACTCTATTTCATTTCATTAGCTGAATAAAGATCAAAACAGAAGGATTTAAAACTCTATTTCATTTCATTAGTTGAATAAAGATCAAAACAGAAGGATCTAAAACTCTATTTCATTTCATTAGCTGAATAAAGATGAGAACAGAAGGATCTAAAACTCTATTTCATTTCATTAGCTGAATAAAGATCAGAACAGAAGGATCTAAAACTCTATTTCATTTCATTAGCTGAATAAAGATCAGAACAGAAGGATCTAAAACTCTATTTCATTTCATTAGCTGAATAAAGATCAGAACAGAAGGATCTAAAACTCTATTTCATTTGATTAACTGAATAAAGATCAGAACAGAAGGATCTAAAACTCTATTTCATTTCATTAGCTGAATAAAGATCAGAACAGGAGGATCTTAAACTCTATTTCATTTCATTAGCTCAATAAAGATCAGAACAGGAGGATCTTAAACTCTATTTCATTTCATTAGCTGAATAAAGATCAGAACAGAAGGATCTAAAACTCTATTTCACTTCATTAGCTCAATAAAGATGAGAACAGAAGGATCTAAAACTCCATTTCATTTCATTAGCTGAATAAAGATCAGAACAGAAGGATCTAAAACTCTATTTCATTTCATTAGCTGAATAAAGATGAGAACAGAAGGATCTAAAACTCTATTTCACTTCATTAGCTCAATAAAGATGAGAACAGAAGGATCTAAAACTCTATTTCATTTCATTAGCTGAATAAAGATCAGAACAGAAGGATCTAAAACTCTATTTCATTTCATTAGCTGAATAAAGATGAGAACAGTAGGATATAAAACTCAATTTCATTTCATTAGCTGAATAAAGATGAGAACAGAAGGATCTAAAACTCTATTTCATTTCATTAGTTGAATAAAGATATAAGTAGAAGGATCTAGAACTCTATTTCATTTCATTAGCTCAATAAAGATCAGAACAGAAGGATCTAAAACTCTATTTCATTTCATTGGCTGAATAAAGAACTAAATTTGTCTTTTTCAGATAGCGGACTAACAAATCATCGTAACAGTGAAACAGCATCAGATTTATTTGGCGTCATTCCAATTTTCAAACCAGACGCAAAGAAACCAGAACCAGTAGTGCCACCTAGAGATGATTTTCAGGTAGGAAACTTTAATCAGTTGTAGTTGAAACTCCATATTTTCTTAATTATTTCATGTTTTCATTTTTGTTTGGAAACCAAGTTTTATATGTAAGCGTGTATATTGTATTTCTTTTTGCATTTGGAGCCCCTACGGGTTTTGAGTCATTTGACTCCGACCTTTGATATAAAATGTTCTTTGTGTTAATTTTGAGAATGTAAAAACCAATTGTATATACTAATCTAAATGTTGTATGTCATAAAGTAATTGTTACTCATGATTTTTTTGGTATTTTGAAATGATTCAAAAATTACGAACAGATATAATACAAGTTGGACTTGCTTTCTAAACTGCCTCAACATTGATTGTCATGCTTAAGTGTCATTGTAATATAGTTGCTCAACTGTGAGTCAAATTAAAAAATTATGAATTGCAGTAACAATTACTTTAAAAGCACGAAATTAACATCAAATAATGAATACCACCTTGCATGATCTAATACAATCTTAATCATCCAATCCTAGTTGAAAATTATAAGCAATGTCATTGGCCAGTTCTCTTGATTGGCTAATCCTACAATTAGGATCAGCCAATAGGATATCAGATCATTCTTATCTGCCAATGGTGGTTCAAAATTTGTCCAAGTAGCCGAGAATGGAGTCCCAACCAGATCATTTCTATCTTCCAAAAAATGTTCAAAATATAACCCCAGATATATAAATAGTTCAAATAAATAATTCTGATACTTCTAAGGAAATTTAAAATTTAAATGATGATGTGGCTATCTTTGATATTTGTAGGAGAGTGATGAGCCAAGGTCTGAAACAGACTCTGAAGACCGACAATATATCCACCCTAATAATAACAATACCTTAGAGAGGAAGAAAAATCAATTTAACTATGTATTTAGTCGCGATTCCACACGTCAATCCCTCAGTAATAACCCGGAAATGTTTCGCTGGCTCGAAGCTGCCGAGAGACATGAGGATAACTTACACGTAAGTTGTTGAACTGTTTTTAACACTCAACACTTACACTTCTCTCCCTCTAGTAGACTTCTTTTTGGTTCTAAATGGTTAAGTTATCCATGTATGTGACTCTACTTCTTCAATAATTCTAAATGGCAGTTTGATTTTTTCATGTGGTAAAATAAATATTTAGATGACTATACATATAGCTGAAATTGAGCTGTATCAGCTGGTAAAGTTAATATTTAGATGACTATACATATATAGCTGAAATTGAGCTCTATCAGCTGGTAAAGTAAATATTTAGATGACTATACATATAGCTGAAATTGAGCTCTATCAGCTGGTAAAGTTAATATTTAGATGACTATACAGATAGCTGAAATTGAGCTCTATCAGCTGGTAAAGTTAATATTTAGATGACTATATAGATAGCTGAAATTGAGCTCTATCAGCTGGTAAAGTTAATATTTAGATGACTATACAGATAGCTGAAATTGAGTTCTATCAGTTGGTAAAGTAATTATTTAGATGACTATACAGATAGCTGAAATTGAGTTCTATCAGTTGGTAAAGTAAATATTTAGATGACTATATAGATAGCTGAAATTGAGTTCTATTAGCTGGTAAAGTAAATATTTAGATGACTATACAGATAGCTGAAATTGAGCTCTATCAGCTGGTAGATAAAATGATGACTTACAAAAAGCAGAAATTGAGCTCTATCTTAGACAACTGTATTTTAGTGGACAATGTAAATATTGAGCCAAATAGAAATATAAAGAAGTAGATCTCTATACTTTCTATATCTTTGGGTTATTTTGTTTTATTTTTCATATTTAACCTGGGCACACTAATTCCTAATATCTATCCTTTTCTCTCATTTTAACCATAAATTTTATATTACCTTTGTCCTCTTTATAAATTAGTTAAAAATTTGGTTACTGTGAATAACAAATACCTTGATTCAGAATGTCTGATTCTTCATTTATGCTTAAAGCATCCTATAAGATGTGCGCTTTGAGACTTGAATGAGGCTTTTGATATAGTGTGGCAAGATAGCCTAAAGTTGAAAACTCAGAATTGTTTTCTATGCAGTAATACCATTAAAACTTTAATTTTTTTAACCCTTTACAAACTTATATTTTGTTTCTGTCTTTTGTTTGTCTTAATTTTGTGTATTTTTGCTTTTTTTTTGTATTTGTTGCTTCATCCTCTCAAATATTTTGAGAATTTTGATTTAAGTTTGTATTATTTAAACAAGTTTGAGATAGAGATGTACTAGCCTATTTCTGACATTTATGTAAATTATTTTGTGCTTTCACCTTCTTCATATCCTTAATCACATAATCCAGAATAGGGGGAGGTAAACTGACCTTTATTTTCTTTTAGGGGCGTCAAGGACCGGTTGGTAGTAGTAGTTTTGAAGAAGATACCCATGAAGAAAATAGAGGGTAAGGGCTTTTAACTTCTAATATGCTTTGATATTTATGCCAGCTTGGGATTATGGAATGTCAAGAGGCCATGTTGTTGTATTTTAAGTGAAAAATTTAACTTAGTTAATTAAAAATTTGAACTTAAGTCACATGAAAACTTAGCTGTTTTTGCACATTATGGGTAAATTGACCAGTAAATCTAAATATCAGCTTCAAAACAGTATTGAATGAATTTGTGTTGATGAAATACAAACTTAATTGTTGAATAAATACACCTCATTTTATGAAATTTCAATTCAAAAAGTTTGGCTGAAAATTATCCTTGGTAATTTCAAAGTGATGTATGTATAATCCTGTTTATATTTTTGTCAATGCTAAGACATTCTAAGACTAACAATATTATTTTTAAGCTTGTATCCTAATTCTCAAAAAATTTTCTTAAAATTTGGTTAACTGACTTAATATGCACAGAAAGTTTTGGTATTGGTCTGTCGGTATTGTCAATTGTTGTTGTTTGCTTTTAATCAGTGTTGTCAAGAATGAAGTGGTGCTTCAGCAGCATCAGCATGAAGAGAAGGGTCCAGAGACAGTTGCTTCTGTAGCCAACACTGATGATGATGTGATAGTTCTGCTCAATGATGGTGGACCACTGGGTATTCATGTCATTCCTGATTTTGATGAGAATGGAAGGTAATTGCTACTAGCATTTTTGTGAGGAAAAGGTTGCTTTTGCTATCTAATGTGCAAAATGTCCAATACTTCAAGCCCTGCTTGTTAAAAGATGCTTGAAATTTTGAATTAAATGATATTGTAATATTAAAGCTATGAGCTATGCATGCTACAGACTTTGCAGTTGAGAAATTTCTAAGAGATAAGATTATTTGAGCCCACTACGCCACTGTTTCCATCATTAAAAACTTCATGGCATTGAAATACTGAACAAAGGCAGGATATACTAGGGGCGGATCCAAGATTCAGAGAAGGTGGGCTCTGAAATACAACATGCTCAAAACTCAACGGTATATAATTAAATAGGGGGGTTCAAGCCGGGGGAACCCCCTCTTCGATACGCCCCTGTATAAATATTCAAAACTCAACATTTTTTAAAGAGAGTCCACATAGTTGAATATTTTATGTATTTTAAGGGATATGGGTCTGATGATTCAAGGAATAGAAAAAGGGGGAAGAGTTTTTAAAGATGGCCGTTTGAAAGAAGAAGATAAAATTATAGAAATCAATGGTCTAAGTCTTCTGCATGAAACATTTAAACGGTAAACTCAGGTTTTATACTTCATTTTACTTAAAAACCCTGATAAGGGTTGATTATCTGAAATGTGTCAAGGAGTATGTGTTACTATGTGAAGATATTAAAAGTGCCATTCAACATTTATTTTGGAAAGTGCTAAAAATGTTATTTGGTACCATTCAAAGAGTCTACAGAGCTGATAATACGTCAATGGCATTTAGATTTGTCAACTTGGCATCCCTTTCAGAGAATTAGATAGGTATTTTGTTGCATTTTTTCATGAAAATCCTTTTTTCAGAGCTCAAGGAATATTCCGAGAAGCCATGAAGACAAAGGAACTACGGTTGCGTGTGAAAAAAGCAGCACCACCACTGCCTGCCAAACCTCCCCCAGTGCTTCCCAAACCTAAAAATCATTCCCCATTGAAACCTTCACCATTGACCTTGACCTCTAATAATAGTCAAGATCAACCATTCTCTAGTGAAAATAAACTGGACAATAATACTAACAATACAACTGTCAAGCCAAATTCTTTGCCATTAGATAAAGTGCCCAATGACACTTCAGACACCCAACCGTCCCCATCTAAAAAGACCCCACCAGCAGTGCCTGTTCGCCATCCATCAACATCCTTATCTCATGAAAATAAGGAGGCCAAAGATCAACATACCTTCATTGCACCAACCAATACAAGAAGAATTGGAAAACGAATAAATATTCAGCTTAAAAAAGGTAAGTATTAATGGGATTTACTCTGTCAGATTGGTTTCTTTTTCAGTTATCAATATTCAGTTGTACAAAAAGCAAGGTCCTCACACAATTTCAAAATGAGTGGATTTATTCCGTCAAAACAAAATTTCACTCATTGTACACTGCTGTTGGTGTTTGTGAATCAAATTTTCTGATAAATTAAGAATTCGAAATTTCAAATTGATTATTGTTATCTTTTTTGCAGGAGAGCTCGGTTTAGGATTTAGTGTAACCTCCAGAGACAACATGACTGGGGGTGAAATACCAATTTATATTAAAAACATTTTACCACAGGGAGCAGCTATAGCTGATGGTCGTCTTAAACCAGGAGACCGGTTACTGGAGGTAAGGTCTCTTCAAGATATCTGAAACTATTATTTATTCAGGTTGGTTGGTTGGTAGATGAAAAGTTAAAAGATGCTGATATCGCAAACTATTATTTATTCAACCATGTTATTATTTTGATAACCAAGATGATAGATATTCATGATATCATATGATATTAAAACCAGCCAATCAACACCCTTGAACTACCCACTTTTAGTTTTGTTTTGTGAATATGAAAACATGTACGGAACTCATGAAAATAATATGGGTATGACAACCCAACTAGTATAAACAAATGTGTTTTTGATTAATTATAAATGAGTGTTCAAAATTATTTGTAGGTAAACAGTGAAGGCATGACTGGAAAATCTCAATCAGAGGCTGTGGCATTTCTTCGTAAAATACCTAAAAATAGCATCGTGGAGTTAGTTGTGTCCAGACATGAACTAGAAACAACCAATGATGACAAAGAAAATATTGAGAACATTTCGGCAACGGAAGTGGTATGTTACAGTTGTAGCTCTTTTTTAAAATGTTGTATGCGCATGAAGAAAAGTTAAATAATTGTTATTCATTATCACTAATTCAGCGGCACAGCCAATAGCACACAAGGCCTCGGTTTCTTGTCCTATCCGAACGACTAGACGCTTTCTCCATGTCAGCCCCTCCGACCAGCATCACTGACAGGGGAAAACCGTGTTGTATCATCTCGACCAATGCCGGGATTGAACCCTGGACCTCCATGTTAGCGAGCAAACATCTTACTCACTGAGCTACAGCAGCTCCCCATCCCTCATTCAATGACCTGAGCTTTATTTGAGCTTCTTAACTCAATGACTTATCATAGATCTTAAGCATTTTAACTCATTCCTAGCCTTTCTTCCCTCTACTTACTGACTTATTTTTACTTTTTTAGTCAACAGATGAGAAAATCAAACTACCAGCTCCAATAGAATTAAAAGTTTCCAAAACAGACTCAGAAGACGAGGGCACAGTTACAAACTTACTGAATTCAGAAGTCATATTACTAGACATTCCATTAAATAATGCTGAAGCTACAGGTCTGGGTGTCAGTGTCAAAGGAAAGTCTATTTCGACCCCCCAGGGCACTAAAGATTTAGGAATATTTATTAAATCTGTAATGCCTGGGGGCGCTGCGTTTAAGGTAAGATTTTTTTTTTGCAGGCTGTTATTGCTGTAGCCTGACAAATCTTGTCCTGACCAGTTTATCTGAACTGTGTAAGGCAAGACATATAATCTCGGATTTAGTTTTGAGTGCCAGTTTTTGATAACTTTTATCACAATAAAAAGCAAATTTTGTACTTTTTTGGTATTTCTACAAAGCTGAATCATTTATGACTTAACTTCAAAAACTGTTCTGATGAAAAATGTCCAGGATGAGATGGGCTTTTATCAATTGTCAATAATGACACCATCTTTTTTTTTCAGGATGGTCGTTTGATCATGAACGATCAACTGCTAGAAATAAATGGTGAAAAATTAGTGGGGCTAACCAACATCAAGGCTATGGAAAAATTACGTAATGCCATGCAAAATGAGGGACCCATAGCTGGACATACATTCCTCTCAGTGGCCAGAAAAATTGGTGCTCCTTCACCCTTTTCACAAGGGGATCAAAATGTTGTGACAGACTCTACAGAACTTGTGATGCAAGGTGTTAACAGTGCTTTAAAAAATAAGGGAGATAACTCTCAAATTCCAGTGACTTCAGACCGCAATAAACCCCTCAATCCTCTTCTGGATAGACTTATGGGTAATACAAACAGTCCAGTGACAGGTGGTTTAAGAAATGAATCGTACACGCGAGCGACTCAGGACAGTTTTTTGAACGATAGTAAAGATTCTATTGAAGGGGGACAACCCTCCAGTTCTGTGTCCAGTAAAATCAAATTGTTCCAAGCGCCAACTGTTCATCCTAAACATCAAGATGAAGTCATTATTGAAAATGATGCCTATTCGTTACCCAAAGTAAGTTAATACTGTATTTACAAAAAGATTTTCTGTGTTTTTTTTAAATTGTGCTTTACTCGTTGTTCAAAGTCAATCAAATGTATCTGCATTAAGATGATTTTACTTGTAAACGTATGATATGATATGCACATAACAGACAGTGCATCGATGACAAACTTTATTTTAGATTTTAGATATTTTACACAGAGCACCTTAAAATTTGTTTTTAACTTTAATGGCTTTTAGCTTCCATCTCAATAATGTTCAAAGAAGCTCATGCCAGTAATTTTAATGATAAATATATTGTGTTTCAGAAAAGTCATTTTCGACCTCGTCCTCATTCGACCATTGGTGTTCCAATAAAATCTGATGAAACTACCTCCAGTACTGAAGATTTACATTCTCAATCCATTCCTAAACATCGTCAATCTAACTCATTAGATACAACTCATCAAGATTCAGATCTGTATGTTATATTTTTTATTTTTCACTCCATTTTCTTTCTGTCTGCTATGTAGATATATGGCTGCAGTTGTTTGGTTGAGGACAATAATTCAAAGTCTTGTAGGCTCTGTATATGCAGAAACTGTTGTAGTTTTTTTTTGGAGCAAATGATGATATTTGATAATAACAATGTTTGTTTTTTTTCTGTTTGCAGGAGTCCAGAGGGTGATCCAGGAGGTTTTAGTCGTGAAGGTTTTGGTCGTCAGAGTATGTCTGAGAAACGTAAAGGACACATTGATCCAAGAACAACAGAACAATTCTGGCGTGTACGATCTGGTCGGGAACAAAGGACTGGTAAGTTGAGTCTATAGATATTATCAAAATGAAAGTAAAAAGTACCAGAAAAAATAAAATGTTGTGGATAAAGTCAACCTAATTTTTATACGCCCACACGATAGTAGGGGGGTATATTGCGGTTACCCCTGTTGGTCCGTCCGTCCGTCCATTCACATTTACCTCGTGCTCACTCTACAGACTACAATTCTTCATGGATCCTTTTGATATTTTGTATGTGTGTCAATATCATTATGAAGATGTGTACTATTGAATTTGGTGATGATTCGATGATTTTCTTCCGAGATATCGCGTAAAACTCTGATATCGCGTTCGTATTTTGCTCGTGCTCACTCTACAGGCTAGAATTCTTCATGGATCCTTTTGATATTTTGTATGTGTGTCAATATTATTATGAAGATGTGCACTATTGAATTTGGTGATGATTTGATGATTTTCTTCCGAGATATCGCGTAAAACTCTGATATCGCGTTCGTTTTTTTTGCTCGTGCTCACTCTACAGGCTAGAATTCTTCATGGATCCTTTTGATATTTTGTATGTGTGTCAATATTATTATGAAGATGTGCACTATTGAATTTGGTGATGAATCGATGATTTTCTTCCGAGATATCGCGTAAAACTCTGATATCGCGTTGGTTGTTTTGCTCGTGCTCACTCTACAGGCTAGAATTCTTCATGGATCCTTTAGATATTTTGTATGTGTGTCAATATTATTATGAAGATGTGCACTACTGAATTTGGTGATGAATCGATGATTTTCTTCCGAGATATCGTGTAAAACTCTGATATCGCGTTGGTTTTTTTGCTCGTACTCACTCTACAGGCAACAATTCTTCATGGATCCTTTTGATATTTTGTATGTGTGTCAATATTATTATGAAGATGTGCACTATTGAATTTGGTGATGATTCGATGATTTTCTTTCGAGATATCGCGTTTGTTTTTTTTGCTCGTGCTCACTCTACAGGCTACAATTCTCCATGGATCCTTTAGATATTTTGTATGTGTTTCAATATCATTATGAATATGTGCACTATTGAATTTAATGACGATGCGATAATTTTTATCGCATAAAACTCTGATATCGCGTTTGTTTTGGTGTTCACATTTACCTCTTTATCAAGCTGCTGGTGGGCGTATACGCTTGCGAGACTTGCCGCAAGCCTATGTTTCTAGTATCAGCTGAAATGAAAATTTCGCTGTCATGATTGGTTGCCTAGGTCACAAACTGATTGGTTAATTGATGATATGGCTTGTTATAATACGTCATTTCAATATGTTTTAAATTCTTGTTAGTAAATGCTTGACTTCCAGTACCAGCTGAATATATGCGTTAGAATTGATTTCCAAGTCTGATTGGTAGACTACATCAGGGTTGTTTAAATGTTAAAATATATAGCCTAGTTGTCCAATAAAACTTTGTTATCTTTAAATTAATTAGCTAGTTAATTAGTAATCTGAGAATGAGGATAATTAAAATGATTAAGCCAGTAATTAAAAGATAAGTAAAACAAAGCTCTAGGGTGGTACATAGTTGTTAAATGACCTGACAAATATTTGCCCTATTTTATCAAACCACTCTGACTTGGACTATAGTTTTGGACATTCCTATTTGGCTGGATATTGCTTTTGAAGGTATGAAAAGTTATTTAGACAAATTTGCATTTAAATGACTTTTAAAATGTCAATTTCCTTGACTAATTTCATTATTTTTTGAAAAAAATATTTTTATTGTATAAGATCTGTTAAATAACGCTTAAAAGGGGGGGTTGGAACAGCATACAAGAGAACAGAGACGAACAGTAAAATAAAGATAAATTTTAATGTTGTACCATTTTTAAATGAGCATAGCTGATTGGACATTAAATAGTCTGATGCTCAACAGCAATGATGCACCACGATATTATCAAGAGTGTTAGGTCAATATTGTTACAAGTTCAAATCTAAAAAAATTCAGTGATTTTATTCAGATGCTTAATTCAAAGGATGTATTTCAAGTCACATATCCTCTTTATGTATTTTATCCTCATTCAGCTTTTATAGAAATGGGAAAAATAAAACAAATCCATTACAGTATTAGTATCTAAAACTGAATGTCTTGTAGTTTCAGTTATGCAGGTCGGAGGGGCTGACATGGAAAAGCGTCTAGTCGTTCGGATGGGACAATAAACCGAGGCCCCGTGTGCTATTGGCTGTGCACGTTAAAGATCCCTCGGCAGTTGGAAATCGAAAATAAGAGCAGGCTAATGCCGCTGTCCTGGCAAAATTTCCCTCATTGCACACTGCATGGCGTTTGCCCGTCCTCAATTAGCCCATATAGGTGCAGAAAGTAGGACGTAAAAATCCATTCATTTTCATTTCATTTGTAGTTTCAGTTAAAATCAGAAGAATTTTCTCCTTCAACACAATAGGTAGAGATAAAATTAGGAATGACATGCATCTTGAACCTTTCCCCTTCCCTTTCAATTCATTTAAAAACATGTTATTTTGGACCCCTCCAACATAATGTTTTAATAGCATGAACATTTGTGATAACTTAAATGGATTCAAAAGAGGTTTTTCTAGACTTTATTTGAGTTTCATTCATTCAAGACAATTGCTAAACATTGGCAGAACAAGAAACACATACAAAGACGAGAAAATCAGAATAGTGTAATAAGTCGCTACAAGACATACAAATGAGACTAGAAAACCTCTTTTGATTCTTATTTTTACCAAGGGCTTTATTTTCAAAATCATTATTTGCATGTAGGTAATAATTGATATTCTATGTCAAATAACAAAAATCTGTTATTCATTATCATCTTTGGTTGAATAAAAAGAGGAATGATCATATTTCATATTGATAACAATAATTTGAGATGATCCAGAAAACATATAAATTTTCTTCCTATCATGGATTTTTACCTTGGATTAACTCATAGCCGTAGGGGCCCACAACTCATCAGGGGGGCAGATTGACTTTTAATGATATTTTGCCCGATTTTGTGGATTTTTTGCCCAAAAAACATAATGTTTGCCCCCCTGTCTCCTACGGCTATGGATTAACTTGATGAACTCAAATGAAATGAAGTCAGTTAAAAATTTAGAAGGATGGCCGTACTTTGTTATACTTTAATACACATTTCCATTTGGATTTGTGATTGAACATTTGTTATATTTGGTTGCAATCTGTCCTTATTCTATCTTTTTATGATATAAATAGAACATATTGGTTACTATAAATATCAGCTACTTGTTACTATAAATAGCAACTACTTATTACTATAAATAGCAGATATAATTTGTAAATAGCAGTTATTTGTTACTATATTTAGCAGATACTTGTTACTATAAATAGCACATATAATATGTAAATAGCAGTGATTTGTTGCTATATTTGGCAGCTATTTGTAACTATAAATAGCAGCTATTTATTACTATAAATAGCAGTTACTTGTTACTGTAAATAGCAGTTATTTATTTGTTACTGTAAATAGCAGGTATATCTTACTGTAGGAGCTATGTGTTACTATATTTAGCAGCTGAATGTTACTATAATAGGCAGCTGAATGTTACTATGATAAGCAGCTATATGTTACTATAATTAGCAATGTGTTACTATATTTAGCTAGCCTAGACAGAAAGCCAGTAATAAGAAGGAGTGAATCAGCTGATTCTATAATAGATCTGTATGAAGAATATGATCGTCATGATTTTTACTGCTGGAGTGATGACAGTAGTATGTTTGCTAACTAATCAACGTTGTGTGGCACTTTGGGTTTTATTTCCACAATTATCTTACATCAAGGCTGTTCCATTGTTTTTTCTAAACATTTAGGAGCGATAAAAAATAACAATGAGACTGGTAGTTTTTTTTTAAGATAATGCTCCTTTCTTTTCGTACTGGGCATTTCTCTTTAATGAAAAAAAACCAAAAAACAATAAAAAAATCAACTGGAACAGTCTTGCACACATTTCCGTGTTTTTATTCTTTGCTTCCATTGTTTTTAGATTTTTAGATGGTGATTTGATGTTTCTTCCCCCATGTTGTGTTATTAACAAATTGTGTGTGTACCTGATTTGATCACATTTCCAATATATCACATCATTTGAGTGATTGATTTTACATTTATTACATTTGTGGTTTTTTTTCTTCATTTGTGTTTTGGCTTTCATTACAATGTGCGATAGATTTCATTACATATCACTTTAGGTTTCATGTCATTTTTGTGTTGTAGATTTCATTACTTTTGTGTTGTAGATTTCATTACATTTGTGTTGTGGATTTCATTACATTACTGTTGTCAATTTTTATTTTTTTGTGTTTTATTACATTTGTGTTTTAGTTATTACATTTAACTTTCATTACATTGAGCTATAGATTTCATTGCATTTGTGTTCTGGATTTCATGTCCTTATTGTGATGGGTTTTTTTACATTTGTATTTGGTGCAGTTTTTCCCCTTTTTTATACCTTATAGTCTTCTTTTGTAGAATTCTTTACATAATGATACTTGATTCTGGAACACCCTAAAAAATTTAATTCATATTTTTAAAAAAAATATATAGAATGCTATAAATCAGTATGAAATATAAATGAAAATCAGTATGTTCATGATATTATTTGATATTTTTAATATTTTCATGATATTTGTCGTATTTTCATGTTATATTTTGATATTTTCATGTTATTTTTGATATTTTCAGGGCACGTAAGATCAGTTAGCAACACATCCAGTACTCCAGGTAACCAACACTCCTCCAATCTTAAACGTTCCTCGTCACTAGAAGATCTAACCGTTTCAGATTCCAATATGGAGGACAAGGACAGCCCAAAAACTGGTCGCCCCATTCATCGACCTCGTGCATGTAATGAAAGTTTTCGAGCAGCTGTCGACAGATCATATGAAAGTCAGTCTTCGCAACTGACTCCGTCCATGGATACACGTAAGATTTGGCAAATATCCAAAAATATATAAACCAACTATTATCATATATATACTCACTGCAAATAATTTCATTGGCTGTCGCAGTATTACCCAGCATTCATTGCTGTCTATTTACACTTCCTGTTGTGTATCGAGTTGTCAAAGTGTTGCCTGTTGATGTTTGCAGGAGACTTAAGGTGGATTCAGAAAATCTATAATCCATGAATTCCTCTATCAGCTATAAATATTTTGTTCCATTTTGTTTTCTGTGAGTTACTAACTAAAAAATTCTCTTTTTAAAAATTAAGCAATCAACGTAATGGAAATTTAAAAAAATCAATGTCTCCAAATTAACATTACTATCTTTGTCGACTCTCTGAATTAAAAATTATTGACAAACCTAAATCCCCCAAAAATTATTAGTTATGTCCATTCTTGAATTGTTAGCAAAGCTTAATACCAGATAAATATTATTTGTTATGAGGACTCTCAAAAGGAGATCTGAAGTTGACAAACATAATTTCCTCCCAAAACATTATAAGATACCAGTTTATGGTCTCTTAGTCATACGAGAACGCACCTGACCTAGTTAACCAGAATCAGGACACAAGGCTAATTAGGAGATATTTTAAAGCCGAACTACTTTACTACCAGCTCTATGACTGATTTAGTTGGGCGTAGTAATTTAATGGACTCAGGTCTGTTATTTCTATAACGTAAGAACAATGCGATAGTTTCGGGTGGCCTCTTAGTATGACAAATCCAGTCATAGAGTGTGAGCTCTGTAAAGATGAATCTGTTCAGCCTTTCAAACAAGCCACTATAAAATAACAAACACCATAGTATTTCTGAATCCACCAAGTAATCTTCAGTGTAAATATTAATAAAACACTAAGTCGTAGTAGAAATAGTTGTATGTGCACTACTAACTGAAGTGATGCTTTATATGTTTATAGTTTGTTTGTATTTATAATATATTTTTAATCTTATTCACTTATTTTATATCATTTTGAATTGTATGTGTGCGCCTTGGGCTTTGGAGTTGTAACTGACTGTGTATGTCCCTTTAAGTTCCAGATTTGCTGTTTGCTAACTTTGCACATTTTGATTAAATTGCAGATCAGGATGTTTCATTGGGTGATTTTTTATGCAGATTTTTTAATTATTAGACTTACGCCAAAAGAGGCACAAAATGAAACATTCAGATTGGTGTTGAACATGTATCACGGCTTGTTTTGGAAATTTAACTCTTTGATTTTGGAGCTGTATTGATGAACCATGTCCTGTTAATATTCTAATTGGCAAAGGGATTATCTTGTACTGTCATGGCGTGGGATATAAAACCATCATCAGGACAGTCAGTTGAAAAGAGAGTTCAGTTTCCAATATTTGCATATGTTTAAGCAAATAAGTGTATTTGATGGCTGAGCATGAAAAAAAGACAATCGCATTAGTTGCACTTATTCACCTTTTAAATATTAGCATGTCAGTTTACCTTTAAATGAAAATGAATATACCTTAGACATATAGTATGTGCTGTACTGGTACTCCCATGTTGAAAATCCCATGTTGGGACCAAATTAGTAGTATTGGTAGTTGTTGAGACAATCAAATAGAAATCAGTTTCATGTATTTATTCACTATAGAATGATATGTTGATAATGCCTTGCTGATCATGCTGTAGCCTATTGGAAGTTCTGAATTTTATACTCATGACCTCTTTTTGACACCAATTTGACCTTTATTTGACCTTCATTTGACCTCTATGTCTATCTTGCAGTAGAGGAAGAAAGTACAGAGAGTGAAGCATTTAGTCATGGTACATCAGGTAATTCAGCGCGTTCCTCAATGAGCAGTGAAAGCACAGTGGATGACCAGGGTCGAAGCAAGAAAAAACCTGCCAAGGAAAAGAAATCTGGTGGCATTTTAAAAGGATTCTTGAGGTAGGAAAATAATTGAAATTATCATACTTTACTTGATTTGCTCTATTGCTTTGTTTCAAGCTTATTTTCAGTTCTTCAGATTATAACTCATTTTTTTTTTTTTTTTTTTCCAGGTTTGGTCGAAAGTCAAATGAAGAAGCAAGACTGAGGTCAAGGTCATGTGAGCGACCTTCAACTGGTACAACTGATGACAGTGAGAGTCATCAGCTTCAGAGAGAACAAGCTTGGCAGATGGCTCAGAATGAAAAACTAAGGTTAGTTCAGTCATTTTGTAATGATTCTTTGTCGCAGCAGTCTCTGTGAGTAGGATTAGAATCCCATCATTAAATACAATGAAAAGGAGTTATTCGTCCTACTTTTTGTAATTGTCAACTGTTGCTAAACCAAGTAGAAAATCCAATGTATAAATCAACCCCGACTGAGGGTCAGTTTCGCAAAACTTAAAATCCCTTTTTTATGAAATATATATACTGCAATTTTGGTAGTAAATAAAGCTAAATTTTGAACCAAGTTTATTGATTGACTAATAAGTAATAAGAATATGAAATAATCAAAAAAAATGTAACTTTATCTTTAATTTGTGTTATTTATTAGGCTACAACAAGAACAAAGACGTTTACAACAACAACAAGCAATAGAGACCCATCGAGCTCAACAACACCAACATCCAACAACCAGAGATGATGTTTACTCTCAAAACCAATCAGATCCCAAACGCTCTGAAATTTACAACAATAAATTCGACCAAAGTGCTAATCAAAAAATATACAGCAATAAAACTGAAATGTATGGTGGGAAACAAGGGGTTTATTTACAAACCAGTCATCCTGAAATGTACGGTTTAAAAAATGTCCCTTCTCTATCCTCTCAGACACAAGTTCATTTCAATTCCTTGCCACGTCCATCCTCAAAAACAGACAAAATTCAGCAGTTACGTGCTGAACATCAACGTAAGCATCAAGATCGTCAAGGTCATTATCCACTCGATGCAGCAGAAGAATATTATGAGAGGCGAATTATTGAAGATGAACGACGGGTAATTTAGCTTTCATTTTTTTTTTAAATGCATGAGTGCTCAAAACAAAACAATTAGTACTATTTAATATTCCTACCTTTATTGATTATTTATAAATTGTAAAACTTTACACTTTTTAGTGGATCTAATTTGGATCTCAAGATTGTTTAAAACATCGATAACTTTATACATATATTCTATATTCATGAATTGTCTTTACAGCGGTATAACAGATCAGGAAGTGACAGTCAAACGATGTATATGCGACCTTCCAGTAGGGCTCAATCTGGCGAGAGGTAAGTTTTTTCATCACTTCAAACTTGGCAAACATAAAGAGGGGTCCTTTGGAGGGGACTATATACCATCTACCAGTACTTTTAAGATCCCAAGACAGTTGTAAATCATAAAAGATTAAGCATAAGTTACAGTCCCTTATTGCACACTGCTTTGTGTCATCAAAGAGGATATTAAACTCTTCTTTAAGAGAAGACTTAATTTAACTTCTTCTTGCTCTTACAAGATTATTCATCTTAAAAACACATTAAAATGTTCAGGTTTAACTTGCAATTTTTGTACTTTCAGGACCAATAATAGACAAAGTCCCAATTTCATGTCAGGAGCCACAGAATACAGTCCTCACCCTAGCCTTAGTGATGATTCTGAATATACACGGACTTCTGGTGTTTCCAATAAACAACCAATATATAATCATAATTCACAATATCTTCAACCTAGACCAGCGTCAAGAGGTTATCCAGATCAATCACGTGGTTACCCTTCAGAGTTACGGCAAGATCAATCTAGACCTTTAAGAAACTATTCCTCGGAGCAGCCCTTACAATCGCGAAATCATCCATCAGATCAGTTTTATCGACAGCAGGATTCAGATAACAATTCACGTCAAGTGCAATATCGTTCAGAGTCAGCGCGAAATGTGAAACAATATTATAATGATCAGCCATCAAGTTATCGAGAACGCGGAGGTTATCAAGTGTATAATGGACGCCGTGTTGTCCAATCAATGGCTGACCCAGGTTCAGCTAAAGTGTGACTATAGGCCTACTATTTTTGAATTGTTTGTTTTTGTTGATTTGATTACTGAAAAGAAATTATGTTCGCCTGGATCCTTTCTATCAGCTGGTACATGTGGCAATGAACTTCCCTGGTTTATTAGTAAAAAAAAGAAAGATCAACATTCTACAAAATTCTTAAAGAATTCCTACAATTAGATGGTCTTGACAAATACCTTTTTCACAAGGATGTTTTTGAGGATTCTGTCTACCAGCTGGTCTTTGTGGATGATGCTTTCTTGTATTACAGATTTTTATGGGTGGTCAGCCAAGTAAATTGCCAAATAAACATGAGCTACATGGTTAAAAATGCCATATTGACCAGGAACCCAAACCCTCTGTTTACTAAACAAGTTGTATAATATTATTAATTGTGCTTTATTTTGGTAAATAAAGATTTAGATATCAATATGATAATTTCAGCATAAAATTTGTCCAGTCATAATAGGGTTGGATTGAAAAATGAAATGATTTAAATGATTTGCTCAAGCAGTTTGTAAAAGGTATTTGTGTTCATTTGAGATCAATTCAAACCATATACAGGAGTAGTTCAATTGATTATTTTAGGTAGTTTTATTATTGATTAACATAATGTAAGTCAGACTTGAATTTCATATATTCTACCTCAAAATACAGGCTTATATTATATGTACAGTAATTTCAATTACTACTTATACTACATTTGATAAAAAAAAGTGGACTGTTCTGGTTTATGTTTTGAACTGACCTGGATGTGCATAAATGTTTTTGTTCTACATACACTGTTATATTTGATTCCAATTTGAAATGGTTGTGTTGTTTACTGAATTTACACTATTTAAGCTTTAAGGAAGCCCACAGAGATTTTTGTTAAGTGCTCATTTGGAACTCATCCATGATGGGATTTTGATAGGTTAGGTACAATTTTGCTCAAGTCATATAATGGATTTTGTCTTGTTAAGAATAATTTTATTATACGCCCTCATCTCTCTATGAGGACGTATATTGTAGTCACCCCTGTCCGTCCGTCCGTCGGTCCGTCCGTCCGTCAACATTTGCTCGTAAACGCTCTAAAAACTAGAGTTTTTGACGGAATCAAATGAAATTTGATATGTGTATACATATTCATAAAACGAAGATCAAGTTCGAATTTGAGCTATTTTCGATCGTTAGAAGCAGAGTTATTGCCCTTGCCCCAAATCCGTCAGTCCGTCCATTAACATTTGCTTGTAAACGCTCTAAAAACAAGAGTTTTTGACGGAATCAAATGAAATTTGATATGTGTATACATATTCAGAAAACGAAGATCAAGTTCGAATTTGAGCTATTTTCGATCGTTAGAAGCAGAGTTATTGCCCTTGCCCCAAATCTTGAATATGCTATTACTCTCTTAGTTTTCAACCGATTTTGATGAAACTTAAAATGGATGTTATTGGACCTAAATCGAAAGGTTTGAGAAAGTTTAGTTTTCTCCTGATTAATTTTTCCATCTTCGACTTTTTCGTTAGGCGTATATGGCCGTGGTCCACTATCTTTTAATTGGAACCCTTCCATACCATTTAAGATTTTGTTTTGGTACAATTTTTCTTGAATTGGAACCTATCAATTTTGCTCAAATTTTCACCAATTGTTATGATATAAGTTTGGTTTGGGACCCATACATATAATAAATAATTAAGGATGTTTTTGACCAATTCATAGCTAATCTAAACTCCATGAAGTCCCAGGGGGGGATCCAGGATTTAGAGAAAGGGGTGACTCTGAAATTAGCATACTTCAAATTCAACAACAAATTTTGGAGGGTTCCGACATCAGTCGACCAAAAATCAAGCAGGGGATCAATCAAGTAAAAATTGAGCAAGGGGAGTCTCCCCTCCCTCTTGGATCCGCCCCTGAGTCTAATGACTAATTGAAAAGGTGAATATATCTTTGTGGGCCCTTTTATTTATTTACGTACATCAGCTATCTTAAATATAGCTAAGTAAAGGTATTTGTGAACATCTGGGTATGTTTTGATATTAACCCAAATATCCGCAAATATCTCTTACCTGACTATAAGTCGTTATCAAAATTAATAACTTCATATTTTGTATATAGTAATCATATGTTGTACATTTTTGTATATTGAATATCGCTCATATATAAACTCATACCAAATCAGATATTTCTTTGTTTAGTTAAGTTCAGATATTAGTGATCATTTAGAGGCGATTTCCCATGGATGTACCAAAATATCTTTGCTGGACTGTATTTATATAATATACATTATACATATTGTTTATTTTCTTGTTTATAATTGTATATAATATTGTTTACATCATTTTACATACAAATCATATTAATATTTGAATATACTTTTGTTTACTATTTCTAAATCGCATTGTTCAAGTGGGAAGAAAAATGAAAATCCCCCAAGCTGAAAGGACATGATCAAGCTTTCTCAACACCAGATGACACTGTGACTGATGTTACTCTCCAAGGAAGGATACCTGATGTCTCTCTTGAACTGGGTTGTCAATTTGACCCCCTGTCTCCTACGGCTATGATTACATCAATATCAAATGAATTGCTACATTCGGCTCAACGTTTGGCATTGTACGAGACTATATATTGACTCAGTCATGATAGTTGGCCATCTTGTCCGGTGAAGGGGCAAGGGAAGATAACTCTTTTTTGGAGATTGATTTGATTAGCAGCTTTAACAGCGAAAGAAGACAATACTCTTTGAAGAATAATTGATGATTGAGAAACTTTTAATCAATAAGTGAGCCACTTCATAGAAGGTTTAGCCATTGCTGATTGGATGAAAAACGGGTTTAGGTCTAATTAAATCAAGACGTTATTTTACAATGTTTATTAATCTTCCTAATTTTATAATACATTTCTACATATTATTTACAAATATTACTAAATTAATGTCTTAGGTATAATTGCTCGAAGATATGGACCCTATTTAAAACATGCAGGAGCAGCCATCTTAAGTATAGGTAGTTAACAATTCCATATAAGTTTGACTATGTCAATTACTATTAATTTTGTTATAAATATTGTTATGGTTTGGATCGTCCGACCAGGTAGGCCTATGCTTAAATATCTTGGTTCAGTTTGGACAAATAGGACAACTCGAACAATATTAGATGGGTCCAAGTGGTCACTCTGAAAACGGTACTAAGTTGACAAAATCAAGAGTAGTTAGCATGCACTGTTCCACTGGCGACACATGCTGCCATAGACTTGATTACTAATAATTATTATAGAGGAGTTTGCATGTTCCTTAATCTAAATGATTTTACCGTTACTCCCACAACTCGATATTCTCGTACGACGAATAAACCCTTTGCGTTAAGCTATCGATTTGAAACTTGACAGAAATATGCCATTATATGTCCTAGATATCCACTTCAATTTTCGGCTAATTTTTCTAAGTACAACTTTCGAGGGTGACATTTTCCCGCAATAATATCTTTGAAGGAATATAATTGGTCGAGAAGTAAAATCTCGACCAATAGAAACCGTAATGACGAGAATATCGTGTTGTTAGATGAAAGCTAAGCCTTGCACGGTGGACGCTTTATGTAATGTAATGTGACGCCATTTGGTTTTTCATGAATGAAGATAATGAATGGAATTGAGCAAGTTGTGTTATTACAGAATGATGTCATATTACTGTAACAACATTACTTAACGAAGTCTGGGAGTTCTTTAAGATGGAATCGCCATTTCTGCCATTGTGTTCCTCGACATTCTACCATAATAAAGTCTCGACTGTCTTTCTTCAAACTGGGCTGCAGACACAAACCCGTAGCAGGATTCATTAAAGTTCGATCCTGAAATTAAACAATTACTAGAATCTATCGCATTCAAAAAGGTACGTTATAATTTTACTTTACTACCGTTAATTGTAATTAATAGAAGCATGTGAAATAATAGTCCGAAACTTGCTGACTCTTTTCCCAACCTCTGGTAGCTATTTGGACGGATGTCGGCAAGTTTCGGACTAGTGGAATAATTGATTCGTAGCCTTCAGAGCAGCGAATGCTTACTGTCAGTCAATGTTAGGTACATCAATAGGAACCAGGAAAACAACGCAATGTACAGCACCCTAAATGTCAGCCAAAACAATAGCACTGATATATTTGTTGATGTATCCTAGTTGTGAAAAGAGGTCGGTCGTTTGTTAAAAATGTGAACCAAGAGAGTAAAATATATCTTCCTCTTCAAACTGTCCAAAATGACCAGATTTCGGAAGAAATATATAACTCCTATGCATGGTGTCGTTCAGACTAGGCGATACATCTTGATTGTCTTTACCAGATCGCCTCTACCTTTAACAGGTGCTCCATACTTCTGTCTGGCTTACCTCTTGATACACCCATTCCGGGTTACCTATACATCTAACAGCTACCCTCGGTTTATCACCATTCACACATAAATACGTCTTTGACGATTGTCGGATTTGACCTTTGTCTGTCAATTGCCAAAACTGTAATGAAAAGAAAACCAAATTTAATTTAGGTTTATCAGCATATATCAGTGTGTTAAAATCGGGGCTCAACGTATATAAAAGTTCAAGAATTTTATTAAAGATGCCACATATATTAATTTTCTGTAGTTTTTAACGTATGCAAAAGAAATACCACTGGACAATAATGCGCTTTGATGAATTGAACTCTTTATCAGTTTAAGAAATGAAATGAAGACGACCAAATCCCTTTAAAAAGGGCAATAAACCATGCTGCAGCACTGCAGTAAACCAATAACATCTTCAGCCTTATACCAAAGTACACTCAAATACATCAGAACATACCTGATTATAACCCTTATGATGACAGGCGGCAAATCTCAATAATTTCTGATCTCCGTAAGAATCTACACATTTAACTTGGCCGTCATTTACTAACTGTAAATATAATTGAAATCATGGTTGCATGAAAAAAATCGGTATGTTTGATTGGATTTGTGTTCTAGACTAGGTCATAGACTTCAAAAAGGATGAGTGGAGGTGTAGGGTAGTCAGTAAAGATGCTTGAAATCTTATAGCGTGGTTTCTGCAAACACATCTGCATGCTTCCCATTTCTTTGGTTTCCACCTTTCACACATACGCTCTCCAAGCAAATCTATGCAAATTCCCATATTAAATCCCCCACCTCGTAACGACAATCCAGATATAATACATTCTCTTTAAAATGGCTATTTATCAAGCAGTGGTAGGCCTTTATAGACGCTGCTTATAGGGAAACTAAAATGGTCATACCTCGCCTGATTTAATCGCATCATTCTGTAGAGCCAGCTCTGGGTAGACATTTTCAACATACCAACTAAAAGATTTACAGTTGAGTTCTTTTCTCAGTTTCTTTCTATCAGAGACATCACCAAAATCTAACTAGTAAAAGAAATTGATAATGAAGGAAGAATATCGGGCGCATTCCCTAGAGCACTAGACGTGGTTTCAGAATTGAATTGTTCGGCTCCTCAGAGCCAGAATATCTGACAGAATTAGTAATGTCAAAGTAACAAAAGGGTAATAGGATTATATGTTCATGAAGGCCGCATGGTTATCCTTCCATTGTTGGAACTTGAATTTGCCAATTGATTGACCGTTCAGTTCAGCATGCCTTTCAGAGAGTTCACATAAGTGGGTTTTTTTTTTTTTTTGTTAGAGCCCATAGTGTTTCTTTAAACCAATCTTGTGAATACAAAACCCACTTTTACAAGATAGCATGATCCATTCACATATTTTACGCAGGTAGGAAAATGGCGCCATAAGACCAAAGGTAAACGCCACGAGGTTTCTGAAGATTGGTAAGAAAACTTGGTCTCTAAATGGTAATGGTGGTAAGCTTATTGTATTGAATTCTGCTCTTGCTCTGCCTTAAATACGTAGATCATGCTTCGGCTGACCTTTTCATTGTGGACAGTTTCCCATGAAAGTGATGACAAAAATCTCAAGTGTGTGACTTACTAGATCGTTGTTGATTCTTTCATAAAATTTATACTTGTATTCGTCCATCCAAACTTCGGCTACCCGGATAGAATTCCTCCTGGCCACGTCTCCACCTTTAGGCCATTTTATAGGATTTATCTTGCGGAACACATGACCTACATTGGAGCATGGTATCACTTCTACACTACCATTACACATCCATGCCTTGAAAAACAGAAACAAATATTGAATAAAATTACTGTGATAGTCAAACAAGCTTACACCAGAGTTAAGTGGGGAATATTTTAAAACGGAAAAGTGGTATTCCATGTTTAATGTCCAATACTACGGTGGCCCATATACGACATTCCTTTTTTTTTTAGTTTTCGGTTAAAAAAAAAATTCTGAAGGCTGGGTGAAAACCTAAAAAATAAAAACCTAAAACTTATTTGGGGTTTTGGGTTTTTATTTTGAGTTTTCACCCGGGTGAAAACAGTTTTCACCCAGGTGGAAACTCATTTAGTTTTTAGTTTTTATTTTTATGTTTTCGGTTTTTATTTTTAGGTTTTCAGTTTTTATTTTTATGTTTTCGGTTTGTTTTTTTTTAGTTTTCAGAAAAAAAAAATTCTGAAGGCTGGGTGAAAACCTAAAAAATAAAAACCGAAAACATAAAAATAAAAACTAAAAACTAAATGAGTTTCCACCTGGGTGAAAACGGTTTTCACCCGGGTGAAAACTCAAAATAAAAACCCAAAACCCCAAGTAAGTTTTAGGTTTTTATTTTTTAGGTTTTCACCCAGCCTTCAGAATTTTTTTATTTTTTTTGAAAACTAAAAAAAAAAAAAACCGAAAACCTAAAAATAAAAACTGAAAACATAAAAATAAAAACCGAAAACATAAAAATAAAAACTAGAAACTAAATGAGTTTCCACCTGGGTGAAAACTGTTTTCACCCGGGTGAAAACTCAAAATAAAAACCCAAAACCCCAAATAAGTTTTAGGTTTTTATTTTTTAGGTTTTCACCCAGCCTTCAGAATTTTTTTTTTTCTGAAAACTAAAAAAAAAAAAACCGAAAACATAAAGATAAAAACTGAAAACCTAAAAATAAAAACCGAAAACATAAAAATAAAAACTAAAAACTAAATGAGTTTCCACCTGGGTGAAAACTGTTTTCACCCGGGTGAAAACTCAAAATAAAAACCCAAAACCCCAAATAAGTTTTAGGTTTTTATTTTTTAGGTTTTCACCCAGCCTTCAGAATTTTTTTTTTTACTGAAAACTAAAAAAAAAAGGAATGTCGTATATGGGCCACCGTACAATACAGACCTCAGCATCTTTTGGACAAAGCTAATACCATTAATGTTCCTAGAAGAGGTAGAGTTACAATAGAAGGACTGTAGCGATTTTGAAATGTAAGGTCCATAACATAACATGTGTTACTTGAGCAACTTTGGGGTATCAGTGAGCACCTTGAAAAGTATCCTACACTCTTACCTTAAAGGAAAGTTCCATATTTTCTCCTCCCCAGTAATCTAGCCCGGGATCGTAGGTGCCGATCAGTTTGAAGTACTCCCTATCTATTGTGAATAATCCACCAGGCATCGTTGGTGATCTGGAAAAAAATACTCAAGATCTTTTACCTTTGACTAAACCTTTGATGGTTTTAAATGGCCATCACTCACGAATTCACACAGAAAATATCATTCTATCAGAAGCTGCGAGGTTATTTTTTGGGCTATTCGCTTTTAATCTTGTTAAAGCGCTGTTTAGATTTCGTTGGTTACTTTAGTATAAGTTGGTTAATTGAATTTTAAAATTGGCAATATTAAATGATATAAATCACAATCGAAAATGTTTAATTACATAATATTCAACCATTTAACCACCTTACCCTAAAAAAAAACCATTACCATCTATAAAACAGGTATTTTGTGATCTAATGAAGGTTGAGAGCAATTTCAACACCCAACCCTTAAAGCGATACTACGTCTTAGAATGAACAAAAAAAATTTAATTTTCAAACTTGGTCAATAGGAGTATATATTCATCAGGGGACAAACCTAGTGGCATAACTATAAAACAGATTACCTAAATAATCTGATAAATCCAGAAAACTACGTTTAAATACAATAATTGATAAATGCCTTAATCCAATTTAAGGCATTTATCAATAATAATCTGAAATTGCATGAAAATTACATAGTTTTATGGGTTTATTTGATTCTGTTTGAATACTTTGGACACTGTTGATGAATATTTACTCTTATTGACCAAGTTTGAAGAGGTAGTATCGCTTTAAGCAGCACTCCTGTCACAAAACTTTGATCGACTGGGAATAAAAATTGTGAATATTTTTGAAAGAATATAGTTGATTTGATAGACTTAATGCACTGCATTTAAAGGGTCTGATGTAAAAATTACACAACCCTTGAAATCTCAAGTTGAATTGCTAAAAAACCAAAACCAGATTAACCAAATCCATGATTGCTCCCAAAACCTGCTGATAGAAAAGAGTAGGAGAAGAGTCCAGTTCCAGTCGGGAAAGAGGTTAATGGTAAGGGGGTGTTGGGAAAGGGAACTCAGCGGAATCTTTTTACGGGAATTAGTAGACCAATACATACAATACAAGAGTGCCGACCCAAAATCTTCAAAATTACGAACTAAAGTTATCCAAGAAATCATCCGAAACCATTAAATTCAAGTCAGACATCTCGTTTAAAAAGCTTCTACCTATTTTAAGTGCTTCAAGTTTGAATCCCTCTCAATCAAGGCAAGAAATGGGATAAAGCAAGGAAAGGTAACCTATCCCAATGTCTTTGGAATCGAACCTCATCGCTGCAATGGGATTTTCAGGTCGGGCCACAGTTTTCCAAGTGAAAGTTAAAGTCCTCATGTCCAATGTGCCAATCGATAACTGGATATAACCCTTGGTATAAAACGAATCGTCATGTATAACATTTATCATTGGAAACACCACACGTGTGGAGTCTTCGTAAATCCTTTCCAAGAGAGGTTCGAGCCAACCTAAAAATACATTTCAACATTCTAAAAAACAACCGTTGTTTCGTTTATGTCATGTTTGTGATCATGGTACATATGGGTTTTCACTTTTCAGGAAGGATACTTTGAATGAGCTGTACCTTTTAATCAAGAAAGGCAATCCAAAGATAAAGGGGAAGATAGTCTCTTCATGCATCAAGTACAAACTTAAGGTGAACATGTTACTTTAATGGTTGGAGTTATAATATGCAGATTTTGTGTTTTACCTATGTATTTAAATGTTGAGAGTCACACTACTTTGAAATGATTTAGTAAATTACACCAACTCACAACCCAGGGAGACCACATTACTGACGCCAGTGATAATGTATGATATTCTTTGTTGGGTTTGAAATGAAATGAAATGGAGTTTTACGTTTTACATTACTGCACCCACTGGGCTACATGCATGTGTATATTGAAAGATATGTTTTCACGTCTTACTGTTATTTTGTTCAAAACAAATAGGTATAAGACGTAAGAGGGATGGTGGGGGGGGGGGGGGGGGGGGGGGGGTGGCGATAATGGTGTTTGTGATTGTATGTAATCTGCTCATTGGGCAAGGGCACAGATCATAGTAGGTATTTGGGCATATATATATACAACCCTAACCCTAGTATAATTTTGGAACCAATGTTATACAATATCTGAGGTAGAATCGAGGAAGGGGTACGAAAAGTAGGTTTAATGGGTTTTTGCTATTCCCATTCTCCACTACTCTACGGTTATATTTCCTACACTCAAAGATTGAGGCAAAGGATTCGAACCTGACAGCATCTGTTGGGTCTAATTTACTTTGGATGCTTTCTGGAACTTTTCGCCACGAAAAAACTAAGTTGGCCATGTCAAGCACCCCATGAAAGAAGGGAGGAGCAATCTGAATACTAAAATCTCCATCAATGATATTAGCGATGGAGGGAAACACCACGTGGTTTGGCTCCTGATGAATTCTGAATAAAATTGGTTCTAGCCACCCTGGAAGTTAAAAGAATTGGAATTGTCGTAACGTACGTTGAAATTTTATATTTTGGTCGTCGATAAACACCAGAGCAACGTGACAACATCCACAGGAGACCCGTACATGCTAAGAAAACTGTTACAATTTTCACTAATATTAGAATAGTTCGTTGACCTTTTACAAAAAAAACTTCTATAACTTTTGAATTATGGCTTTAAACGGATAAATTTGATACATGTACTTTTGAATTATTCGTCCATGAATTACTACAATAGTGGCGTTAACTTTGATTCATTAAGTAGGAAGGCACTCTTGTCCCGTTAAAATGAAAAATAAAAATAAGTTTCATCAACTTGTGGAGGGCTGATAACGTCAATACTGTTAAAGGGAAGGAATTTTCTTCTTGAGAAGAGAAGGATATGAAGCAAAGGTATGAACAAATTTCCAGAAAAAAGGTTGGGTTGAACGTGTATGTTTTTTCTATATGCCATCGGAGAGTTGTCGAACCTGATGGCGTCTGTTGGATTCCGGTATTGTTTTACCCTCTTGTCTATTTCTCGCCAAAGGAAGATCAAGGAGCGAAGGTCAAAGATTCCTTCGTTATTGGCGATGCTAGTTTGAGTTAAAAATGTATCAGCGTCTATGTTTTCAATGTTAGGAAACACTACATGATGTGGGTCTTCTAAGATTCTAAATACCAAAGGCTCCAGCCATCCTATAACAAACACACAATTCCATTCATTACAATTTAATATGTCTCGACCAATTCTTCGTTAGCTATCTGAAAACTTTGGCCACCCTGCAAAATTCATTTGAATGACACTCCAGAAATCATTTTCAACGTGGATGCCAAGGAAAGCTGGAAAAAACTGGGTAATGGGTTAAGGGAGACCCACTGGTGCGATAAGAAGAAAGCAGAATTTGAAGTTCCAGAAGGTGAAGTAGCTATATAAGATTGTTTAGAAACCTGATTGGATCGGCGTCAGATTGGCGACGTTGGCGTTCCACATCGGGGATACCTTTCCATGTAAACGTCAATGCCTTCAATGATATCCCTCCAATTTTTTCTCGTCGTTGCTTGCGAGTCTTAAGTATGAAGGATTTGGCAGCAATGACTTGGATTACGGGGTAAACAACGTGTCTAGGATCATCGTCTACTCTATCTAACAGTGGCTCTAACCAACCTATGGTGAAAATGTATGAAATCCCGTTGCGAATTCTTTATAAAATTTGACGCCCAAAGCGACCGGATGTCGAAAAGGTGGACACAAGATTCTCCATTGAATTTTTCATTTCATTTCTAAATATAGTATGAGATCTGGGTGTTTGGAGGCATGCTCAACTGGGTTTTTTGGTCTTGTAATCCCTTCCAGAGGATCCACATCTGTAATATCACGTGTATTTAGTATGTTCGTTGTTATGGCCCTTGAATGTATGTTACATGTATATTACAATGTTCATTTTACAAATCCCGTTGAATCCAGGTTCATATCAATAATACATATATACATGTGTATATAACTGCAAACAGTACTGTTTCGGCCTTCTGGGCCTCATCAGTGCAGTGCTGATACTAATAAACGATACATGTTTATACCTACAACACGTAGCTAACAACAATTACAGACCTACTGTTACATAATAGAAAACATGGTATGCATATATTGAAGCTTAAAGGGATTGTAAAGCGTATAGCATCAATTTGCGCCATTCAAATTTCCATTCCGACGTCTGTAGTTCTTGCAATTCCACTAAACTAACGCGTCACTGACAGTGGTCTACCAGAAGCTACTACATGTATTGATATCTATGCAGATCACTGTCTGTGAATGGAATTGGAATGGCGCAAATTGATGCTATCAGTGTCCCCGATACACATACAAATTTTTAGAAATACGCTTTACAATCCCTTTAACGATTTACAAATCTACTGCTGTAGCTATACGTAGATCTCTATAGATGCCAAAGTACCAGACTATTTCTTCGTTGCAATAAGACGATTTTCACCTCTAAAGAATGTTCCTACCTGGAAAACATTCACAGTGAGAGTCCAAGAAGGTGACCGTCTTTCCTTTGGAGGCATCAAATCCCAGCATTCGAGCCCTTGTTAGTCCGACCCGTGTTGGAGATCTGATTAGCTTGACTTTATCTAGTTTACTGATGTATCTGTCCAATGGTGCCCCCAGATGCCCTGCAATAAAAAGTTATTGTGTGAGACTTAGCCGGAGCAATGCCTTCCTACAGGGGACAAGTAAAGCTAGCAGATGAGATGAGCTCAAATGATTTGTTCAAATAAGCAAGAGCTACTTCTGTTGAAAATGGGTAATTTAACCAATTACGTGTATTGCAGACAAACCTGGCTTTAATTTCTATTCTTTAAACGTGATAATGAACATTTATCAAAGAAAAATAAATCATCTACATTCCAGAAGGACATAATATACTTACTCATGTCAGATAAGTCATCCACTAGGATTACCTCCCTTAGTAAAGATGGCGGTGATCTGTCTATGACACTGTGAACGGTCCTTAATAACGTGGACCAGGCCTCGTTATTGAATACTATAACTACACTAGTATCTGGAAGTTTATCTATCTGATACTGTTTATGTTTACATCTATAAGAAATAGTGTTAATTAACAAAGATACATGTATAAGAAAATGTCATGATTATTGCTTTTCAAGCCAGTATTTGCGATAGTGACGTCACGACGAGTTTTTGTGGCAAAAAAAAAACAGGACAGGAAATCGGATCGGAACAATGTAAATAGAAATTATTTGTGTCTTTGAAATACATTTTCAACATGCAGAGGCTAAAAAATCTATTTGAACCTTTTGACTACGATATATTCAAATGTCATAAATACTTGGTTGATTGGCTAATTTAGCATCAATATCTCAATAGAAGCAGTTGCTGCACAGGAGTTGGGAATCAACAACGAACTATTATCCGATACTTACTCGGGTATTCTACTGTCGTTTAAAGAACGGTGAAGAGAGATCATATCGCTGGCGTACTGGTTGAATTGATTGTGGGTCCAACCAGCATCATACGTCTTCTTCTCGTCTTCCGTCAGATCATCTCTTTTGATGTTCACACCAGCACCTCCTTCACCTTTAGTAGATAAAACACATGTATTTATTCCTTCATATACTTCACCCCTTTATAACGCCAAACTCTCTATAACGCCAAATTCGGCTTTGTCCCGAGATTGGTGTTATAACGGAGTTTAACTGTATAGCAATCGCATTCAAAAATGCGGTCCAATGTTTACTCGACCATCTTTGCCAAGTAGTAGAAACACCATTAGCTTCAATAATAAGATCTGTTCGTATTTAAGTTCTTCAACGTTCACCATCTTTATCCAAAAGCAGATAAAGCATTAGCATCAAACGCACAGCCAATTGGAATAGTTTATTTTCTTTTGAGTAAAGTTTACCTTACAGAAAAATTGTGAAAAGCTATTGTGATTTAGATCTAACTAACCTGGTCCATTTTTATCGACATCTTCTTGACCTTCTGGTTTCAGGTCCCCATGATTAAACACTACGACCTCTTCTTTAGGTTCATCTTCCTTCTCTTCTGCCTTCTCGACAGCCTTCTCTTCTACCTGTCCACCATCTTTCATTTCTATCAAAGCTTTTCCTGCTTCTTCTTCAGCCTCTTTCACCTGTTCGCGTATTTTCGCACGTTTGGCCTCTACGTCGTCATCTTGAGCCTTGATCCTAGCAGCAGCAATGTCATTCTTTCCCGCCACGTCATTTTGTTCTTCTGCTGCTTTATGAATCAACGGCGCGAGGTGATTTTCTCCCTCCACGTCATTTTCGGCTATATTGTCTTGTAAGTCTTTGTGATTTTCTTGATCATTTTGATCATTCAAGTCCAAATTTCCCGCTTTTTGCCCTGCTTCTGCTTTGAAATTATATACCCCGTTATCGTCCTGATCGTTTGCTTCTTTATATTTTGAACGCGGGAAATGATCTGCAGATTTATCGAGAATTAATATGGTCACTGCGAGGTAGGCAAACCAAATAATAGGAAGGGCTAAGATTAATTTAAAGATGGATTTTGATCTCCGAAATCTCATTATGGAAAGTCTTGTACACACACTGTTAAATAAACTATTAAGTTTTACACCAAAAGCGTTGGCTAATGGCTTGTCATTTTGCACGTTATTAAAATAGGATTTTTTTAAAGATGTTCCTAGAGGTATTTGGTGTCTTTGTACTATAAATGTGTGGTTTTTTTTTTGTCGTTTATTCGATGCGCTATGTCATAGATATGTAAATCCAACTATTTTTGTTTTAATTCCCCCTTATTTCTTATGCATAGAGAATAAATTTTATTAGTAATTTACTGATGAGTTCTTGATTATATCACAGCGCTACTTTATCATAAGGTGATTATAACAGGATTTTATAGTTTTGAAACTTAGTTACGTCGATGAACTTGTTTATGGTCACTGATATTTCGAGATTTCGTTGTACGTGGAAATTAGGGTCTTGCCATCTGTAAAACAAGAAGGGAAATGTTGAATAAGATAATGATGATGTTGATGAAGTTGATGATGATGATGAATATGATGAATATGATGAATATGATGATGAGTATGATGATGATGATGTTGATGATGATAATGAATATGATGATGACGATGATGATGATCAGCACAATAAGAAATAAAAATTTACATAAATTTCCTTTTTATCAATCCAATAAGGTACAGCATAGTCTGAAATAAAATGTATTTCATTTTCTTAGTCCAATAGGCTGTTTCGCGGCGGCAACATACGGCTCCAAGGTCAGTAACATCCGTATTTTGGACCCCTTTTGAACAAGCTTCTGTAGTTGGTTTCAAAGCTGAATGCATTTGAATGACAATTGTGTATAAAGGTTTGGAAATTTGGAATTTTACATGCAAATAGGACAGATTCTTCAGCTGAATTCAAGCCATGCAAAATATTCACCTATAGCCTACAATTTTTATTTCTCACAAATAGATACATATACATGTAGTAAGTAATCTGTCTATGACTCATGGATTGTTTTATACTTGATGAAGCATGTCTTTTGATTTTCATATTTGAAATCATTTAATTAATGATATTCAGATTTATCTCAACACATGTTTAAACATTGTCTGGATCAAACTCGCGAAATGATAAATAACAAATTAAAGTTGAAAAGATGTCATTGCGATTGATTTTGTTCTGGAATCTAGAATTACTCGAACTAGAAAACACAAAGATTTGCATTAACATACCGCTATCAAAGAACCGTTCTCGGAACGTTTAAATTAGTTGAATTAAAAAAGAATTCCAATGAGTGCCGATCAAAAAAGGCCATGTTTTTGGATGCGATTTTGATTTACGGAATTGTTTTGCTTGTACGGATTTTATTAAGAATATTTGATAAATGATTATAATTTTGTTTAAAGGGCCATTCTGCTTTTTTGAAAAGAGTTTCCATTATCAAAACAATCGCAAATACTACCTGAGAGTATTTTTAAAGTATGCTTATTGTATCTCTATATCTTCTTGATCAAACTGAATTTGGTTTTAAAGGGTTAATTACAAACAGGGAGTACTTATTGTTAATTAAATAATTTGACCTAGTTTTGGTGTTTGCCCTTTAAATGGCTCAATATTTCTAGCTGAAACCTTTAAAATACACAAGAGGTACATTTCTCTACAATTAGGCGTTTATTTTACTCAAATCCGTTCAGTAGTTTCCTATCAGCGTCCAAAAAACATAACACACTTAAAAACCTTACGTATAAGGCATGTTTTTAGCGTTTAAAAATTAACGGCTGGACTTTCAGATACATTAAAGGGCACATAGTTACAGATTTTGGTATAAAGTTTTCACAAATTTGAGCAAAAAAAATGTTTGACCTAAAAAAAATTCAGACTGTCCCTTTAATATGACCCATCTTTCAAGATGTAGATCTCGGTGTTTGAAAGCAGACTACGTAGATTTTCAGACTGTATCATATGTTTGATACAGTTTGGATACGTTTGAATGAAAGTAAGTATAGATTTCTCATGGTTCTTTATTTATGTTTAAGTAGTTACAGCTGTCGTCAGTGACCGAATAACAGTCAAAATTGATTTTTAAAACAATATTCGACAGCCTTTCAATCTTGTCAACTGCAATAGGGGATCGATGTTTGAATGATAGGCCATGCTTAACCAATTTAAGCCATGCTAGGTTATGATTTAAACAATATTTTATTTCTACATTACATATAATGTTTTACAGAAAATAACTAAGGTTTCGGAAACAAGCCGAAGCTTATGCTAATCCGGCACCTGTTAGATTATATCAGATCATGTTAGATTATGTCAGATCATGATAATCCCTGCTAAGATATGCTCACCGACCATCACAGGCCATGCTTACTATGCCAGGCCATGCTTACTATGCCAGACCATGATAAAACCCTGTTAAGCATGTATACCATGATAAAACATGTTGAAACGGACTGACGCATACAGAAGTTGTCGCGTGTAAGCACTGTCATGTTCTTGAAAGAGGTCTGGGTAGGAGAATTTACAAATTTACAAATTTGGCAACACTATTTAATTAAATCTAGTCAAAATATATCTTGTCAAATAAAACATATTGCTAAGCATTTGTTCTGGTGTCGCTTATTTTATTGATTATATGAAGTTAGTAAACCATACAATGTTAGTAAAACATACGATGTTAGTAAAACTTAGTAAAACATAAAACACTTAATTGGTGATGTAAAAGCTTTTGCCAGAAGAGCAGCTTTAATCCACTCTTTCCACAGATTTCCAACGATTTTATCCCCCATGTCAAAAAACACCAAAGATAGGGGTTTGAAAAAATAGGTGGTATCTCACCCCCGGCCCGGGGTATAGTTTTTAAGACAACGATCAAAAACAAAATGTACTTCACAATTTTAACAACAGCTATTATGTTGGCCTCCAAAACTACTGAAATTGCACAAAAATCGCACAATCCCTTCAACTTTACCCCTACCTAAACATTTATCTTTCATTTTCTGTATAATATGTGCTTTCTATATAAGGCATAATCTTAATTAATGAAGTACGAGTCGTATTTTTGACTTTCGAACGCTGATTATTATGTACACATGGGGATTTGAAGGCTTAAATTTCCAGGGAGAATTGAAAACATCATTACAGATTAGTTTAGCTAAGAATTCCCTAATTCATTTTTGGTCGAACAGTTAATGAACATATCACTTTAAGGATCGTTTCCAACGCTTCATTAAATCTTACAAAGAGAAATTTAACTTACCTTATTTCTTAAGGTTCACCGTCAAGTTTACAGAATGTAAAATATGATATTTACAGGGTCAATACAGTTGTGAGCGACGTGTTGTATCAAATCGAACTTATTATATTATATTCAAATCTGTCGCCATGAATATCGATTTCGTAGGTTTTTAACGTGTATTGACAGATCGGAATGGTTATAATTTAGTTGCAATTTAGTTTAAATCCACAAATTTAGATATGCGGATTCTCTGAAAGGGTTGTCAAAGTTAACAACCTTTAAAGGGATTGTAAAGAGGTTTTTCTTGTTCTCATGCGTATTGGTGAAACTGATAGTATCAATTTGCACCATTCTAATTTTCAATCAGACATCTGTGG
The DNA here is from genome assembly GCA_029955415.1 of Lottia scabra. Lineage (NCBI taxonomy): Eukaryota > Metazoa > Mollusca > Gastropoda > Lottiidae > Lottia > Lottia scabra. Next base: position 4,005,826 of record JARJEI010000015.1, read on the forward strand.
TTCCAGCAATTCTATTTATACTAAGTGAACTATACTTGTATTACAGAAGACCTTTGTGGCGGTGACCTCCTTAAACAAATTAGTCTAAGAGGGTTTTCTGGAACCACAGACGTCTGATTAGAAATTGTGAATGTTGCAAATTGATTATATTGGAAGTCCCGATACACATAAAAAATTTAGAAAAAAAATCTTCACAATCCTTTAAATACGTAGGCCATAATAATCAGTAGCTTATTAACAGTATCTTGTCCATGCCAAAAACACTTGATATATGTCCAGAGAGTTAAATAGAACTTATTATAATCCATATGTATATGTCTAAATATCCACTTCCAATTTCAGCTTATCCTTAAGCTCCCTTCCATATACAATCAAGTTTCAAAGGTTTTAAGGTGGGATATATTTCCTGATAATGGCGAATTGGAAGGATAACATTTTCCCGCAATAATATGCTTGAAGTAATGTGAAAATCATAATGATGAAAAATGTGTCACATGCAAGCAACGGTTAGATCATTAAGATCGTATATATTGTTACAAAAGTAACATGCTGGTATCAAGACTTCAGATTTGTAAATTTTATTATTTTGTGAACCTAACCTAAGCTTCTATCGACTTCATATTAAAATTTAACTACAGATATAAAGACGACATTCTAGAGTGCACTTGGTTGAAGTTGAAAGCTCAAAGTGATAACTGGCGTCTCAGGCTTTTTAGATTGTGAACATAAGCTATGATCACTGGGATGACGACGCAACCTATAAGTAACGAGCTGTGTTTTGTCTCATTGTAAAAGGCAAAATATTGGAATTTGTAATACAGACGTTAGGCTAAAGAATGAGATGTATCTTCGATTTATTATTATGTCTATAAGACGATTATAAGAAACTCTTTAGAGAATTGACAACAGTAAATCCTGTAGGATAATTAATGTTGTTGCATCTAAAAGGATGGTTTGTATTGGAATCGGAATGGTAGAAACGAAACACAACGCAGTTGTTGAAGTAAACGTGTGATCTGAAACAGAAAAAGAATAGTTTTGTGGACTATCTAAATTGAAACTGAATTGCAAAGAATTGGTGGATAGAAATCAAAAGAAATGGTTTAAAATAATTGCGAACCTTTCAAAGAGATAGAGACGAAAGAAACATAGGAAATGTATGCGCTGTTCTTATTCGTACTCTGCAATTTTCTCTGGTACCAAAGTGGGCTGTGTTCCTCGGATTTCCGGCATTTCCAGAACATCGCATCTTTCAATGACTTTGATCTTCCAGAAAACCTTACTACTGGATCCCCTAATGTCCGTAGTCGTTTAGAGTGTTTTATTACGTGTCAAAAGACTGCTAATTGTGTGACAATTTTTGTGAGGGTGGGTAGTACTTTGGAGTGTAAATTTAGTGAGAAGACTGCAGAAGAACTAAATGGTCAGCTCACGAAAGGGAACAAATATAGATGCTTTGCGCAATATTCTGGTAAGCTTATAAATATTTTGTATATTTTTTTTATAAAATTTTAATACATTTTCTTATTTTGGCAATTTATATCATTTTTATATAGAAATATTTTTCATTTTGAAGGGATTTTATAGAGGCTTTCTAAATTTTTTAGCTTCAATTAGAACCATTCCAATTTATTTCAAGCTCCAAAGGATCCTCGAAAATGCTGAACATTCCGCTTTATTTAAACTTAAGGCGTGTGTCCACATTCGCGTTTTACGTCGCGTAAAACGCGTCGGAATACGCCTCAAAAATAATATTACGCGGCGTAATACGCTTCGTTGTACTCTGTTCACATACGCGTAAATGGAGGCGTATCCTTTTTTAGAGTTTTCTCACGTGATATATTGAGTGAAATTTCATTGGTTGACAACTATGAATGGGACGCGTATTACGCCAAGCGATAACGCCCGAAACCCCTTGAGAGGTTATGAGCGTATTACGCGTCGTCGGAAAACAAAACGCCTATGTGGACAAGGTACTATTAAAATGCTCTCTAGGGTTTGTTGGCGTTTTCACGACGCGTATTACGCGAATGTGGACACAAGCCTTAAATATTCGATGATGTCACTTATTGCGCAATATACTTGAATCACATAATGACTACAAAAATTGACGACTTAGTTTAAATAGATTTTGTTGGAATCACAGTCGTCTGATTGTAAATTGAAACGATGCAAATTGATGGTATCAGTGTTTTTTCAAAACATTTTTACAACTGTTTGTTTAAGTTTGGGACTAGAAAGAGGTGACCGCCAACTGTTAACGTAATGTTTCAATTTTTGATATCATATCTACATTGGCATACAACAGAAAAGCTCTTACAAATCATTTTTGCTTTCAATGAACCTTGGTTCCCAACCTTTTGGACTCTTCGTACACCTATTTTTTTAAGCAATCTCCTGCTACCCCTACACCAACTCTAACATAAAAGTCAAAGGATATTTGTTGTTTGATATTTAATATAATTTCTAGCGACTATTACAACAGTTGTAGATGATTGACTTATGTATTTATTGTTAAATATTAGATATTATGTCAGTTATATAATATATTAATTATAAAGTAGATTGATTAATAGTATATAACACTACTTTTTAAAAATTGTCTAAGAGGCTATTCTCATGTACCCCTTGTGGTGTTCGCTGGTAGGCCTACCCCCAAGGGATACTAGTACCCCAGGTTGGGAGCCGAGGTCTTAGAAATCTTTGTTAAAAGCTTCTTACAAACTTAGATAAGATGCTTTCTATCGTGATGACATTATTTACATGTATTGGGTTCGTGTTCAATCACTATACCTTGAATCCGATCAATCGGAATTGCTGTGAATTTAAACAATAGTTTATTCGGCACATTGTTGTACATATCCTTCTTTTTTGTTACATTTGTAATTCAAAACAATAGTTAATGGGTTTGCTTTAATCGATTCCAAACTTCAAGCCTAACTGCTTTTTGAAGATGTTGGGATAAACAGAGTTTCAGACGCTTTCATTGTGAAATCAAAACAATAATCATATTTTTAAAAAGATGAGTTCTACATTGAAACCAAAATTAGACGTTAAGTGATATTTTTACTAGATTGCTTTCAAAGATATCAATACTAATATCACGTAAGAAAACAACCAAATCATAAACATAGACAGTTTATTTTACTTTAGAGGGCTTAGAAATTGTAATTTACAAAACAATTCTTTTGTTATCAAAGCTACTTACAACTCAAAATCTGGAGAAGAGAAAAGTACCATTTCCGTTTTACAAGTAGCTAAGTGCGTTACCTTCGATTTTAACTATTAAAGTCTCGGTTCCCAACCAGGGGTACTAGTACCCTTTGGATAGTACCCCTTGGTACTATTATTAATCAATCTACCTAATGTTAGTTTATTTCACCTTATAATTGACATATAACATCTTTTATTACATACATGTGTAATACTATGACAGCCAATCATTGAATACAAGCCCATGTAATAATTGAATCCATATTCAACGGTCATTGAATACGGTCGGAACTATTTTTTCTACTGACTCGCGAATGACGCCATCTTGTTTTTTTTTTATCTCACTTAGAATATTCCCAGTTGCATCACAAGTTTCAATTTAAACAAATGATGATGAATTAACATAAATTCTTAATTTAAAACATGTCCAAACAAAAATAGTCTACAAAACCCATAAAGAACACCGTAATTAATGTTTTTGAAAGCAAAATAGCATTGGTTACGTGTTGAACGGCATTGGGAATAGCCTATTTATAGCCGGAAAATAATTTTGGAAATCCCCTGTTTAGGCTAGTAGTCTCTATCACCTAGGCGTAAGACTACTTCTCTCATAACCTTATCACACAATTTTTGTTGTACGTTTTTTACTGTACATGAAAAACCTACACTCCATTCAAAACAACGATAGTGTATGTAATAAAAGTAGAACTGCACACGAGTCTATAGGAATTCAATATTGCACTCGGGGCTTGGCGGCGGGATATCACTCGTGTGCTACGCACACTCGTGATATCCCTACGCCAAGCCCCTCATGCAATATTGAATTCCTATAGACACGTATGTGCAGTTCTACTATTATATTTAACAATAAATACATCGTCAATCACCAACAACTGTAATAGTGGCTACAAATATCCTATGACTTAAATGTTGGCTCTTATTGTTTATGTATTATTACGGTGGCCGAAGGGGGTACCAGGAGATTGTGTTTAAAAATAGGGGTACGAAGAGTTCAAAAGGTTGGGAACAAGGGTTTCAATGCATAGATATTTAAATAAAATGCATATCAAATCAGTTATAATAATTAGTCAAAGATTTTAATAACCGGTTTGTTATAAGATTTGGTCATTTTGGAATTGTACATGCAAATTTGTTTGGATTCTACAGTTGAACTCTACAATAATGCAGGCCTAAGTAAGCCATTCATGTATATTTTGTAAAATAAAATCACAATATTGATAAATATTATTAACACATAGTTACTAATAAGTCTATGCCTGGTGAATCGCTTTACGCTTGGTGACGCCAGTTTTTGAATCACATATTTGAAACCATTTGATTATTAATATTCAGATATTTCTCAACTTAAAGGGAATGTTTGACTACTTTGAGGTTAGAAAACTTGTGTCATAATTATTGAAAGTTATTGACCAAAGGAAATGAGTACCTTACATTATTTCTGAGTTGCCGCTGATTTTTGAACGCAAGATTTATGTAAACGGGTGGACGGATTAAAGCTAAATACAATGTAAACCCAAAAATGTCTCCTACTTATTCTGATCTGGTTTTTAGTATACTGTATATCATTAAGCACACTCCGTTTTGGTAGTGAACCTTAAAAAATCAGGTTGGTCAGGTAGATTGGCTACAAAGATGGAATTTCATATTTCAGAAATCTTTTTTGTTCATGAAAATAGTCAGACATTCCCTTTAAGATTAAAACCTAGATTACAATCGTGCTGCAAATCGTGATAATGGAAATCCCGATCCAAATCAGATGTTGAGGCATCGTGAGATCAGTCGTGTTAAACGTTTAGAACCGTTCAACACGATCCATTATTGTTACTACCGATCATCGTATCATCTTATCGTACATTAACAAAGCGCTACGGATCGCATCTTACCGTGATTCCAGTCGTGGTTATTGGAGTCAATCTTAGCCCACAGATTGGACATCCGTAGCTGATTTCATTAGGAACAATTTTAAAGTACAATGTATTATTTATTTCAGAAAGTACATCAGATAATGGAAATACACCTGACTACACAACCTACGACCATATTTCTACAATCAAACCTTTGGATTTGGACGCATCGAGTTCGGATTGGTCTACGATTGACTGGAATGAAAGTTCGGATATGATTCAGAGTTACTCCGATTTAGCATTGTCTCCTTCAGAACAAATTCTCTCTTCGCAAACCTTTCAGCCATCAAATACCGTTGTGCCGACCATGGATGAAACAACAATCTTTGAAACGTCTCCAGCGTTTGAGGTATCTGGGACAACAGCTTCAGATCGTTCAACGATCACTTCATCTTTTACGATCTCGTCCATGACATCAGTTGCGTCCACGACATTGAGTTTTGCGACACGTTCTATAAGTATTAGGGCCACGAGGACGAGGTTGACAGCTGCTGCCGTGTATCCAATATCGGTAGGGGCTTACGTTTCACCAACAAAGTCGCAGACGGTAACGATGTCTTGCTCAGCTGACGACACCTCGGGAGAGGACAATAATTGTAGTAATGGTGACAGCGATGTAAACGTAAGTGTGGAAGACGGAAGTGCCGATGAAAACGTTGATCAGGAGGACGAACGGAAGTAACTAAGATGAATAGTAAACGGCGTATGTAGAGACAATGTATGATCAAATTATGTTCTATACAATATCGTTGGGTCGTAATAGGCAAACGAACGACGGACAGAGGATCTCAAGTCTTGAGTCGTTTATAAAGCCCGCTTCGTGGGGCTGGTTATAGGGGGATTAGTCTAAAGTCGAAATTAATAACTGTTTGATGTGTTTTTAATGTGATAAAAAGTTTAATTTACGTGCAAAATTTTCGATTGGCCGAAGGCAGGTGTTTACTTTGCCTGAGGGTAAATACGCCTCGGGTTAGAAAAACTAATAATTGATACTTTATGTGATGAACTCATATTGTTGTTCATTATAGGTAGGCTACTTATTTACCATCATCCCAATGTCATACCTTTCTCCTTTACTATATGTACGGTAGTTAAAGAGAATAACTTGACCACGGGAAGATGCTTATTTACCTAAACTGTCTAAACTGATGTGGATTTGGGTAGCCTAAGATAATAAATGTTTTAAAGGGGCACAGGCTTCATTTTCGCGGGTCGATTTGGATAAGTTTCAGAAACGGGGATTTTTTAGCTCAGCAATTTAGTACTGGTTATCACAACTCACCATTGAAATTTGAGCCTTCAAATCCATGTGCATCCATAATTATTAGCATTTGAAAGTTATAATGCCCTACTACACATTAGCGATACTATGCAATATAGAAAAGTCATCTATAGAAATAGAAGGAGAAATGTCTAATTTAAGGTATATTTGAAGGAAATACGCAATTTTCGTGGGAATTGTCCGGGTGATTTTTCAAGGGGTAATCCCCTTGGGGGCAATCCGTTCCACTTAAATAGATCTATTCAGCAGACAGAATCTGTAAGTCCCTAGAAGTATAAGAATCTAAATAACTCTGATTCATTTTTGAAATAGGAATGCAGAGCCATACATACGTACAAGGAAAGGGTTCTGGGAGTGGGTTGCCTGCTGTAGTGGACCTAATTACTCTCTAAGTCCTTTAAATTGGCGAGGAAATTTACATAAACCTGAGGTTGAAGGGTATTTGAAATAGATAAAATAGAAACGAAACTAAATCCTTAAAACTCTCGTATTCTCAATTTTGATCAAAACCCTTGTAGTCTGAATCTGGATCAATTCAAGAGTTTAGTCCCCTGTTTGTAAATCTTTAATTAAAAGTTATAAAAGGTAAACCAGGAAGTAGACGTTTATAAAGACGGTAATTGCAACGAACGTTTCTTTGAAAAAAAGACTGGTTAACCCAAACAATCTCCACGTTCATGTCTATGGCCGACAAAAGTTGATTTGCGAAACATATTGCAGCGAAAAAATAGAATTTCGTCATTCATAAGTTATCGTGAAGAATTTTCTCTCTTAAAAAGATAATATGGCGACTGTTCAAAGTCTGAAGAAAAAAATTAAAGAGTTGGAAGCCGAGTTGGAGAAAGAAAGAAGAGAAAAACAAAATGTCGTGCGGCCGAAAATATCTCAAATGAGTTCTGAAGTTGTCGATTCGAACCCTTACAGGTGATTACTTCATTTTTTATTTCACTCTCTACCATGTCAAAACAAATACTAAGATAAATAAATATTAACAAATATTTATACTGGGAGTGGATTCTTGTAAATGGATTAAAAATGGACAAACCCAGTTTGGTATTTTCAATTGCAGTGCTGCCTTCTGGAACTGTTGTTAGAAATGCTTTATTTCAATTATCCTCAATGTTATTTATTTCAGTCGTTTGATGGCTTTAAAAAGAATGGGTATAGTGGATGACTATGAGGTAAGATAAACTTCATAGGGGAAGTGAGTTCTTTCTGCCCACCTGCACTGGTCTAGCCCTGGGCTCTAATTCACCTGCCAAGATATTGTTATTCACCACTTACTGAATAATAGATTTTGAAGGAAAAGAGAACATGTGTAAAGAATTAAATTTATGTTAACTGGAAAACCTGAACAAAATGAAAAATTACTGAATATATATATATATATATGTCTTGGGTAATTCTCCAGCTAAAATTGTTACAGTATTTTATCTTATAACTGTTAAATTAAATGTGTATTTTTGTAGAAAATTCGAGATTACACTGTAGCAGTAATTGGAGTAGGAGGTGTTGGCAGTGTAACAGCTGAAATGTTAACAAGATGTGGAATTGGAAAGGTAATACTCACTGTTATTTAGATAGAATAGCCGGTACCTCACCTGTTTAAAACTTTGAAATCGTTATGACATATTTGCTTAGTTAAAGGGGACAAAAGTAGCCAGTTAATTAGAACAGTAACAAGTCAAAACGGTAAAAAAAAGGTAACAAACCTGTCAAAACAGTAACACATAATATTTGGTTACAACGGTAACAAATCTGTCAAAACTTTTGACAGACCTGTTACCTATTTGACTTTATTTTTTTGTTACCGTGTTGACTTGTTACCGCTCTAACTGGCATTCCAGCCAAATAGTGATTGTAGGTTTTAATCTTGGTCTATGTTAAAGTGTATGTTGACTTCAACTTAATAAGGATGTTGGTTGATAGTCTGGAAAAGATTAATGTGGTGATTCTTGTACAGGAACCAGCTGAATAACTTAAAGGGTTTCCAAGAATAAGCTTATTTTTGTCAAATGTTAGCAGATCCAGGATAATCAAAGTTGTTTGTAAAAAATCTTTGTTTCTATCCTTAAAAAAATTGTGCTCAGGTTTAAACAAAAACAGGTATGCACAAAGTCAGTGTTACAGTTCTTAGAGCTTAAAGGCAACATTTGAAGTTTATTTCCACAGAACTGTAACTGCCACTGCTATATTATCAGTATTTTCAGTGATTTTTCTGTACCTTTCAGTTGTTTAATTTTAAAGGTTGTGTTTTGATCTATTTCAGTTGTTATTATTTGACTATGATAAGGTAGAGCTAGCCAATATGAACAGATTATTTTATCAACCTCATCAAGCTGGTTTAAGTAAAGTAGAGGCTGCTGAAAGAACACTCAAGTGAGTAGGCTTTAAAGCCATGCCATCAAAGGTCTCTACAGTATTCAAACAGAATCCAAAGATCATAAAAATCATATGACTAAGTAATTTTCCACAAAATTACAGGTTATTATTAATATTTTGTATATGATATATACAGTAGTATTCTGGATTTATCAGATTATACAGTATAGTTATGACATCAGATATATCATTATATAATGATTATAAACTTTTATTTGCCAAATTTGAGAATTTTTCTTTTTTGATCATTCTAAGAGGTAGTATTCCTTTAACTCCATTATAATTTGTGTTGTGTATAAAAGTCAATGCAACTCAGTTACTCTGTGTACTGTAGTTGTAATAAATGTTCATGGATTTCAGGATTTGAAAAAGTATAGCTTGACTTATTCTGCTGTCCTTGAAAAAATTCTCTCTCCTGCTTATCCCATTTTTATAAGCCCATGAAGAAGTCAAATTGTAGGAAGTATAACATCCATTACCTTCATTGCAGTTCTGTGATATTTGATTCAATTTTGTTGAGAAAAGCCAAAAAGTAGGCTTGAACGAAATATAGTAAAATAGAGTTGCTTCCCTTGCAATGTTGATTTATTTGATTATATTTTGTAGAGAAATCAATCCAGATGTTGAATTTGAGGTTTATAATTACAACATTACCACCATGGAAAATTTTTCTCATTTTATGGACAGAATCAAGTAAGTAATTCATTCTGGGGAGACAGGGAAAGTTCACTCACAGACTCACAGACCATGGGAGTGAGGGTATGCAATCCCCATACAAACACCAGTCATCAAATAAACAAGATAAATACTATCCCCCAATCCCTTAACTCTTCCTCTGTTCTAGTTAAAGTAACTGTTACTGTGATTTCTTGTCTAAGTTTAAATATCATGAGTTGACCCATAAACGTTTCAAAGTTGCAATTTCATAAAACATTAAGAAAAGAACTCTTACTTCTCTCTCTCTTAAAAACAGTCTTGTGGGCAAATGCTTATTGTTTCTGCCAATTATTTATGTTACAGAACTGGTGGGTTGAAATCAGAAGAGCCAGTTAACTTGGTGTTAAGTTGTGTGGATAATTTTGAAGCAAGAATGGCAGTAAATACGGTAGGCTGTATTATTATTAGTGGAATTGTCAACAACGCATAATTTTATTTATATATCTATTCCTTTCCTTTCATTTAAATATCTATTATGCATTCATTTCATTTATATATCTATCCATTTCCTTTCATTTATTTATCTATCCATTTATTTATCTGTCTATTTCATTTATTTATCTATCCATCCATTTATTTATCTGTCTATATCATTTATTTATCTATCCTTTTATTTGAATTGAATTGTATATATTTCATTATATATATCCATTCACTTATATAGATATTCATTCATTTCATTTATCTGTCTATCCGTTTATTCATTCATTTCATTTATCTTCTATTATTATAGGCATGTAATGAACTAGGACAGAATTGGATAGAGTCTGGTGTTAGTGAGAATGCCGTATCTGGTCATATACAGTTTATTATACCAGGAGAGACATCTTGTTATGCTGTAAGTCATTAAACATGTTTTAATTATTTACTCTAATATCAAATTTTTTTTTATCAAGAAAGTGTCAATAGTTTGCTTCTTATTCAACAGAGCAATTGTACGGAACCTATTTTCATGATAAGGCATGAATGGTGATTTGACAGTATTTTGTAGTTTTATATGATGATATGACATTTTTTTTTAGATTTTTAATCTTAATTTCATAACTATTAAATTTACAGTGTGCTCCACCCTTAGTTGTATCCACTAAAACAGATGAAAAAACACTCAAACGAGAAGGTGTGTGTGCAGCTAGTCTACCTACAACCATGGCTGTAGTCGCTGGTTTTCTAGTCCAAAATACGCTCAAGTAAGAAACTTAACATGTCATTGTATAGGATGTCTCATTTGATTGGCATATAGTCCTGTCATGCTGATCCTGTTTGACTCTTTTTCTTGAAATTATTTTTTTTTGTCTGGAAATGGGTGTGGCTATTAGTACATCACTAAATCTGTGTGACATATTTAACTCCGCCTCTAGTATATATCAGAAAGGCTGTTTGATTTGACCCCGCCTTTAGTATGAGTATGGCCATTAGTATATCATAAATTCTGTTGTTTTTTTTCTCCAGATATTTATTAAAGTTTGGAGATGTGAGTTATTATTTAGGATATAATGCTCTACAAGATTTTTTCCCATCAATGACATTACGACCTAACCCTACGTGTGATGACAGACATTGTCTCAAACAACAAAAAGCATTCCAGGTATGGTATAGTTGATTCTGTTTACCCTTCTTCACCTAGATGTCCGTGATAGCCCCTGCAATTGGTGATATTATAGCTATTGCTATTTATAGCTGTTGTACATGTATTATCAATATAACTTGGACAGTGTATTCAAAATCTGCTCTTGTTTAACACCACATCTTTCAAAAAATAGAATTACCCTGCTCAGGAAGTGACAAGAAATCTTTGGAATAAGGTGGAATATTATTTTTTTTTCATTACTTCAATACATTTTAATTCCCTTGTCTTCATACTTTCTAATTCCCTTGTCTTCATACTTTCTAATTCCCTTGTCTTTATACTTTGTAATTCCCTTGTCTTCATACTGTCTAATTCCCTTGTCTTCATACTGTCTAATTCCCTTGTCTTCATACTGTCTAATTCCCTTGTCTTCATACTGTCTAATTCCCTTGTCTTCATACTTTCTAATTCCCCTGTCTTCATACTTTCTAATTCCCTTGTCTTTATACTTTCTAATTCCCTTGTCTTCATACTTTCTAATTTCCTTGTCTTTATACTTTCTAATTCCCTTGTCTTCATACTTTCTAATTTCCTTGTCTTTATACTTTCTAATTTCCTTTACTTCATACTTTCTAACATACTTTCTAATTCCCTTGTCTTGATACTTTCTAATTCCCTTGTCTTCATACTTTCTAATTCCCTTGTCTTTATACTTTCTAATTCCCTTGTCTTTATACTTTCTAATTCCCTTGTCTTTATACTTTCTAATTCCCTTGTCTTTATACTTTCTAATTCCCTTGTCTTCATACTTTCTAATTCCCCTGTCTTCATACTTTCTAATTCCCTTGTCTTCATACTTTCTAATTCCCTTGTCTTAATACTTTCTAATTCCCTTGTCTTCATACTTTCTAACACACTTTCTAATTCCCTTGTCTTCATACTTTCTAATTCCCTTGTCTTGATACTTTCTAATTCCCTTGTCTACATACTTTCTAATTCCCTTGTCTTCATACTTTCTAATTCCCTTGTCTTCATATTTTATAATTCCCTTGTCTTCATACTTTCTAATTCCCCTGTCTTCATACTTTCTAATTCCCTTGTCTTCATACTTTCTAATTCCCTTGTCTTCATATTTTATAATTCCCTTGTCTACATACTTTCTAATTGGCTTAATTTGCATATGTTTTATTATCAATTAGATTTTACAAAAAAAAGAAAAATTATATGAATTTTTTTCTTCAGTTACTTGAAGAATCAAAACCCAAAGTAGAAAAAGTAGAAGTTAAAGAAGATGTGGTTATTCATGAAGACAATCCTTTTGGTAAGATATTTCAAATTGTATTACACAGTCCTGTTCAATGATGTTACTTTACCAACTGCCATAATGTTTGACCCAAAACCAGCCAAAACACATAAAAAAGGAGCTTTTTTTTTTTTAATTTGCATCATATATATATATTTTTTTTTTTTTTTTTGCTCCAGAAATTCAGTTAGTGTCAGAAACTACAGAAGAAGAATTAAAAAGTTCCGAAGGTTTCGTTCCTGATTTAGTTCAGGGGTTAAAGGTCGCGTACACGACCCCTGCTCCTACACAGGTCAGTTCATTATATTAGTCAGATATGAAAACATAATATTTAATTGATAAAATTTGTGAACGATTTAGAACACAACGAAATCATATATAGTTTTCTATTGTGAGTTATCGTGTTTGAGGACGTCATGGATGAAATAGGGCAAACGAAACCGGGGCGAACGAACCCAGGGTCATGATGAACGCAAAAAGGGGCGAACGAAACCGGGACGAACGGGAAATGGGGCGAACGCACCCAGGGGAAGACGACCGCGAAAAGTGGCGAACATGTATCGGGGCGAACAGACCCAAATTCATGTTGATGTTACTTAACTGAATGTTATGATAAATAATGTTGGACCACCGGACAGACCTATTGATCCAGAATCTGACATAGTTCAGGGTCGCTGAACAGTTACAATGCTTAGATTTGGGTAGTGGAGAAAAATGGAAAACTTTATTTAATTCCAGTCGAATGAAATTAAGAATTTAAAATTTTTTTTTTTTTTTATAGAATTCTGATTCTGATGCCACGGTGGATAAAACTGAAAAATCTCTTGAAGAATTAATGAAAGAAATGCAGACGTTATAACCCACGCTTCCGGTTTTAGTTCGAATCAAAATATTTTAAAATCAAGAGCAATGGAAGTTGATAAGGCCTGACAATATAAACCATACCAAAGTAAAAAATCTAAGACTATAATACAGTGTATCAATGTCCTGTCCTGAAAGGTATTATTATTCAAGGTGGGATATAGAGTCTAAGTGATCTGTTTGACACCCCTCAACTGTGTATTGAACTCTCCCACACGTGCTGCACTCTCTTACAATATACAATGGTATTTGCAAGACTGGAAGAGCTCATTTGTAAGATAAGGGTAGTGTTTTGTTGCCGTCGTGTATTCTCTCTGAAGTTTTTCAACACTGGACTAATATTTATTGGTAAAGATTATTGGTATGCCTACAGCCTTTGTATATCTCCTGCTTCCAAATCGTGCATTCTATACCATGGGTAGGGTGTCGCACATCCATCCATCCCCCCTTTCTTCTTGGGCCTTCAACATGGATGGTGAGACTGCCCACAGAACCTTCTCAATGACTTAGACAAGGATGGTTTTCTTCACCTACGAAATCAATTTAAATTGTTGATTTGGTTAAAATGCTGGCATTTGTCTAAACAACTCATTTTTTTTTTTTTAATTATATGGGTATGGTTTTGTTTTCTTGTTTTGTTTTGTCTTGTTGATCCAGTTCTGTCTATGTATGTGGGCGTATATTTTCGGCACAGTTCTTGATTGGTTTTAATGAAACTTGGTATACATACAACACAACATTATGTTTTTATGTGATACGGTAATATAAAAGGGATGTTTTCTAGCCTTGTATGTGTATTAGGAACTTTACACGGTGTAAATTCAAGCCATAAGTGTCTGTCATAAAGACTGAAGGTTAGAAATCTTCTCGTAACACCCTTTTATACAAATGCAAATAAATATTTCTGTCTTTGTTTTCTGTTGTTCAATTTTATTTGTAAATAAATGAATATACTATTATTTATTCAGTCCTTGCTTTGTTCTGTTTTGAATTCTAGATTATTCCCATGACTCTGGGATTTCCTTGAATTTTGGGCCACGGTTCGAAAAAAGGTTGTGAACCACTGGTATGAAGGAACGGTATATCCCCGCGTATTTAGGGGACAATAAACCAAGACCTTCCGGGGATTTTAAAAGGATCAAAAGAAGATATTCAGGGTTATAGGAATTACAGGTATTATATTTATATAATTTATTATATTAATAAAAAGCTGTCATAGGCATCATAAATATAAGATTTATAAAATTTATAAAACGCGGAATTATCACTGACGACATCCACACAACAATTATAACAATATCGAAATATAAGCTGAATTTAACAAAAAAAAAGTCGGATGTATCGACTCCAAAAAATATAACCAACAACAATTACAGCAATTATAAAAAAGAAAATAGACATGTATTTCACTTTTACAATAGAAAATAATCTTATACACTTAAAATATAAATATAAATATTTAGAATCATAGAATGGTGATATATATAATGTAATATCCAAAAATAATAATAATATACATTACTAAGAAAATACGCTGTTATAAATTAAGATATACAAAAACGAAATTGAAATTATCAGCACATAAATGATCAATATCATTTGAAAATTCACATTTAAAACTTACAAGAAATAAGAATTACGAAACATCAAAAATTAGAAAAAAACACGGTCTATACCAAATGAAATGTTTCTTTTTACAAATATATTACAAAGTCTGAAGCACGAACAGTGATGTTGATGATGATGATGATGAAGATGGGCGCCTGCACCCAAATCAAATGAACAATACTTCATGAATATGACGATGAATATGATGACGTTATGAATTATGAAGAAAAATTGTGACAGCATAGTAGTAATATGCTTTGATGATGATGACGTATTATGAAGGAGATCAAAGTTGCTGTAGATATTATAAAAGGCCCGCAATTCAAATCAGTTCTTTACGATCAGGAACCGAATTCTAATTTTCATTAAATATTTATGTGGCATAATGACTTGTGATTTCTGTACCTGTAGCAGGATGGATTATTTCTTTATAGTCTCAGAATCCGTATTAACCGCTCAGTCCACAAGGTGTTCTGCAGCTTGTAGGTTGATGGCGTTCGAACACGACCGACACATACATGCCGTAATCTGCTGAACTCGGATAATGACTCGTCTGTAGCCTCTTAAACCGTTTTTCCTAGGGCAAAGGATTTCTACTGGAACCTCCTTTTTACTCAATTCTTGGCAACACGAACACGACCGCTCAATGACGGAGGGATCAAACGGAGATGTTCTGGTATGAGACTCGCACTTTCCTTGGCATCCGAACGTTGGAATTCTCTTTTCTCTGCAGTTGCCTAACTTGATGGTGCGATGTCCGATCATACGGTGACATGTAGACGTAGAAGACGCCAAAGTCATGTCGGAAATGATGAGGAAAACTGTCAAAGCAGCTCCACAATTTATAACTTGAAATGGATTCATGGCGTAGATCTGAAACGACAAAATTAATCAATGTAATAAAAAAGCAAATGGCCGAGTCCTATATAATATTTCCATTAGACCTAATTGGTCAATCATAATCCTTACGATTATCTTACATCAATTCATAATTCACAACATTGGCAGGTTTCAGGCCTATACTTCCAACTGATCTTGACGATTTCTATGCACAATTTATTCGTTTTTTGTTCATCGACTTTGCTTATTTTCATTTACGTGCTTAATTCTCCATCTCAATTACCAAATTGGTTTATCTGGTAAGTTTTTTTTATTCGTACAATGCATTCGCAGTTTGAGGTGGGTTAAATAACAAATTCCAAATCTATAAATCTGCTTTAAATTCAATATTCATACCTGTGTATTTCAAAAATTCAAAAGTGCAAAAATGAGAATCAAGGAGTTCAACATACCTTAGTTTTCCAAATAAATGCCAGTGTCTCGATAAAAGTTCTCAAAAATGATGGAAAGTTTCTGTCAGTTCCTGCCTTATATAGTCAGGTATTGGGCGTCCTTGACCTACGTACCCTGAAGACACTAAGGAAAATACGGTCACCAACCGGCAGAGTTGATTTGCCGACTAAATGAAATGGAATTTATTTACTTGACCTACTATTCTGTACCTTATTTGTCCAATGAAATGAAATTTAATTTGATGTCCTATTGTCTTGTGCTCAGTGGCGTAGCCATGTTTTCGAAACTGGGGGTGCAGTGGTAAAGATGAACCGACGGAATATATATTGTTTTTGCTAGCTGAGCGAATAACGGGTGGAAGCTCTGAGATTTAAGCTATTTGACACACTGCAGTAAGGCTAATTGAACCTATATTATTGGATTTTTTTTATTTTTATGCCTGCGGCCGGCGGCACTTTTTCAATCGACGGATATCAATAATCCCCCCCCCTCCCCTCTAGCTACGCAACTGCCTGTGCTTTTTTGAATAATGACATGAAATGATGTTTTATATACTCGGTCAGTATATTGTTGGGATGATGAAATAAAATGGATTTTATGAGAATTGCCGGAACCACAGGCGTCTGATTGAAAATTTGAATGGTGCAAATTGAAGATATAAAACCTCTTTAAAATCCCTTCAAACAAAAAAGGGATCTGTACTAGATTGACACTACAGTGCAAGACTCATCGTGGTGTCAAGAAGGCGATTCCGTCAAACCGATTCCTAAGACACTAAGTTCTGAAGAATATGGTCAAAGGGATTCGGTCGTCTAATAGTAGAATATTTATAGTTCTATATCTGGTTCAACTAAATTCTTAAAGCTACAAGTGTCTCTGATACACATACAAAGACTAGAAAATCAGAATGGTGTAAATAGAAGCTATAAGTGTACCTGATTTACATACAAAGACTAGAAAATCAGAATGGTGTAAATAGAAGCTATAAGTGTCTCTGATACACATACAAAGACTAGACAATCAGAATGATGTAAATAGAAGCTATAAGTGTCTCTGATACACATACAAAGACTAGAAAATCAGAATGGTGTAAATAGAAGCTATAAGTGTCTCTGATACACATACAAAGACTAGACAATCAGAATGATGTAAATAGAAGATATAAGTGTCTCTGATATACATACAAAGACTAGAAAATCAGATTGTCACATTAAAGAACAGTTGGTTTCCCGGATATGCATACAAATTAATAGTGCAATGGGTTTTATCTTCAAGAAGCCGAGAAGTTCTGCGAATGTATCACCTGCGAACTGTACGTTGATATTATTTTGAGGAAATTGAGGTAAGAAGCTGTCTTATTTTCATAATCAGATTAAAAAGTAATCCGATTGAATAGTCTTGAAAACTTGGTCACGTATTTCAGTGCTTGGATGCCAATTTTTGAAAAACAAACTTTTATATAACAATACATTTATAGAGGAAGTTTGTGGTGAACTCAGGTTTGAGTTCCCAAAGGGCTACGAGTCCTATACTACAAATCTCTAGAATACAAAACCAATATTCGTGTGATTTGGGACAACTAACAACTATATCATTGTGATACGCTGCGATTTGAAGTGACTAAATAAGCAATCATGGGGCAACTCGCGTTGTTCTGTTTACGTCGTTATAATAGGAATTTTGACAAAACTCACTTTGCTTATAAAACAATTTAGTTTCTGATTGATAGAATACTGTCAAACTGACCATGAAGCCTTTCTTGTAAGTACACGTCCAGGGTTCAATCCCGGCATAGAGGTCGAGATGATACCTGCGAATTTTTCAACCCGGTATCCACCTGTCAGTGATGCAGGTCGGAGGGGCTGACATGGAAAAAGCGTCTAGTCGTTCGGATGTGACAATAAACCGAGGCCCCGTGTCCTACAAGCTGTGCAGGTTAAAGATCACTGGACAATTGGAAGTCGAAAGTAAGAGTAGGCTAATGCCGCTGTCCTGGCAAAATTTCCCTCATTGCGCACTGCATGGCGTCTGCCCGTCCTTAATTTTATCAGCCCATACAGGTGCAAACAAGCAGGACGTAAAACTCCATTTCATTTCATTTGTAAGTACACCAAGTGGATCTCGCTACCCTAGTTTTTGAACTAAGTACATGTTCCTTGTTTATTGTAGTATGAAAAGGTTAATAACTAACAACTGGCCGTGGAGTCAGAAATGAGCCACAGTGAAATGTACTTATTTATGTGAACCACTTTCGAGTAAGAAATATATAAATTTTGTTCAAAAAAAGGAAAGCTTAAATTTAAGAAATGTAAAAGTATTAATTACAATTAATTCGTGTCGTGAGAATTAAATAACAAAACAACATCAAGCAGGAAACAATGATTTTCGAATTATGTTCACTCTCTCCACGTGTAGAAAATAGAGTACAGTCCACTGTGAATATTCTACAAACCATTGCCATTGAAAGATTATTCTAATAACAGTTCTCTGTGAACGTTAAGTTAAAGTGCTCAAAAAGTGCACCGTGAAAGTTCTGCTGAACTCGGTGTTGAAAGTTCAATAGAGCTCTACTACCCGCTCAACGGCAGGTTTTATCTGACTAGGGCTCTACCTGTTCACCCTGGATGTACCGCTTGTGTTCAGTGAAAGTAGGCCCAACTTTCGTTTCGTTCGGCTTTTTAAACTCTGGTTTGAAATTGCCACTAAATTATGGTCTAACAGCACCGTTCTTCACTTCTTCACTTCTTCTTCCGTCAAACTTGAGTTTAAAAAGTCGAACGAAACGAAAGTTGGGTAAATTTATACATTCCCAGATACTTCAAATTTCATCTAACTAATGGCGATTTTCCAAACATTAACACCCAACTGATACCTATAACCAACAGCCAATATCAGCTACCACCTAAATGATCGACGATGGAATTCTGCTGCCGCTCTGAGCATTTGAATTATGGTTTCTAGCCATTGTTTGTTTTTTTCTATTGTTAAGGTTTTTTCTCTTTTTTTTCTTGCAGCATTCCTATAATTATTTTGCTATTGAAATGGAGGACAGAAAGAAAAATATTACAGACTTTACATGTAATTTATTGAAAAGTGAGTTTGGGGCATCATAGTAGGCCTACAATTTTGTACTAGAAAAATACGAGTTCAACAAGGTACAACGTCACTAACCATCCAAAAGAAAATCAAAATACATGTATCTGCTTCTTGCATGATGCCACATATTAATTGCTCTTGGCTTGCTTAAAAGACTACACTATAAATAAAATCATCTTTGATAATATCTAGAAATGTTTGCATGAAATGAACCAATCAAAAGCCTTTTCACTGAAAGGAACCGGAAGTTGACATCTCTGCACTCGAACTTCGATACAAGATGGCGACAGTACATTAACTTCTGTCCTATAACTGAAATCACGTACCTTTGAAACTAAGCCGTCTGTTTGAATTCTTAAGTTTGCTTGTAATCCTTTAAAATTATCACGACATTAGATTACATTCGAAACTCGTCGTCAGGATCCAAACTTTTTACACTAAGGTGATCGAGTTTTGTATATTTAAGTGACCACAAATTGAAACTGATTACACAGGATGACTGTTTACTTAACTGTGAAAGGATTGCACTTGCTGAGTGTTAAAAAAACAACATAGCTATGTGGACTCTTTGGAAGGGATGTCATGTTCACAAGTCTACACTTAACTCAATTTGATCAACTCAAATATATGATGGGAGCCGCGGTGGCACAGTGAGTTAGACGCTTGCTCGCTAACCCGAAGGTCCAGGGTTCAATCCCGGCATGGGCCGAGATGATACCTTCGGAGTTTTCAACCCGGTTTCCCCCTGTCAGTGATGCAGTTCGGAGGGGCTGACATGGAAAAGGCGTCTAGTCGTTCGGATGGGACAGTAAACCGAGGTCCCGTGTGACTGCACGTTAAAGATCCCTCGACAGTTGGAAATCGAAAATAAGAGCAGGCTAATGCCGCTGTCCTGGCAAAATTTCCCTCACTGCATACTGCATGGCGTTTGCCCGTCCTCAATTAGCCCATATAGGTGCAGAAAAGTAGGACGTAAAACTCCATTCATTTCATTTCATTTCATTTCATTTCATTTCAAATATCTGATAAACATAATGAGCTATATGTGGACTCTCTAAAAGTGTTTTTGAGTTGTTAAGCTCAAATATCAGAAACACATTATTAGCTATGGTAGCTATATGTAACCTAAATATTATTTTTAACTACATGGACTTTTTAAAGAGTTGACAAATTCGAATACCAAAAGAAAAATCATCTAAAGTGACTTGTAATCCCCGAAAGGAAAGGTTATTAGCAATAAGATTAGATAAGCAATGCGAACAGTTTGGACTGAAAACGGGGTTTCCAGGTAAATTACCCTATTTATTTGATGGGCCTCTGCACTCAATGACTTGCCTATAGATTGATCTCTACTCGCCATTAAGTTCCGTTGTCAAGTAACCACGGAATTTGATGATGTTTAAGTACAAAATCATTATGAATATTTTTTCACTGACCACGAGAAAAACTCCAAAAAGTGAAATAAAGACATCCACCAAAACCAGTAAATGTGTCCCCAGGACACACTTTTACCTCTACTAGCACCCTAGTGCACAATAATAAATGTACCTCTAGGATACGCTAGTACCCCAGTACACAATAATAATTGTACCTCTAGGATACGCTAGTACCCCAGTACACAATAATAATTGTACCTCTAGGATACACTAGCACCCCAGTACACAATAATAATTGTACCTCTAGGATACACTAGCACCCCAATAATAATTGTACCTCTAGGATACACTAGCACCCCAGTTCACAATAATAATTGTACCTCTAGGATACTCTAGTACCCCAGTTCACAATAATAATTGTACCTCTAGGATACACTAGCACCCCAGTACACAATAATAATTGTACCTCTAGGATACACTAGCACCCCAGTTCACAATAATAATTGTACCTCTAGGATACACTAGTACCTCAGTACACAATAATAATTGTACCTCTAGGATACACTAGCACCCCAGTTCACAATAATAATTGTACCTCTTGGATACACTAGTACCCCAGTACACAATAATAATTGTATCTCTAGGATACACTAGTACCCCAGTTCACAATAATAATTGTACCTCTAGGATACACTAGCACCCCAGTTCACAATAATAATTGTACCTCTAGGATACACTAGTACCCCAGTACACAATCATAATTGTACCTCTAGGATACTCTTGTACCCCAATACACCATAATAATTGTACCTCTAGGATACACTTCATATGTGATTGTTTAAATTGGTTTGCATGGCGTGGAATCCATCTTGAAACTTTCGGTTTGCTTACATGCAGGCCCGTAGCCTGCCAAGTACTTTTAGGGGGGAAAACGTCCAATCAAGGGGGGCAGTTTAGATATCCACCCAAAAACACCCCCACACCCCTTTTATGGAAAACTTTTTGTTATTGCAATGCATTGTTACGCCATTAAAGTGCCATCTGTAGAGTTATTTCTACATGTATTGGTGCAAAATTTCTGAAGTTTGGGGACCCCTAGAAAATTTAGATAATTTGACTCCTTGAAACGCGATCACCTGTCACTTCCTGATATTTTCCAGCGAATTTAAGGTTCAAGATTATTTTTCTGGGTTCAAAGGGTTCTTGTCTGAAAACATTTTGAGATATAGACGCCAATTAAAGACCTTTCCCGGCGAAGTTAGGGTTTAAGGTTAATTGAATAGGGTTTGAGGTATGTCACTGAGAAAAAAAATTGCTGCCGAGAACACCAATTAGAAGTCTGTAAACACGATTTCCAGAAGTCTCTACTAGAACATTTTGCGAATTTGACTCTCTGAAACGCGATTTCCTGACATTTCCTGATGAATTTAAGGTTTACTTGTAGAGGAATATTGTGACTAAAACAAAAAGATGTAAAAATTCCTGATATTTCCCAGCGAATTTATGGTTCCTTCTATAGGGTCAAGGAGATCCTGTCTAAAAAAAGAGATTTAGACGCGAATTTCAGACAGGGTTAGGGTTATTTGAATAGGGTCTGAGCTGCCAAGAAAGCCAATTGGAAGCCTCGAAACACGATTTCCTGAAGTCGGGATCTCTTCTAGAAAATTTAGAGAATTTGACTCCCGGAAACGAGATTTTTCTGATGAATCTAAGGTTTAAGGGACTGCTGGACGAACACTAGAACATTTTGGAAAATACCTGAAAACGCAAATTCTTAATATTTCCTGCTATAAACACACCCTATGACTCAGTGAAGTGAATTAATGTATCTTTTAAAAATAACACTTGAGATTTTTTTAGGGGGGGCAAGCCCCCCCAAGTCCCCCTCTTGGCTACGGGCCTGCGTACATGAAGTCGTTTCGTCTCACTTCTGGTCTTTGAGAGAAAAATGTCCACGCTTGAACTATTTAAAACGTGGCTGGTCAATTGGTCAGAGTAATATCTTAAATAGATAGAATTTATCTGTTGTTAAGAATGCTCACAGATAAGACGATTGAGATAAGAACTTATTTTGACTATTAAGGATTTCAATTCAGTCAAAAATGGACACGGATCAGATATTAGTAAGTAATACGTTATATAAAATGCAGTTCTAAGTATTTACTGTTGGGGTTTTTCTATCATACTGTCATGAAGCATGTTTTGAACTTGGAGTTTGATGTCCTACTGTCATTGACCTTATTGATCGAAAAATTTGATGTTGCTTTTAACTCTCTGCTATACAGTACCTTTTTGGCCTGAATGAAATGAAATTGAGTTTAACATTTCTTCTGTCCTGTACCTAATTTGGCTAATGAAATGAAATTGTAACTGGCTAATGAAATGAAATTGTAACTGGCTAATGAAATGAAATGATGTTTTACACCCTATTGTTCAGAACTATTGTGTTATTTTATATTTTAGGTGTTACTGTTGGCTATCGTTTGTGTACAGTGTCGACGTAAGTATCTGACCTTTTTGCAGATGGATTTTTAGATTTACGAGAGGCATCAAAATAGAAAAACTGAATAAAAGTGAATATAGTGGCGAGTCAGGACCATTACGCCAAACTATATCCTCGGCGTTAAGCCCATAAGCAATGCATGCACACATTTAGATAACTTTACAGTTTAAAGTTTATTACAACAAATATCAAGTAATTATACAAGTGAAATGGGTTTATAAAATCACGTTAATGGCGTTACTATAATGTTCCTCGAATTATTATAAGATACAAAATATGAACCCAGTTCTCAGTTGGTTGAACACGCAAATATAATCTGGTTTCACTACAAAATAGAAATACAAAATAATAACTATTATAGGATTATGGATAGGCGTATTAAGAGAAATAAAAAGAAATATTCTTACTTAGAATTCAAGGTAGACAAAAGGAATATGTAAGGCGACTATGGCAGCGTAGTTAAGCTATTTACTATCTAAATTAACCGTTGCACACAATAACAAAATCTTTAAATTAATTATCGAAGTATATACACATAAAAATAAAATGTAATAATAGCAAAACACTACTTACAACTTGTGAGGGGTTATGGGCGTTAATTTGATTACAATTTGGTCCAGAAAACATTTAACAAACATAAATCTTCTGTGAAAAACATAACACGTCATTATAAGGTCAAGGTTATGACTAAGGGAGAGTAATCGACACTATAAAAAAATGCGTTAAGACTACAAAAAAATTAACTTCTCAAAAACAAACCGAAATGACACTAAACAAAAGCGGAAACTGCCATTACAGTGAATAAATAGAAGAAATAATCTTTAAATGTCTCTGATATACATACAAAGACTAGAAAATCAGAATGGTGTAAATAGAAGCTATAAGTGTCTCTGATACACATACAAAGACTAGAAAATCAGAATGGTGTAAATAGAAGCTATAAGTGTCTCTGATACACATACAAAGACTAGAAAATCAGAATGGTGTAAATAGAAGCTATAAGTGTCTCTGATACACATACAAAGACTAGAAAATCAGAATGGTGTAAATAGAAGCTATAAGTGTCTCTGATACACATACAAAGACTAGAATATCAGAATGGTGTAAATAGAAGCTACAATTAGTGTCTCTAATACACATACAAAGACTAGAAAATCAGAATGGTGTAAATAGACGCTATAAGTGTCTCTGATACACATACAAAGACTAGAAAATCAGAATGGTGTAAAAAGAAGATATAAGTGTCTCTGATACACATACAAAGACTAGAAAATCAGAATGGTGTAAATAGAAGCTATAAGTTTCTCTGATACACATATAAAGACTAGAAAATCAGAATGGTGTAAATAGAAGCTATAAATGTCTCTGATACACATACAAAGACTAGAAAATCAGAATGGTGTAAATAGAAGCTTTAAGTATCTCTGATACACATACAAAGACTAAAAAAAGAATTGGTGTAAATAGAAGCTATAAGTGTCTCTGATACACATAAAAAGACTAGAAAATCAGAATGGCGTAAATAGAAGATTTAAGTATCTCTGATTCACATACAAAGACTAAAAAAAGAATTGGTGTAAATAGAAGCTATAAGTGTCTCTGATACACATACAAAAACTAGAAAATCAGAATGGTGTAAATAGAAGCTATAAATGTCTCTGATACACATACAAAGACTAGAAAATCAGAATGGTGTAAATAGAAGCTTTAAGTATCTCTGATACACATACAAAGACTAAAAAAAGAATTGGTGTAAATAGAAGCTATAAGTGTCTCTGATACACATAAAAAGACTAGAAAATCAGAATGGCGTAAATAGAAGCTTTAAGTATCTCTGATTCACATACAAAGACTAAAAAAAGAATTGGTGTAAATAGAAGCTATAAGTGTCTCTGATACACATACAAAAACTAGAAAATCAGAATGGTGTAAATAGAAGCTATAAATGGCTCTGGTACAGATACAAAGATTAGAAAATCAAAAAGGTGTAAATAGAAGCTATAAGTGTCTCTGATATACATACATAGACTAGAGAATTTTATATTTGCTATCTCTTTCAGAACACTATGAAGCTCAAATAAACTACAGCCCACTCTCTTCGTCCAATTATGGTCGCGTTCGATCACATTCTGGTTACGACCCAAAACCAAGTCGCTTACCTGAACCCGACGTCCTAAGTGAAAATTTAGTTCTTTCTGTTTTAGAGGATCCGATCGTTGACAGTAAGTATTAAAAGACACTCGTTCTATAACCTCTCAAGCCACTTCTGTATCAGTGTCTTTAGTTTTCAAGAGCCGAGAACTTATTAAAAGTATAATAGCTGAAATCCAATGAGAAAATAGGGGTGATAGCAAGGAGCAAGCTGGGAGTAACTTAGTTGAGAACTGGATGGTGTCCACAGGAAATGCATCAATATGGAGCCACGAGTGCAACCCAATCAACCCATATATCTGCATTTTACTCAGGTTGATTGTATTTGGGTTATTTCAGCTGGTCACCCTGTGCTGGTTGTATCTCCAGCGGACTACGTCCGGGAGGGATCAAGCAACATCACCTTGAGATGTTCTCCTCCAAACGACCCTAACGTCAACACAGTCTTTAACTTAGAGATTCGGGTGACCAATAATGGAACAACGCCTTCAATGTTAGGTTCAGTGTCTGTTGGACAAGCACCAACACTAGGAGCTGGATTGTCTACTCAGAAATACGTCGTGACTGGAGCTATAGTTTCTACCAATGTCACAGCATCTTATATCCAATTGGATATTATAAGTCCCACCAAAGCTGACTCTGGGGTATATTCGTGTCGATATACTGGCCGTGACCACCTCGGCACAACTCATTTACAGCTCGACAAAACCATCACTGTAACTGGTATGTATGTATGTTTGCAATCTAACTGTATCTTCAACTATTTTACCTTCTACAGAGGTGGTTGACTTTTTTTTAACTGACTTGACGTGTTTACCAACGTGACATGCTCGCTGACGTAACGTGTTTAGTAACATGACGTGCCTACTGACGTTTTTATTGGTATGACGTTTTTATGCGCGTACTTCACCGTTCAACGTGACGTTATGTGTAAACTGATTGTCTTACTGGCGTGACGTGTTCACTGATGTGACGTGTCATTTGTGCTGCAAATATAGCAAAAATACTCGAGGTTACATAAAATTTCTACTCTTTGTTTTATTTCAGATCCAGTGACGCTCAGACTGAGTACAGAGCGAGGACCTGTCGAGGGAAGGGTAGAGGTCTACCATAGTGGAGAGTGGGGCAACGTTTGTGATGATCATTTTGATGCCTTGGAAGCTACTGTTGTTTGTCGACAACTAGGATATGTTGATCCTAGGGGGTAAATTAACTTTACCTTTGTGTTTTACAATTTATTGTATATAGAATGTGGAAATACGGCATCACTAAGTCTTATGGTGGTCTGGTTGAACAAGTTTAACAACTACTAACCATAAATTGTTGTGTAATCCATGTCTCATAATGGATTTTATTGAGTGACAGCTCTATTGAAACATAATGAAAGCTGTGAAGATACTCACAGAAAATCAACAAAACTGAATATACAAAGATTAGTCCTGTAAATAGGCCTAGTCATTACATGACCTAACAACTTTGACAAAAGTTCAGCTGCATGGCAACTTCTGACTTCTGGTTATATACTTAACAAAATGAAATGGACTAAACTTTGTATTTTTAAGAGATTATTCCGCTGACTGATTAATATTTCATCTGACCTATTATTTCAGAGTAGCCAAACCTAAAGCATTGATTAATACACAAAACGCTTACAGTTGGTTTATAAACAAAGGCAAGTTTTGGTTGGATGATCTAGGATGTCGAGGAACAGAGTCCAAACTTCAAGACTGCTCGCATCCACAATGGGGTACCAACAATTGTGGCGTTACGGAACAGGTTGGAGTTGACTGTAGTGAGTACCTTATTACTATATTTCAGGGATACAGTCGTTTTATTACATCACTTGTAAAGTTTTAACCATTAACAGCACACACGCATCAAATTCTGATAAAAATAATCGTATATTGTAAAAGAGAATATAGGTAGGCCCTTTGAAAGTCGCCATCTTGTTCTTACTAGAACATGTCACGTTAGTAAACAAAGATTACGTCATAAGTACGCAATGAATAAATTCCTGCCCATTGATTTGTGAGACTTGATGGTTGAATTTCCCGAATATTCAATACAGTATTTATGAGCGAGAGCGACCAAAAAAAGGCAATTTGAACAACTGCGAAGAAAATGACGTTATCGTTGTTGACAAACGTTTCACCTTCTAGTTCAATCTCTTACACAGAGTTGTCTTCCCTTGCCTTGCAGTCCAGATTCAGTGTAATCTGGACTGCAGGGGAAGACAACTCTGTATGAGAGATTGCTTCTAGTTAGGGAACAATATATAATATATTTCGATAAAATACAACATGTTATACTGTTCTTATACTGTAAAAGTTTGATTTTGTTTAAGAAATATTTAACAATACTGTTTGAATGTAAAGAACATTTGAGAAAAGGTAAGAATATCCAAGTTAAAATGAGAAATATCGCAGAACAAAACAGGATAACTATATACGGTGGTTTTTTTTTACCCGAATAATACATGTAAATTAAGTATGAAAATTCGACGTTAGACTTGACTGCAATTTAATGAAAGTGGCTAAATTCTTATGATTGATGAATGGTTTTATGAGAATTGGATCCGTCGTAAATCATACTTTTATAATTGGGTTATGATTACCAGCTATGACTAAAATGGTGATATTGTCGCCCTATTGTTCTCTAGGAACCAAACGCCCCCAAATCGATATTGGAATTTATTTCAGGGTATATGAATGTCCGAATGACACAGGAAGGATTTGTAGAGTTTTTTCATGACAACCATTGGAAGGGAGTCTGTCCCTCAGATTTCAATATACAAGCTGGTAACGTCATCTGTCGACAACTTGGTTATTCTGATGGGTAGGTTTAAATTAATGACAGACCTATACAACCTTTTGTAGTATCGGACATGTCCATGACAAGGTGGTCCGATATTATTATTGGACCGATCCAGAAGAGAAACCTCGTCATTTTTCTTAATTTATGCTATAATTACAGGCATTGGAGTAAATTTTCCCAGTATTTCTGATACTTGCTAAATATATCCTATGTGCGACTCTTGCTTGCAGCTTAGTGATACCTGTTGCATATGAACAGCTAACGCTAAAAAGGCCAAAACGCCTATCCAGACCGCTGTCCAGGCTCCAAGTACCGATATTTTGTTGCCCGTCCAGTACCATTCCGATCAAGGGTCGGATTGCGTTCGGGACTGGATCGATGCGTTCTGGTCTGTACCACCAGTTTAAGTGACATTATAAAAATGGACGTGAAGCCCGATTTCATTGTGTTTTTAGGAGTGTTATAGTAGATATATCAGACCATGATGGAAAGAACAGTAACCCAATGTTTGAGTATGATTTCCAATGTACAGGACAAGAGACTGGTATTTCTCAATGTATGAAACTTAAAAAGACCAGTAACTGTCCTGTAACAACTGCTAAACGAATGAAATGTTGTAAGTACGCGTATTTAATTCAATCGCCGTGAGGTTATATACTTTCTATATTAGCGATTCGCTACAGTATATTATGGTAGTTGGACTAAAAGGTTAAATCATAATAATTTGATGATTTGAACGGCGTAAAACTCCATTCCACTTCATTACAGTATAAAAGACAATGGGAAATATCCCGATCTTTAATTTTTGTATATGCAGTGTAGCTTATTTATCTTATATAACATTACAGTGAATGAGTTAATGAAAAATCTAGTCTAGATCCAGTTAAATTTCCTTTTTTATCTTATTACAGTGAATGGGACCCTGGAAGATCTGGTCTCAATGTCGTGCTCTAACAACAGTTTTAATATAGACGTGGACTACCAGGCATTAAGACAGCTGTATCCCCAGTTTAATGAATCTGACCTATTGCTTGGTGGAGCCTGTACAGGCAATATGACTGGCGATCGTTTGATATTTACAGAGGGATTTGATCACTGTTTTACTCGTACCAAGCAGGTCTGTTTGATTGAGTCCATTGGAAATATCCTAGTATGCTACACACTATAAACATGCAAGGCCCTGTGACGGCTGAAAATCGAAAAAGAATAGATTGATATCACTGTCCTTTCAAAATCTCCCTGATTGGACACTCTGAAAAAGGTCTGTGTGAAAAAGAACTGCATTGACAAATCTTCCTCACTGCACACCTTAGTCCTGTACACCGGCCCGTAGCCAGGTCTTTAAATGTGGGGGGGGGGGGGGGGGGGCGGGTGCTTACAGTCTGTCTGCAAGCGGAACTAGCAGGGTCAGATGCGGGTTTTTTGAAAAGGGGGCGTAGATCCAAATCTTGGCCGAGTGAAGCGAGGCGAAAAAAAATTTGACCCGACGCACCCCCCCCCCCCCCCCCCCCCCCCCCCCCCCCCTAGAAAATCATGACGTTAATGTGCTCTCATTTCAGATCGACGAACACATGTTCGCATTTACCAATGATCTTGTCTACGTCGTCAATTCATCGGCCACCATCATCAACGAATTCCATTGGTCCATAGATCTCGAATGCCGCGTATCTCGAGAGGAATTCACTGAAATTTCGTTTACACCCATTGAGTCTAACCACCAACATCATCTTGGCAACTCAACTCAATTCAAAAGTAATATCAACCTATACAGCGATCCTCTCTACGAACACAAAATAAACTCGTCATCCCTTTCTATTGGCCAGTCAGTCTACGTTCAGGTAGAATCTGACAAGGTCTCTGGTTTGCGGATGATTTTAGAAGATTGTTATGCCAAGCCAGACCGAAATTCAACTAAAGCCCAGTCCCACATTCTTATTGACAACGGGTTAGTAGTCATCTTGCTTAAAGGGATTGTAAGAGGTTTTCTAAACTTTGTATGTGTATCGGGACACTGAGAGCATCAATTGCGCCGTTCAAATTTCCATTCCGACGTCTGTGGTTCTTGCAATTCCACTAATGTGCGCTAATAACTATAGCCTTATCACTTAAATGTTTTATTTAAAAATGCTTTGTTTTTTTTTCAGATGCGAAAAAGATGACAGTACCCATCTAACACGTTATACAGACAGCGAAACCAGATTCTTTTTCACGGCTTTCGCTTTCCCTGGGGGTGAGGCTATAGTCGATCTACACTGTGATGTCAGGTTCTGTTCTAGTTTAAAAAGAAGCACTGCTTGTCGTCATGGCTGCCATTTTAACTCTGCTATCATTGGTTAGAACCGGTCTGTGCCTCGGAAACCATGCATTTTCTCTAAAAGTTAAACAGAGAAATATGAAATTAACATATTTTTTGCCACAAAAAATATGTAAATGTATATGAGCAGTTGGACCACAAGTAGGCTACATGAACTGTAAAAACTTTCATAAATTTTTTTTATCTATTAAAGTTGTTTTATTTACGCTTACGGCGTCAAGTCCTTGTTTACGTCATTTAAGTCTTTGCTTTCGTCACACCAAGTCCTTTTTGCTTTCGTCACGCCAAGACCTTGCTTTCGCTACATCAAGACCTTGCTTTCGGCAGGTCATGTTCTTGCTTTCGTCACGTCATGTGAAAGCTTTCGTCATGTTAAGCCCTTTTTCGTCACATATCATTGCGTCTTTTATCTTCTCTTTAAAAAAAACCAGACAAATTACCAAGTGTCATGAAGTTAAGTGGACGGAATGAATGTTGATAGCAACAGCCCCAGAAAGAATGTATTCTATTTTTAAGTTTTTTCCCATAATAAGCAGTTATAATTTTTTTTAATTTCTGGGGGACGCTTGAGTCTGTGACGTTTCCATATTTGGAATAAGTCAAGCCACTTGTTCCATATTAGTCGACATGCTCCCGATATGTACCGCCAGTTTCCCTACAGCATCTAACAGCACAATTGTACAACATCATACATTACCCTACAGTAACATTCCAACATATAACATCATCACAGCAACACTCTAATACCATACAATCCTACAACATCATACAATAGTCCTACAGTAACATTCCAAGAGCATAACACCATTCCAGCAACACCCTACAATAGGCTACTAACAACACAATCCTACAAAATCCAACAATACAATCCTACAACATCCAACCGCACCAAAAATCACTATCTATCACATCCACATACGATTCCTTCAATATCCAACAACACAATCATAGAACATCCAACAACAAAATTCCACAGCATCAATCAACACAATCCTACATTTGCATCCCGTAAAAACGCCACTCACACACGTTTTCGATTCTTGGTAGGTCTACTTTTTTGCATTGCATTTGAGTTTGGGGCTTTAGATATTTAAAACTATTTAGCTATAAGCAGTCAAGGGATATGTTCACTAACTGTTCGACCAATAAAATCTTAGTCTCGGAACCTTGGATTTTTTACTAATCCATAATAATGTCCTCAACTCTTCGTCGAAAGCCTTCAAAGCCTTTTAATTCTTGAAAGTATTATACTTTCATGTAGGTATATATTCCATTTTCTGTAATGTAATCACTTGTGTGGTCTGAAATTAACTCAATCAGGAGTTATCTTTCTTCACAAACAACTTCTCCCTTAGTAAGTAAGAAAGTAAAAAATCACTAATTTTTCCACAGAAATACGAGAACTTCAACTTTATAAATCTAGACCTCTCTTTCACATATTGAATTATAATATTTACGTGCCCGTAGTAAGTAATTTCATACTAGTATATAATATGACTGATATCGGGGTCCAATTGTGCAAAACACATTCTCAAGGGTGGATTTGCGAAGTTTAAAGGGCCATTCTGCTTTTTTGAAAAAAGTTTCCAATATAAAAAAAAATCGTAAATGCGAGTATTTTTAAAGTATGCTTATTGTATCTCTATATCTTCTTGATCAAACTGAATTTGGTTTTAAAGGGTTAATAACAAACAGGGAGTACTTATTGTTAATTAAGAAATTTGACCTAGTTTTGGTGTTTGCCCTTTAACAGGGTTCATACAACCTTGAACAACCCTTGAATTCCATCCGTTGCCTTGAAAAACCTTGATTCAAAAAAAAGTCTTTGAAAACACCATAAAAAACCCATTTTCTCTTGAAAAGTCCTTGAATTTTGAGCTGAGTGAATTTGTCTACCATATGTTTTTTATAAGACATTTTTGTTTGAGTAAGATTTATCAACAGAACAGCCGTAACGGAAAATCATAAACGTTCAATATAGATTACATATTACATAGTAGGGGGTATAAAGCATATTGATTTCACAGTTCAGAATTTAGGTACATGTGTATTATGTCAGACTAATATCCTTGAAAAGTCCTTGAATTTCAAAGCCCAGAGTGCTTGAAAAGTCTTTGAATTTTTGAGACAAAATGCTGTATGAACCCTGTTTAAATGGCTCAATATTTCTAGCTGAAACCTTTTAAATACACAAGAGGGACATTTTTCTACAATTAGGGGTTTATTTTACTCAAATCCGTTCAGTAGTTTCCTATCAGCGTCCAAAAAACATAACACACTTAAAAACATTACGTAAGGTTTTTAAATATTTTAGCATGTTTAAAAATTAACGACTGGATTTTTTTAGTTAAAACTTTCAGATACATTAAAGGGCACATAGTTACAGATTTTGGTGTAAAGTTTTCACAAATTGGAGCCAAAAAATTTTTTGACCTAAAAAAAATGCAGACTGTCTTTTTAAGGTACGGGTATAAACGACTTTAAAATGACAGTGCAATATTTTCATTATGTCACTTTAACCACTTCGTTTTTAAATTTAAATAAGGTACCTTTTTTAACTTTTTATTCATTTTTTTTTTCGTGCTTTTCTTATCTCTTTAAGTTGACTGCCGTTGTTGACTTAATTTATCTTTTTACCTGCATTTTAATTGGCTATAAACGGATAAGGATTAACTGCGCAGTACAAAACATACAACCAGATGTTGCTATTTCTCAAATTCTCCAAAATGGACATGGACGTGATTTTTATAGTAAGTAGCAAGTTACTACGATTTTTGTTTTAAAATGACATAGTGAAAATAGGTTTATTCTAGTTTAGTGAAATTAGTTCGAGTTTTACACCCAACTCTTTTTGTTATTGTAGGTATTACTGACAGCTATTGTTTGTGTACAGTGTTGTAAGTATATGCATTTTTTAAAAACGTTAATCAGAATGGTGTAAATAAAAGCTATAAGTATCTCTGATACACATACAAAGACTAGAAAATCAGAATGGTGTAAATAGAAGCTGTAAGTGTCTCTGATACACATACAAAGACTAGAAAATCAGAATGGTGTAAATAAAAGCTATAAGTATCTCTGATACACATACAAAGACTAGAAAATCAGAATGGTGTAAATAAAAGCTATACGTATCTCTGATACACATACAAAGACTAGAAAATCAGAATGGTGTAAATAGAAGCTGTAAGTGTCTCTGATACACATACAAAGACTAGAAAATCAGAATGGTGTAAATAAAAGCTATAAGTATCTCTGATACACATACAAAGACTAGAAAATCAGAATGGTGTAAAAAGAAGAAATAAGTATCTCTGATACACATACAAAGACTAGAAAATCAGAATGGTGTAAATAGAAGCTATAAGTGTCTCTGATACACATACAAAGACTAGAAAATCAGTATGATGTAAATAGAAGTAATAAGTATCTCTGATACACATACAAAGACTAGAAAATCAGAATGGTGTAAAAAGAAGCAATAAGTATCTCTGATATACATACAAAGACTAGAAAATCAGAATGGTGTAAATAGACGCTATAAGTATCTCTGATACACATACAAAGACTAGACAATCAAAATGTTGTAAATAGAAGCTATAAGTGTCTCTGATACACATACAAAGATTAGAAAATCAGAATGGTGTAAATAGAAGCTATAAGTGTCTCTGATACACATACAAAGACTAGACAATCAAAATGTTGTAAATAGAAGCTATAAGTGTCGCTGATACACATACAAAGACTAGAAAATAAGAATGATGTAAATAGAAGCTATAATTGTCTCTGATATACATACAAAGACTAGAAAATCAGAATGATGTAAATAGAAGCAATAAGTATCTCTGATACACATACATAGACTAGAAAATCAGTATGATGTAAATAGAAGCTATAAGTGTCTCTGATACATATATAAAGACTAGAAAATCAGATTGGTGTAAATAGAAGCTATAAGTGTCTCTGATACACATACAAAGACTAGACAATCAGAATGGTGTAAATAGAAGCTATAAGTGTCTCTGATAGACATACAAAGACTAGAAAATCAGAATGGTGTAAATAGAAGCTATAAGTGTCTCTGATACATATATAAAGACTAGAAAATCAGAATGGTGTAAATAGAAGCTGTAAGTGTCTCTGATACATATATAAAGACTAGAAAATCAGAATGGTGTAAATAGAAGCTATAAGTGTCTCTGATACACATACAAAGACTAGAAAATCAGAATGGTGTAAATAGAAGCTATAAGTGTCTCTGATACACATACAAAGACTAGAAAATCAGAATGGTGTAAATAGAAGCTGTAAGTGTCTCTGATACACATACAAAGACTAGAAAATCAAAATGGTGTAAATAGAAGCTATAAGTATCTCTGATACACATACAAAGACTAGAAAATCAGAATGGTGTAAATAGAAGCTATAAGTGTCTCTGATACACATACAAAGACTAGAAAATCAGAATGGTGTAAATAGAAGCTGTAAGTGTCTCTGATACACATACAAAGACTAGAAAATCAAAATGGTGTAAATAGAAGCTATAAGTATCTCTGATACACATACAAAGACTAGAAAATCAGAATGGTGTAAATAGAAGCTATAAGTGTCTCCGATACTCATACAAAAACTAGAAATCAGAATGGTGTAAATAGAAGCTATAAGTGTCTCTGATACACATACAAAGATTAGAAAATCAGAATGGTGTAAATAGAAGCTATAAGTGTCTCTGATACACATACAAAGACTAGACAATCAGAATGGTGTAAATAGAAGCTATAAGTGTCTCTGATAGACATACAAAGACTAGAAAATCAGAATGGTGTAAATAGAAGCTATAAGTGTCTCTGATACATATATAAAGACTAGAAAATCAGAATGGTGTAAATAGAAGCTGTAAGTGTCTCTGATACATATATAAAGACTAGAAAATCAGAATGGTGTAAATAAAAGCTATAATAATTGTTTCTGATATACATACAAAGACTAGAAAATCAAAATGTTGTAAATAGAAGCTATAAGTGTCTCTGATGTACATACAAAGACTAGAAAATCAGAATGATGTAAAAAGAAGCTATAAGTGTCTCTGATACACATACAAAGACTAGTAAATCAGAATGGTGTAAATAGAAGCTATAAGTATCTCTGATACACATACAAAGACTAGAAAATCAGAATGGTGTAAATAGAAGCTATAAGTGTCTCCGATACTCATACAAAAACTAGAAATCAGAATGGTGTAAATAGAAGCTATAAGTGTCTCTGATACACATACAAAGATTAGAAAATCAGAATGGTGTAAATAGAAGCTATAAGTGTCTCTGATACACATACAAAGACTAGTAAATCAGAATGGTGTAAATAGAAGCTATAAGTGTCTCTGATACACATACAAAGACTAGAAAATCAGAATGGTGTAAATAGAAGCTGTAAGTGTCTCTGATACACATACAAAGACTAGAAAATCAAAATGGTGTAAATAGAAGCTATAAGTATCTCTGATACACATACAAAGACTAGTAAATCAGAATGGTGTAAATAGAAGCTATAAGTATCTCTGATACACATACAAAGACTAAAAAATCAGAATGGTGTAAATAGAAGCTATAAGTATCTCTGATACACATACAAAGACTAGTAAATCAGAATGGTGTAAATTGAAGCTATAAGTGTCTCTGATACACATACAAAGACTAATAATAATAACACTCTTTATTCGAAGAAAATCTCACAATGAGACATAGAATACATAATACGATTATAATACAAAATATAGAATACAAAATACAAAATATTATATAATAATAATAACATTAGACATAAATTTAACATAATGTTAACATAAAGTGGAGACATAGCCTAAAAAAAAAACTATTCTCTTTTAAATTTCTTAATTATGATACTAGTAAATTTACACAAATTCTCTAACTCTTCATCATGACTATTGAATAAACTATTCATTTTAACAGAGGAAGGGTGCTCATGGTAATAGGGTTTCAGATACTTTTTTCTATCATTAGAAAAATATTTACATTGAAATATGAAATGAAATTCATCGCCCAATTCTCCAGTCTGACATAGATTACAAACTCTGTTTTCTCTTACAATGTTTTTAAAAATACCAGCTTCAATTGGAAGCCTGTGACTTCTGCATCTCAATTTACAGTGATTAGAACTTAATTTTGTAGGCAAGCTAATTAAATACTCTTCTAACTTAAATACTGATTTAAAAAGTCGATAGTTGATACATTTATCGCTGTTATTTATCGTCATAAGCCAGGTCTGCACATATTGATCTTGTAATCTCGTGGATATGGTTTGTTTAAGCCATTTAGCATCAATATTCAATGCTTGATTGTCCCATATGTATGAATACCCCGAATCGCACAAGACATTTTTAATATAACCAATCCATGGGCATTTGTCTGGTGATTCTCTGAGTGCTTTATACAACAGGGACGAAATCTTGTTAACAGGACTATTTACAAGTTTATTCCAAAAACATACCATTCTACATTTAATCTGAACTGACAGAGGAAATATTCCAAGCTCCCCATACACCATAGCATTTGGAGTTGAGGTTTTAACCTTAAGCAAAATTTTGCAAAACCGTAGTTGCAATCTTTCCAACTAGAAAATCAGAATGGTGTAGATAGAAGATATAAGTGTCTCTGATTAAATACTAGAAAATCAGAATGGTGTAAATAGAAGCTATAAGTATCTCCGATACACATACAAAGACTAGAAAATCAGAATGGTGTAAATAGAAGCTATAAGTGTCTCTGATACACATACAAAGACTAGAAAATGAGAATGGTGTAAATAGAAGCTATAAGTATCTCTGATACACATACAAAGACTACAAAATCAGAATGGTGTAAATAGAAGCTATAAGTGTCCCTGATA
Organism: Lottia scabra; assembly: GCA_029955415.1. NCBI lineage: Eukaryota > Metazoa > Mollusca > Gastropoda > Lottiidae > Lottia > Lottia scabra. The sequence continues at coordinate 4,043,137 of JARJEI010000015.1, forward strand.
CACATACAAAGACTAGAAAATCAGAATGGTGTAGATAGAAGATATAAGTGTCTCTGATTAAATACTAGAAAATTAGAATGGTGTAAATAGAAGCTGTAAGTGTCCCTGATACACATACAAAGACTAGAAAATCAAAGTGTGAGTGAGGTTCCTCTACAAATCTACAGAGAGGACTAGAGGAGTTAGTCCTAAGATACTGGCAAAAAATTGAAACTTCTCTACTACCTACCTTGAGGTCACGGGGTTCAGCGCGCCAAAAAAAAGTCAATGTTTTGAACAGACAATCACGGATTTCAACAACCCCACCCTGCCCCACCCATAGATTCTCCTCCAGTTGACCCTAACGTCAACACAGACTTCAACCTAGAAATTGTGCTGACCAATAATAGAACAACGCCGTCAATGTTAGGTTCAGTGCCTGTTTGGTTGGACGAGTCCCACCAAACCTGACTCTGGGGTATATTCATGTCGATATTCTGACCGTGACCACCTGGGCACAACTCATTTACAGCTGGACAAAACTATCACTGTTACTAGGATGTTAATAACCACCCGACAACTTGCTAACTTTGACTCGTATAAGCCTTCTTCTATTAAAATTTACTAAAAAAGATACTACATCTATGAATCGGTATACAAATAATAAAATTACTTCTAAAGATCTTGCATCTTCTGCTAAGTTTCTCATCCCTGATGATTGTATATCGCATACCTATGTTTTTCTTGGATAATGCCTTCATAATGCGCAACTCTACAATATTGCAGACGGTTACGTCGTTTAGGTTTTTCATTTCAACTTTGTTTGTTGCTGCTGGCTTGTGTCCGATAGCTTTGAGAAATTCGAAAGGACGAGCGAGGAAAGCACAGATTACGAAACCATGGTCGATATTTTAGCAGATGATAAGATATGTACAATAAAAGCCTTATACATAGGGCTTTAGTCTCGTGTATTATACAATATGTTATCTATGAACTTGACGTGTTCACTAAATGGGTCATTTCACCGAGTACGATTTGAAAAAATCGCACGCGACCACGCGCGACTATGATCGCAGCTTGGTTTTCTCACAATCGCGGGCAGAATCCGTGCGACCTGATCCTTTTTTTTCTGTGTACGCTCTATGTTCGATGTTATCTCGTTCCACCCTCGATGTGTACGATTGAACTGCGTCCTATTTACGCTCTGCTTGCGTCTATCCACTCGATCTGATGCGATCTTAACACGACCAAGGCTCGCTTTTTTCGACCAATCTGCGACAGAGCGTCGATCTCTCGTCGATCTATCATCGCTAGTGCGCGATCTCGGCCGATCAAGGCTCAATCTTGGCCGATCTAGCTACGTACGAGTTGCAACATACCCTCGATCAATACGATTAAGATACGATATAAACGATCTAGCCTCGCTCTTTACGCTCAATTCTCAATCTTTTCTAGATTGACTCTCGCCTGAGCTACGCGCAAATTTGTCACAGTCGGCCGGATTTGCGTGCGACCCACTGCGATCGTATAAAAAGGCCTCGCGATCGATCACCTACCAGCCTCAAAAGTGACTACATGGACCCAATCGCTTTGCATCATACTATGTTATTGCAGCACCATGCTCTGCAACTGCAGCAAGACTCTCTGCGTATGCTAACCATGTTGAAGATGAGGAAAAAGAAGTATACCAAGAAGAAATATTGGGTTGCATGAACGCCAGAGGGAACATTATGGTCAGTACTCCTCCCTCATGACGGAACTGAGACTGGGGGATGAAGCTTCCTACCGGAGATGTTTGACGAATTGTTGGCTAGGGTGGGCCCAAGAAGTTAGAAGATGGACACTAACTATAGAAAAGCTATAGAACCTGCTGTGAAGTTGACTGCCACCCTGAGAAACCTTGCAAGCGGCATATCCAAACCTGTCCTATGTTTTCAGAGTATCGCGCCATACGATAGCCGCCTTCCTTCCTCTGGTTTGTCAAGCAATTGTAGATGAATACAAGCATGAAGTTATTCCATGTTCACGTACAGCTGCGGAGTGGAGGGTAATTGCTGATGATTTTGAGAGAAGGTGGAATGTGCCACATGCAATTGGAGCTCTCGATGGTAAACATATATCCACCAGAAAACCAGCCAGTTCAGGATCCTTGTACTACAATTACAAGAAGTTTTGCTCCATCGTCCTTCTTGCCCTGGTCGATGCAAACTGCAAATTCCTGTGGATCGATATCGGTGGTTTGGGACACCAATCTGACGCTCAGATATTTAATGGAAGTGAGTGTCGAGGACGGATCGAGCATCACAACCATGCGCGCAACCAGTTCTCGCTCAAGAAGACTGAGCCTCGATTGTCTCTCGACCAATGCGTTCTTTCCTCGACTTTGTTCGCTCTTTCGAAGCTCTTTGTGCGACTTTTAGGTCGAAGCTCAGTTTTTTGACATGTCAAAAAACCGAGCTACGATCTCTTCGTCGGGGAGACTATTCCTCGACCACGTGCGACCACGAAAGACCAAGGCGCGACCAACTCTCGGTCAACCGTCGACTGTGTACGACCTTCGGCAACCAAGTCACGATCGGAGATCGCAGCTCAGTCTTCAGGCACGATTTCTTGGTGAAATGACCCCATAACATGATATTTTTTTACTAGCTTATCGATGAGACCACGAATGTTATCACAATGTACAAGAAATCAAACATTAATTTTATGCTTTTAGCTATAGATAACTTTACGTGGCACAAACAGTTTTAACGTGAACATAGGGTCGGGTATAGATGAGCATGAAAGAGATTGGTATTTGGGTACCTTAACATGAATTTCCTTGTCTTTGTTTTATTTTAGACAGTATAGCGACATTCAGATTGAGTACAGAACGAGGACCTGTCGAGGGTTTGGTAGAGGTTTTCTATGATACTAAGTGGAATAACATTTGTGAGAGTTCTGAGAGTTATGATGTCGCATATGTTGTTTGCCGACAACTGGGATACATTGATCCTAAGGAGTAAATAGACTTTTTGTTTTATTAAGGTTGGGAACTAAAGGGGGGGGGGGGGGGGGGTTGATACATTTTTATAAACAACATAAAAATTGATGGCGCTGCATTTGGTTTGGAGAATTAAACATCAAGAAACGCGATTTCCTGACATTTCCCAGCCATATTTTATGGAATGGATTTTTCAAATCTGTATGTTACAGATTTATCTATATGAATTCGTCGAAACACACTCACAGATTTAAAATAATGATGCAGACGGAATTTCTTTGCCTCTGATTTTAGAATAGTGAAGCCTCAAATGTTGAGGCATCCATACAACTATAACCAGAGGCTGTTGCCATATGGTATAGATTGTCGAAGAACAGACTCAAGACAACTTCAAGACTGCTCGGTCCATGGTTTGATCAGTTGTTTCGGAAGAAGTACGATCGGAGTTGACTGTAGTGAGTACCTAGATTACTATTTTACTGCCTACACCACAGCTGTTTTTGTGTTACAAGCTTGAAACTTTGTAAGACATGCCTTTAAATGTATTTTCAAGATATCTGCCAAATAGGTTGCCACTATTCACTATTGCCCTCGTCAAAGTAAAAACGCGTCATTCTTTGTTTGTGAACATAATAATAACTACAGTTTTCTTCCGATATTAATGAAATTCGGTGTGATCACCTATACCAATGAAATCTTTGTTTTAATTTGTTGTTTTTTTCGATGAAGGGTTTTTGATTTATTTCCCTTGACTTATTCAAAACACGTCGAATTGGCATATGGACGCGATAGGGAGAGATAAAGTCGAAAATTGTTTGTGAACACAATAGGTAGAGACTACAGTTTAAATCAGATTAAAATGAAATTTGGTGTCAGAATTTATTATGAAAAGGTCTTGGTCTGGTCAAGTTTTAATTTGACGATTTATCGTTAAATGGAATTTGGGTTATAGACACTGATTTAGTTAAGATGTGTCGAAATATGTTCCTGAATACAATTGAGACTTGTGAATGCGTGGTTACAGTTGAATTTTGGAATCAAAACATATCTTATCTTTGACAAGTTAAATTGGTGAGCGCCATTGATATACTAAAATTTATCTAAATTAATAATAATTAAATGAGCATATATGTTGCTAGGCAACCACTTTTTAAAATTAATACTTGAATCTGAGTCCTTTCAGGAAAGCATTCTCGTTGACGGCATGCAAATCACATTGTGTGACGGCATATTGACCATACTCCCTCAAGAAAATATTAAAATAAATAATATTTCACAGAAAAAACTGAAGAACGGTTACACCAAATAAATATATAGGATTATCCAAGAGTATATGGATTTTTCTGTCTATGTAGATACATTGGTGGTGTTCTAGAATCAATTATCTCGAAGATTTTTACAAATCCGGGCAATTAATTTTAGGGTATATGGATGTTCGAATTACCCAGGAAGGATTTGTAGAGTTTTTTCATGACAACCATTGGAAGGGAGTCTGTCCTCCAGATTTCAATATACAAGCTGGTAACGTCATCTGCCGACAACTTGGTTATTCTGATGGGTAGGTTCATACAATCTTCTTGGTTGTGACCTTCCAACTGAACATAATACTACATAGTAGCTTACCAACTGATTTAAATGACCAGCTTATGGAATTTTGTATAAAGCACTCCTATAAAAAGCAGACTTAAACGTATACAGCCTCTTACAATGAACAAAAAATCTAAATTTTCAAACTTGGTCAATAGGAGTTTATGTCCACCAAGGGACAAAGCTGGTGGCATAACTATACAGCAGATTACCTAAATAATCTTATAAATCCAGAAAACAATGTTTATATACAATAATTCGAAATCACTTACTCTAATTTTAAGCGTTTTTTCAATCATAACCTGTAATTGTATGGAAAATTACATAGTTGATTCTGTCTGTATACTCTGGACACCATCGTTGAATATTATACTATTATTGACCAAGTTTTAGAACTTTTTTTGTTCATCCCAAGAGTTGGTATCGCTTTAAATAACTGGAGGAAATTTCATTGTGTTTTTAGGAGTGTTATAGTAGATATATCAGACCATGATGGAAAGAACAGTAACCCAATGTTTGAGTATGATTTCCAATGTACAGGACAAGAGACTGGTATTTCTCAATGTTTGAAACTTAAAAAGACAAGTAACTGTCCTGTAACAACTGCTAAACGAATGAAATGTTGTAAGTAATAAACAAACGTAAAAGGGGGCTGTTCACCAATTTTGGAGGTTGATTTTGGCTATGAATAAATCTAAATGTAGCAGTGACGGATCCAGGGGGGGGGGGGGGCGTAGAGGGCGTACGCCCGCCCCCCCCCCCCTTTACTTTGTCTTTTTTTTTTAAGAATGGGGAGAATACGACATCAAAAATGTCTAATCCATTAACGTTTGCGATAAAACATACATGGTCCACGTCAGAAACCGTTAAATTAATACAATTTTTACTTATTATATGTTTTTAAACCAAAAAAAAGGTCAAAAAATTTTCATCTCGCTGCGCTCGGCCAAACTTTGGATATACGCCCCCCTTTCGAAAATCCTGGATCCGACCCTGTGTAGTCTTTATAATTGCTTATATCAAATGATAATTTTTCTTCAATAGTTTTCATTTACGTCAACCTATATGTATGGAAGCTGACTGGGTGTGAAGTCGAGGGTCCACACTCCACAAAGAGAGGAAAAAGGCGAGAAAGGGAGGAAAAGGCGGGAAATTATTCCTCTCCTTCTCGCCTTTTTCCTCGCTTTCTCGACTTCTCGTTGGCGATAGATTTGCCACGCAATTATTCTATTGGTTATGTGGGCTGAATCAGGGATGTCGAACTGATAAACCAAAATAACATAATTCTCCTTGGACTCCTTGGATGTTATGCCTGTTTGAAAAACCCGATCGACAAACGAGGGGTGTCCATGGGTACTTATTGCAGAGCTAAAATGCAGGCATTTTTAATGTTTATTATAATTGATTATGATAGGTTAAGTGCGAGTGAGTCAGTTTGTCATTTAACCCTTAATTCAATAGGTCGTTAGTCTCTTTATTTCCGCTGTGTTCATTCATTTTAAGAATATAGTTCATATTTCCGCTTAACATATGTGAGTTATTTTGATAATCATTGGGACGTTAGTCTTAATTTGAATTTGAGGTCTCTATGAGGACGTATATTGCTCGTAAACGCTCTTAAAACTAGAGTTTTTGATGGAATCAAATGAAATTTGGTATTTCTTTAGTTTTCAACCAATTTTGATGAAACTGAAAATGGAAGTTATTGGGTCTAAATGGAAAGGTTTGAGAAAGTTTAGTTTACTCCTGATAGTGTTCCACTATCTTATTTGATTACAGTAAATGGGTCCCTGGAAGATCTGGTCTCAATGTCGTGCTCTATCAACAGTTTTAATATAGACGTGGACTACCAGGCATTAAGACAGCTGTATCCCCAGTTTAATGAATCAGACCTATTGCTTGGTGGAGCATGTACAGGCAATTTGACTGGAGATCGTTTGATATTTACAGAGGGATTTGATCACTGTTTTACTCGTAATACGCAGGTCTGTTGGATTGAGATCACATACAAATAGTAATTATAACATCTAGTTGTTTGGATATGGCATAAACCGAAGCCCTGTGTACCACAGGTTGTACACTTTACAAAGGTAGACTTCTACCATTGTGCTTTAAAAAAATTCCCAAATTGCACACTTGTTTTTGACAAATATCTTTCGTGAACACTGAACGTCTACGTTGCCTCATTTTGCCGCAGAAAAGCTTGAATTAAACGTCTTGTCTTATTTCAGGTTGACGAACACATGTTTGCATTTACCAATAAACTTGTCTACGTCGTCAATTCATCGGCCAACATCGTCAACGAATTCCATTGGAACTTAGATATCGAATGCCGCGTATTTCGAGAGGCATCCACTGAAACTTCGTTTACACCCATTGAGTCTAACCACCAACATCATCTTAGCAACTCAACGCAATTAATTAGGAATATCAGTATCAACCTATACACCGATCCGCTATACCAGCACAAAATAAACGCGTCCCTTACTGTTGGCCAGCCAATCTACGTTAAAGTAGAATCTGAAAAGGTCCCTAGTTTGCGGATGATTTTAAAAGATTGTTATTCCAAGCCAAACCAAAATTCGACCAAAAATCAGTCCCACATTCTTATTGACAACGGGTAAGTAGTAAAGGGATTGTAAAGATGTTTTCTAAACTTTGTTTGTGTATCTGGGACACTGATAGCATCAATTTGCGCCGTTCAAATTTCAAATCCAACGTCTGTGGTTCTTGCAATTCCACTAAAACTAAATTGCGCTTATAATTATAGCCTTATTGGCACTTTAATTTTTTTTTTCAGATGCGAAAACGATGACAATACCCATCTAATACGTTATACAGACAGTGAAACCAGATTCTTTTTCACGGCTTTCGCTTTCCCTGGGGGTGAGGCTATAGTCGATCTACACTGTGATGTCAGGTTCTGTTCTAGTTTAAAAAGAAGCACAGCTTGTCATCATGGCTGCCATTTTAACTCTGCTGTCATTGGTTAGAACCGGTCTGTGATACACTTTTCATATTGCCTCGGAAACCATTTTTTCCTATGCAGAAAAATATGAAATTAAAGGGATATGTTCACTAATTGTTCTACCAATAAATTTTTTGTCTCAGAACCTGGAATGTGTTAGCTATTCTAATCCATAATAATGTTCACAACTCTCCCTCGAGATATAAGCTTTCAGATCCCTGTGTAGCCATAATTATGAGCGTTCGTGTTAAAGTAAATGATATATATTATACAGAATTTATACCTCTCTTTCTAGATTGTACACTCCTACTCCTAGGTTTCTCTCTCTCTCTCTCTATTGATATGTATTATACAGAATTTATACCTCTCTCTTCCTAGATTGTACACCCCGACTCCTAGGTTTCTCTCTCTCTATTGATATGTATTATACAGAATTTATACCTCTCTCTTCCTAGATTGTACACCCCGACTCCTAGGTTTCTCTCTCTCTATTGATATGTATTATTCAGAATTTATACCTCTCTTTCTAGATTGTACACTCCTATTCCTAGGTTTCTCTCTCTCTAGTGATATGTATTATACAGAATTTATACCTCTCTCTTTCTAGATTGTACACTCCTATTCCTAGGTTTCTCTCTCTCTCTATTGATATGTATTATACATAATTTATACCTCTCTCTTTCTAGATTGTACACTCCTATTCCTAGGTTTCTCTCTCTCTCTATTGATATGTATTATACATAATTTATACCTCTCTCTTTCTAGATTGTACACTCCTACTCCTAGGTTTCTCTCTCTCTCTCTCTATTGATATGTATTATACAGAATTTATACCTCTCTCTTCCTAGATTGTACACCCCGACTCCTAGGTTTCTCTCTCTCTATTGATATGTATTATTCAGAATTTATACCTCTCTCTTTCTAGATTGTACACTCCTACTCCTAGGTTTCTCTCTCTCTCTCTCTCTCTATTGATATGTATTATACAGAATTTATACCTCTCTCTTCCTAGATTGTACACCCCGACTCCTAGGTTTCTCTCTCTCTATTGATATGTATTATTCAGAATTTATACCTCTCTCTTTATAGATTGTACACTCCTATTCCTAGGTTTCTCTCTCTCTATTGATATGTATTATTCAGAATTTATACCTCTCTTTCTAGATTGTACACTCCTATTCCTAGGTTTCTCTCTCTCTAGTGATATGTATTATACAGAATTTATACCTCTCTCTTTCTAGATTGTACACTCCTATTCCTAGGTTTCTCTCTCTCTCTATTGATATATATTATACAGAATTTATACCTCTCTCTTCCTAGATTGTACACCCCGACTCCTAGTTTCTCTCTCTCTCTCTATTGATATGTATTATTCAGAATTTATACCTCTCTTTCTAGATTGTACACTCCTATTCCTAGGTTTCTCTCTCTCTAGTGATATGTATTATACAGAATTTATACCTCTCTCTTTCTAGATTGTACACTCCTATTCCTAGGTTTCTCTCTCTCTATTGATATGTATTATACAGAATTTATACCTCTCTCTTTCTAGATTGTACACTCCTACTCCTAGGTTTCTCTCTCTCTATTGATATGTATTATTCAGAATTTATACCTCTCTCTTTCTAGATTGTACGCTCCTATTCCTAGGTTTCTCTCTCTCTATTGATATGTATTATTCAGAATTTATACCTCTCTCTTTCTAGATTGTACACTCCTACTCCTAGGTTTCTCTCTCTCTATTGATATGTATTATTCAGAATTTATACCTCTCTCTTTCTAGATTGTACACTCCGACTCCTAGGTTTCTCTCTCTCTATTGATATGTATTATTCAGAATTTATACCTCTCTCTTTCTAGATTGTAAACTCCTATTCCTAGGTTTCTCTCTCTCTATTGATATGTATTATTCAGAATTTATACCTCTCTCTTTCTAGATTGTACACTCCTACTCCTAGGTTTCTCTCTCTCTATTGATATGTATTATTCAGAATTTATACCTCTCTCTTTCTAGATTGTACACTCCTATTCCTAGGTTTCTCTCTCTCTATTGATATGTATTATTCAGAATTTATACCTCTCTCTTTCTAGATTGTACACTCCGACTCCTAGGTTTCTCTCTCTCTATTGATATGTATTATTCAGAATTTATACCTCTCTCTTTCTAGATTTTACACTCCTACTCCTAGGTTTCTCTCTCTCTATTGATATGTATTATTCAGAATTTATACCTCTCTCTTTCTAGATTGTACACTCCTACTCTCTCCCGGTATTGATATGTATGAATTTATACCCCTCGGTTTCTCTCTGTCGGTATGGATATGTATGAATTTATACACCTCGGTTTCTCTCCCTCGGTATTAATATGTATGAATTTATACCCCTCGGTTTCTCTATCTCTTTGTATTGATATGTATGAATTTATACCCCTCGGTTTCTCTCTCTCTCTCTGTATTGATATGTATGAATTTATACCCCTAGGTTTCTCTCTCTGTATTGATATGTATGAATTTATACCCGTCTGTTTCTCTCTCTCTCTGTATTGATATGTATGAATTTATACGACTCGGTTTCTCTATCTCTTTGTATTGATATGTATGAATTTATTCCCCCGGTTTCTCTCTCTCGATATTGATATGTATGAATTTATACCAATAGGTTTCTCTCTCTCGATATTGATATGTATGAATTTATACCCTAGGTTTCTCTCTCTCGATATTGATATGTATGAATTTATACCCCTAGGTTTCTCTCTCTCCGTATTGATATGTATGAATTTATACCCCTCTGTTTCTCTCTTCTCTCTGTATTGATATGTATGAATTTATACGACTCGGTTTCTCTATCTCTTTGTATTGATATGTATGAATTTATTCCCCCGGTTTCTCTCTCTTGGTATTGATATGTATGAATTTATACCCCTTGGTTTCTCTCTCTCGATATTGATATGTATGAATTGATACCCCTCGGTTTCTCTCTCTCGGTATTGATATGTATGAATTTATACCCCCCTGTTTCTAAGTTCTCTCTCTCGGTATTGATATGTATGAATTGATACCCCCCTGTTTCTCTCTCTCGGTATTGATATGTATGAATTGATACCCCTCGGTTTCTCTCTCTCGGTATTGATATGTATGAATTTATACCCCCCCTGTTTCTAAGTTCTCTCTCTCGGTATTGATATGTATGAATTTATATACCCCCCTGTTTCTCTCTCTCGATATTGATATGTATGAATTTATATACCCCTCGGTTTCTCTCTCTCGGTATTGATATGTATGAATTTATACCCCTCGGTTTCTCTCTACCGGTATTGATATGTATGAATTTATACCCCTCGGTTTCTCTCTCTCGGTATTGATATGTATGTATTTATACCCCTCGGTTTCTCTCTCTCGGTATTGATATATATGAATTTATACCCCTCGGTTTCTCTCTACCGGTATTGATATGTATGAATTTAATACCCCTCGGTTTCTCTCTACCGGTATTGATATGTATGAATTTATACCCCTCGGTTTCTCTCTACCGGTATTGATATGTATGAATTTATACCCCTCTGTTTCTCTCTACCGGTATTGATATGTGTGAATTTATACCCCTCGGTTTCTCTCTCTCGGTATTGATATGTATGAATTTATACCAATAGGTTTTTCTCCTCGGTTTCTCTCTCTTGGTATTGATATGTATGAATTTATACCCCCCGGTTTCTCTCTCCCGGTATTGATATGTATGAATTTATACCCCTCGGTTTCTCTCTCTCCCGGTATTGATATGTATGAATTTATACCCCTCATTTTCTCTTTCTCGGTATTAAGGTATGAATTTATACCCCTCGGTTTCTCTCTCTCGGTATTGATATGTATGAATTTACACCCCACGGTTTCTCTCTCTGTGAATTGATATGTATGAATTTATACCCCTCGGTTTCTCTCTTTCGGTATTGATATGTATGAATCTATACCCCTCGGTTTCTCTCTCTCCGTATTGATATGTATGAATTTATACCCCTCGGTTTCTCTCTCTCCGTATTGATATGTATGAATCTATACCCCTCATGTATGAATCTATACCCCTCGGTTTCTCTCTCTCCGTATTGATATGTATGAATTTATACCCCTCGGTTTCTCTCTCTCCGTATTGATATGTATGAATCTATACCCCTCGGTTTCTCTCTCTCCGTATTGATATGTATGAATTTATACCCCTAGGTTTCTCTCTCTCGGTATTGATATTTATGAATTTATACCCCTCGGTTTCTATCTCTCGGTATTGATATGTATGAATTTATACCCGTCTGTTTCTCTCTCTCGGTATTGATATGTATGAATTTATACCCCCTAGGTTTCTCTCTCCCGGTATTGATATGTAGGAATTTATACCCCTAGGTTCCTCTCTCTCGATATTGATATGTATGAATTTATACACCTCGGTTTCTCTCCCTCGGTATTAATATGTATGAATTTATACCCCTCGGTTTCTCTCTCCCAGTATTGATATGTATGAATTTATATCCCTCGGTTTCTCTCTCTCTGTATTGATATGTATGAATTTATACCCCCGGTTTCTCTCTCCCGGTATTGATATGTATGAATTTATACCCCTCGGTTTCTCTCTCCCGGTATTGATATGTATGAATTGATACCCCTCGGTTTCTCTCTCTCGGTATTGATATGTATGAATTAATACCCCTCGGTTTCTCTCTCGGTATTGATATGTATGAATTTATACACCTCGGTTTCTCTCTCTCCGTATTGATATGTATGATTTTATACCCCTCGGTTTCTTAGTTTTCACTCCCTGTATTGATTTGTATAATCCAGAAATTATTGAAGTTTGTTAGGCAAGTATCGATAAACAGTAGCTACCTGTCACAGTATAGAAAAACAACCTGCTGTAACACATTGTACTTCAGTCAATAAAATTTAAATACTTCACAATTCACTATTCAATCGAAAACCGCCTCAAAATGTCACGTTTTATTTTGAATTGATCCATTGCCAACGAGGTGAAGCAGAAAAAATGTCAAATATTATGAGTTTCGACGAATTTCGATGCTGCAACAAAGGCATGTGCAGACTCTGCAAAATCAAGTTCCTGAAAATGTGTGAGAAGTGGAGTCATTTTCTTCTGTTGTTACTGGGTCTGATCGGGATTATCTGTTTTGTAGTCTTTAAGGGTAAGTAAATGTATTTCTGTAAGGCATAGCAGTCTAATTAAAATCAGACCCTAATTTCGTTCGTTCGTTTTTTTTAAATCCTGTTTTTAACCACTACATTAGGGTCTGAGAACCAGACGCGATAGGAAACGTTCACGTTGACCTTACCTTAATAAACATGATCTGATAAACTAGTCTACAGCACTTAGGAATCCTAGAATGCACCTATTGTTCGCAAACAAAATTCCAGCGCGGGAGAGGGCAAAGGTCTGATTGGTTAAAACAAAATTAAGGTTAGATCAAAGTTAACGTGAACGTTTGTTATCGCGTCTGGTTCTCAGACCCTAATGTAGTGGTTAAAATACAGGATTTAAAAAAAAAACCAAACGAACGAAAAAAGGGTCTGATTTTAATTAGACTGTAAGGCATAGCTTATTCATTTTTTATAGTTTCTTCATTCATTCAAGTTTATTCATTCATTCATTCATTGGGTGTAGGTAGTTCTTTTGTTTCGATCGTTTGTAAAACTGATTGTTGATTTAGATAATAAGATATCATTAACTTGAATTCATTAGCTCAATAAGATACAGCAGGATGTAAAATTCAAATTTATCTTTTATATATTTTAGTTTCACCACATGGAATTTCTACAGTCACCAACTTTAAACAGGTAATTGTAATTCCCGAAAATTCACAAGATGAACCGCATAAAGGGTTTAGCTCGGCTCGGGTGTTGTCAACTAACTGAATGGTTGAGGATAGGCCATATTAGTAGCAACATTATGGAGCAACTTTTAAAAGCAAAATATTTCGAATTCCATACAAGACCCTGTGTTATTTAGGCAGTGCACGTTCAAGGTGTCGGTAGTTGGACATAAAATAATGAAGGCCAATGTCACTCTTTGGACAAAATGTGTCTGATTGCACACTGTATGGAGTTTCCAACCCTCACAGCTCAATCACAGGTAGAAAGGACGAGAGACACCACACCATTACATTTCCCTTATTGCACATTGCCCGTCTTCCACACTTTAATTCCATTTCTCTTTAAGGTCCTACTTGGCGATAAACATCAAGCAAAAGTCATTGGCCCGAGAGAAAAAGACCAGAACGTGAGAAAACAGTTGATAGAGAAGATATGTGGTGGCACAAAATCTGGATCCGTGGGATCAGTCGTGCTGGATTCTTCCGTTGGATTATCGTATTGTGTACTTCCAAACTCCGGTTCCAAATTCTGGCTTCAAACGTTCAAGTACGTATATAGTTCTTTTGTCGGTGTAACTACGGTAAAGTTGTTTCATCTTCTTCTAATAAAATCTACTTAAGAAAATAGTTGGATGAATTCTAGTTGTTAAAGCGATAGAACTTGCTCTCTGACCAGATTGATAGTAAGCCTGTAGAAACTATGGTTCTAACATGGAACTACCACAATCGAACTTGGTGATCAACAATTATTACGAATTATATTTCTTGTTAGTCATAAGAAGGCTGAAGTTTACGGCTTCAACGAATAAATCAAATATTTATAATAAGATAATAATAACATTTTTTGCGAGTTAAGTCCTAAAAACTTAACCTATTCTAGCACTTTATGCTTTCGAGATAGGGTTGGATCATTTTCGCATTATTCCTAATCTAAGAAACATTTTCTGGAAATATTGCAGGTCACTACAGAATGAAGATGGAGATCAGTCTGTGATGAGTTCAGTGGATTTGAATGAGGCTATAGCCCACAACAGCCTGAAGGACCATTTCAAATTATATCATCCTCAGTCCGAGCACGATCAACTTGCTGTGGACGCAACAACTAAGATGATATTCGTACGCAATCCATACGCTCGATTATGGCATGCGTATATTGAACATGTGTATCTTCCGGTCACGTGGTCGACTCTAGGGACGGAAATTGTGCTGAAGCGAAAAAAACCGAGTCGAAAGAGCGAGAAGTGTGGTCATGACGTCACGTTTGAAGAATTTTTAGATTATGTCATTTCCGACAGTCGACAACCTGAAAAGATGAACAATCTGTGGAAGCCAGTGTTTTACGCGTGCAGTCCTTGCTTACTGCTACCTGATTTCGTCGGTAAAATGGAGTCGTTTGACATTGAAGCGAAATACATGCTTCGAAAATTTAATCTTTTGGAACAATTAGATAAATTCCAATCTTTTAAAAGTGAAATCGATGACATAACTTTAATGATAAATTCGTATTTTCGAATTTTTCGTCAAAAAGAGGTGTCAAGTTGTATCTCCATGAAAGGACTGGCCGAGAGGATATGGACTGGGTTACAAGTAGAAGGTTATCTTCCATTACGTACTGAGAAATTTCTCGAATTGTACACTGACAAAACCTTTGATGTGAATATATTCCGCGAGCACTTAATTCATATATATGGCCAAGGACAAGAGACGAAAAAAATGTGGGAAAAACAGAAAAATAAATTATTGACGCATGCGTATCAAGAGATTCCATTCCGAATTTTGAAAAATTTGACACAAATTTACGCTTTTGACTTCAAAGCGTTTAATTATGAAATGTTCCCAAAAGCGTTTTTGAAAACAATTGGATAATTTGATAGACGTTGACTGCTCTCAATTCAGTCAACAAAACGTTTTGAAAACGTTTCGTAACGTTTTGCTGATTTCTACAGAACGGGTCGGGTCAAAGTGATTTTAAAAAGAGTGTTTTAACAACTGAACCCATGAAGACAGTTAGATATACAATGTATGCGCGTTTTCTTGGGTCGTATTGTAGAACGTAACTTATTTTGGGAAGCGTATATACACGAGTTCTTAACCTGAAATTGACTCGCCAAACTCTTAACGAGGGCTGAGATTGACTTATTATTCTCGTGAACTGAATATTCTTGCGAGTGCGAGTAAGTAACGTCTCAGGTTGACATTTTGCTTAAACAACACAGAAGTACAGAGGACAGCTCAGTACCGACAGTGATTTTGATCCTGATTGCCTTCCATACATTTTCCTCTTAAATATAATACGGAAGACAAACTAGGCAAAATTCCCGATCCACTAATACTGGATTGTAAAATCAACTTATACTGCTCGATCTATGCCGGAAATCCCGGGTGTTTGTTAGGATCTGACCTAATTTTTCAAACGTTGTCTTACTTAATTTTCTCATTTGTAAGTATCCAAGCTATATAAATGTAATAATAAGATGTATTTTGCTTGCATTATATATTTATTTACTTATTTATTTACATTTACATCCCACCCAAAGTCCTCGTTGATTGATTGCCTTCGTCCTTCGTCGTCTTTATGTTGATACCTGCAATGACAAAATTAATCATTAATCAACAGAATAACAAAAACTTAAGCCACCATCGTGCGAATAGAATATTCAAGCACTATATACAAGACGGATAATATCCTATGTATTGGTAAATTTTGGACAATGCTAGCATAGACTTATTTCACGGAAGCATGAAAACCTCGTGTTTTTAAAGGCTGTGATTTTGAAGAATATCTTAACGGTTCAAAGAAGAGAAAGTTTACTTACCGGTCCGATTACAGCCCGTAATGAGAAGGTTCTACAGTAGTAATCTGAACTGAAGGAATATGTGTTTCCCGTCACGAACTGGTTGGGCATGTAGAAACCATTGAGTTTGATGGAATAACCCGCATTGCACGAATCACTAGGGATGGCCAAACCACCTTGAACCCAATATCCGATCAGATCACCAGCTTTAACTTGGATTCTTTCTCCGGGTGGTATATCCAGATACTGTATACGGTTAGTTTCCGTCAAAGCAAAGTTGTGGCCTACCAATTGCATGCTGAAATGAATACAGAGGTCAATAACCAAAAGATGCTTTACGGGTAGATATTATATACAAAGTCATTCATGGAAATAATGGAAGAAATTCTACGATGTTACCTTGGTATGTAAATATGGCATTCATTTCAGAGAGAAGTGCTTTATTCCTGAGATATCCCGAAATATTCTTTGTATACTTTTTTGCGTCATTTTTGGGGGGTTTTGGGAAGAACCTAAAGAACGTACAAGGAGGCTTGTTCATTTCAAAAATATAATTTCAACCCTGACGGTTGTCCCATAAAAAGCTCAGGTTTTATTTCAAATTGTTAACATAAAGAAATAAACCTACGATCTGTAAGACGAGAGTTGTCGCCAAACCATCAGCTCAATCTGACCTTTAGCCAGAGAATAAAACTGCCACTGGATAATCTCGCCATCCCTATCGATTTTGAAGTGTGGCTGTAGACCCGTGTATCCAGCTCTCCATTGTCCCGGGAACTGTCGGTTGACAAGATTGACGTTATTACTGAGCGTTACTAACGAGCTTCTTACTGGAAAGATATGAAAAAAATCTGAAGTCTTCAAAATACCAAAGTCTCGAACATTTCTTTAAAGAAATCAAAGTTCACTTTATATACAACCACAAACTCATACCCTTTTCCATAGTAAGCTGAAAGTTATATAACTTACAAGCACAGGTTGGCGCATCCCCGGTCAATTCTCCCGACCTCAAACAAGCTCGGCCCAGATTACCGGAAGTTATACCATAACCATCTTTACAGGCATACATCACAGATTTACCGGCTTGTAGTTTGACCTCACTTCCCATTTGAACAGCATGATCTCCTGCCATTGCGACGTCACAAACTTCCCCTATTACGAAAAATTAAAAATATATTATCAAAAAATCACGGTAGGGCGGCCAGAGCAACCTGGAAAGAGTTTTGAGCCAATACCACCTCACAGGTGAAACCTTAGATTTACTTACTGTCACAAGCATTTGAAATATACATTAAAGCAGCACCACACATAGAAATATAATAGAGTGGAACTTCTCATCGTCTATTGAACTTCTGTGTCAATGTATGGTTGACCTAGTTTCTCCTTTGGCGTCAAGTTTACTCTAAGTAAGACTGTGGCAGAGAGACTGGATGTTGCGTTCTAATTAGATCGTTTTTAACGTGCCTTTTAAATTATATGACTTTCTGTACAAACCGGAAGGTAAGAGAGTCGTCAGAAATCAACGCATGCGTGCCAAGCATAAATCTTGTGGTATTATTCCCTACCTTACAGCTTTATGCACCAAATGACTACTTACCGGAAGTAGGATTACAGACGTTACAAGTGAAAGGACATTCTTGTTGAGCGAATCCACTGACGTTCTGACACACTGAAGGTGTTTTGGTTATGATCTCTTCACAGTTTGGTAGTCGATCAACACACAACACTTGTTCTTAAAATACACAAATAATCCTATCATTATCAATTGGAATGGAGCTTTATGTCATACTGTTTTGTACCTTATTGGACTATTGTTTTATGTTCTCAGTTCATTCCCTTATTAGGTTAATGCAACCAAAGGAGTTATACACCTACCCGTTCAGTTCAACAGTAGGGTATTTAAATGAAATGGAGTATTACGTTCTGTTTTTCAGCTCCAGGTTGAACTAAATTATGTCTATTGGTAAAGTGAAAAGCAAGCACTCTGTAACCGTTCGGCTATTTCCGTAAAAAATTCCGTAAAACAATACAATACGATCACGGTGGGCCGTATGAATAGCAAGATGACTGTTCTATCAGCTGGTAATGCCAAAAATTAGGCGACTATATCCTTTTAGCATCTACTTACCGCCTGGTGTATATTGACAAACGTAAGGTAGTTTCACATTGGTAGAGTGAGGTGTTTCTATCTTCCGATCTGCGTTACGACCAAGCATCATGGCGGTAGATATGTAATAAAAGGGCTCTTCTACAAAAAAGTAAATATTTCAGTAGTGCTAGCCAAGATGATTGTGGAGACCTTCTTCAAAATACAAACACATTCGTTTAGTCTCAAACGGCCAAAGGTTACGTTGAAGGTATGGTGTCTGCTAACGACGAAGGTTATTTGGTGATCACATGGATGTTATATGGTAACAATGAGCCACCATACAACGATGATGTTTCGTAATCTTTATCGATGATAATCGTACTTACTGGACCATCGAATGTTTTCTGCTTTTGTGCCATCCGACCAATACCACCCATCATCTTGTTTCTTCAAACCTACCCAAATCTTTAACATCGTCTCTCTACAAGGAAAATTGATAGTGGACACTGGTTCAAGACGTTAGCATACTCTTGGATTGATAGAAAGGAAAGGCTTGATCATTTAGAGTTTTTTTCTCACGTTTTTGTGTTTCATTGGATGATGACGACATTCTAATACGAAATCCCTAATTTGAGTTCATAATTTCAATTCTTTTACCTGATAGAAGCGACGAAGTTGGTCTCCTCCATATCTTTGACAGTGGTTAGCCTGGCGTGTTCAGATTTACAGTGTTCTAGAGCTGAACTCACGTCTCTATCCTGGTGGAAATATTTATAACAGTTCCCTCGGAATGGATACCATCCCGTCCGACATCCTATAATAATAGTAGGATAGGTATGAATGAAATGGAGCTTTATGTCTTGCTTTTATGCACCTGTATGGGCTAATAAGGACGAGCCACGCCATGCAGTGTGCAGTGAGGACAATTTTGTCAAGACAGCAGCATTAGCCTACTCTTATTTTCGATTTCCAACCTTCGAGGGATCTTTAACGTGCACAGCCTGTAGCACATGCACGGAGCCTCGGTTTATTGTTTCATCCGAAATACTAGACATTGACGATTTGTTATTCAATTGTTAAAGAACCAGATGCCGGATTTTAATTGAGTTTTATTACTTGAATGTACTTTATTATTTAAAATATCATATTACCTCCACAAACGAAACCAGCATGTGACCACGCTCCATCAGATAAACACGTTCTAGTTAAAGTATCGTATCCCGTGTTACAAGTATAAACTACCTGTTCTCCCACACTATACTGATCTTTAACACCATTGTTACTCGAATCGTCCAACGTTTCTGGTGCCGGACAATGAACTTCAGCATCTGTAATGACAGCAAATTATCATGAACACCTGATGTCACTCCACGATTGTGTCCAATACATATTCAAGTTTTAATGAGCATTAATAGGCCTAGAAGTGGTATTTCTATTTATAGATTGCTGATTCTGTGGATGATGATGAAGATGATAATGATGGTGATGGTGATGATGATGTAGCTATGCTGTTAGACAACTACATGTGTATCCTAGTATAACCAGTCTTGATGTAAAAGCCATGGTGAACTTACATTTTGGTTCAGGTGGCAGTATATTCAGGGTGCTTTGGCAGCTGACAGCACATCCTGATATAGCGATATCCTTCTGACAGAAATTCGGGTCTTTGGACAGAACAGCATCACAGTCATCATAATTATTATGAATTTTACCTGAAATTTCAATTTTTTATGGTTAAGATCATAAACTCTCATACTATAACGCATAGTGCACAAATTTTCTTCAATTCCATCACACTAGATGGCTCATACCCACTGCTATACTAGTCCATGGTGTATGCATTGTATGCAACGTTTGAACAAATTACATTGGTATCATCAGTATACAAGTACATGTATTATAATGCTATACTTCTCGGGTAAAAGTAAGAAACTGTATCTGGACAATATTCGTAAGGCAAGGACTTACCGATACGACTGACGTCACAGTAATTTCTGATACAGCCAACTTCACTGGTATAACACCAGGGAGCGTCCTCCCCACTTGGATTTCTACAATAGTTGTCTGTCAGGTCGGCTTCCATACCACTGAGGAAAGAAAACAGGGTTCGGAAATTAGTTTTACGCTCGACTTTTCTACACTACACCTAAATAGGCTATAATGAAGGCGGGAAACAGCATGAAGCGTGCAATGATATACATATTTCCAGAATAGCAGATCTAATAGGAACTGTGTTTCCATTGACAGAAAAGGCCGGCTTTAAGTTAGCTTTTCTTGACAATTCTCAGTGGAAACGCGGTTATTGTTCAAGGAATCTTAAACTGCACGTCGAGAACAGGAGAGTTTTTCTGTAATGCCCATTCTGAAGTACTAAACCTTCTAATGTCCCTTAACCTTTGTGGATTGACACACTCACCTTTCTAATGCAAAGAACAATCTGTAAAGAACTTACGTGGGAGTGAAGGGGTTATGTGGACAATGTGTGATCTGGTTCCACGGTACACACGGCTCGAAAAGGTGGGTAAAATTCACCTTACCTCGGTAAGATACACCATGATCTTGAGGATTGTAGGCGTAATCTTCGGCTGAAAGGACAAAGAGGTCGGTATCTTTCATCAAAATTTCCGAAATTTAATAGAAGCAATGGTGCATTTGAAATTAGTGTTAATTTAAGGGTACATTATTCTCAGTTCAAATACACAATCCAGCTTACAGTGAGCTGCCCTATGGAAGCAGCCGTTCGACTGTCCAGTTTGCAATGATGTAAGCAAGCAGTCTTTCTGCTGTAGAGAGCGATAAAGCGTGCAATGAGGCAGTCAAGAAGACTGTCCAGCACCATGTAGTAGGCCTATGAGGTAACATAACTTACGAAGTATAATAGAGGCTTTGGCTCTAAAACCAGTTTTGGTAGTTTGGGAATTGGATCTAAATGTCACCATGACCTTGTTATGTAAACTTCTCATTGTAGATACCAGATTATTACCACAATATCTGAAACAAACCGTTTGAAATGGAGTTTTATAACATATTATGCTAATGAAGAAGGTCAGAGGTCAGATATGTCTGCAACCTAAACGGGTTTATATCTGGTGATTTGAAATTCAGCCAAAGTAGCAACAGGATTAGCCTACTATGCAAATGAAGGACGACCTAGACTGAGATATGACCTACTTGACTCCAGGTTGACCAATTAGATTCTGCCTTATTTCCACGTAATCCAAACAAGCAGTGGTTGTCGACTCGATGTCAAAGTCTGGAAACTCGATTTTAACTGCCATGTCGTCTGGTACCTTGAACATAGAATGAACTTCCGGTAAGTATGGGAACATAATCTAAATGTGTTGTCTGTGTCGAGTTATTCAAAAGTATCATAAGTCAATGACTCAAATGTTATATTTTGGTGCTTATTCCAGAATCCTGACAACAGAAAATAACGTTTGTCAACTACAGATCTCTGTAGCTTTCAGTATTCATGATTTATTTTTAAAGGTAGCTTGATCGTTCTGAACACAGAAATAACTAGAAAAGTTGATTTTTTTCATTCGGGTTGCGTGGCTAAAAGGAGCAATAGGCGATATGACATTGAAGTAGATATGGACGAGCATTTCCGTACCTCTTCACTTAATGGGAGCGTGGCCTGATGCTGGGATGGACTATTTTGTATGAAAACGGAATATGGAGCGCAGGTCAGGCGTATGTAAAGCTTCTCTGGTCATAACCTTGAAATTTATTACCCAGGATTTCAGAGCTGCGTATTACATCAAAGTGAATATCCTAACCCAAGTGGGCGTGCGCTTTTGGTGTGAGGGGTGTGGTTACCTTGATTAGCCAATTACATTCTGTTAAATCGTTATAATTAGATGGGAAATTAGGACTGGTGAATTCCTCTTCAGGATGATTTCGATCTAAATTTATAATCTTACCACAACCTGAAAGTACCGAAACAGAACATCTAATGTGCCAACCTTATTTGGAAGATCATGAAGCATGATTCGTGATGAACATGATCATGATGAACATGATGCCCATTGAGGTCAAAGCTTGAAATTGTTATTGTTATTATGTGTGGTAGGTTAACACTCGTATCAACTTCGGAACTGGACTAGCGTGAAAAACGTTTTGCTTGTACGGATTTTTATTATAACCTGGTATACTGTACGAAGATTTCCATATTGAATAAATTATAGTATAGCCAATCACAATTAGAATGTTGTCTTCTTTCGCGGCAAAAATATCCAATCAAAAGCTATCTCCGAACAAGAGTACTCTTCCTGTACCGGGAAAGATGGCCGCTTATCATGGCAGAGTCATTATAAAGTCGCGAACAATGACGAAGGTTGAGCTGAATGGTTAAATGTTGCTGTACATTGTCTAAATCCATAAGAAGGTATAACGACTAATGAGAATGTGGGTTGATAAGTCGTTGAATCAAGGGTAAGATGTGTAGGAAGGCTCGAAACACTCTTGTAAGAGCATGGTCTTTATATCAAAATATGCATATCCTTACCATAATTCAAAGGGGAGTAATAACAAACATAGAAACCAAGTAGATTGTATCGGGTGATCTCAACTTTATGCGGCGCATTCTCCGAGAAGCCATATTCTGGTACATTATGGGACTCGGCTGTACCACTCCATAAGTTAAAATCTTCTTGAATGTGAGCCATTCCTGTAACAAAAATGAAATGGCGTTTAGCGTTTTACTTTTCTGCTAAAACCATTAGCAAAATATACAGAAAAACAGTACTGAGCAGTAGCAATTATGGACACGTTTATGGAAATAGCGGGTAACTAAACGCAGGAGTTCATAATATGAATAAAGTAGCCTACACCGGAAGTGGTATTGAATACCTACCCTTGATTTGTTGACATTGGCCTCGGAATTTAAACAGCACCATTGGAACTGTGTTTGGAAGTGTGATTGGTGTGTCTGAAAATCCATCTGCTCGGCAACAGAATCTGAGTCTCGTATGGTCATCAAAGGTTCCATCTGGTAACACACCGCTGGTGATAGGTGCAGTAGCTTCACCAAACTGGACGAAACTTTCGTAGAACCCTATAAGCAAAATGTCCTTATTTAAAAGGAGGTGGTACTCATGCTAGACCGAGTGAAAGGCTACACAGGGGACTAAACCCTTGAAATCTTTTTATTTGAAGATGCACGAACAAATTGTGTCTCCATCGCTCAAATGGTTCGATATAGAAATTGATATTAGAAATTGGCCTCGATAGCTGCACTCGAGTTGTATATACCCTAATTTATATATTGAAAAACCAGAAAGTATACAGAAAGGTAGCCCAAAATCATTCACCTGACGGACAAGTTCCTCCCTTTCTGAATATACAATAATCTCCTGGTTCCCAGTTGACGTCACTTCCGTTATCTTCATCTCGTGTACAAATATCCATATCTATGTTTGTTCCCCAATATCCAGCTCCTAAATGGAATAGTCGGGATCTACCAGTTCTTGTACCATGTATCGTTACCTTTCCTTCTTTAAATCCGTCTGGACAACTAGAGGCTGGTTTCAATATGGAGTAAGTGCCTTTTGGCCAGGTCGTAACTGGATCTGAAAGGTTAAACCTTGAAGTTTTATTTGTTTAATTTTGATGAATTGCAGCCAATAAATAGGAATAGAAGTATCTGTAACACTTCTGGGCATATTATCATATTTATATTGTGTCATGTTGCAGTCCCAGCTCAGAGATTTTACTCATACCCCATAGGGGCGGGCCACACTTACCTTTTTCTCGTATGTCCGAACAGCCCTTCTTCGGATCTAAGCCTTCAGGACACGTGCATTTGCATTGACCTCTTGTCAAGGTCATATATCCATCATTTTCACACTGCAGAGTTTCAGATGAACAGAACTCCTCTGTAACAAATTAGAAAATGAATCAGAAATAGCCTACAGTAGTAAAATCAAACCCATATATGAATCCAAACCGTCAACCAAAACTCACAAGTTTTTCTTACCCAATTTATCTTAAAGAGATTGTAAAGAAGTTTTCTCAATTTTTCTTAGGGTATCGGGAACATCGGATACTATCATTTTGAAACAATCCAATGTTCAATCAGACGTCTGTGGTTCAAGCAATTCTACTTACTCTAAATGTTTAGGGATCGAGTGGGCCCCGAGGACTTGGTTGGACTTGGTTTTTGAAAAGTAACAAGAACAAACCTTTGCATTTATGGGCTAATGAAATTTCCTTTATAGCATAGTAATCTCCAGTACCGGCTCTGTAGTTAGGTCCTCGATAGAGTTCCGACATCACTGGTTCACCGTTTTTAGTGAAGGCCTGTAAAATACCAAAAGTCATGTTGACTTTGTCAAGAAACAGATTCAGAACTAATGAACAAATTTGGGCGTCAGAAACCTGTAGTGAAATAGTTAACTTCTTATACCAAAATGGCTGTCCTCGTAGACCAATGTATGTCCGAAATACATGTATACATAGACAACATGCGATGAGCTTTTGCTGATCATAGAAATTGATTTGTGTAATCTTTATGAACTTGTCTCTACGGCATGTCCATAGATTACATGCATCAAGTAAAAGCAAGAAATAACCAAATGAAATATTTATGTTTTATGACAGAAGTTTTAATTGACATTCCATCACCTCAAAGAAGATACCAACGTACATGAAATGAGTAGTGCATCCTGGATGTGATGTCATAATCTACCAGTGATGTGGCGTAATCTGTATCGTCTTCACTGAACCAAATCATCAAATCTAGAATCAAATGATAAACACCTTATTTTGTTGGTCTTCTATGCAAGAAGCGTGCATTTACCATATAAAATTAGGCCCGTTAAAGTATTTTGTAGCAATAAAAATATCAAACAGTTAATAAATTTCCCCATCCTCAGATACATTTCAAAACTCACCAACTAATGCTGAATTCTAAAAAAAATCTAACCGTCCGTTTGCCTACAGACTCAAGAAGTCCTTAATCCTCTTCAGGGGCGGATCCAGGATTTTTGAAAGGGGGGGCGTATATGGCAATTTGAGCCGAGCGAAGCGAGAAGAAAATTTTTTTGACCTTTTTTTTGGCTAAAAAACATAGATTGTACTAATTTAACGGTTTCTGACATGGACTATGTATGTTTTATAGTAAACGTTAATGGGTTAGACAAATTTGATGTCGTAATACAGTCTAAAAAAAAAAAAGACCAAGTAAAGGGGGGGCGTACGCCCTTTACGCCCCCCCCCCCCCCCCCTGGATCCGCCACTGCTCTTCTGCGGATATTATGACCGCCTTACAATTCAACTATAGGTGTTGAGACATCTTTTTAGAAAGTTCATTAATCTGTGAATGCTTAGTGGATACTGTTCAATGATATCCATTATCCATCTGCTTTGTAAGGTGGAGAAGGTATCGTGTACGATGCAGTATGTGATATGAGATGGCGATGCAAACACTTCACGTGTCCAGACCCGATGATTCGAATTGCTTCTTTTTCATATTCATAATTCTTCACGTTGTGCTATAGTCTCGTCTATTTGGATGTAACTTAACATAGACCTTTAATACTTACTAGACTTGATGTTCTCCCAATCTATCCTCAACTTTCCCCACCTAATAGGACTCTGGTGCTCGTGGATCAGGCCTAAAGTATGACCTAGTTCGTGGAAACATGTATCTTTAGCACAGCAGCTGTTATGTTGAGTTTTTCTGGAATTACCTTGAGTTGCCCAACATCTAAAATATTAGACACATTTGATTCAGAGCAAATCTTAAACTAGAATTTACCGTACCCTATTTACTATTACCTTCACGAATAACCACAAACTTAAGGTATTTTTTTTTCTTTCATGCAGTCTAAGAATGGCCATTGTTCCCTTCTATCCGTTGATCCGTTCTCATTAGCCCAAAGAGGTGCAGAAAAGGGGGACGAAGAACCCCATTTCATTTCTTTGTCTTTGTGTTCACTTTATTGAGCTTGTGATTGTGATTGTGGCTTTTTATTTATTTTTTGATTGTCATCATTAATTTAAACGAGCTAATAGTAATGCCTACCCGGGACCGTTGACAAATTCAACAACACCATTGTGGTCGATTTTATACTTAGATTTGACGTCTGCTGAGTTGGGAACAAACCGAATACACGTCAGCATTTCGTATCTGTTCATTGCTGCTTGAATTTGATACTGATTGGTGTCGTCTAAAATTATAAAAGTAATATATTAAAAGAGAAGCTTTAACCCTCTGAAATATAAGAAATGTCATGTTTATTCATCCTCCATATTCAAGTTATGGTTTAACAAAAGTTGAAATACACGAATTTGTAGAGATTTAGGGAATTAAAACGTTATTTCCTTGTAATATTTGGTCCCAATTAAAACGTTTCAAGCAAAAATACTCATTCCTTGATCGACTTAAAGTTATTACAACATTTGACTTAAAGTTTGGATTTTGGCAAGTCGAATTTATAAGCATTATAAGAAGGGTTCGGTCTTCTTAACAAAAATCTTTCAAGTTTGTTTGATGACTAATAAGGAGAACCAATATATATTTTGATGTATACTAGAGGGGTTATATTTTGTGAAATCAATTTTGAAATATAGTCTTACCCACACCACTGCTGAATTGATAAGGGACAATACCATGATCCCATCTTAAACTTTCACTTTTCACAATAAATCTTTTTATTCTGTTCTGTACCAAGCCTTTATTCTAGAAAAAAAATGTCATATTTTCAAATTGTTTAGGTAACACCCCTTGACATGAGATGGTATTATTTTTTTTTTTTTTTTCATTGCTTGCATTAAACACTGTGCGTTCGTGTATATATTTTCAACAGTATAATTTCAATTCAATTACCTGATCGTTTTCTTTGCCTTCCTGAGGTGTTCTTCTTAATCTCTGCAAAATATATTAATAATCATTTCCAATTATTGTGAAAATATCTTTTATCATTTGTCTATATCTCGATGTGGATTTATTTTTAATGATTTTTTTTTTATCTTTTTATTGGTTGTATTTACCTCAAGTATGGTTCCATTTTCACCGCCCTGTCTAGAGGCTTGAAGAGCTGCCAAAGCTTCGGGGTTGTCCGACTCTTCGTCTATGGGTCGCTAAAACGGACATAAAAATTATTTTAAAAAGCTGAAGTGAACTACAATTAAGAAATATCAGAAAAAAAAGAAATAAAATAAAAGTGTTATTGAAATTTGATTCGGACTCCGAAACATTAGACTTTGGGTTTTCAACTTGGGGGACATGTCCCAGACTGGGACCACAATTTAGGTTTGTATTAAAACTAAAAATACTGTGACTTCTTGAGACAATTCAGGGGACATGGTCACTTGCTTATGCATTTTCGGGGACATTTGAGAAAACTATTTGAAAACCAAGGTATTATACGGTGCAGGATTATCGATACAGTAGATCAAAAAAGATAAGACCGTACATCGGACATCAGGCACTGCAACGTACACCGGGATCCGCACCGGACACCTTAAGTTAAGAAGACTTACATTTTGGTTATGTACAATAAAATCAACTCCTCCACCAATAGCTACAGCTTCTATTTTCCCCCTACTTTCGTCCTCCGCCTCAGATATAGATTGTTCCAAAATTTCATCACTTATGGAATTATTCGCCTATAAAAAATGAAGGTATTTTCTCTCAAAAATGGCGGGCCTTAGATTGGCATTTCTTCAGCTAGACGTTTCCATCTTTCTGCATCAAAGTGTTGATCTGTATATTGCAGGAGTCACATGTCGTTTACCATGAGTGATCCTTCGTCTGTTTTTCAAAAATCAAACCCTTTCTGCATACGGTTGAGAGAGAGAAGAGATGGGAGGGGTTAGTTTAATAAGATATTTTAAAGAAAATTAAATTATGTTAAATTCAACCTACCGCTGTATCATCTGAACATATTCTTCTTGAACATAAACATAGCACCATTAAACTGAATAGTACACGCATCTGTAAATTAAGGGAATTGTTGAGTATAGAATTTGGCAAGGTCATTTAAAACAATATTGAATTCAATTTAATAATCCGAAAATGCGTTAAACTGAACGATTTTATTGGGAACGTAAATGTATGCAGATAAATGAGGTTGCATTGAATCACGAAAACAAGATAACCCTTGATCTTCATATTAAAACCTGGGTTTCAACTGGTTTTCTCAAGTGTCCCCGAATACGCAACAAAAAAAAATAATGTCCCAAAAATTGTTCGCGGAGGTACATAATAGAGGTATATAGAGTGGGAGGTGGAGACTAGATGTATATCCACCCAGATAATACAAAATACCATTTTTTTTTAGATCTATACCTCCGTTTGTGTCCCCTGGAAAATGTCAAATGTCCCTAGTCTGAGACATGTCCCCCGAGTTGAAAACCCAGGTATTAAAAAAAAGGGAGACAAAAATAATATCAAAATAAAGACTAGGCCTAGCTCAAGATTCAATTACTATGGTGTCGGGGAGGGGTGTCGTACTTGTAAAGGGCAACCCTGATTGAATTTTAATGCTTTAATCTTACCTTGAAATTTGAAGTCCAGCGATTCCAAGAGTCCTGGTAATTCCAACACGCTGCCAGGAACTGAGGCTTAGTTCCTCAACCAGGGCCCTTTTATCCTTCTTATCTCCATATTCTATAATTTATTCATGTAAACAAGAAAATAATATAGCACCTGTCATAATTAATAAAGTAATTAAAACACCCACGATTGATTAAGTCGGTGCCTTTAATGAATCCTGTATCTCTTTTAAAACTTTACTTCATTTGAATATGAAACGGTTGATTTCCAGATGAATTATTACCTATAAATATATTTTTATTTCATAAACAAAAGATTTTTGGATTTATTAATCTCGTTCGCGTTTTAACAATAAATTGTAAAATTTTAATTAATTTTTCTTAACGATTTCGTTAATGAATATAATTTTGGCACCTGCCTCTTTCAAGGTCATTTTTACTTCAATGCAAATATTTTGATTCCATCCTTGAATTTTCAAAAGTGAACGTGGTTTTCTGAAAAACTTTTTAAATATTAAAGCTCCTTGGTCTATTCAAAGTTTGTCACAATGTACCTAAATCTTGGCTTCGTTTGTAATTTGTAGACTGTGCCCCCCGTAAAACAAATAAAAGCGTATCACGTGACATCTATATTTAGAACAACATGGCGACGAATTTTTTGTGTTTGTAAATATGAGCTAGAAATATGTAAATTTTCCGTTTTTTAAAATCGGTAAGATATTCATTTTGAGTTGATTTCGATTTTCTAATGAAACAGCTTTCAACAGGCTCAAATCTATAGTCTCAATCAAAGTAACTAGAGATTTAAAAGTAAAACAAGACGATAATCGGCAACAATATTTTATCAGATCATTTCATTATGAATCAAGTGATTCATTCATGCTCATAGAGATAGGACTTATCATAAAACATAAGACAACCAATCCAAGCTAAGCCCAACTTTCTAAATGGCTTAATTCTCTTATTCTTTCAATTTCAAGCTGTTTTTTAAAATAAAATTAAATTTCCATTTCATGATCATTCAAGCCATTGGAAACAGTAAACATAAAACACATTTTATTGTTTTTTTCAGTAGGCCTAACTGTAACAGTGTAACTAGCCTAATTAGAAGAGGAAAAAACGAAATCAAAATGCTGTGTAAATTAAAGAAATGTAAAAGCTATATTATCAATGTGCTGATATTTGTGGCATTTTTGTTAGTGGCATACGCGTTATTTAATTATAGAAGCCATTGTATTTTTACTTCCCCTGCCATGTTACTACAGATACTCAGTGTAGACAATACAGCTAAAGATAAATGTAAAATAGATTTAGACCAATTAGGTAAGTGTGATCCTTTACAAAGAAAGATAGCAACTATTATATTTTACAAGGATGATAACTTAATTTCCCATGAAAATCCTAATTCCCAGCTTGTCTTTGCCCAAACCTCTTGGCATTGATATTTCCTGGATAATCCATTCTCATTAAAGGCTGAATTATGAGTGATGATGACTTATTCAAGATCATTGGATTTTCACACCCTGACTGAGATCTTAACTCACATCCACAACAACCTCCAATTGCTCATAACCAAGAAAATAATGAGTTGTTTGTAAAGAATGACACTCTTACTGTGCTATAGAACCTGTCCTTTAGTTTGGCTAATTGCATTTACAATTTAGATTTTTTTGTGATCGAGCCCCTTGTTTGTCTGACTGTGTTTGCCTCAAAAGATTCCATGACGATTTTAAACAGTTGACATGTTGATGCAGTTTCTCATTGGCAGAAAAAATGAAATTTCATGTTACCTTGAATCTTTAATTTGTGTCCCATGCCAGTGCTTTTATGAGACTATGCTCTTATCACTTTCTAACTCTTAAATTTGACCCTCTAAATTGGTTTTTGAAAATTCTAATATGGCTGAATTTTTCTGATTTCCTTTCAGATTTAGTAAAGTTAGACATTCTTACAGCTCCAGAGTTTGAAGATATTCGGAAAGAAAACAGGCATGTGAAGAAAGGAGGGGTATTTAAACCTGATGGATGTACAGCGTGGCAGAAAGTTGCTGTAATAGTACCCTATCGTGATCGACTCCACCATTTAAAAATATTGTTAAACAGACTACATTCCATGTTGGTGAAACAGAAAACTCATTACCAAATTTTTGTTGTGGAACAGGTAAGAGGCTCAATTCCATAAAAATTCCTTGGACATCATTTTCAACCATTGAGTCTCTGATGCTAACTATATTATTTTACAGTAGTTTTTCTGGATTCATTTCGTTTTTATTTTGTTTGGATGGTCCATTAAAGGATGATCCCTTATCCCACAATTTTGGACTACTCTTAAGTTTTGACCCCCCTGGTACTACATTTCCCTAATCAGAGGTTTTAAGAAGTTTTCCTGATCCCCTTGTGTGGAACAATCTCTAGCCTTAGCCCTTCTCTAGGTTCCGAGGATCCACTCTTCGTCAAATTTATACTTGTATCGGTACTGAATATTTGCAAGTGTATAATGCCAGATAGTAAAAGCACACGCTTATCTTACCCCTCTAAATTGAAAACAAATCCATTTAATTGTCAAAAATGTTATTTTGTAGATAGGTCAAGATAAATTTAACCGTGGAAAGTTGATGAATATTGGCTACCTAGAAGCTTTAAAACTAGATAAATTTGACTGTTTTGTTTTCCATGATGCCGACTTGCTTCCAGAACATAATCAGAACTTATACATGTGTGACCAGTATGCTCGACATTTGTCGTCTGCTATTGACGAGATGAGATATCAGTAAGTATTGCAGTCACCCTTTACCCCTACACCATTGAAATTTCAATTTGGCTGCGGCATAAAAGATTGCCTGCTATCTTTAATTGAGCTGTGTAGAAAGAACATCAGCCTTGACTTTAACTTGCTGTACCAGACATAGCTATTTCACTCTCCTAGTAGATGACAACCAAACTGGCAACAGATTGAGCTATTTCGCTGCCCTAGCAGAAGACAACCCAGTTCGCAAATAATCTAGCTCCTTTTTCCTACCATATTAAAACTTGAAACATTCTGAATTATCCAACTGTCCTAGCAGACGACAATCAAACTCAGCTTGGATATCCCACTGTATTGAATTTATTAAAGAGTTATTGCCCTTGTTTTTCAGTGTTATGTATTATAACTATGCAGGCGGTGTTATAGCTATAAATAGAGATAATTATCAGCGGATAAACGGATATTCAAATTTTTATTGGGGGTGGGGCAATGAGGATGATGACCTCTCAGCAAGGTAGATAACTCATTTATTTCTTCAACAATCTCAAATCGATACTTGATCTACATGTGAGATGCCATAAGACATGTTACCAAATGATGTCAAATGTCATGTGCTTCAAGTTGTATTTCTGACACTCAAGTGTTCAAACGATTATCCCTCCAAAAAATCAAAGAAACATATTTTTTTTACAATATGTTTTATATAACATCTTAGGTTCTTAAGAGTATCCTTCCTACCAGGATCTTTCCAGGGCCTGTATGCATAAGAAATCAAACTATGAGTTTAATTTACCATTGATTTATACAGGTTTTTGAGGGTTGTATATTGATTTAAGTTAAGTTTTATGCATATGGACCCTGGATTATCCATACCCATTTACAGCTAAGTTGACTAGAATTATGAGTGAATAATGTCAATGGCTATTAAAACCCCAATCAACATTATACCACAGTTTAATACTGATATTGTGTTCTATTATTAAGATTACTAATATCCCTTCAATATATTTTGTTTAAAGAATCCAAGAATCAGGGCTTTTGATAACACGGCCACCAGAACATATTGGACGATTTAAAATGGTTCGACATGCTAAGTTATCTCGCTCAGAACATGGGTAAGTTTTAAATTTTCATTTCCATATCTGTTGCTGTTATTGCTTCAGTGAATTTTATGCAGCAGACTGCCTGCTGTAGACCTGAATTGGTTTAAACCAAGATGCTTGCTGACCAATTTAGAAAGTTCACTCTCAGCCTAGTGGTACCAGTAATTTCAAATTTGTCAACCTGATTTCCCCGTGTCAGTGATGCATTATTGCACACTGCATGGTATTGTCCCATCTTTGATGCAGAAAAGTAGGACATGAGGATACATATCATTTGACCTTTTAAGTTTGCTATCAATCCTACCCTATTATTTTAGAAATGAATTATTTTTTGGTTGGCGAGGTCGATGGCCTCATGATGGGTTAAATGATGAACATGGAATGAATTATACAGTTTATAAAATAACAGAAGAATACCTTTATACAAACATATCAGTCAATATTGGTAAACGACCAGATAAAATGCCTGAAAACGTTGGCACTCAGGAAACTATATGGTGGTAAGTTTACATCTTGATCTTTCAAAGGTGTGCTAGTTAGTTAAGACACCTTACCCTTGATTCACCCGAGTTATAGGGGTGGTAAATTGACAACTTGATCTTTCAAAGGTGTGCGAGTTTGTTTGGACACCTTACCCTTGATTCACCCGAGTTATAGGGGTGGTAAATTTACATCTTGATCTTTCAAAGGTGTGCGAGTTTGTTAAGACACCTTACCCTTGATACATCTGAGTTAATGGAGACTTGGCATTTGACATTATTGAAGCTATAGCATACTCCTCCTTTAAAAATGATACAGGTATACATTGAGTTCTATGGGCCATCCAGGAAATATTTAGACCACCATGTACCTTTAAAAGGATTGTAAAGAGGATTTCTAGACTTTTTATGTATACAGGACTCTTCTATTTGATACATTCAAAATTCCCGCTTAGTGTCCGTGGTACCTGTTATTCCAGAAAGACTTCTACGCAAATCCCGCTGCTATGAAGTTTCAGACCACATATAATATAACACAGTGTTATCTCCCCTTACAAGAAAGAATTATTATAATGATAATTTTGGCATTTCAGGTTTTTAAAGTTCTACTACCCCTGAAAATGAAAGATGAAAGAATGATCTTTGGATGGGTATAGGTCAGTGTTGATAATTTAAAACACACTGGTTATACTTGGAAGAGTCACAAATATTTGTAATATGCAAAAGTAGGTTAAGGTTGTTTTGATGTAAATTTTACTATTTTTTTTTTATAAGAATGAATGGAACATTGAGTTTGAATGACAGAAAAGTGCAAATGAATTAAAGGATGAATGAATGGAGAGAGAATGAATTAAGTAATATTGTTTATTTATTTTATAAAGGTTTATTTTATATAAAATTTTGTAATGAAATATGTAGTAGCTTGTTTTATGGATGAGCAGGTTATAAACCATGACGATTAGTTAGGATCTAAAATTTTGGGTGTGAAAAGCTATATAGATAACTGAAATTGAGATCTATCTACTGGTAAAATCAAAATATTTAGACGACTAAGAAGATATATGAAATTGAGCTCTATTGGTAAAGTTATTGAGCTTATATGTGATGTTTTTTTTATCTCAATTTGCCTTTAAAAAGGCAACCATACGGTAACGTCCATATTTTCCCACTAGAAAATGTAGAAACACAATTAATATACAATATATTAAAAATAAACTAATTTATTTGTTAAATTAAAAAAAAAAATTCATTGTTTAAAAAAATAATGGAAATTTTATACAATATGGCAAAACATTTTTAAAATTGGTACTTCGGGAGAAAAAGAATTTGGCAAAGATTTTGGACTAGATTCCCATAATTGTCTTTTTATGACTATGATCATGTATTGGCTCCTCCCCCAGACACCTGACTGACACAAATTTTCAAAATCTGACCCAGTTAAGTTTATCCTCCAAATGACAGGCAGGATTTCTTCAACTCTGAACCTTGCTAAGCCCCGCCTCTCAATTTATTTCCACATATTAAAGTTTGGTTTGGATGTCATGAGTTGACGAGTGTCCACGTCTGCTAAAACATCACCTGTAGCTGCAGCCTCTACGAAGGGATCACTATTTATAGCATATGGTGATTCTGGACGTTTTGAAGAGCTCTGAAAGGTACAATGAAATAGTTAAACTAAAACATGTGTCTTAACTGATTATTGAAATCCACTACTGATGTCACATACCAAAAATGACCAGTGGATACAAAACTAGCAGTAGGCAAATGTTGAGGGAACTTAAAAACTTAGGTCTACACCTTGTGTTCACAAAATAATACATTAAATCTTAAAACATATAAATCAAAAGTTTTTATATTCTCACCATTTTAATGCTATTAGTACATTCTCTGTTTCTTTGGTTACCAGATGCACCCTAAAATTATGATTTAATACTTCAAAATATTGTATAAAGGGAAGTAAACTATAGGTCAATTTATTGTTAACTTAAATTAATTTAATAACTGTTATCATTCAAGCTGATTTTTACGCATTCAAGGCCAATAACTGAAGTTTTTAGTCATAATATAATCACATCTAAACAGTTATTGCTCACAACTCTTTATAGATATAACAATATACTCACTCTTCTCAGAACTTTTTTCTCATAAAGCTCTATCCTGGATGTTCGGGTTAAACCCAGCATGGCAAAATGTGGCCATATTTTATCTGAGGCAGATGCGAAGTCTTTAGGTGTCCTGAAAACAGAATCAAAATATATATAGACCAATATTGATTACCATTACTTTAAAAGTATGTATAGCTTTTAAATCAAGACCTGAAGCCTAGCCGTATACAATGAGGTTATATTTTTCAATTCCAATGTGCTTCTAGCCTAATGACTACATTAAAGGTATTGTCTTGACACATCCCTGACCGTTGCAGGGGATCAAACCTAAGAACTAAGTTTAAAATAATATACCTTCCTTCTGTATCTTCTAAATTAGGATCAGCTCCATTTTGTAACAACAGCATCACAATCTATAGAAAGATATACAAACATTGTTCATTTATACTTTTAGTTTTTTGACTCATTTGAAATTTAGTAATACCCATGAAAGTGCCTCCCTTAGTCTTAATATTATAACACTGATTTGTTGTTGCCAAATTCTTTTAATCTTTAATGCATTTTTACTCAAATTTTTATCAGTGTTCCTTGATTGTAACAGTACCTATCTTTTTATTCTTATCAAGGGGAAGCATTTATTAAAGGGTTAGTAAAGAGGTTTTTAAAATTTTGTATATGTATCAGGGACACTGAAGCATCAATTTGCACCATTCCAATGTTTATTCCGACGTCATATAACAAAGATTAACTGGAATTGCTGGAACCAAACACGTCTGTATGAATATTGGAATGGTGTAAATTGATGCCATAATTATTCCTGATAAACACAAAATTTTAGAAAACCTCTTTACAATCTCCTAAACTTACTGGTCCAAATTCTTGGAAAGTGGCAGCATGAAGGGGCGTCCATCTTGAAACAGGATTCTGATGATTACAATCTGAAATAATCAATTTACACTTGATGAAATTCAATCATTTACCAATATACAGATTCAGAATTTCATAGCCAACTATAATAGTTCTTTTTCATGTGTGTCAAATAGACACAGCCTCTTTCATTATAGTTAACAGGTTTTATCTTGGTACATTCTGTTTTTTGCTGAATATTTTAAAATGATTTGCACCGAGACAAGGTCAAAGGTCAGATGGAAACCTATTATTGTTTTGAACAAATAGATAAGGCCTACCATGTCTCGAATGACTGAGACTTAGAATTCACTAGACAAATCATTGACTTACCAACATCAAATTGTAGTATTTTCTCAACAATATCTTTCAATCCCCAAAAACAAGCTGAAAATATAATTCAAACAAAAGTCGTTCAATTGATCAAATTTTGCATCTCTTCTCTTTCAATCAACAAATACAGTTACTTAGATTAATTAACTTTTTTGATTAGAAAGGGAATATCCACTTGAAATGCTCAATATTTCTAATGGCAAGTAACTTGAACTGGCTACCCACCTACACTGTAAAAACTGGATGTAAAATTACACCATTTTCTAATGTAAAAATACATATTGATTTTTGTTGATTAACATGGTTTGTATTTTTACATCAAAATCAGTGTATTTTATTATGACAACATCATTAATGTAAAATTACATAAAATATATCATTAAAATACATCAACATGTTATTTTACAGAATTATAGTTGTAAAAAAACAAATAAATCACATTAAAATGTAATTTTACATCCAAAAGGTTATTTTACAAATTCTAGTTGTAAAATAACAAGTAAATCACATTAAAATGTAATTTTACATCTAAATAGTTATTTTACAAATTCCAGTTGTAAGATAACAAAAAAATCACATTAAAATGTAATTTTACATCCAAATTGTTATTTTACAAATGCTAGTTTTAAAATAACAAGTAAATCACATTAAATGTAATTTTACATCCAAATGTAAAATTGCTGTAAAATTGAAAAAATAAAGAGTCGCCATTGGTTATTTTTTTTCTTCTTGTCTCTCTCTATTTTGATGAATATATCTATTGCTATAAAGGGCTTTTGAAGAGATTTGCTAGCCTTTTTGTGTGTACCTGGGACACTTCTGCATAGAACTTCTGCAGTTCTGCTCTTGAGCCTTACAAACTTTTCGCCCGATGCCCGTGGTTCCTGTAATTCCAGAAAAACCGGATATGGCGCAGACAACTGTTCCAAAAAAAAAAGTAGTTGCAGGCAGAATTAAAAATGTGGATACATTTTGAATGTAACAGATACGGTTCTAGTAACGAACTCTCCAATCGAGCGCTACCAGCATGTGTTAGGTCCCGAACACGTTTGAACATTTTTATTTTAGTCATTTGCATTCTATTATTAATTATATTAGTAAACAGTATTTTGGGACAGTCTTTCGGACTATGTTAACTTGAGAACAGTTTATCGGATTATGTTTACGTCATTTCCGCCCAACACTTCTCGAACCTTTTTGAATTGAAACTCTTCGAAGTGCTTGAAATTGATCGAAACCGTGGTAGTAAACAAAAATCGGTAACTATATTTGTATTTATTAGTTATTTGTGTATTGATTGATAATTTGCATTGTGAATATCGATAGATAATAAGCTTATATTTGATTTTTGCTAGACCTCATTGGAATTTTTCCCCCCTTTGACTTTATGACGTCACGCAATATGGCAGCGCCCATATCATTCATATCCATGCTTGATTTATTTTACTGATATTTATAGTAGTCTCTCAAGCTATATGGAAGTATTGTACCGTTAATTAAGTAGAAATATTATTTATTTCATGTTTAGTTACAAGTATAATGTACACCAGCATATTATCATTTCATTCTTTCAACTCTGGCATATTTTATCGTATTTGTTTATGTATGTCATGTGACTTGGATTATTCTGTCATCTGCTTAGCCATTTCTCTTAAATTATTGTATTAAGGATTGCTATTTATATTTTCAGTTAATCATCCATCCATCCATCCTGACTGAGACTCCCCATTGGTCAGATCTTGACTTTATTGCTGTAACGTGGCAACCTTACACTTAAACATACATGCCTGACAAAAGACTGTTAATCAGTGAGTTGTCATGTAGTAGGATCCAGGCTATAATGTCACCAAATTTTAGTTTTTAGATTGTAATTGACATCTATTATTTTCTATCTAATGGGTAATTATTCTAAAATTGTGCTTAAAAATCATGCTTCAACAAGAAAACATTTTAGAGGGAAAGAAATGTTACTTACCTTGCAAGCTCTGTTAGAATTGTAATATAATCTATTGTTTAAACTTTTGTTGCAATTTTCATATTGTTTTTATTAATGAAAGTATTATTTTATTGCTCATACATGTTATGCTAATTGGAATTTAAATTGGAAAAACTTTTTTATATTTTAGATTGTGTAAATATAACAAACACAAGACAATATTTTGGGATATTACACACTTCTTAATTAGACCAGGTACATAACTTTTCAACAAAATTTACATGTATCATCATCTGATGCAGACAAGTGTAAGTTGTTTTGATAATGTCAATTGATGATAATATGTGTATATTGTGTTGAAACATTATGAACCTGATCTTATTAAGAAGTGTGTAATATCCCATAATATAATATTGTATTGTATTGTTATGTGCTGCTCGCTTCTAGATGTTGTTGAAATCTGATAGATACATTAATTTATATTAAAAGATTTTCAGTATTAAATCTTTTTTTTTTCCATCATCAATTTTTTTATTCCATAGAATGAAGGATTTCAATAGAACAGTCATATAGTCACTTCTTTCCATATGTGAGGAAGGCTTCCAGCAAAATACATTTAAACATGTAGTAAATTTACATGAAAGTGTAAAATTTCAAAGTGGCCTTGTGGACTATATGAATGTAAAATAACCTACACACCTACTAGGTCAATTTACCATTTTTTGACTGGCAGAAAAGTTGCCACTACAAATGCTGTAAAATAACATATGTCTTGTTAAATTACATGAAATGTTGAATTACATGAAATGTTAATTTACCATTTTTTGACTGGCAGAAAAGTTGCCACTTCAAATGCTGTAAAATAACATATGTCTTGTTAAATTACACGAAATGTTGAATTACATGAAATGTTAATTTACTATTTTGTAAAAATACCATGAATGTAAATTTACTTGCTATGTAAATATCTTCCAGTAGATTTACATAGTGTTGTGTGAAATAACATTGAATGTTAAATTACAGTTAATATAGTGGCAACTTTTCTGCCAGTCAAATAAGGGTAAATTTACATAATTTTTTTTACAGTGTATATAAAGCTGATTTTTTAACGATGTTGGTCCATTTCCATCTATTTTTACTGATTCTGTTATGAATGTTCTCACAAGCTGAAATAAAAATTCCAGGTGAATTTCATTACAGTTAGTCCCTAGGCTAGGCTAGGCTAGTCTAATAGTATCTTAGTCATTGACATTAGGCTAGTCATTCCATATGATATGGTGGGGGTTCTTTCTGCACCATCTTTAATAAAATGTTTCAATAAATGTTTCAATACATGCAAGCTTGATTTAGGATCATTTTGTGTAGTTATTACAAGTTCCTCCCCTTTTTTGCATTTTTGGCCTTTTTCCTTTCCAAAATCCAATTTTTTTCCTAAACTCATTTTCAGATTTGGCTCCATTTTTGTTCGAACGGTATAAAACAAAGACCCACCTCTTCGTCTCCCTGCACAGTCAAAGTTGAAAGTTTTTCACGTGGAATTTTGGCATTTTTTATCCGAGCTTGTAGATCTCTAAGGACGCTTAATTCTGCCGCCATTTTGAACGTACATATTTAAGAATATTGAAAACACTTCAAAATGAAACGAAATATTTTCCAGATGTTCATTCGTTCAAAATTTTGAAAAGGTGTCTTGCCCTGTGAATGGCAAAGGAAGACACAGGCACCCGATTCTGATAAATAAAAATCGTGTACCGTATATAGGATATAGTTATACCATAACTATATACGATTATTTTTTTAACCAGAATCAGGTGCCTGTGAGGGAAGATAACCCTTGTTTGAAGATTGTTTTTGATTGGCTGTTTTTTACATAACTCTCTGAAGAGTGATAGTCATCTATGTTTTAGCATTTTCCAATCCCAAGAGGGATGTTTGCTTAATGTGGTAGCCTATATAAAGGAAATTTATTTTTGGCGCTCAAGAGGATGAAAAAAGGGCCCCAATCTTGTCTTGTATATTGAAACGGGACAGTTTATGGAAGGGCATCAGTGCCTAAAGTCTACAGTTAAGTATAGGTTAATGGCCGAGTGGCGTACAATAACTTCACGAATGTCCGTAGCTAGGACCGTAAGGTCCGTCGCGAAGGACATGAGTGAAGTTATTGTACGTCACGAGGCAATTAACCTACTTAAAATACAGTCGAGCACATGCACTGATTAGATTCAGTCACGTGTTCTTCTTAACTAATTACACGGATTAAGTCTGGGTTGTAATGTGGAAGCATTAATCAAGATATTTAATAGCCAATGAAATTGTTCCTTTTGAACACGTGACGTCTTCTACACGCGCGTCATTTGAAATTTTATCGTGCTAGGGGAACGTTATTGGTGCAATGGATCATCTAGAATAGATTTACCATAATGGATTTAAGTCGATATAGTGTATATTTCTTAATTCTAATATGCCATCATGCCAAAAAGGATAAACAAGAAACTATAATCTTGGATGTTAATTTTCAACAGGATTTAAGCATTGTAAGCAAAACTTTCTGAGTATTTTGTGTATGGATTAATATGATTCTAAGGGTGATAATGGATGTTTTGAGAACTAAATGGACCTATAGATACTGGAATTAAAATTACAGTTTAGGACAGACGACAATATTGTCAAAGTGACGAAAACAGTTGAATTGTTAAGGGTAACGTTCGGCATTTTCAAGGGTTGAATGTATGTAATAACTATTCAAAAGCACTCCATGGAAATCGCAAAACCGCTTCAAATATGCATGAAACTAAATATTTGTCGTTCAATTTCAAATCTGACTATGATACGAGTCGTATTTATCACTTTTAAAAAACTGAAAATTATTGATGCACAAAGATTTAAAGGCTTTGATTTTGAGGGAGAGCTGTGTACAATGTTACTAATAAGCTGAGCTAAAATATAAACGATACTCCCTTTAAAATCCTATAAGGCCTTCATGTACAAATTTAATCCTTACGTGTTGAAATTGTGTCATGTTAATTAATAAAGTTCACTTCAGTGAGTATTTTATCAAGTATCTCTGTTGTCCCGCTTCAATAAACAGTCCAATAATTCCGCCATTTTCGTTTACTTATTGGTACTCTGGGCACTTTGCCAGTACCAATAAGTTGGATATTAGAACTCGAAGAACAAAAGATTACGTCACAACTGTATTTTAAGGCGTGATATAGGCCTACGCTACCAAAAAAAAAAACCCCAAAAATAAGAAAATAAAAACAAGCGTTATCGATTAAATTATTTAATTCTTCAAGAGTTTTAATAGAAAGATCACATTCGGGACATGCTTTTTCAAATATCTGGCTTTAGTTCGTTTGAGTCCATAGACATGACTGGTTTATTCTTCGTATCGACATTGACCACCACCAATACGCATTTGATCGTGACAATACAGGCCGCTACAGCACCACGATAAAATACCACAACCTTCTTTCACCTCAGAACAAAACAACCCTCTCTTCACTGCCGACCTGTAATCAAAAATATATCGGAGTAAAGGGACTGGGAAAGAGAGGTCGTCCATATGTTATTAAGGAAGATGGTGGAAGAGAATTGGACCAAGATCTTTGAAGTAATTGTAATAAAAGGGGAATGTTCAGCATTTTCGAGAGTTGATTTAAGTCTTGAATATAGGTAAATTTGCCTCAGAGTACCAAAACTGAATAAAATTCATAGAATCGCTTCAATTATACTCCTACCTAAAAATCTGTTTCATTTTGCGTATATATGCGTTTTCTATATATAAAGCATAGTCTTACTAAACGACGAGTCGTATGTTTGAGTTTCAAAAGCACATATTTATGGCTACACATGAATTTGAAGACTTTAATATTGAGGGAGAGTCGTGAACATTATCATTGATTAGAAACGGTTCTGAGACTAAAATTTTAATAGTCGAATAGTTTGTGAACATATCCCTTTAAACAAGTAGTGTATACGGGATATGATGACACCCCCCCCCCCCCCCGCCCCCCAGATGTGTGATCTGCGCCCATGTTCGGCACCGTGGAAGGTGCATTTGATGGTCGAAACCTAGATAATAGAGAACATTATTTAAGAGTTACGTTACCTGGCATCTAGAAGTCCTTCATAAGTAGACTCTCTCTTTTCTGAAATTGACATAATAATCGTTTAAAGATTTGTTCGAGAAAAAAGGAAACATCCATATTTTAAAAAGATAACAACCCACTCTCAGATCACAATGGGCTCAGAAATGATTTTTTTCTATCATTCGACATTCACACATATTCAAATTTCATTTTCAAATGCATAGGCCTACCAAATGTCTTATATTGCCGTCTGGTCCACAGAAACATAATTGTTTGATTATTTTGGATGTAAAATAAGCGTACTTATCCAATTAATATTTTTTCTCTTAGACTCAAATATTTTTGGGGAGTTTTCACTTCATAGGAAATGTGTCGAAATTATGTGTGTCGCACAATATGTTCATCTTGTGTACCAGGGACTCATACAGATGCATTTAATTCAAATTCAAAATTCCGTCCGTACTCTAAATTTTTCTACAGCCACAATTTCTCTGAATCTCCCGCTCAATCCGCAGTATTTCATTGGTTACTAACACAAAGGCGAAAAAGTTTGGCTGTGTCAAGACATGGAAGCTTGTAAGATTTTTATAGTCAAAATTACATATTATGTTAAAATACCTATCGGTACCGAGGAATGGATCTTTTATTCCATTCGTTATGATTATATTACGTCTTTCCATCGCAATTTTGTTGTCAAGATTAGTAGGCGTGGTTACTTCTACCATATAAGGAAATTGCACGCCATTTCAGATTTAATTGACAGTTATGGTTGGCTTGGTAAGTTGATATTTTAGCTTATAGAAATCCCAACCCTTATTTTGTAAACACTGGGTGTATGAGCAGGCCCGTAAGAACACGGGGGTCAGGGGGTATTCGTCCCCCCAAAATTTTGTCATTTATGGCTGAACCAATGATTTTTAAGATATAAATATAGTAATTACTTGTTAGGTAGGGCCAGTAAAATCAAAATTGCTTTATGTAGGCAGGAGCAACCAACCCTAAGGCCTTCAATTCTGCACTACTGAGTTTTGCGCAAATAACCCGCCCAATGTGAAATTGTTTCCTCCGGGCCTGATGAGGGAGATTGTGTCAGAGGTCAGTGGCTTTAACATTCTCTCCATTTGCCAAACTATACACCCCCACTTGCCGTGAAACTGTTGCTCCGAATTGTAGATTGTAATTCCCGTTGTAGAATTCAGTAAAATAAAACCACTTACCTATGGACACTGCAGAAATGACGACACACATACAAAATATTACAACAAGGATTTTCCAATTCAATGCCATTATGCAGCTGAACGAAATTATCAAAAATTAAAATGAAAAGTTTAGTCACAGAAATGGTTAAACTGGTATTGCTTGGCCTTTTATATAATAAATTTCTGTTCTAAATTAGGGTTAATATCGGCAGCTAATTGAGGTTAATTCTGAGAGGAAATTACGCAGGACATTAAACCTATAATTACCAACTAGGTGGTTTAAGGCAAATGACGACGTCGACGCATGTGAATGAATGGAGTTTTACGTCCTACTTTTCTGAACCTATAATATGGGCTAATTGAGGACGGGCAAACGCCATGCAGTGTGGAAATTTTGCCAGGACAGCGGCATTTTAGCCTGCTCTTATTTTCGATTTCCAACTGTCGAGGGATCTTTAACGTGCACAGCCAATAGCACACGGGACCTCGGTTTATTGTCCCATCCGAACGACTAGACGCTTTTTCCATGTCAGCCCCTCCGAACTGCATCACTGACGGGAAAACCGGGTTGAAAAATCCGAAGGTATCATCTAGGCCCATGCCGGGATTGAACTCCGGACCTTCAGGTTAGCGAGCAAGCGTCTAACTCACTGAGCCATCGCGGCTCCCGTCGACGCATGTGGGAAAAGGGTAGAAAAACGGGATCCCAACTGCATATAAAACAGGAATTGTTGACGAAGCTGTTGGTTAATAATTTTAAACTGTCGAAATATATGGCAAGACAATGTTCGATTTCAATTGTCTACGCTCCGTTTTAGAAAGAAAATCCGACGTCAGATTCGTCTACAATTTATAAATATAATTTCTCAGGAGCGGGATCCAAGGGGGTTGT
Source organism: Lottia scabra (assembly GCA_029955415.1). Taxonomy (NCBI): domain Eukaryota; kingdom Metazoa; phylum Mollusca; class Gastropoda; family Lottiidae; genus Lottia; species Lottia scabra. The sequence goes on from JARJEI010000015.1 coordinate 4,087,690, forward strand.
TCCCCCGGTTCGAGCCCCCCCCCCTATTTTTGGCCAACTGATGTCACAACCCTCTAAACATTTTAAACATGTTATGATTTAGAGCCCCCCCCCCCCCCTTTCTTTGAATCCTGGATCCGCCCCTGATTTTTATAATGAACGGATAAGAATATCATCGTGTTTGAAAAAATAATCATTCTTTGTCACATCTGTTCGCAAATTATTGGAGTTTTACGTTCTACGTCAAACGCATGATGCAGTTTCAGCGGGAACTAGTGCTATGTACTGCTTAACCTTAGAATGCTTGATAATTTGTTTACCAAATTTTGGTTTAAACCCTCTCTCATGCCCTGTGTATTTGTGATGTAAAGGTGGGGTCACAAATGTGTGTTAATTTTACACAGGAAGTGGAAAATTATTATTAAATAATGATCTTGGCAAATTATTTGACACTTATTGGCGTGTAATACATTTAATACTAAATTAATTTTCTGTTTAATCTCCTGCAGAGTATAATATATAGAGCATAGAGTCAACGTTGTGCAGGGTCTACTCTCTCCAACAATATTTCATATTTGTGGAATAGCCCACTCTTACACAAGCACTGAGCTTTTTGTGGTAACTCTTCTTTCAGTAGCTTTCACTATAATTACATGTATTCCATTTTACAAGCCCGGCTCCTGTTGTCAGGCAGACATTGACTTAATTTTTAGTAATATTATACACATGGACGGGCGAATATGTGCCCTTTTTGTCACGGATATTTTATGCCAAAATATTACGTTCTGGTATACCCCAGAAGTAATCTAAGAGGCTTAAAAATTCAAATTTTTTAAAGGGGGGGGGAGTGGTGGTAATACATTGCCCCACCACACCCAGACCTCCGGGGCCGGGCATCCCTCGGTCACACAATGCCTTCTATAACACGGCTTCGCCCCGACCCTCACATTTGCCTCCGGAAATGGAATTCACTGATTGACTTCGATAATCATATTAAAAAGAATGTTAACTTTCCTTTTCTGCACCTGTTTGAGAACGGAATACCGTGCAGCACATACCATTAGGATATTAACCTGTTGCAATACAGCTACAGATATTTAGTCCACCCCCTCCATTTAGAACCGACATCTCTGGTATGACTCTCCGAGATAAAATAAAACGTACAATTAGTTCATCAAAAAAGATATTTATGAAATTAAGAAATTATACAGGCATATCATAGAAACAATGGCCGCTCCATTTCCCGTCACAACTTAAGTTCTCGCAACAGAGCTGCATATTAGAGACTCCACATCCATCCCCTAAACCTCCACAGCTACCTCGTTTACCCAGAAATCTGAAATGAAGCCAATTGAACCAGTCTGTAAGAAGTGATTGGATTGTATTTAAAGGGGAATTTTCTGGCGTTGATTTTGGTGAGCTGTGAACACTATTACAGATTACATGTATTCCCGTTTCTGAGACTGAAGTATTATTGGTCTAACGGATGGTGTATGTGCCCCTTTAAGTCAAAATCAAAGTCAGATGTCTCCTTCAAAGAGGAGAAAAATTACCTAGGCAAGTAAGTTTAGCTTTTTTTCGTACATGTAGTTTTACAGGTAAATGGCAACTCTGCCGTCATTAGTTAGATTGAGAATTACCATGTTAAATTTTACAGTGAAGGTACCAATACAAAATTTTGTGTTGTGCTCTTTGCACGATAACTTGCCACTAGTAGATCACGTAAGGATTTTAAACTGATGTTATAGTCTTTGATGGATTTAAATATCTGGTAGAGAAGGTGTAGCCCTGTTCAATAAGGGTTATCCCCCCCCCCCCCTCCTTTCCCTTTTATCTGCTTTCCATATTCCCTACAATGCAACCCTCTTCTGGAGAGCAAGTATTGTGTTATTGCTTTTTGGCTGTTAACCTACGAAGTTTAAAGGCATTTCTGCCTGATCTGTTCTGAGGCTAGAACATATCCAGATGCCACGACCATTGTTTTTGAAAAATTGTAAAATAAACCTTACCTTCCAGCAGCTATTTTTTCGTCGTCATTTCTTTTATCTGAAAACAAATGATTTTCAACTTAAATACAACAAAAAACATCGTCAAAGAGCACACAATGTGTTGTTACTTTGTGATAAAGGGCTTGTCTGGTAAACGATGTCATAAATGGGACCGACAAAGACATTAATAGGCTTAACGAAATGTCAAGCCATTGGAAATTAAACTTCCATGGATCTGGGAAAACATGATTGTCAAATAGATTTAGAACTAATTTTTTGAAGTATAAAAACCTAGTATTAAATACTGAGGTAGTGAATATGCACTATGTTACTTGGTTTTAAACCTATCACTGAACAGATTATATAAAGTAATTTACGATTTGTTTTGTAATAAAGTAACATGACAGTTGTTGTTTCTTGTGAAGAGGATCGTTTGGGTTGTTTAGAATTCACCACCGCATGCAATTTAGATGAAGCAAACGACAGTCCTATATCAATTTTTTAAATGTAAGTTCCCTCACTTTTGCCAATGAGTTTTAGGTTTAAATAGCATCCACTGACAAATCAACTGTTCTGTGTCAATAACAGCGAAAAAGCCCCCTAAAACAAACCGAAACCAAAAGCAAACTTACCTATAGTAGATGCAGTGATTACACCAATAATACACAGAAGTACAACTGTAACTTTTAAATTCAGTAGGCCTGCCATCTTGAATATAAGTTTAAACTTATCGTGATGACTATGGAAGAGATCTGGAAAGTCTGTCTAGAGTTGTTTGTGAAGGGTTAATTTAAAGGCAGTATTAATTGGGATAATTATTTAATTAGTGATTAATTATCATTTATTATACATGTAGGGAAATATCGGGTTTGTCTCCAACATAGAAATATGGCTCTTTTACTCTTAATTGTCTTGAATTGGTATTTGACTGATACGACATCTGAGAAATTTGTACTCAAATAACCTTTCTATTATACGGATCAAAGGTCAGTAGAAAACCGAAACCTGCTTGCTAGAAGGACACGATAGTTTGGCATATTCTAGTTTGACTCTGACCACAGAAAACTGTCATTGTACCGAGCAATATGCTAGTTATAGTACCAAACGACCTGCTGTCTAGTTCGGCACAATAATTTGCTACAGGTTGTGCACGTTGAAGATCCCTCCACAGTTGGAAATAAAAAATATGAGTAGGCTAATGCCGCTGTCCTGGCAAAATTTCACTCATTGCACACTGCATGGCATGGCGTTTTCCCGTCTTCAATAATTAGCCAATATATAGGTGCAGAAAGAAGGACGTAAAACCCCTATATCATTTCATTTCATATAGCTCGAGTCTTATCAAAACCAAGAAGAGACTGTTAATAGTTTATCAGTTTTCAAATATAAATCTGGTTTGTCTGCAATGAAAAACATAATTTAACATTCACCATTGATAAGATTGATCTGGATATAAACTAGAATAGAATTTCGAACCCGTTATAGCGAGTACAATCGGTGGTCAATATTCGAATGAGTGTAGGAGGTAATTGTCGATGAAGATTGGATAGTAGGCCTATAATAATCAACAATTGACAAACCTGATACAGGACAAGACCTATAATATGATGATTTATTCAAATTACAATCATTAGTATTGAACCGCGGGTAGAAATTATTTAATAAGTTTGTTGTTTACTATATTAGGCCTACTGTAAAACCCCTTAAACAGACCACTTGTTCGACACATGGAGTTTTTTTGGTTTCTAAATTCTTCACAAAGCCTTTTTGACGCTTTTTTCAAGAACGAGGGCAATAATTCATAGGAAATGTTGTTCAATTGCTCTTATTTTCAATAGGCTTAATCCTTGAGTAATTACAAACACTCACACCATTGTCTTCATTGCGGTTAATTCAACATTGTTCTAAAATTGAAATTAGGCTTTGGACCCCAGAAGTAAATTCAAAGAGCCAAAATAATTTATTCAGTTCTTAGGTTGACCGGAAAGACCTAATTTTGAAGTACAAAAGCAATTTTAGCACTTGTCATAGTGAACGCTTGTAGCGAGCGCGGACCTATGAGAGACCCTCATAGTTGTCTCCCTTGAATAGCTGTAATAGTGGAATGTAACATTTCGGCTCACTCCCTTCATTTATCACATTTATCACAACTTAATTGTCTTTATCCTTGGGTGATTACAAACACTCACACCAAGTTACATCAAAATCCATCTAGATATCAACTCTCTATCGGGTCCACAAACAATTCAAGAACGAGAGCAATAATTCATAGTAAATTCAATTGCTCTTATTTTCAATAGGCTTAATCCTTGGGTGATTACAAACACTTACACCAAGACCCCCGGAAACTTCAAGGTTTTAGCTATTTGAAACAATGCAGGAAGGCTATTTGAAGCTATATTTTTGTATTTTTTGTATGTTTATGTCTGCTGTCGGTCGGCTCAACTTTACCGACGGATATCAATAACGGGGGCGGATCCAGGATTTAGAGAAAGGCGGGGGGCGAGCGGCAATTTTATAGAGGGTTTTGAAATAATTCGGCCAAAAATAAGGGGGAGGGCCCGTGTTGTATTGGGACTAAAAGAATAAGCTCGAAAAAAATTATTATTTCTTACCGACCGACTTTTTTTCGAAGGGCTTTTGGCGCCCCCTTGCAACGTCGGCGCCCCCTGGTTTTCATTTCCCCACCCCCACCCCCGGCCACCACGCCACCACGCCACTGCATGGTTATTTTTTTTTTAACGGTTAGGATCGTTCCTGCTTGGGTTTTATAACAAAACTCATTTGTTATGAAACGTCTTTGGTATATGTTGTAACTGTTATCATACTAAGATATTCGAGTTCGATAACTGTATAATCTTTAACATAACTTGACACACCTGGCCTCTATTGATATATGTAGGAACTTTCCCTTTGATTTACAACCCGGATTATTGTAAAAAAGAGAGCTGTGGTAGGCTAAAAGTTCAGGCCGAATGAATGGTGCCCCTTTCAGTTTGTTATTCAAAAGCGTCACATGACAAGTCCATATTAGGTCATAAGTCAAAGCTTTTTCAATTTGATATCCAAAAGAATCACGTGGTTTGTGTTGGACCAGTAACGCTATTAATTCATTACAACAATCATTCTTTACGGCCTGGTAGAGTGGTGACGTAAAGCCTGCGTTTGGATTCGCACCAGCTTCTAAAAGAACTCGACAAACGTACATGTTATTGTTGAGAGTCGCATACGAGATGGCACAGTTTCTTGTTACATCCAACAGATCTAGATCTAATTTTGTATCACTGAATCTATAGGCGCATATGATTTTGCGCAACGTATGTTGGGTTTTTGGTCCGTTATTGAAAAGCATCAGGTTACATGTTTTGGGTCATAGGTAAATCTTTTTCGGCTGTTTGGGGTTATCCATACACATTATGAAGGTAACAGATAAGAGGTCATAGGTCAATCGTTGAGAATTACCACTGATAAAATGATATCAGTTTTTAGCCCAGTATGAACGAAAATAAGCCAAACTCCTGTGTTTGGGCTATCAATATGATAAAGGTGACTTATACTTATGTGACAATAAACGTCGATAGCAACCAGTATATTTCTTAATCAAACCAAATGATATTTTTGGGTATGACAAAGCCATATTTATATGAAATCTAAATGAAATGAACACGTCTTTCAAGCTACCCGAAATGTTAGTGCTGCTGAGAACTGAAATCTGACCAGGTTCACTGTATGGAAGAGCGAAATGGAGATATCTTTTTGGAGAAAGTTCCGACGAAGGTTTTCGCGGTAGGTTGATATGAACTTATTATTGTCTTTTTTACGTTCAAGAGGTTTTTTGACAATGTTTTGTCTTCATTAGGTCATTACGTTAAGAAAGTTTAGTAGTAAAACTCCATTGCATATCTCATTAATTAGGTATAGACCAGCCTAGGATATGAAAACTCATTTCTTTAGATCGATATAGGTGATTAGTAGGGTATAAAAATTCCTTTGCTTTCATTATCTCGTAAAGTACAGAACAGTAGGATATAAAACCCCATTCTACTTAAATTTATTTTATGAAAGTTTGTGAAAAATTATCTCTTTGTACCCTTTTATTTCAGAGGAAGTAACATTAACAAGCATGAACTGAAAAAGTCCATCACTAAAACCAACCTTGATCAGAAGAACGATTTGAAAAACGACATCAAAATAAAGGGGATTGAAGTCAAAGGTCATGTTTCAATCAATCAGAAAGACCTTCTCACACGACCAACATATTATGGGATAGAATGGAGGCTTAAACAGGTCTTTACACACCATATTAAAGACCTGAACGAACGGAAAAGACTTCTTCAGTATTGTCAACAAAAGTTTGCGGCCGTTTTCAATCGTTTGGAGAGCTCTGGAGAATCTTTAATGCATAACTTAATCACAGCATTGCCAGATGAATCTAGATTTGAAAGTTACAAATACTGCAACACAAAAATTGTTGAGGTACTTATCGAAGACGGTTGCGACACTGTCAAAGTCAACAGATGTGGAGATCCTCCAGTCATTGCCGCTTACAAACTGAAAAAGTTATCGGTTGTTGCTGGATTCCTAAATAAACGTGTTGATATTAACGTTACGGACAAGTACGGTGCTTCGCTAGTGATATTAACGTGTAAGGACAACGATGTCGATACGTTGCGCAAAATTGTATGCGCTCATAAATTCAGTGATCCAAAAATAGATCTAGATCTGTTGGATGTAACAAGAAACTGTGCCATCTCGTATGCGACTCTCAACAATAATATGGATGTTTGTCGAGTGCTTTTAGAAGCTGGTGCGAATCCAAACGCAGGCTTTACGTCTCCACTCTACCAGGCCGTAAAGAATGACTGTAGTAATGAATTAATAGCGTTACTGGTCCAACACAAAGCATCAGTTAACGTTTGGGCAGATTACAGCGGTCTTAACACCTTGATAGCAGCATCGTATAAAAACAGAACGGAAGTTGTTCGGATGTTGTTGGAAGCCGGAGCTCATTTTCCGTCGACATGGCATACGAATAAATCATTCATGGCTGCAATTAAATTCGATAATTTAGAAATTGCGTTTGAATTTTTGACAAGATCTGTCGATTTTACATCAAAATCTAGTAAAGGGACTAACGTATTGCATGAATGTGCGACTTTTGGAAGCACTCGTTGCTTAAGATATCTCATAAACGACTCCGATATGGATCTTCTTGCTAAAGATCGTTATGGAAAGACGCCGTTTTATTTAGCTGCTGAGAACGGACACGTGGAATGCTTACAGCTGCTTAACCATGCGTCTGCAGATTCTTTCGAGGCTGATCAACGAGGACGAACGCCTTTGGATATTGCAGTTTTCAATGACCATCACGATTGCGTCCAGTTTATGTTTGACAATTTGGTTTGCCCAAGACGCCAGCTTGTCAATATTTGTCTTTGTCTAAAAGCAGAATATGATCAGTCCGAATTCCGTCAACACGAAACTACAAATCTTCTTCACAAATGCGTCAATTCTTTACAGGAGGACAGCGTCGGCTCCTTATTGAACTTGTGCTTTCTGGAAATCCGAAAAATTCTTGGTCCAAGAAATGAACATAAAATTTTCAAACTACCTCTTCCAACCATAATTAAAAAATTTCTACTATTAAAATAAAAAGATGTGTGTTTCTAGTATTTTGGAGATTTTCTCTATACAAAATCCTAAAACCGACTCAAGTCGAAGCGTGTTCCATTATTATAATATTCGTTGCTCTCATGACACAATATTCGTCATTAATGTCTAGTAAATCCTCGATCTCTCATACAGAGTTGTCTTACTCTGCAATACTATATTTGAAGTAATATAATTGGTCAAAAAGAAAACTCTTGATTAATGAAAATAATGAACACAAGCCAGGTGTCTCATGCAAGCAACCGTTAATATTAAACCAAAATTTTAGGACTGCTGAAGAGACTGAAATAATATGACTGAATGGGTTGTAAAATTGAGGCTACAGGATGTTAAAAACCCTTCATGGATGGAATTAGATTAAAGTGTGGCCACCTCGGTCTTGGCAAAATTCTCCCAATGCCATCTGCATTGTCTTTATGTACCTAAATTGAACAGAAGGTTGAATTTAAAATTCTATATCATTTATTAATGAACATACACAAAGAAACTGTCAAGATATCATTTTATTAGCCAAGACAAATGACATTTTTTATATTAAAAAAGCTCCAGTAATATCACAATGTCAATTATAAACTACCATTCAATCTTTCCACAGCCATTTTCCTAGGTTCTGTCTTCATCAATACATAAATAAACTGAAACAAACAAAATATAAGGATAAGGATAATTATTTAACGATTCAAAAACCAATGTAGCAACATACAAATACGCATAATGTTAAGTCAGTACCAAGGCTGTCAAAGAAGCTTTTTAAGCTTAACACAGACAGAAAAACAGTATAACAGTATAAAAAAGAGCAATGCAACAACTCAATTGACAGTTGAAAATGATTTCGATTTCAGCCCTACTAGGTATATATTTCCAAGGTTATTGATGGTTCTAAAATAATGAGGGTAAATTTTATATAGAAAAAGTCCTTACTACTAGACAGTCTGCTCCTATAAACAGACATTAATGAGACAAAAAAGGTAAGCTTAAATAATAAAATAAGTACCTTAATAAAGTAAAAGGAGGCATGCCTTCATCTGACCCCTTTTGGAATCCTGAAAAAATAAACAAAAGACATTGATTAGGCTAGATAATCAAACTGAACATCCAACAACCCATGTAAAATAAAGAGTTTATTATTATTATTATTATTAGGCATGTCCTTAATTCTTAAAGTTAAACATAACATCGCTACAACTGGGTTTGTCAAGCCATCACCCTTTAACGCGAGTATTTATAGCTAGCAGAAAGGTTTTCTGTCTCTATTTTCGTAGTATATTTGTAAGGTAAATGTATTGAATAGCATGTCATAAAGTGCTGAAGCAGGTTGGTAATCTACAAATCCCAGACACCATGTTTTCGTAAACTAAAACACAAAATAGCTCACCTAGGTAGAGAACAGCGGGAATGAATCCCCATTGAAAGATGAACCTCGTCGCGGAGAATAATGTTGACAATCTCTGCTTAGTTTCTGGGCCAAATTTCACCATTTTGAAGCTTAAATTGTAGAAATTACTAAAATATTTGTTAAGAATATCTTGTGTACCGGAAATGAATGTCGGTAAATATCGGCATTTGATTGGATTAAAATTCGAAAGCAGCCAATGAAATTGTTTCCATGAAAGATAAACAAAGATGGCGACCACCGAAGCGCACGTGGAAATAGACATTACAGATGATGATATTGAAATTGTAGAAGAAAAGCCTAAAGTGTGTCTTCGCGCAGGCCAAAGTATAGTTGCAGTCAAGCCCGTATTCTCACATGATGGAAAGTAAGTTTGGTGTTGGCCGATCAAGACGATCAAAATCGCTAAACTTTTGATCATGAATTGGTTGGTGTCTCGGTTTTGTGCATCATTTATTTTGCAGGATCAAAGTCAAACTTTACTTCAATGCACATTGCTTGGCGTAGCCATTACACTTACAGTCGGTACACTGTATATTTATCTAAACAGTTATGATAAAGGAAAGAAAGGCTGGTGCCAACACTGTCAGTTCACTAGACCTGTTTCACACTGATAGTGATAATTATATAAACAGATAAGGCTGATAAGTACTAACTTTAAGTAGGGCCTTTAAAGCTGAAATCACTCACTTTCAGAAGTACTGACCATGGTATCAGACTCTGACGAAGGATTCTGGAAAAATATAGGCACCAATTAAGAGCCCTGTAGAGGACTACAGAAGCATTTTCATTAATTTAGACCTCTCTAGGGACACTGGGACAACTGTTATGATTAGGATGTAAATTAAAGCAGCTTTGCCATGCAAATCCAATATTTTTGTTTACGTCAACTCAACGATAAGAACAGGAAAATTATCAAATAGAACTAAATTTTATTTATTTTATATTTAGATGTCTATTCTGTGTATCTGGAACAACAGTTAAAGTATTAAGTACAACTGGTGGAAGTTGTATACGAGAATTAAAGGGGCACACCCAGACTATAACTGATGTTTGTCTCAACCCCAGAAATAGACTACAGGTCAGTTGAATTTATAAATGGATACCTGAATGTATTTTATTATATCACTACATGCTTAGTAATTCTACACATACGCAACTTTGCAGAGATTTCAAGTTAAAAGCCATGTGAACTGTATGCTGTGCTGTCAAGTGCAGAAATAAAAAAATGTCATTTCAACCTATTTCTCAAGCTTGCCCTTCCATGAACATTTAAAGTCAAAATTATCTTGGCTTGAAACATGATTTTTTATTTCGTATTTTTGTAGATTTTAACATGTTTTTGTATTTTTGTAGATATTAACATGTTCTGTAGATGGGTGGATCAAACAGTGGGATTATACAGATGGTGTCATACTAAGAGTAAGTAGGCTAACTAGTATTTTAACCCATCTTATAGGAGAGATTGGCAACGGAATACAAAATACACCCTTGATTTGGTACATGAACTCTCTTGAAAATGCAGAATACTGTATAGAAGGTTTGCAAGTGTAGAATAGTGCATAATGTATAAGGGGATTCAGGTACTATATTGGTATAACTTGGTATGTTTTATAATTGTAGAAATTTAATGCAAACACTCCACTGTATGGTATTTTATGTTTTAAAGAAACTCCTAAACTAACAGTTGTTGTCATACAGGAAAAGAAACCAAAATCTAAAGGTATGGTACCGGGTAAATTAAAGTTTCTGAAGTTGACTTTTTGCTCCTGTTCAGTTGCTCTCTGTCCATTTTGTCCATGCCTCATTTGCTACTTGCTGCCATTACACATAAAAATGGAAAACGACAAAAGATCACGACAAAATGTCCCTTCAAGCTCAATGCAGGGTGCTGTCCAATTGTCATCAGTTCAGTAAGATACAAATCAGTAAGCTATAAAAACCCATTTCATTTCACAAGTCTTAGTCGTAGTTTGCGATATCAGCTGACGCTGGAAGCGAACGTTAACTTGTCATCTACCAACCAACCACAAGTCTTAAGAATATTTTATATAGAACGGTAGAAATAGAATAAAAGATCTTCATTTTGTTTATGGAAGGAACTGTAGGATGTAAAGCTACAATATATTTCAGGTTATGAGTTAGTTAAATATGTATTATCAGATTGGTTAAATGACAGTAAACCTAAACCTTCTATACTGATAGAGCATTGTAGTGGAAATAGAAAATCTTTTGATATTGGTGCACAGGTATTTTTCTTTATTCTTTACTAAGAGTACAAAACCCATAACTTACTTTATAGAAGAAGCTAGGTAGTTCAACAAGAAAGAGGCTTGTTCATTACTCTGTAGTCTGGACTGAGATTTGATATTCATATGTTGATGATTCCTTTGGATTTTTTAACCTGGTTTGCTTTTGTCAGTGATGTATGTGGAAGGGGTTGATTCAAGGAAGCATTCAGTTGTTCATGGATTTAGATGCTGTCTGAGCCACAAACTGTACATTCTCAAGCTATCTATCTTGTCAGTTGCAATTTTAAAAGATAGTGGACCACAGCCATATATATGTCCACTTTGAGAGATGTGGGCGTCTAAAAAGGCGTAGCGCCATAAGGAAGTTTTACTCCTTCTATGAATGCTGTTACTATTTCTATATAAGCCATTAAGATTTTTTTTTATTTTGTAAATGAAATGAAATGAATGGAGTTTTACGTCCTACTTTCTGCACCTATATGGGCTAATTGAGGACGGGCAAACGCCATGCAGTGTGCAATGAGGGAAATTTTGCCAGGACAGCGGCATTAGCCTGCTCTTATTTTCGATTTCCAACTGTCGAGGGATCTTTAACGTGCTTTTATTTTGTAGGATAAATATTTAGCATCAATACATGAGAAATCATTGGATGTTGTTGATTTGAGAAACGGTGATAAAAGAAAGTAAGTATCAGGGTTCTTGTTTTCAATTATTATACCAGTCATGTCTAATTATAGCTAAATTTGTTTTGACAGTTGTTTGATTAGGGATTGTAAAGTTGTTTTCTAAACTTTGTATGTGTATCGGGGACACTGATAGCATCAATTTGTGCCATTCCAATTTCCATTTTGATGTCTGTGGTTCTTGCAATTCCACTAAAACTGATGCATTTTATGATGTCACTACCAGTGATCTACTGGAAGCACAGGTAAATGCTGATGTCCCTCACACCAGGAGTTTTGATATTCAACTAGATTTCACATTGTTCTGTCTGGCGAAGTTATTTGTGCACATTTTATATAGTTAATTAACGGGAGTAGTCCACAATATCAACTAGTTTTCGCTGTGCACATTCAGATATGATTCAAAGCATAAACATGACCTGAGTAGTCCACTTTATTTTGAGGTAATGCAAGTAGTACCGGTAGTTAAACAATATAAAGTTGACTTGTATCGTTTCAAAACACTATTTAACTTACCTCAAAGTAAAATGGACTGGTTTTGTTTATGGTTTGAATTATCCTTGCTAACTAACTATTTTATCTCAATATATCTTGATATTTTCAGGGTTAGTAAAGGTGATAATTGTTATATGTGTGTCGCTTGTCATCCAGTTGAACCATGTATTGTTGTTGGTGATGAAGTTGGCAAGATACATTTCTGGTAGGTTACTTTCATACCCTCACACTCATAAACCCTGAACTACAGACCTGGACCTCAGATCAATTTGTCCCAAAAGCTATCAGTTACTTGCAGTCTTAAGAAAATATAGTCCCTCTCGAGCTCTTAGTTATTTGAATCCTAATCCCCACAAATATTTGAGTGTGCAGAAGATATCTGCCAGATTTTTTCTTTCAGAAATTTCCAATTTTTTTTTCTTACTTTGTTCTTTCTGTATAGAACACAACAGAGTTTGCTAATGTAATGAATATTGTAACATATAAATTGGCTGGTAATTCACATTGATAATTTGTATGTAAATGATGAATAGATAATAATATTTTTAAATGTAGGTGGAATTTTTTCAAGAAGAATCCTATTGAAACAAGTTATCACTGGCACTCCTTGCCTGTCAAATGTCTGGAATTCACACAGGAAGGTAAGCATTTTTATGCTAGTCTTTCACGGTTCCATCTGAAATAGCTGATTCATTGCTTTGTTGACTATGGCCATCTTGTCATTCTCAACTTGTATAGTAGTGTCTCCTCCTCCCTATTAGGCTTTGAAACTATCTGATATTTTTTCACTCTTTTGGGATGAATCCTGTGACTAGGTAGGGATTGTCACAGCAAATTTACCTCATTGCTCACTGCAATACAACCAAGCTTCATTTATAAGAAAAATTGGACAAGTCCCTTTTAAGTTAATTTATTTAATATATGTCATATATTATAGGTTCCAACCTGTTATCTGGTGGACATGAATGTGTGTTAGTAAAATGGCAGTTTGATTCTAGTAATAGAGATTTTCTACCAAGATTAGGTTCTCCTATCAACCATATTACTTGTTCACCTGATAATACAGTCTACGCTCTCTCACAGGATGATAATGGTAAATATAGCCTGTTTCTTATTAATGTTTTTTGTCGTCTAAAACGTGTAAATTACGTTGTCAGTATATTGCAAGAGAGCATTGATTCATTCCCATATAAATACAAACAGTTCACCAATATATTTGAGTGGTTAATAATTATGGAAGTTGGCTCAATCACAAAATTTAACAAAATAAGCTTGACCACTGTTTTCTATGGTAAGTGATGCAAACCAACCAGCAATAAAATTGAATTTGATCATTAAAACCTTTATCATTATTTTAAAATAGTGATAATACTGGACTTGCCTGACTCTGGTTACTCCATGAAATCTAAAATGGATGCCCAAAGGTATAGAGAACTGTACTGGGCACAGCTGCATTTTTCTGTGTTCAGAATGGGACTTAAAGCATACCAAATTATCTGGCTAGCTGTTCCCACTATTGTAGTTTCTATGGTTAGGATGGAAAAGAATTAAGACAACCATCACGGCCTGCATAAATTCTTTTTGATCATTTATTTTATTGTATGTACGATTTATTTCAGCTATTCGACTTATTTCTAACACCTACAAGCCTGTATGTTTTTATCAGGGGTTAACTAAAGGTCATGTGTCACAGGTCAAACTCCGATATTCAACTGGACTACTGTATGACCCTCTGTCTAAAGCCTTGGTCACTAATGGACGTGTTGGTCATCTACAGTTTTATAATGTACATACAGATACTCAACTATTTAATGTAAGCATCTGGATAGAATTTTGTAATATTTAAGAATTCTCAATGAAAATTGGAAATTTCAAAAATTCCCAGCAAGATAATACAAGAATCCAACATCTTTTGCTTCACACCAGGGCTGTTTATTTTACTGTATTAGTCAAATATGACCAGTTGACCAGATTGAATGTTCATATTATGTCAAAATGGTCAATCATCCTTACCCACTACAGCCAATATAACTTTACCATAGCCGTAGGAGACGGGGGTGGTGTGGGCTCTGGAGTGTGGGCACAGCTGCTCCCCAAATATTAGGTTATTAGGCAAAAAATAAAGTAATTTTGTCCAGTTGTTCTGAGTTAGCTGGACAAACATCACTAAAATTCTGCTCCTCCATTGAGTCGTGGGACCCTTCGGCTATGAAACTCACTGAACATGAGCAAGAAGACAGTAAATTGTAAGCCTATAATATTTGTTATCAGGGTGCAAAAGAAATTGTAAATTTGAAATCTAATATGTCAAATCAATGTAATTTTAAATTTCAGTTAGACATAACTTGTCAGAATTACATCTCACCCGATTCTTTATCAAAAGATTCCATAGCAACCCATGTTACCAAGGCAACCTTTAATCATTCTGGTAAATGGTTATCAACAGCTGAATACTGGTCGGCAGAAAATCTCAGCCCTGAAATCAGATTAAAATTCTGGATTTTTAATGAAGAAAAACAAACGTAAGAAAATTTAATCTTTTTGTTAACCATGATGAAATATATACATGATCTGGCAACTTTTGCTTAGCCAAAAATGTTAAAATTCAGTGACATTTAAAAAGCGTGATTGAAAGCAGCTTGTTTTTTGTTATATACAGATTCCTCTCATTGCACACTGCATAGCATTGCCTGAATCCAGAAAGTATTTTTCAGTTATACATTGAACACAAGTGTTGAATTTCCCCATGAAGGAGAAATACATTGGTTAAAATTCCGTCCTTGGTGTCTGGGTAACAAGGACTTATTAATGGTTGTCTCCACTTGTCAAGATGGCAGCTTTAAACTCTGGTCAGCAGACGACAGCACAGATTTATACGGTAAGTCATAAGTTTGCTTAAATTATGTCTTGCTGAGACATTGCTTGATCCTTGACAGCAAATAAAAATTGAATTCTTTTCTTGGAATCATATGAATACTGGCAACACTGTAAAAATGGGTAGTTATGATTGGTTAAAAATCACTACCTCATGTGATGTTTAACGGATATATTGAACCACATTGATAATAGACTTGATTTAAATAATGATGGATTTTCACCAAGATATTTGATGACATATTGTTTTTGTTTTTAGGTACCGTAACAAAATGGATGTGTGAATCTTCGAGCACGTATCGTGACCTACCAGCAGGTCAAGCAGAATTTACAGAAGATGGGTCTATATTAGGAGTTGTGTTTAAATCTACTGTTACATTATGGGATCCTGATACTAATGAACTAAAAGCCACATTACACAGTAATCTTGGAGACTTCAGAATCAAGTAAGTCTGGATGTGTTGATATGAAAATTTAAATTGTTTTTTATGTGGGTACTCTCTGAAGTATTGATTTTAGCTGATATTGAACTTTCTTCAAGACTGAACGGTGGATAATGATTGCAACAAATGATCACAAAATTTTAAGGTTCAAAAAAGAAGGACGAGCTTTATAAGCTGTTTGATATATGTGGTATTGCATTGCATTTGTGAGGTAAAATGATCGCTTTTGAAATCCAATATTTATTTTGATAAGCTGATGTTGCTGCTTTTATAACATCTACTAGTGGAATATGTGTTTATTGCTAATCAAATTTAAAATGAATCCTGGTTTTATTGGTTGAATGTACTGACATGTTTTTTTTATTTACAGTAATATAAGTTTTGGTTGTAATAAATGTTGTCAGTATTTAGTTACCACATCAGATGAACATATTACGTCCTGGAACCTCCTGTCTTTATCAGGTACAATAGATTTCTTACTCAGAATTCCTGATTTGACTTGTCAAGTTATCATTCTTGTAGTTTAGGTTGCATAAATAGAGATCGCCTATGAGTAAATTTATTTACAAGTTTTTTGCCATTCTAATTCTAACTAGATTTTGGATAAAATGTAAAGTTTTAGGTTATATTTCTTATTTCCACAGTACAATGGACAGTCAATGTAAGAGTGATGATGTTGATAGCAGATCCTTTTTCTACTGTCATGGCAGCTTTTACTACCGACAGAAACTGTAAGTAGGGCATACTAAATGTCTTGATTATACTCAATGTTTCAGATCAATTGTTAATTTTTACTAGTTCCTATGAAAATGTTATCATCTTCACAATGTTAAACTATTACAACCTCCATCTTATATATATTGTCATTTTTCTGACTCTTGAATGACAAAAGTTAGCCATTTTTGCAGAATTTCATTGCAAAGTTGTTCTTGTAGATGCATAAAATGAAAAGCAATCTGAATATTTAAAAGTTTTTCCAGACTTGTCTAGTCAATACTGTTATATTCAAATGAACAGATCTCAGTTCACCTCCCAACCCCTAACTGGGTTATTTTTCTTAATTTTAGTAATTACTTGCTCGCTAACCTGAAGGTCCAGGGTTCAATTCCGGCATGGGTCGAGAAGATACCTTCGGATTTTTCAACCCGGTTTCCCCCTGTCAGTGATGCAGGTCGGAGGGGCTGACATGGAAAAGCGTCTAGTCGTTCGGATGTGACAATAAACCGAGGCCCCTTGTGCTATTGGCTGTGCACGTTAAAGATCCCTCGACAGTTGGAAATCGAAAATAAGAGCAGGCGAATGCCGCTGTCCTGGCAAAATTTCCCTCATTGCACACTGCCTGGCGTTTGCCAGTCCTCAATTAGCCCATATAGGTGCAGGAAAGTAGGACGTAAATCTCCATTCATTTCATTTCATTTCAGTAATTGTATTTGAACCATCCAAACCTCAACCAGTTTACAAGCATTCTGCCGTCAGTACATCAGCTATTACTGGAGGTGTATTTATTCCTCACAACACGTCTGAACACCAGAGTAAAACAGGTCCACTAGCTTGGCAGAATAGATGTCAACTATACTTTATGAATATAGAACAGAAATTATCTACTATAGAGTTTGAAGATCTAGAAGAGGACAGATATTCTACTGTAAGTGTTTGATAGTTTTATTAAGGGATCCTAGGCTTTTGATGACTCTTTCTTACTAAACCAAGGGTTCTATTAAGGTCTGCACAAATCATAGTCCAGAACAGCCAGAACTGGATTTGAGTGAACAGTAACACGGTTTCGAACAAAGATTTTCTGTTCCAACTAGCGAGGTTGTGCAGCGGAAAAAGTGACAAAATCAAGATGGCTTCAAATGTTGCAACCGTTTTTCAGTGCAGTGATTGCAGACATTACTTGTCTAGAACTACTCAGATATTACTACTGTACAGAAGTTTCCACAAGTCCAGAATTACTTTAAAGCTTGTTTGTAACAGAACACCTGATTCGTGCAGATCCCTAATTTGCTTGGAAGGCCTATAATACAATTGAAATCTTCTTATTCACATAATATATGCATTATTAATATTTGAGCTAAACTATCTTCATTCTGATATTTTTTCTTTCAGTTATCAGTAAAATCTACCATACCTAAAACACCTTTTGGTGAGCTGATAGCTGAGAAATCTACAAGAGACAAACAACCAGAATCTACTACTGATCTACTCAGACGTAAAGATAGTAGTTTTGTTAATGAGGTAAACTTCATTCATTAAATTTCAATGTGTATTTTTCAAGGACGCTGTGTTTTGCAGACTGATCAATAACTGGATCATGACTTCATCTGCTTGATTACTAGTGAATGGAGGTTGTTGTGGATGTGAGTTCAGTTCTCATGTAAGGCATGTAAGTCTGATGACTCATAATTCCAGTCAACCCAGCTGTAAATGGGTACAGCTAATCTGGGAAGATCAATGCCTAGAGGTTTGGCCAAGGACCAGCTTTCTTTCTTTGTTAAATCTGAAGTCAACTTGAATGTTGAAATTGGTAGATGTGAGTATTTGGCTTATCTCACGAGATACAATCTTGTATATGACATGCCCATTAACATTTATTTTGTCTGGATATTGATAATGGCAGAGTATTATTAAGAACAATCATTGGTTTATTATTTTCAGATTTTAATAACGTCTCCCCATGTTCAACCACCAGTAACTGTTTTGTGTTCTAAGTTTCTACAATCTTTGTTAATTTCTGAGAAAAAGTAAGTATCAATGGGGAATATAGGATTTCTTTGTTAAGATTCTAATCACAGTTAATATTTTTACACATATGCCCTTTCAGAAAAAGAAATAGCCCGTTTGTAATCAGAAGTGCATTTCCTATATTTCCTAATTCATATACAGTGGAACCACATTTATTTGGTCACCGGTACTCCGTGATATGTGCACGCTTTTTACTGGGAATGGAAGTCAGATTTTGACTAAAATCACAGGGTTCTAAAAAAAAAAAATCCTTAGTATTGTGTACTACCGTAATGTACAAGTTCTTGCATGTGCTGTGTACGTGATATTTGTCAGGTATCCAAATAAATCTGAAGGGACGTAACTCTAGTTTAAAACGTACGATTTAATCCAAGATTATACTACATTTCAGGACATCTGAAGACAAAGAAGAGGAAGAAGAAGATTATAAAGAAAATTATAATTCTGACTCGGATTCAGAGATGATAGACATCAAAGATAAGAATAGATCTAATCAAATGGAAATAGACATTCCTAATATTGAAGATGTAAATATTAATATATCTTCAGACATTTTAAAAGAAAGGGCTCAAATTGAGGCTATATCCTCAGAAGAGTTTGCTTGGTTCAAAGTTAAAAAATGAATTTTGTTATTTACACCATGTTGTTGTTACTGAAATGGTTAAACTTATGAATCACTGCTTCGAGAGTAAATGTTTACACACAATAGATGAGTCACATGCCTATTTAGTGAGTAAATGTCAGTAGTCATTAATATATGACTCATTTATTTAATGAGCAAACAAGTGACTCATCTATTGAACACAAACATTTACTCAATGTTTAGACAAATGACCCATTTCTTGAGCACAAACATTACCTCATTGAGCTAACAATAACTCATCTATTAAGCACAACCACTTTTACTCAATGAGACTAATGACTCCTCCATTGAGTAAACAAGTGGTACATTGATTGTACAATGAGTAAATGTCTGTGCTCAATAGTTTAGTCACTTATCTGCTCAGCGAGTAAATGTCTGCTCAATAGATGAGTCACGTGTCTGTTCAGTGTGTAAATGTTTGTGCTCAATAGATGTGGCTTGTCTGCTCAGTGAGTAATTGTTTGTGCTCAATAGATGAGTCACTTGGTATCACAATGAGTAAATGGTTTTGCTCAATAGATGAGTCACTTGGTATCACAATGAGTAAATGTTTGTACCCAAGGTTGACTCCGTCAAAAAGGAATTAACAATGGACTCATTATGTATATTAAGTCTGATAGAATGATAGTTGCTGAAGCAGTCCAGTGACAGCTCAAAAAGTTAGCTAAATAATAAACTCGAACCAATTAACCAGTTTATTTCTTATCACAGATTTCTTACTACCTCGTGGCATGAACACAAAAGCTACATTTTTCAAAGTTTGTAAATAAGAGAATATATTCACTAGACAACATAACTATACAACAGATTGTCTGTATAATCTGATAAATCCAGATAACTACCAATTACATGTATTGGAAAACATTTACATTTTTAAGCTTTTTTCAATAATAACTTATTTCTTTTTTATGGGTTCATTGATTTCTGCCTGTATACTTTAAACACCATTGATGAATATATACTCTTCTTGGTCAGGTTTGATAACATAAATATCAGTTATAACATAACAATATCACAATCACAGTACATACATAAGTCATTAATAAGTATACAATCATGACTTATTTTTAAAAATTTAACATAAGGTAATACTGTGGAAAAATTCTTGCCATCATTTGCACATATCAGACACGTTCAACATGGTAAACGTTTATAGTTTTGCATTTAAGTACGAAAACACATCTTTGCAAAATCAAAAATACCCAGTTTGTTTAACAACTAAATTTTAGCAACAGATGATCTCCTGAATACAGCTTTAATATCCTTCCAAACTTCTCTCCAATTAATATCAACATTATTATATCTATATACACTGTGAGCTACATGTGATTTGAAATAGGCTGTATATACTTGTTCAATATCTTCTGGTTCAGAAGGCAGATATTGAAAACAGTTTTCACATATCTTCTGTGTATCTCGTTGAAGATTATAATGGGCAAATTGTTTATCAATAAATGGAACTATCATGTTGTATTTATCTATCATATCATTAATAAACTGAACTGTTACACCATGATGTTCAATTTGAACTGCCCATAGTTTGGTATCAATATCATGATTGTTTATTATTTTATATCGTAGAACGGCTAATTTCTGTCTAGCCTCTCTCATTTCTCTCCTGAAATATAGGAAAATTAATCAGGGCTGCCAAATGACAAGAGAAAACACAAGTCAAATTTTAAAAAGTATAGAATGGATTAAATATTAAACTCCATCAACTGACAAATATCCCTTTACTTTCATGTTGGCTCTTAATGTTACTTAGAGTGGGTGAAAGGGTACCAGGATATTGCTTTAAAAAAATAGGGGTATGAAGAGTCTAAAAGGTTGGGAACCAAGTCCCTAAGCCATCAATCTAATTAAAATTATATTACATTTCGTTTCGGTTATTTTTTGATTGTCGACTCCATGTAATCTAAAGACTTGTATAAGGAGGTCATCTGCAAGTGACGAAAATTTCAGCCAATCAAAAACTACCTTCAAGATCGCGGGTCTATGTATTGATATGCATTGTGGGAAAATTATGACGCAATACAAAATATTCAAATATAAACGGTGTTCTGATTGGCAGCGGGGTGGCACGTGCTATAAATAGCTTATTCGTAACCAGAAGATGACCTCCTTATACAAGTCTTTAGATTACATGGAGTTGACAATCAAAAAATAACCGAAACGAAATGTAATCTAATTTTAATTAGATTGCTAAGCCATTGACTACCTTTTCATCCGAAGAAAACCTTTTGACATCTATGACATAAACCATGTGCTTAATTAAATAGTAAATATCTCTTGATAAATGTAAATTGGAAAAGACTTTGCTCATACTGCTGTATAGAAGAATTTGCATTCATGCTAGCAGAAAGATAGTAGACCACAGTCATATACGCCCACCATGGCATGCAGAAGTAAACTTAACTTTCTCAAAACCTTTCGATTTAGGACCAAGACAGGGGTGCTGACATTCCACAGAGAGATGTGGGCATATAAAAAGGAGGATGTAAAACTCAATTTAAGCCTTACCTGATGTCTGACTGTAATGTGATCCATTCAGGAGTGAAACCATTATTAATCAGTATTTTATTAAGATTATGTGTGTTACTATCTACTAGAGGATTTCTATCCACATATTCTAATGGCTTCCCAGAACCAGACAAATTCTCAAAATCTCCTTTATTCATCGACTCTTGTATAAGATCTTCTACTATTCTTTCTATAGCATTACTACAATTAAAATATACAACTTCTTATAATATTGATATGATGGTCATGATGCGGACACTGTTCACAGCACCACAGACTATGAACGCACAATTTGCTTCAGTTTCCCACTGTATCCATAATCCTGCATGCTTATGAGGTGAGAAATACATTGCACACTATCCCATCCAATCCAATCCAAGTAATGAACAAGAGCTCATCCTGTGCTATTTACATGCTTCAATGGAGGTCAATTGTTTTTTAAAGGGATTGTTAAGAGATTTTCTAAACTTTGTATGTGTATCGGGGACACTGACACAGCATTAATTTACGCCATTCCAATTTCGACGTCTGTAGTTTTCGCAATTCCACTAAAACTGACGCCTTTTATGACATCACTGACGGTGATCTGCATAGATATCAATAGTAGCTTTTGGTAGATCACTGTCTGTGACGTCATAAAACCCGCTAGTTTTAGTGGAATATCAAGAACCACAGACGTCAGAATGGAAATTGGAATGGTGCAAATTGATGCTAAAATTGTACACATACAAAGTTTAGATAATCACTTTACAATCCCTTAAAGGTTTTAATGAAATTGACTGAGTTACCTTATCTTGACCTTTTTAGCCTCTCTCTTATTTTTAATAACCATAGCTGATTCTGTCTGGTGAGCCAGTTTTTCTATTCTATGTTCCTGAATATTAGAGGCTGCCCTCCATACTTTATAGGAGTTGTATTGTTTACTTCTTTGACTAGGTGTACCAAATCCTATACCCTGAAATATAGCACAGAAGTCTGATTCATTGGCTAATACATTCACAGGAATCTGGTGTCGGCAACAAGCCCTAACAAACCAAAGGCAAAGATCACCCCCCCCCCCCCCCCTTCCTTCCTCACTGCAGACAACAAGAAATCTTACATCCATGTTATTCATAAATATACATATAATTTTCTTAAATAAATTATTCAATCCAAAAGGTTTTTGAGAATGTGATAGGAAAGTTAGATAAAAGGCTAACAGACTGTGAAATCATTAAGACAAGGGTACCTCATGAGAAAGATATTGTCGATGTTGTGGTGCTGTATGTTTTATATCATAATAATATTGATCATCACCTTCCTCTATCACCATTTCACCCTTCCGACTTGACTGAAATAATATAAACCATCACAGGATATATTAGAAATAAAGTTTAGAACTACAAATACCTGTATAGGCCTACTAAGAGTGAATCTAATCTTTCAGAGGATAACAACTAAGTTCCCTGAAGGATCCTTTCTACCAGCTGGTTCTTGGCCAAAACTCTTGGCATTGATTTTTCTTAGATAATCTGCATCCATTTACAGCTAGTTTGACTGGTATATGAGTGAAGATGACTTATTCAAGGACATTACACTTTCACTAATCATTTGAGATAAGAATACCCAACCACCATTTGTACCCAAAGCTAACTGTGCTATAGATTCAAAGGGAATTTGTGCAGCTTCAAATAAACCAAAATCCTTACATTTTTCCTACTGACAAATACATGAATTTTATAGACATTTCGAATTCATTCTTGGTTTTCTCATAAAGATTAAAGTTGAAGTAGGCTAATCGAATTTATGAACTTCAGTTTTAATTCTGCTTCTGAACTACGGTACCAGTACGGTATCCTTTAACTATTTAAAAAAAAAAATATTAATAAAATAGTAGGCTTATAAACACTTACCAAAATAGACTTGTAAGCATCTTGAAGCTGTGAAAATTTCCTGGCATCTGCAGAAGCTGTGCCACTATCTGGATGATATTTCTTAGCTAGTTCAATATAGGCAGAACGAACTTCTTCTAAATCAGAGTCTGGGTCTACTTCAAGAACTGAATAGGCTAGAGTCAAATCAGATCGTAACATTACTTCAGCATAAGCATTTCTATTACTTGTAGAAAACAAATATTTTGTTGTCTTTGGTAAAGGACTGTAAAAGATGGTTGAAAGTTTCTGTAAAGCAGGAACATTGTGTCCATGGCCTCTGCTTATGGCAGCTAATCGAAATAATGTTTGGTAGAGTTTACAATGATGAATGTGGTTCATCTTTCATGGTAGGTGCAGCCTAGGCTGACTTAATTCTCTGAATAAAAATAAAATATCTGATTTCACACATACTAGGCCTATTCATGTAGCCTACTCGGTAAAATTTAATAGTGATCTTTGACAGCTTACATTTACAATCGTTTAGTCTTGGAATATGTTTTCTTTGATAAAAACATTAATTTTCTTTAGAACATAATAATCTTTAGCCCATGTAGCTTTGATTATATTTAGGTCTCAACTATAGGGCTAATTATTTGTTGTCTGGACTTATTTTTGTTGTTACATAAGACTAAGAGGGTAATGCAAAATTTCACGCTCAATCTAAGGTTTTCTTGGTTGGCAACATGTTTCTTAAAGCTTTCCAATTAAATGAAAGGCATGAACCAATCATGTAGTTCAAGAAGATGCAAATAAAGCCTCTAAAAGTAGAAATGAAATGAATGTTCTCACCTTGACTTGAAAGTTGGTTTACATTTTCTCACTCGAAGAGTTACTTGCCCTTGGTATATTCAATCCTGGATCGAGTAGGAAAGTAAACACAAAACGAAACTTTGAAATGAATAAATAAAATGTTTGTGTTGTTGCAATTTTTTCCATAACATTTCACATTATTAAAGGGATTTTTGATTGACGTTGTAGGTATCTGTCCCTGTGTAATTCTTATCCTTCTGGACCACCTTATGGACTATGTCTGCATGAAGTGAAATGGCCTGCTAAATTTATTTTCCAAAAAGTAGTGAAGGTGAAAACAGTGCTCAAAATTTTGGAAGGTGCCTTTTGCTTTGTTTTGTATAAATAGTATCAATTGATAAACTATTAATATAAAAAAAATATGTAAAAACCCCCAAACATTTTTAAGCCAGTGCCAAATTAGAAATAGAGAGTGTGAACACTATAGGCTAGCCTATATATCCAAAACCCTCAGTGCTACAAGTGCTTTGAGTGATTGTTCCAGAGGGATGAAAGACCACTTCAAAAATTGGCTTTTATTCCTTTTAAATAAGTTGAGATGACAGATATAAACAAAGCAGACAAAAAAATTAATACATTAGTCATCAAAATACTGATCATAACAAAAATACATCATATTAGTATTCATTCTCGCTTATTTCTTTATTTTCTAGGATAAATTTCACAAAATATAGACTTTTTATTAACATTCTGGAGTCATTTTAGCAAAAAATTAGGCTCAAGTGCATATGTAATCCAGGCCCGTAGGAACAGGGGGGGCAGGGGGGGCATTCGCCCCCCCAATAATTTTGACATTAATGACTGAAGCAATACAACAATTTTTTTTAAAGATAAAACAAGAAGTTACTGGTATGTTGTTAGGGCCAGTGAAAGCAAAATTGTTTTATATAGGCAGGAGCAGCATGGAATTCAGCACAACCCCCTTGAGAATGAGTTTTTGCACATTTTGCCCCCCCAATATGAAATTGCTTCCTACGGGCCTGTAATCTGATTGGTTGATGATATTTCATCCCAAAGTATTAACACTCAGTGTTCAAGGAGATTTTATATAAATGACTGAAATAATCAATATAAAATCATGTTTTTGTGAAATTTTCCTTGATAGTAATTTATTTAATATTAAGCAACTAAAACTAAAACTATAACTAAAAGAAGAAATAAAATGACTAAAATTTCAAAAATATTTTCTTCATATATCCCTGAATTGTGTATTTTTGTTAAAACTTTAACTAACTTTGTTAGGATTTAAAAACATGTTAGTAATAAACTCTATTTGTTCAAGATCAACCTGATTTTAATATTAACTTCAACAGTATGGACTAAACTAGACAAAAACTGAGGCGGATGGGAATTCCTGCATTAGTGCTTAATAATGATATTCCTTATATGCAGAGTCTTCATTCAAAGCTAAACTGTCTAACATTCAAATAGGAATTTTCAGAACGTTTTTTTTTACTACTGAAGTATATCGCATGTTTTTGGACAAACCATCTTAAATAATTTTATCCACTGTACCATCAGAAAGAATGTGACCATCAGATTGTTCTATAACAATATTTATATATATTAATAGATATTGTTATCTAAAATAACAAAGATTGTTACTATAATATATAACTTAAGCCCTGTTTATATTCATTTATGGCGTAAGCCTGCTGTCGTAACTTTTTTGGGCTTCTTGGTATTCTTACATAGGTATTTTATACACAGATATACTTTAACACAGCCCATTTTGTATATATTTTTTAACCAAAATGGGTCTTTATATTGCGTATCTTACACCAATGGCAGCAAACAATGCTCTTCTGGGTCTGAGAGCAAATGATATAATATTACCATTACAGAAAACAATTCTCTATTTAGAGATCAACTTTTATGCATTTGTTTATCCCAGAAGATACTGTTAGCTGTCAGGGTCTCTCCATTAGGTATCATTTTCCACTGGGAGCTTAAACATAAACAGGGTTGAAAATTGGCAAGACATCATTAAGCACTGTAAAATATAGTCTGAACTTCAGCAAACTATTTACCACTGAATTAAAGGGATATAATTATCTAAGTGTTTGCTTTACTATAATAAACTTTGTTTCAACTACCAGTAGGGCCTATCACTTAAAAAATTAAAATTTGACTTTAAGTTTGCCTACAGTTATATATAAATTGGTTTAATTCCTTCTACCTGTATATAATCAAATCATAAAATATGTCAAATGATTTGTACATTATTTACTTGTAGACAAACCTCATGTCAATTTCCATTCTAACAATTGGTAAAGGTAACTTGTTATAAGTTATATATCAGCTGGCAAAGGAAATCCAGATAACTATATCCCTTTAAAAACTATGTACACTCCCTTAAGCTCTACTTATATCTTTAACATTTTAAGATAAACCCACAATTTATAAAAAATACAAGCATTATGTCCTGCATAATAAAATATGTTACTATTTCTATTTCATTAGTAATATGCAATGCTTAACACCCCTTTCATCACTATTCAACTATTCCGCACATGCTTTTTTACATATAAGGATATCTCTTTTGGAGAGTTTATTTACAACCCAAAGGGGTATTTAGTTTCAAATGTAACTACATATAACAGTTTCATTTAAGAGCTAAAAAAACAAAATAGAAAAATTTTCACCCTGACATTGGCCTAATTTGCCTCAATAACAAATTAAAATGCCTCAATAGCAATTTGCTTCCACCAATACGCCTTATTATGAATTAGAATTCATCTAAAATGACACACCTGACAAATATGCCTTAAAGACAAGTGATAAAATTCAAAACAAATAGGTCTTTACACCTTAAAACAATCAGTCCTTAAAAAATATGCCTTCTAAAAATTGATGAATATGCCTTAAAAACAATTAGTGCTCACAAAATATGCCTTTGTTTTCAGTATTATTAATATTATGTTAAAATAAATTATGTTAAATGTATAGACAATTCAAGTTATTTGCGCACATCTCGGTACCATTCAAAACATAACACAGTATCCACTTTATTTTGTAGGTTGTTAACATAGTTTGAGTGTGACTTTTAGATTCAATAATAGTTGCCAAAGATACGCACTTCAGGGTCTAATTCAAATATGAAAAGTCAGGCATCTATTGCATTTTGAACTACTTAACCTACCTCAAAATAAGTGGACTGCTCCAGATGTGCATTTGTTCTCAAAGCAAACTATATGTCATTATGTTTTGTATTGTTAAAAGGCATGCACAAATAACTTTTCTG
Organism: Lottia scabra; assembly: GCA_029955415.1. Taxonomy (NCBI): domain Eukaryota; kingdom Metazoa; phylum Mollusca; class Gastropoda; family Lottiidae; genus Lottia; species Lottia scabra. The sequence continues at coordinate 4,115,342 of JARJEI010000015.1, forward strand.
GACTATGTAAAAGTATTATTTTAAGTCTTTTTACATGATTTTCTTTTCACAAAAACATAAATAAAATTAACTTTTAATGTAAAAATACATCAATTTACACAAAAAACACAAAATCGTGTCACGAAAATACGTTAAAATCAACCCAAATAAACATATTATTATATTCATTATTATTTACAATGTTATTATGACATCATCTGAAGTCATGGGTCAGGGGGTCGAAGTGTGGCAGGTCATTTGGTTTTTAAATGAATTAATAATAACCTCAGAACTATTCTTGAAAAAGACGGTGTTTTTTTACTTATATACATAAAGTTTGGATTTTTTCTTGGATAATTTTTCCATAAAGGGAGCCCCTGATGTAATAATCCAAGAATTAATATTTTAGGGAATCAAAAGCGTGCTAATGTGAAATTTATATTACAATGATTCATATATTAACAATATTCTAAAATATATTCTCTATTTCCATGTAAAATATTATACAAAATGAGCTAGTCCAGATATGTTTCTAGGTAAAGAAGGGAAATTTCAGCCAAAATTTAATCATAGGACAATATATTCATTAGTATGATTTTGAAATTTTTGCAGGTTTTTCATTAAATTAAAGACGTATGTACTAATCTATCAAAAATGTCATTATCAGACAATATTTTCAAAAGTCAATGATATTTTGGCTGTGTTTTCATCAGAATATTTTAATACTAAAATATGGAGGCTCCGATATTTAAAAAAATGGACATGGGGTTGTAGAAGGGGTTAAAGGGTAGGGGTTAAAATAACATATCCATATATTATTATGTTCATTATGTACAACGCATTCAAAATAACATGCCAATCAAGGTCAGAGTGACAGACAACTTAAAACCCCTCATTACATTAATGAACTATTCTCAACAATCTGAACAGATTAACAATATGCATGTGCAGATGAGTTCATTATTAGATTTAGGGGGGTTTGTGTCTTTTACCACTTTATGATGCCTTGATCACACTATCAATAATTCTGGCATGGTTATCTTTAAACATCCAGATATCACGATACAGCTATCACGATAAAGTTATCACTGTTTGTAAATCATAATAAGGATTTCACTAGTTAGGATTATTTCATTTACACCTGATTTTTGTAAATTCTTTCCAAGGATTTCTCTGATATTTAAAATTCTCAGCGAATTCCATTTTTAGAAATAAATCATGGATTTTATTATCATGGAAAATAATAATCTTTTGGACGAAATCGGATGGATTTCAAGATTTCATTTCATTTCTGATTTCTCTTTTCTCCAAAATTAGATAATTCCTTGATATTTCATTTGAAATTAGCATCTCTCCATGTATCAGATTGAATTCTTTTCAGTAATTCACCAATAAATTGGTGTTCAGCATTGTGATGTTTTTTCAGACAGAAAACTATCACAAAATAATATGCTTACATTTATATACACTTATTATGTACAGTTTAAAACTTTTTGCAAAACAGACTTACTGACGTCATGTGACATCATGTGACCATACCCACTAAACTTTGCTATCTTCGTGTTCTGGAGAGCTCAGATTAACCTCACTTGGAGGGTCAACGATTATTTCTGGAGGTCGAATCAGTGACTCTTTCTCTTCATGAATATCATCATCGATATAGAACTTCACAGGAGTTTTCTTTTTGGGTGACTCACGATGTTCTTCGTTGCCATGGGGACTACCAGGAATTGTGGGTAGATTATCAGAACTTGCTTTGTCACTTTTATCTCTCGATGATTTCTTACTGCTGTGCTTCTTTTTTCTGCTGCAATAAAAAGAAATTTAAGAAATACAATGATTGAAATGAAGTTTTACATCCTACAGCCCATGAATAGCCTATAGATAACCACTCCATGTCATGCAGTTTGTGATGTGAATTTTGCAGAGAGCTCTCATCGTTATATATTTTAACTTTATTAAAAGCATAATACACAATGATTATAGACATAAAGCAAAAACCAAGAATGACTTTACAATATTAACAAAAGTTAATATTGCTGCGTACAATGGGAGATTTTAAAATTGGACATGCTCCCACTTTAGAAAAAAAAATAATGAACTCACTTCTTAGAGCTCGAGTGTCTTGATTCATCATTTACCAAATTAGAAGAGGAATCATTTGCTACAATGGTTCTCCACATAGCTGTTTTGGACATCTCCTCGCTAATATTGACAGGATCCAGTTCAGCACTAATTGTAATATTTTCAACTGTTTGTAAAGGCAGCTGTATTCCATTACCCTCTATTAAACTACGTCTTTCCTAAAAATAAGAATGGCCAATTTAGGTAACAAGGGATATTAGATGTGAATCGAAAAAATCAGGAATCTAAATAAATTGAGCGTCCAATTTTCTGCTTCTTTTAAGACTAGAAGATTGGCAGCGACATACAATAAGATAAAATTTGCCACGATAGGATCAGGAGCCTACATTTTTCCATTTCCATCAGAGTTATCTTAATATCCAAATACATCACACAGGATCTTAATTCAAATTAATTAAGGCTCCTTTTGATATCAGCTATTTCATTAGTCACTCATTGCTGTCTACGTGTATAATAAATTTAGAGTCAAAACTAAGAGTCAAACAAAAGGAAAGAGGACTGGATACACAGTCTTTTGTTCTATAAAAGTAGTTTAAACAACCCAGACCGAAAACATGAAAAGTTAATGGGACAAGCCACTCATATCAACTTCGGAACTAGACTAGTGGCTAGATAACTATACAGTATAATCTTTGAATGACATTTAGAAGTAGATAGAACATTAAATAAGAAACACTATTATTATTTTATTATTTTATTGCTTGATAAAGATTCCTGTATGTGAATTGAAACGTTGCTTAAATTAAAGAGGATTAGTATATCCATAATAGTGTTTCTTATTTAACTATACAGTAGTCGCCATATTGAATAAATTATAGTTCAGCTAATTACAATCATTCTTCAGAGAGTGTCATCTTCTTTTGCAGTTAAAACAGCCAATCAAAATCAATATTCAAACAAGAGTTATCTTCCCTTGCCTATTTACTGGCAAGATGGCAGCCTATCATTACATAGTCTCGAACAAAATGACGAAGGTTGAGCCGAATGGGGACAAGCTAAACCAAATGTCCCTACCTCATCCTTCTTCTTGACTTCATCTTCCTTTTCTCTCTTGTGAGCCTCAGGCATAATATCATCTAGCCATTTTAACTCATGCTGGGTAAAATAGAAATCCATTCCCTTCCTTACAAAACACATAGCTAGCACCTTAAGAGAAATATGAACACATTAAATTTGGTTTTTGTTTTAACCTTTATTATTAAGATAGCTTGCCAGGCAAGGTAATATACGCCCACTGGCAGCTTTGTTTCAAAAAGAATATTTTGCAGAAAACAGCAACCATCACAACCATGAAATATTAAACCTGTAGTCATAGGCCTACATTTTGTTCAGAATTAAGTTTAGTCAAAATCCTTCTGCCTTGTAGAGTTTTTCTGAGCTAAAAACTGATTGTATTTCGAAGAAGAAGGGCAATAACTCATATCAAATATTTTTTTATTTTCAATAAGTTTCTTTAAAATCTACCAAGAATTGTGCCTTCTAGACTGTCAATGAGCTAAAAATCAAACGCGTTTAAAGAACAAGGGCAACAATTCATATCAAATATTTTTTTGATTCTTTTGATTTTAAATAGGGTTCATCCTTGGGTGATAATAAACAATTTCAGCAAGTTTCGTCAAAATCCGTAAAGAATTGTGACTTGTAGAGTGTTAACAAGCTAAAAATTGAACGCGTTTTAAAGAACTAGGGCAATAATTCATATTAAATATTTTTCGATTCTTTTGATTTTAAATAGGGTTCATCCTTGGGTGATAATAAACAATTCCAGCAAATTTCGTCAAAATCCGTAAATAATTGTGGCTTGTAGAGTGTTAACAAGCAATTGTGGACAGACGGACCGACGGACGGACCGACGGACATGGGTGACGGCAATATACGCTCCACATTTCATGTGGGCGTATAAAAAGAATTGTAATAACAGCTTCAAAAGGGTAGGTTGACTGATAATTTTATAATTTTGAAACTTAAAGGGATGGATGCTTAATAGAAAAAAAACGTAATACAGTGAAAACCCTGAAGACCGCACACCCTGAAGACCGGTTTCCCCTGAATATCGGCCAAATGTAAAAGTCCCGATTTAAACACTCTATGATTCATTGAATTTTGTACCTGAAAACCGGCCAACCCTGAAAACCGCACATCGGCCGCTGTTTGCTATAAATTTGGTCAAGATCCACTATAAAAAACCTCTATGCTATCGGCCAATCGGCCATTACCGATCTCACGTGGTCATGATCGCTGGAGTTATTGGGACAACTATTATCGGTAAAATCAAAGGTGTCATAGATAATTGAGTAAGATCAATTAATTTTTGCCTTTTACAATCAATAGGTGTTAAATTCTATTGTAATTTGATGATTAGATGTCAGCGCAGGGTTCGACATGTCTCCCGTTGTACTTGTTTGATTACCATTCCAACATTCGCGAAGAATTGAGGGTGTATTCGATTCACCGTGCTTTATCCGTGTCGTGCTCCTTCATTGAAATCATATAAGATGTGTCTGGAACAACAAATCGAACGCATCCATCTCGCAGATTCACGCTTCGTTTATTTGTAAACAAATAACTTTTTTCTGATAAATTAATTATAATAACGACAGCGCATTGAAGTTTACTCGAATAATAAAATTATTTTAATTAAGGATAGTGAAATATAACTTAGGGAATTCAACAGTCGGCGATATAATACGTAAGAAACAGATTCATATGAATCAATTGAGAACAATGCAAGTCTAACGATCTTGTAAACTTGACAATAACACATTGAATGAAAGTTTTTAAATGGTTTACGATTGCCCGTGTAAAAGTTATTCCTATATTTGGCCCACTTATTCATAGACGTTAATGATAATGTATTTTACATTTCATCCTGAAAAATGTTGACAGCGTCACAAGTTACGGTAAATCGGCCACTCCTGAAAACCGGCCAAATGAAATGGTCCCGTGCATGGCCGATTTTCAGGGTTTTCACTGTACCAAATCATTAACTAGGTGTATACTCTGAAAGAAATGCCATGTTGACAAACCTATTCTCAGAGTGACATCAGGTGAAAAACACTAAACTTACCATAATGGGAAATGCAATAGAAATAGCTTTAATAGTCTTGATCACCCAGAGCACAATAAGACAGAATATTTGTGTAGCTGTGAACGTATGGACTCGGTTTGTGCGAACATGACGTAAATACATCAGATCAGGTTGATATTTTGGAGGCATTAATAAGATCAAGGTACGATCCACCAATTCCATTCCTTTTAATGATGAAACACCCATATACAAAAACACACCAAATAACACAGGCATTGGAATATACTGAAAATAGACGTAAAATGGAGTTTATTGAGCAAACAAAATGTAGCTTAGACAAATCAAATGAACATCTATTAATTTGAATTGAGCTAACAAAGAAGGGAAAGATGTGAAATATGGGAATCTGTGTCAGGAAAGTTGCATTAGCTGTTGAGTGCTGTTAATGTGCACTGTAAACAGAACACTGGGGACTGTTTCTCAAAAAGTTTTACGATTAAAAATTGTCGTAAGTGTGGAATTATTCATTTCAAAATGCTGAACTTTCATAAAAAAAATTTGACAAACAGGCACCAAGTTCTGATTTTCTTGTCTCATTTGAACAACATGATGCTTTTGCAATATTATATGCAGGCACCTACATCACAGGCAAAGGTAAAATGTTTTATGTCAAGCTATGTTGATAGTGTTAGTGTATGAACTGTTCAACTGTTATTTACCGGTAGCCGATATTTCATTACGAGAATAAGAGAGACTTACCAACAAAACTTTAGTGAGCAATACAGACAAACCAATCATCAAGAAAATCATTACACCAGTCAATCGATTCTCTCTGAAATAGATAACATTTAAAATCAAAAAATATTTGAAAGTGTACATTATAACTGCGTTTCCACTGACGGCTTTAAGGTAGCTTTTGTGTGTTTCTACTGGGCAATTGCCCCAAACCGTAACGGTGCGACAATCCCAGCTTTTCGCGTTTTATCAGGGACCAAATAAAAGCTACTCAGTGGAAACACAAAAATAGCGATGCCCCATCGTAATACGCCCACTTTTGTAATGGCAGACAAGTCGTCCGGGAGGTCGACAAGAACTATCAGTAAATGAAACATCTGTCGAAAACCGTGCCATCAAGAATGTTTACAAAATTGAACGATTTTTGAGTGTTTACAACTACAAGTTAACAAGGGCAATAACCCATGAAATATTTTTCAATTCGTCTGATTTTCAATAGGGTTCATCCTTGGGTGATTACAAACACTCACAGCAAGTTTCATAAAAATCCACTAATAAACCAGCTCTCTATCATGTCCACAACTTTGAGAGAGTAACGGGCTGAAAAATTAACGTGTTTTAAAGAACAAGGGCAATAACTCATATTTTTTCGAGGTTTCTGATATTCAATAGGGTTTATCCTAATGTCAATACAAACACTCATACCAAGTTTCATCAAAATCCATCAAGAAACCAGCTCCCTATGGTGTCCACAACATATTTTCACAAGCAAGGGCAATAACCCAGGAAATATTTGTCGATTCGTCTGATTTTCAATAGGGTTCATCCTTGGGTGATTACAAACACTCGCAGCAAGTTTCATAAAAATCCATCAAGAAACCAGCTCTCTAACGTGACCACAACTTTGTTAAAGGCTAAAAAATTAACGCGTTTTAAAGAACAAGGGCAATAACTCAAATATTATTTCGATGTTTCTGATTTTCAATAGGGTTTATCCTAATGTCAATACAAACACTCATACCAAGTTTCATTAAAATCCATCAAGAAACGAGCTCTCTATGGTGTCCACAAGATATTTTCAAAAGCAGGGGCAATAACCCATGAAATATTTTTCGATTCGTCTGATTTTCAATAGGGTTCATCCTTGGGTGATAACAAACACTCACAGCAAGTTTCATCAAAATCCATCAAGAAACAAGCTCTCTATGGTGTCCACAAGATATTTTCAAAAGCAAGGGCAATAACCCATGAAATATTTTTTGATTCGTCTAATTTTCAATACGGTTTATCCTTGGGTGATAACAAACACTCACAGCAAGTTTCATCAAAATCCATCAAGAAACCAGCTCTCTATCATGTCCACAATTTTGAGAGTGTAACGGCTGAAAAATTAATGTGTTTTAAAGAACAAGGGCAATAACTCATAAAATATTTTTTCGATTTTTCTGATATTCAATAGGGTTTATCCTAATGTCAGTACAAACTCTCATACCAAGTTTCATCAAAATCCATCAAGAAACCAGCTCTCTATGGTGTCCCCAACATATTTTCAAAAGCAAGGGCAATAACCCATAAAATATTTGTCGATTCGTCTAATTTTCAATAGGGTTCATCCTTGGGTGATAACAAACACTCACAGCAAGTTTCATCAAAATCCATCAAGAAACCAGCTCTCTATCGTGTCCACAACTTTGAGAGTGTAACGTCTGAAAAATTAATGTGTTTTAAAGAACAAGGGCAATAACTCATAAAATATTTTTTTGATGTTTCTGATATTCAATAGGGTTTATCCTAATGTCAGTACAAACTCTCATACCAAGTTTCATCAAAATCCATCAAGAAACCAGCTCTCTATGGTGTCCACAACATATTTTCAAAAGCAAGGGCAATAACCCAGAAAATATTTTTCGATTCGTCTGATTTTCAATAGGGTTCATCCTTGGGTGATTACAAACACTCACAGCAAGTTTCATAAAAATCCACCAAGAAACCAGCTCTCTATCGTGTCCACAATTTTGAGAGTGTAACGGCTGAAAAATTAATGCGTTTTAAAGAACAAGGGCAATAACTCATAAAATATTTTTTCGATGTTTCTGATATTCAATAGGGTTTATCCCAATGTCAATACAAACACTTATACCAAGTTTCATCAAAATCCATCAAGAAACCAGCTCTCTATGGTGTCCACAACATATTTTCAAAAGCAAGGGCAATAACCCATGAAATATTTTTCGATTCGTCTAATTTTCAATAGGGTTCATCCTTGGGTGATAACAAACACTCACAGCAAGTTTCATCAAAATCCATCAAGAAACCAGCTCTCTATCGTGTCCACAACTTTGAGAGTGTAACGGCTGAAAAATTAATGTGTTTTAAAGAACAAGGGCAATAACTCATAAAATATTTTTTTGATGTTTCTGATATTCAATAGGGTTTATCCTAATGTCAGTACAAACTCTCATACCAAGTTTCATCAAAATCCATCAAGAAACCAGCTCTCTATGGTGTCCACAACATATTTTCAAAAGCAAGGGCAATAACCCAGAAAATATTTTTCGATTCGTCTGATTTTCAATAGGGTTCATCCTTGGGTGATTACAAACACTCACAGCAAGTTTCATAAAAATCCACCAAGAAACCAGCTCTCTATCGTGTCCACAATTTTGAGAGTGTAACGGCTGAAAAATTAATGCGTTTTAAAGAACAAGGGCAATAACTCATAAAATATTTTTTCGATGTTTCTGATATTCAATAGGGTTTATCCCAATGTCAATACAAACACTCATACCAAGTTTCATCAAAATCCATCAAGAAACCAGCTCTCTATGGTGTCCACAACATATTTTCAAAAGCAAGGGCAATAACCCAGAAAATATTTTTCGATTCGTCTGATTTTCAATAGGGTTCTTCCTTGGGTGATAACAAACACTCATAGCAAGTTTCATCAAAATCCAACAAGAAACCAGCTCTCTATCGTGTCCACAACAATTGAGGACAGGCAGACAGACGGACAGACGGACAGGCGGACAGACGGACAGACGGACAGACGGACAGACAGGGGCGACTACAATATACGCCCACAGTAATGTGTGGGCGTATAAAAATTGGCTTTTTCTTGTTCGACAATATCGTTAACTAGTAGAGTGAGAAAATTTTGCAAAGTCTACTATCATTTACACAAATTCTTTCCAAATTTAAGACACTGGAAACTCTAGTTGTTCATCCAAAATTCTGTAAATAAAATTCAATTGAATACAAACCTAATTCCAAGAAACTTAGGTTTTTCACCGGGAGCAGCACATTTAGATTCTTTCTTCAAGCTGTTAACATGATTAATAGATAGAACCGTGGCAGCAACAAACCATGGTAGACCCAGGAACGAGTTGACAATAATTAATGTTGCTACTATAAATAGATCTAGATGGTAACCATGTCCTTTCTACAAATAGACATTAACATATCATTATCACATCATTACCATCATTATCATTACATAATCATTATCATATCATTATTATTACAATACAGTGAAAGATATACATGTAGATACCATTGATGAAACTCTATGTTTCAAAACTTTTTGGTTTGGGAATTTTTTTATTTTTTTGCCACGATCATAGCAGTAGGAGAAAAATTGTATGAGTTCCAAAAAATCGACCAAAATCGGTCCAGTGAGCTGGGCAAACATCCTTAAAATTCGGCCAAGTCAGTCTGCCTCCACGTTTAGTTGTGGGCCCTACAGCTATGGCCACAATATTGTAGCACAGGAAAAGCTGCTGGTAGACAGGAACCTCCTATTATGGCATCCATGTCATCCCAAGGACCAGTTGGTAGATAGAATTATCTGTGACAGTAAGTTGTCATTTTGTTATCTGAATTTTCAAACCAACCTTCAATTTGTTCTCTTTTCTGTTGACAATAACAGCTGTAATCTGCTGATCCATAAAAATCAAAATGGTGGCCAACAGAGCAGGTACAACAGCAGCTAATGAATACCACCAATCATTCTTACCAAACGGGGTGATAAACCATTCTCGATCTGGGTTGGTTGGCTGAAACACATAAATTTTGTAATGGAGTTTTACATCCTACTATTCTGCTACTTATTGGGATGATAAAACCAGCCATGAAGTTTATTATCATGCTAATCAAATCAAGTTTTTGGTTTGGTTTTGCTGTTTACCTCAATGGGTTATGAAATATGTAGTTTTACATCCTTCTTTCTACTCTTTGTAGGTATTTTGAAACAAATTGAAATGAAAACTTTCAAGGGAAATAATCTAATGCAACAACTAGCATTGTGCAATGAGGGACATTTTGCAAAGTCAAGAATTTCAAAGACATACAGACAATGATGTAAATTTCTGTTCAAACTTGTAGACTCGGATGACATATCACCATCAGCTCGAAACAGACAAAATATTTCATTACTTACAGCGAATTCTGAAGGAACGTCTAATTTAGGAGTTGGAACATTGATATACAAGTCTAACCCAACCATCGAGACTATAGCTATTAATACTGCAAAATCACTCAATATTTGCCGAGCCTAAAATATAGATATGGATCTATCAAGATATAAGATCAGGAAATCCAACCTGAATCACATGGGAAATCAAGCAGAAAATTCAATGACATCAACATGTTAGCTAGAGGAACCGAACCCAATCATGTATTTCAGTATGCAAGCTTTTAATTATCTGTCAGCAACTTTACAATATAAACATAATGGTTCAAAGTTCAAAACCATCGGTATCATGTATTCTACACCCGTTAAAATAACCAGGAATTGAACACCTCTTATCTTGTAAATGAACTCATCTTCTGTATAATATTGATAGAAACTATCTATGTTTTGAGAGAGTCCAACCAAATTGGTGGTGAACAGCTGCACAGTACAGGGGCGGATCCAGGATTTTGGAAAGGGGGGGCGTATATCTCAATTTGAAAAATTTTTGACCTTTTTTTTTGGCTTAAAAACATAGAATAAGTATAAATTGTACTAATTTAACGGTTTCTGACGTGGACTATGTATGTTTTATATTAAACGTTAATGGGTTAGACATTTTTGATGTCGTAATACAGTGTAACTTAAAAAAAAAAAAAAAAAGACCAAGACCCCCCCTGGATCCGCCACTGCAGTAGTTGTTTTGTGCGATGTTAGAAATCAAAGTAAACATTGTATGCCAAAAGATGCAAGATTTTCAGAAAGAAAAGCTAAAATTCGAACTTGATCTTTGTTTTATGAATATGTATACACATACCAAATTCATTTGATTCCATCAAAAAATCTAGTTTTTAGAGCGTTTACAAGCAAACGTTGACGGACGGATAAGGGTGCTACAATATACCTCCACACATAGAGATGTTGGTGTATAAAAATTTAAAAACTTACTACTGTTGGGAAAAATCGTGTATCTTTTATCATTTTTAATACCAGAGAAATCAAAAATGTTAACATGAACAGAACAACAGAAACAAAAAACACATCAGGAACGTAATGGGGGGTGTAACATCCGGGACCTTTGAAAGTTCCATTAACATCATGGCATTCTTCTAAAGATACGTTGCTCCAATCTGTTATAATGGACAGGTTCTTCTTTCCAGGTCCACACCAACATTCGTACGTTATATTCTGGCCTGGATTTTGGTTGTATGGATCTTCATTCAGAATGTGAATCAACTTGTAGATAGCTTCGTAGATAAAAATTAACGAAATCAGAGCAGCAAAACTCTCTTCTGTAAATCTTGTGATAAAGCGAACCAGAGCGCTCAGATCAAACGCCACCATAATAATCAGAATCAACCCTGTCCACACCCCAATCCACAATCGGAACTCCAAATAATCTATCCCATTATCACTGAAAAATAATTTTTTAAAGAAGTGATAGATTGGTAAATCCAAATTATCTATCCCATTATCACTGAAAAATAATTTGTTAAAGAAGTGATAGATTGGTAAATCCAAATTATCTATCCCATTATCACTGAAAAATAATTTTTTAAAGAAGTGATAGATTGGTAAATCCAAATTATCTATCCCATTATCACTGAAAAATAATTTTTTAAAGAAGTGATTGATTGGTAAATCCAAATTATCTATCCCATTATCACTGAAAAATATTTTTTTAAAGAAGTGATTGATTAGAAATTATCTATCCCATTATCACTGAAAAATAATTTTTTAAAGAAGTGATTGATTAGAAATTATCTATCCCATTATCACTGAAAAATAATTTTTTTTAAAGAAGAGATAAGCTTGTAAACATATTAAGACAACTATACAGGTAGCTGAAATTGAGCTCTATCAGCTGGTAAAGTAAATATTTAGATGACTATACAGATAGCTGAAATTGTGCTGTATCAGCTGGTAATGTAAATAGGGAAATATTGTACTTACTGGCAAAATGAATACAAGATTTTTTCAAATACTAAGACCGGCCCAGTTGATCCTAGTATAGTAAGGGGTTGACCAGCAAATAATGAATATGTAATACCACAAATAGCTCCAGCCAAAATACTCTCTAGAGCTGCCTGAAAATACACAGAAATAAAACAGACTTTTACACACTATTGTTTAAGCTTGGAATAATAAAATTGAGTTTATTGGGATTGGGTTAATGTCCTATTTAATAGAGTTTAATAGATGTTATATTCTATTAAATGGAGTTGTATATCCTATTGAATGGAGTTGTATATCCTATTGAATGGAGTTGTATGTCCTATTGAATGAAGTTGTATGTCCTATTGAATGGAGTTGTGTGTCCTATTGAATGGAGTTGTATGTCCTATTGAATGAAGTTGTATGTCCTATTGAATGGAGTTGTATATCCTATTGAATGGAGTTGTATGTCCTATTGAATGAAGTTGTATGTCCTATTGAATGGAGTTGTGTGTCCTATTAAATGGAGTTGTATGTTCTATTGATGTGTGTCTTATTTTTGGTCTTATGAAATGAAAATGAGTCTTACTTTTTTCTTATCTGCTCCTGATTGTGTTCATAAGGACATGAATTTCCTATCAGCTTATCCAACAGGGGAGAAATTTGATTAAAAATTTTGAAAGTTATTAAGATATAATACCAATCTTTGGTGATTGAATTTTGGAATTTGACAGGCTTCAAAATTGTCACTGGAGATTCACTTTCCAACATTTGGAACTTATTATACTGCAGCAATATTGATATATAAATTTTCTTACCATGTTATTGTTTGTGGCATGACCTAACAACCCACCAAAAGTGATAATGGGGGTCAAACATGCAAAATACAGGAAAATAAAGGAAGCAAAAGATTGGACATGTAGAGCATCTTTAAAATCTGACGGCCAAAATGGAATTTTTCTTTTAATATCATCAATTAAACCGCCAAAAAATCTGCAAAAAAGATAACACAATATTGATATCCAAGGACCAAAAACTCAATGAATCATTAAAAAATGTTTAAAAACTTGTAACATATTTTGATCGTGTTTTATATCAGTTCAAGGTTCATTTTGTCTAGAAACTGAACTAGTGACTGCCAATAATTAGACCTTCAATATTACTGACTTAAAGGGATTGTAAAGTGGTTTTCTAAACTTTGTAGGTGTATCGGGGTTACTGATAGCATCAATATACAATCCCTTTAATAAAGTTATTTTTATTTTAAGACGAAAGTATTTCAACATTTATTGGGCTTCCGACAAAGTGATTGCAAAATACAAAAAAAATTATTCCGTTAATCTTTACCCTTACCTTCCAGTTCTTACTAAAGTTAAATCAGTATGTTCATTTTCTTCTTCATCTAATAAAGCTTTTCCGTTTGGCAGAGAATTGGCCATCTTCCTACCCTCCTGTAGAAGTATTATAAAAATGGTAACAGATTTATATAAGCTTGTTTCCAAAACCATATATTTATTATGTATGTTATAATTTGTAATTTTTGAATAAATATTGTTTAAAAAAACAAAAATTATAAAAATAGACATTCGAAAAGGATACTAATCTCAAATAAGGAAAATAACATCATCATTTATTACTATATCATCATCAACATCAACATTATCCTCCTTATCAAAAATATGTTTTTTTCTAGATTTTGTTTTAAGTGAAAATTGCAAAAAATCGTAAGGAATATGGTCAATTCATTGAACAGGAAGGTGAATATTTTTACCTGTGAAGGGACACTTTTAGGAGGTTCAATTCTAATACTGGGATCCCATTCACCAGGAGGCAGCACTGTTACTTGATCTAAAAATTCATCAATACCAGCCAACAGATCTTCACGATTTCTCGCATGGTAGGCAACATCGTGAAATATCTAGAAAAAAAAAAACGTTGAGCTAATGAAGTTTTACATTCTACTGTTCTGATAGGTTCAATGAAATGAAATGGAGTTTTACATCCTACAGTTCTATAACTCTTAAGAGCTATTGAAACAGGGTTTTATGTCCTGTTTTATCTTCTTGAGGTAATTAAATTACACAGACCATGACGTCAACCCTTTCTTCACTTAACACCATACACTAAGCAATTTACAATTTTTATTTTCTCAAGAATAATAGAATGGCCTACCTCATCTGACATAAGGGTGGCGATGGATCTTCCCATTTCGTGATAGCGATTCTGGTTGCCAGGGGGACCTAGCAGGATGAACAAAAATCTTGATGGAACAGGAACTTCTGTCAAATCACCTAGCAACACAGCTTTAGACAGACGGACAAAAGCCACTATCTGATGATTCAAGCAGTCAACTTCTCCAACCATGATATTGGAGGCTTCTGCACCAGGCGGGATCTTCTTCATAAAATGAAGATTCTGGAAAAAAATTAAAATTCAAACACTGTTAATTTTGCTGACACCATAATGTTGAAGAAGTAAAGCATGAAAAATGGAAAAATAAAGCAAACAATAATTTATTTCAATTCAAAATTTCATCTTAACTATTATATTGTGTTTCATTATTGTGGGTGACTCCGTGCTTTTTGTTCTGTTATCAATATTCAACCAGTATAATGCTCTTTTAGGTAAAAGATTTCCTTGCTATATCTTTATTTATTGAGAAATATGCCACAAATATGTACATAGAAAACACATCCCCTATGCTTTCATGCGAGACATGGACACAACAGAAAACAATAGAGTCAGCAGGTATATTGAACCATATATTGCTACTGTTTTACTGAGAGACAGCATTCTATATATCCAAAATATCTGCAATCTAACTAATTAATCAATGTATCAAACGTAAAACACAGAATTAATACTGACAATCCTTTCCATACAAATACACGACAGAAATTGAAAAACTGAATAAATAAATTTGACGAGAGCATTAATACCGTAATGGAGCAAAAATATAAAATTTTAAGCAAAGTATTAAAAAAGAAAAAGAAAATACCATAATATTTGCAAAGTTTTAAGCAAAAATGTCAAATCCTTTTGAAGCATTAATATTTATTATTAAAGTATCATAAAACTCTTTTATATTTTCATATTTATGTTGATTCAAGCGAATTTTACAAATAAGCAGATAAAAATTAAATATTTAGAAAAAATATCATAAAATTAAAGCTAGCTAGATTAAGCCTTTCCCAGCGAAAAATTTTGTCGACCTTAAACAGCTAATTTAACCAAGATCTCATCAATCCACTTATTTGATTCTTCATGGGCATTCCTAGTTTTGTTCAAATCATAAAATGCCTTTTATGGTCAATTCTGATGAAAGAAACATAGAACCTAGCAATTGAATATAGGATTTCAAAATGTGTCAAGTTGCATAGGAGGTCAATGTCTGTTTAGGTGCCTAAGATGTTGAGATGTGTCCAAGGCATCATTACACGTGTTTCAAGGTGTCTGATACAGCAATGTGTATAAAAGGTTATTCCGACATAATGGTGTGTCAAGTTGTCTTGGCCTTCAATGTTGTCTAAGATTCAAAGTGCGTCAAAAAAGTTAACAAGGTGTCTAGATACCTAGGGCCTCAAGGTGTTTCAAGGCCAACAAGGTGTGTCTAGATGCCTAGGGCCTCAAGGTGTTTCAAGGCCAACAAGGTGTGTCTAGATGGCTAGGGCCTCAAGGTGTCTAGATGCCTAGGGCCTTAACAAGGCGTTTCAAGGCCAACAAGGTGTGTCTAGATGCCTAGGGCCTTAACAAGGCGTTTCAAGGCCAACAAGGTGTGTTTAGATGCCTAGGGCCTTAACAAGGTGTCTAGATACCTAGGGCCTCAAGGTGTTTCAAGGCCAACAAGGTGTTACTGGATGTCTAGGGCCTCAAGGTGTTTCAAGGTCAACAAGGTGTGTCTAGATGCCTAGGGCCTCAAGGTGTTTCAAGGTCAACAAGGTGTGTCTAGATGCCTAGGGCTTCAAGATGTTACAAGGCCAACAAGGTGTGTCTAGATGCCTAGGGCCTCAAGGTGTTTCAAGGTCAACAAGGTGTGTCTAGATGCCTAGGGCTTCAAGATGTTACAAGGCCAACAAGGTGTGTCTAGATGCCTAGGGCTTCAAGATGTTACAAGGCCAACAAGGTGTTTCAAGGCCAACAAGGTGTGTCAAGGAGCTTGGGCCTCAAGGGTCCTGTAAGGTATCAAACAAAGTGTGTCAAAGGCATGCAAGTGTCAAGAGAGTCAAGTTAAAAGTATAATACAACCCACACATATAGTTACCTGTCAACAAGCTGGCATAAAGCTGATAGATATTTCAAAGCATCAGACACAATAACTGTATATAAAACCTACCTTACTTAATGAATCTATATGACTCACTTTATGGGAGGCGTTTTCTGGTAGATTGACACTGGAATCTTGGTGAGCGAACGATGCACTTGACGAGATTCCACCATTTTCTGTTCCTGCAGCATTGGCATTCCGTGCCAGATTCAAAATATTTGGAGAACTCTTGGCTCCAAGTCTATCTTCCGCTGAAATAAATAATTTTCATCAAAAACATTACAACCATTTTTTATTTATTTAAGATATATTTTTTGTCCAGGGACAACTCAAAACAAAACTTATTTTGTGTTACCGGTAATTATTTCTCAAATTCCTAAAAATAGATTATCCATCATGTTTTATGTTTTGAGTCATCCTCGCACAAATATCTTTGAAAATTTCAACACAAAAGAGATTAAGAAAAAAGCAAAAAAAATATGTTTACAAATATTTGAGATAAAAACTATTCTAAAAGTGCAAATTACTTAAATAATAGTGGCATCAAGAATTTCATTTTTTCTTCAAATCCACAAAAAAAAGGTATAAATCAGGAAAAATTCATATAAAATGAAAACAGAATATTTTAGTCTCTATTATAAGTTATAAGTGTTTTTAGATTAACGTAACTAGCTCTAAATCTATATTTCTATATTCTATAAAAAAAAAGCATCTTTTTTTCCTTATTTTTTACAAATTAAATCCCCTTGGGCCCTTCCTAAATCAACTTGGAACTTTTTTTCAACAGTCTATTCAAAATATTGAATACTTTGCATAATTTTGATCATAATAAATCTTCAAAAATATCAAGCCACTTTTAGTAACAATATTCTGTTACAATTTGTCTTGCGCCAGTCATGTCTAGCTAGGAATATATATGTCTGGAACGGGTTGTTGTATATAGGACATGAACTATTCAAAAATTGTATTATGCTTGGTCCATGAAAGAGAAAACAAATTAACATTGTTTCATAATAATTCACAATTGATATATATACAGGAAATAAAATTCTGGCACTAGAGCTGAAAGCTGAATTTAAAGCTCAATTTTTAGCACTTTATTTTGTAATAAGCACTACAACTAATATTTCCTATAACTAGGCATGGGGTAAGCCTAGCTTCTGGCCTATCTAAGGGTAGATAACCCTTTCTACCTTTTCGCTTCTTTTTACCCCTTTTAAAGTCAAGAAGATCACCCATAGAGCCTACAAAGAGTGGACATAAAAATTGTGATTCGAAATCTAATAGGTAAATATTTGTTGTTGTTGTTGATTTCTCCCTTGAATTTTTCAGTTTTCTATATCAAACTGAACTTTAATTTAATATTTTTGATGTCCTTTTTCTGAACTTTGAAACCTGTCTACACTTTAAACTCCCAAGTATACCCCCTTAACATCAACTTTAACAAAATTAACAACAATAACGTTAAATAATGAAGACAATTAGAAATGTGTTTCCATGGAGATGAAAATAGGGTATTTGACAACAAAATTCAACAATAAACCTTGTCAGTATACTTCACTACATCAAGTATATACCCAATAATGTTCGATGGCAAATGGAGTTTAGTTCAACAAACCAAATAGTTTCTCCAATGTGGAAATCGAGAAATTATTCTTAATAAATAAAATCTTGAAAATCTAGAAATATTCTAGACCAATTTTGGAAATCTACATATATTCTGGATCAATTTTGGAAATATAGATTTTATTAATTTTGGACATATAGATTTTATTCTGGATCAATTTTGGAAATATAGATATATTCTGGATCAATTTTGGAAATCTAAATTTTATTCTGGATCAATTTTGAAAATCTAGATATATTCTGGATCAATTTTGGAAATATAGATTTTATTCTGGATCAATTTTGGAAATATAGATATATTCTTGATCAATTTTGAAAATATATATATATTCCAGACCAATTTTGGAAATCTAAATTTTATTCTGGATCAATTTTGGAAATCTAGATATATTCTGGATCAATTTTGGAAATATAGATTTTATTCTGGATCAATTTTGGAAATATAATTCTGGATCAATTTTGGAAATATAGATATATTCTAGACCAATTTTGGTAATCTAGATATTATTCTGGATCAATTTTGGAAATCTAGATATATTCTAGACTAATTCTGGAAATCTAAATATATTCTAGACCAATTTTGGAAATCTAGATATATTCTATACATATTTTGGAAATCTAGGTATATTCTGGATCCATTTTGGAAATCTAGATATATTCTACACCAATTTTGGAAATCTAGATATATTCTAGATCAATTTTGGAAATCTAGATAAATTCATATCAATTTTGGAAATCTACATATTATATTCTAGATCAATTTTGGAAATCTAGATATTCTAGACCAATTTTGGAAATCTAGATAAATTCATATCAATTTAATTACAGCTGGAACAACAATCTAAAAACAGGCTTTGAATTATCTGAAAAAAATTCTCCAAATACAACAAACGATATACTGGTACTCAAACATAAACTGTGCGCGTCAAAGTCATTCCAAGTTCAAAAGGTCATTCTAGAAAAGCTGAAACAAGATTTAGCCATGCTTAAGGCATCTACAAATATGTTCAAAACTGAAAAAATTCTATATCAAAGCCAAAAAATACTACATTATAAAGATCTTAGTCAGTGATTTTAACAACAAAGCATGAAATTGAATTCTGAAATCTCATTTAAACTTTTTTTTTTGAAATATTACAACAACTATCCAGAATTGAAATTCATTTACTAAATATTTTGATTATTATACATATCTTTTATATGTTTTTAATAAATTATATTTTGTTGGTATACATGTATTCACCAATCTGATTTCTAAGAACGAATGTTTTAAGTGAGAATTCTGATTGGTCAATACCAGGGCTGTTGATTTATTTTTTTACCAATCGGACATTTTTCAACGTCAAGTGAAATCTCAATTTGACAACAGTTTCCAATAAATATTTTTGAAGTAGAATATCATTTATATATTGACATGGGAGTTGACAATAGGCCAAATATGTCCATTAAAAGTGCCAGTTTGCCACCATTTCGAGTCATTTATAATATTGCCAATATCAGAGTACCAAAATTAATTTTGTATAAAAATATTTCATCACCTCAAGTTCCGTGCTCGCCATTTTTGCTTGGTCAACATTTTTTCACCCCTGCCATTATAAAACCCTTTATTGCTTTTCCTGGTGATTATCATCACTGACTATGAATTATCATATCTCCTACACATTTTCCATAAGTTTCCTATCACATTGTCACATATTGAAACCTCTTTAACAGATCCCAAATTCCATTAATACATCGTTTTTTGATGTAAACAAGCAAAGTTTTAACACTGCCATTGATTGACAGATAGAGAGATAATTTATGAATGCAACTTCAAGGGAGGTAACTGGTGAACAAAAAATATAATTTTCTAAATAGGTCAAAGTTTCAATGTCCGATTCTAATGGAAACAAATGTACCGGTAGTAGATTAATGAATTGATTATTAATTGATCACTTCTAACAGGTAATTAAGGGATTATCAGATAATTAGATTGGTATTTATGTCCTTCTATTACCCTACACTGATTGATGGCATGGTATCTTATCAGTGAGTTGTCATCAAATCTGGCATTTTGACTAGCATGGAAAAACACGTAGTGGGTAGCCTATACTTGATGTCCGATTGACCCTTGACCCAGGCGGTCATTTGAATGGGTCAGACGGACATGTCCGGAATATAGAGCCAAATCAACAGCCCTGGTCAATACTAAAATTTTCACAAGAATCAACCAATCAAACATTATATTTTTCTATTTTTATGATATTATGCGTTGATGTTTAACTAACAAAAAGGCATTGGTCTTTAATTTTGGATGAAAGTTTCAGAATTCAAACTGAAGTAAACAAGTTAAGTAACACGAATATCAACTATATAAAATGATATAAAAAAATGACAAGGGGAAATAACTCTGTAATCTCTACCTGCTACAGTTAAAAAATCCTCCCCTGTAATAAAAGGTCACATTTTCTATCTTTAGAATGTTCACATTGTTATATTAAACACAGCACGATGATTTCATAACTTGTAGTTCTCATGAATTTAATTACGCCAAAACTTACATTTTTCGCCAATCATAATCAAAGACAAGAATATCAGATTTTTGGGTGGTATGTCGCCAAAATCTCTTAGAATTTTAAATGAACTCTGAAAATTAAAGCTAGCTGAAAATCTATTAAATGATAGATGAGCACTTGAATCATATGGTGCTTTTCAAGAGTTTGTGTTGATTTTTATTTTTTTAAAGAAATTTTGAAAATCCTTTCCCAAAAAAGTTGCCGAAGCAGTTTTGAAATCGGGTATCATCACTGTGCCTAATATATTCCAAACAAAAAGAGATTGCATTCTCTACCCATTACCATTAATGGCCTCTGTTGACCAGACCTTTTTCCCAATGTCAAGACCAATAACCAAGTGGCTGGTGCAATAAAGACTACACTGGACCTACAGGAAGCAATAATAATGAACCCGCGACGTAGAATTAAAAATGGACGAAACATAGCTAACAATGGACAAAAAATTAGAAAAAATAAAAATTTTACAAAAATGTATCGTAAACATAAAATCTACTTAAAGATGGCTCATGTCTAAACTCCAGAGGGATAACTTTCTGTTAACATTGACCTCTGGAAATCACAGATCATGAGCCATTTTATGCAATCATATTAAAATACAGATTCAATTAAGCTTCGTTTCAAATTTAATGATCAGAACCAGATCTTAAAGAGGCACAGGCTTCATTTTGCGGGTCGATTTGGATAAGTCTCAGAAACGGGGATTTTTTAGCTCAGCAATTTAGTACTGGTTTTCACAACTCACCATTGAAATTTGAGCCTTCAAATCCATGTGCATCCATAATTATTAGCATTTGAAAGTTATAATGCCCTACTACACATTAGCGATACTATGCAATATATAGAAAAGTCATCTATAGAAATAGAAGGAGAAATGTCTAATTTAAGGTATATTTGAAGGAAATACGCAATTTTCGTGCATTTCTAGTTCTTCTGAAGGATACTTAAATATATTCAAGACCCAAATCAACCAATAAAAATGAAGACTGGTCCCCTTTAAGAGAGACATTGTCAGATCTACCACAAGTGTTTTAACCAACAAGAAAAAAAAACCGAAACTTAATTTAAATCTGTATCTTAATGGCACCTGATTTCCTTTTGTAATTAATGTTGTTCTAAAAATCTTATATTACCTCCTTGCGTGGCCAGTCCCTTCGGTTCTGAATATTTCTTGCCGATGTCAGCCAGAGATCTGATAATTGGTAAATGCATTTTACTACTGAGCGTATCCTGTCGGTGTTTTTTCTCGTTTTGATGTCGATGACGTAATGTGATGACCTCATAGATTTGATCTTGTAAATTTTCTTCAAGTTGTTTTGATGCAACCATATTGTCCAATACCATTCCTGAAAGTTATGGGAACACCATATTTCAACAAAAGTGAGATGGATTTATGTTTCATCCTATTTTGCTAAGACTTGGCAATTGCTAATAGTGTGCCAAGAAAAACGTATAATAGAAAAAAATCATACAATTTTTCTTTGGTTTATTACTTAAAAATGGTTAAAATTGATCTCAGCAGATTAAAATGTTCCAGTTTAGGTTTATGAAAACGGAAAATAAAATGAAAGATATAATAATGCCAAAAACTTTCAGAGTTCATCTCATCGTTTTCTGATGAATTTCAATCCCCCAGTATGCAGCAGTGATTGGTTGAAATCTGGTTAACAAATTAAAGGTACTGTAATGACCCAATGCAGGGATCACACAACCATATCTCGGGGGTCACGCTCACACCCAGAGAATACCAGAATTCAAACAGAAATAATCAATTCTATACTTACTTGTTACTAAACTTAAAGATGGGGCATCCATATCTAACATTACAGTGCCATTCAAGATACTACAACGTAACTCAAACAATGAATGTAGGGACAACGTAGCAACGTGAGGCTTGGACCATCTCTCTCCCCCTTCTTCCACATCTTCTTCAAACTTTATCCATCTGAAAAAGTGTAGATGCAGTGTGCAATAAGAGAAATCTTACATCAGTAGAAATCCACAAAATATTTAGCAAGCGCCAAACACTGCATTGAGTTTAAAGCCTTAGTATTTTCATCTATCTGAGAAGGAAAATTTTGTTGCAGTGCCCTTCATCAAATTCGAATCCATAAAATATTTAGCAATTATTCAAATTAATTCACTTCTGTAACCTTATTACAAGACAGCCGCAATACACTCTTATCTTGAATGCATCTGGAACAAATCCTTAAACAATGAGCTCAGGCTCGGATGAGTTACATGCTCTAATCTTACGAATCTCATTGAGCCGATGAAGATGGGCAATGCTGTGTGCAATGAGAGACATTTGAAATGACAGCAATAATACTATACATGTAAAACAAACCTTGCTGTTTCTTTCCATTCCTGTTTCTCTCCATCATTAAACAATTCTGTCATCTCACAGAAGAGATCATGGGCTCTGTGTTCATCATCATCTTCTTCTTCTCCCAAAATAAACTGTACTCTTTGTGATGGCGGTGTGGCTACAAGCAAAAACATAATTCACAAATTACAAATCTTTCTCAAATAAAAAACAAACTTGTATTTGGAGGAATTGATCAAAAGAAACTCTATGTTGGTTTATCATTTATCTCAAAATGAAAATGGAACTTTAAAATATCACGCAAGCCATTACAAATAGGCGTTTACAATTGTCAAATCTTCCCGCAATTTGGGGGTATTCTAAAGAGACAAGAATGTTTTGTCTGAGGGCACAGCCATCAAAAACTAGAATGGGCTAAGTCACCCACAGAAAATAAATGAATCAGGTTATCCATAGCTGTTAAAGCCATCTATATGAAATAAGCAAAATATTAGCTGCATTTGAATCCAAATGAATGAAGTAACCCACATTATGTAAATGCAACAAAATATCTCGAGCTGTATTTCAATAACAAATGTGTGGAGTAACCCACAGAAAATGAAATAAATGCAACAAAATAACTCAGAGCTGAATTTTATTAAGATTGAATAGAAAAAAGATCAGCTAATATGCAATAGAAATTTGCATTGAATCTAAGATACTAGGTACAATATCAATTTAAGGGGGGAGGAGAAAGGGGGAGGAATCACAATTTAAAGGAAAAGGTACTAAATTTCTTCTAAAAAAGTAGAACGGTCAAACGGCACACCTATAATAATCTATAAAACACATGCAAAAAAACAATCTATTTCAAAATTTCAAATTGGTTGGCACAACCACGAGAGATTCTATAACTAATAAATGTCTACCTCAAATTCATGGGTCCTTACTCCTTATGGTACCCGTATAATTCCGAATATAATGCGCACTTTTTTACCCTGAAAAGTACCCGTCAAACAAGGGGTGCGCATTATACACGGTGACTTAAAAAAACAATATTTTTCACCAGTGATTCCCTAGGCAATATTATCTGGACGCCATTTTGTAATTGATCGCTGATGGATGAAGGTGTTAAAATGGAATACGGCAGCCACATGACAAAGTCTTATCAATTACAATGTACCATTTTTACCAATTTAATTTGGATGAAAATATTATTTGTAACGCGCGACGAAAATTGTTTTATTTTCGTATTCCAAAATTCGATATTATAAAAACACGGAAAGATAAGATTTGAAATTAGCGTTGATAATACGATACCAATGGATCGATGTTTAAAAACACGGAAAGAAAAAATTTGAAATTAGCGTTGATAATACGATACCAATAGATAGATCGATGTTTAAAAACACGGAAAGAAAAGATTTGAAATTAGCGTTGATAATACGATACCAATAGATCGATGTTTAAAAACACGGAAAGAAAAGATATGAAATTAGCGTTGATAATACGATACCAATAGATCGATAACACGGAAAGAAAAGATTTGAAATTACCGTTGATAATACGATACCAATAGATCGATAACACGGAAAGAAAAGATTTGAAATTACCGTTGATAATACGACACCCATGGATCGATGTTTAAAAACACGGAAAGAAAAGATTTGAAATTAGCGTTGATAATACGATACCAATAGATCGATGTTTTATCAAAACGAGCCTCTTACCGGGAACGATCTTAATCCTTAAATCCATTAATATAATCCAAAAGTTTTAGAACTTTCAAACACATTGCTGACAAGACAATAATACAAGTTATAGTTGACTTCCTTCTTGCGAGACTTACTGGCGCCAATAAAATTGAGCGGGAAAAAATAGTTCTGATGACAGAACCCAGAACAGTAGTTATTCTGTAAATCTTTTGTTCACAATAAACTTAATCTACTTGAATAAACGTATTATAAGATTAGGTGACTAAAAACAATAAGATCCTGTTAATTTGTGACACCACTGATTAATTTGATGAGTACATTAAAATAGAAAACAAGACCCATTGAGATCAAAGAAAGATCAAAGAATATTGTGAACACCTGCTGTCCACGTGATCAAGCTTGTACTCGACTGGAGTCAAAGGCACTTGTTTTATATCCATGGAATTTTCCACTACAATATATAGGGTTAATAGACCTGTCATTGATAGAAACGAGTGCCTGTGTTCTTGTCATATTTATAGAAATCATTCCAAATTTTTAAGCTTCAACGCTTTATCATTTGAAGATATAAATACAACACTTGTTTTTTTAACGGAATCAAATTAAAGAAATTAATCATTTCTATAACTACATTTTTAATTATTTAACTAAATATACCACATCCTCAAACATTTACCGTTTTCTATTTACTTTAACGAGATTTATACGCGCGTGACCTTGTCAACTTAGACTCAATGTCACGGGAAAAAATTAAAAAATTATCGTTAATTTCAAAATAATTTATAAAATCATAAAAAGTACTAATGAAGCCTCTATTTAAAAACATCCATGTTAGTCAGGTAAGGTAGATACGTGAAATTTGATTTTTTATCAGCCACTATTTTGGTGTCTGCGTTATGCCAACTTCAATGTTTTCGTCAACAAGGGGTGCGCACTATACATGGGTAAATGAATTTTCCCCGATTTTGATGGGGTAAAGAAGGGGTGCGCATTATACATGGGTGCGCATTATAATCGGAATTATACGGTATATAAATCAAGTCAGGGATTCATAGAGTTTTATCTGTTTTTTTTATAGTCACAGACATATATTCAGTTCCCTTGCAGTAAATTTGTGTTCTGACCAAACATTCAAAACAAGTCTTATGCTTTAAAGTCTGAAAGTCTAAATTTCAGCTACTTTCAAACATATGTTATGTCGAAAGACCTACTCTATATCATAAACCATTTTGCATTGGGACCAACATGTTCAGTATTTTGTACCATACTAGTATATAACTATATGGATCCTTTTTCTATTCTGTAGACTAAAGGCTTCCGCACACGAAGAGAATTAGGCGCACTACTTGCTCACCAGATTACCCCTGTACACGAACAGCAAGGTCAAATCATGTCAGAGGTCAGGCCATGTCTGGTAAGAACCAGTCAAAGATGACAGATTTTTTTAATGGGCGCTTGTCTTTGTCTTTGAATTCGGGTGATCGGATATTGTAGAGGCAGGGATATTGCCAAAAGTCAACAAATTTATTCTCCAGGAATCATTCCATCATTACTTTACTGGGCACAGCCATCTTTTATTGTGGTGTGCTATTTGTCACACGTGGCCAGAAATATCAAACATGATAGATATTTTCCACACGATAGGGTGTGGACAAATGCACAGCAAAAATCACCTCCACACTATAATAGTCAAGCGTAATTGGCGTGCGACATTTTCTCTCCTTGGGCGGGTTCCTTTCACAGTCAAATTCTTGGATATCTGTTATTGCATTAGTGAAGCAAAAACGAATTTTGCAAAGAAGCTAAAAATTACTTTTGCAAAGCACAAAATGTTAAATTTGCTAAAAAAGCAAATTATGGTAATCAAAATTGGCAAAAAAGCTTAATATCAAATCGAAAACACTAAAAAATATTAAATAAAATATATAAATACATACTATATATTAACTATCTAAGGTTATACTGAGAACAAACCACAGTTTTAAATGAAATGGAATTTTACATCATGCTTTTCGGCTTAAGCTTACAAAGAAAGCAACATCTATGCTGTGTGCAATGAGGGAAATTTGCCCATAAAAGCTATGCTTTTAAGCTTATTGAATTAACCCCGATGGCCCATCTCTAGAAGTATGCAATGAGGGAAATTTGTCAAATTGATGAAAGCACTGCCTGAGTTCACATAACAATTGAGGTCTAAATGTTTTATTCAGGTGATATGATCATCTAAAAGTTTAAAACTGTGGCTTGTACTCAAGAATAGACAGAAGAACAATGTTATAACTCTAAATATTAAAAGACATAAAAAATCTTACGAGTAACTTGGCCTAGAAAATTGAAAACAGTGAAAAAGTTAATAACAGGGAAAGGATTAATCTATTATTAATGAAAGGAAAAATTAAATAAGAATTGCTAAAACTATATCTAATAAATATTCTTAAAAAATCACAAAATCATCTAGAAAACTGAAAATTACAGTCAAATCTGCAGTTAACAGTTAGTAAATACGATTATATCTGCAGTCTAAAGCTCTAGTCAGTTATGACTAGTAAATATAGCCTATTCAATGTCTATAATGCTCTATAATCAGGCATAACTGGTAAATACAGCCAAATCAGTCTAAAATGACTGGTAAAGCAAGTCTACATCTCGAGCTCTAATCAGACATGACTGGTAAATACAGTCTCTGCCTTTAGATTTAATTAGTTAGACTGGTAATACAGTTATATTAACATCCCTGCTGCTATAATAATGCATATTTTTCAAAAAATGTCTTTAAATGGTTTTTAAATACATTAAGTTTGACACAAGACAAACAATATACAAAGACGAAGTACACAGAATGAACATTCAGGGGTTACCAGATGAATGTTTTCCACGCGATATAAAGAACTTTAGTCATCTAAATATTTACTATTCCCATCCGATAGAGCCTAAACATAGCACTTTTCAAAAATAAAATCTGGCGTCTGTTTCATGCAAAAATTTAAATTTGGACCATAACCATTTCTTCTGGTGGGTAAACCAAAGTAAAGCTTATAAAAAATATTTAGATGACTGTCTCTCCTCAAGAAGTCTGTGTATAATAGCGTAATTTTTTAGGATATCGGTCCATACATCATTTTTGCGAAACAAAATATTTGATTGTTTTGGGGGATATTTAAGGAATAAAACATTTCAGAGAAAAATATAAAAAGAATAGACATGCAATTATAAAATGCATCTTTAGGACTAAGGTTTTGGACAAGTAAAGGGTTAGTTTTCCTTTCAAGTGCAATTAATAAATATATTAGATTAAAAATCCATGTCTACATTTTGTGCCATACAAGAGGTTGATGAGGAATTAAAAGAATTGTACATCTTACTGATTTCTGCACCTGATTGTGCTAATGAATACCAAATAAGAATGCAGTGTACAATGAGGGAAAATTTTCTGTTAATACAGACTAGAACCCATCCCATATTTTTGATTTCCTAATGTCAGGGAATTTATGTACTACATTACTGTAAGTAAACAGCTTCAGAATAACGACAAATTCAAATATATATAGTATGCGGGCATTAACCAAGCAATAGGCCTAGTTCTAGGATATATATCTTTTAGATTCATCTACTTTTGAAGAACGTCTATAAAATCAAAATTTGACACTGTATTAATAAAATTAGCCATAAGGTGTGAGATATGAAAATGTTGAATAAATAACATTTACAAACAAAGTTAGGTAATCCAAATTACACACATAGAATATAGAGATTACAGACCACACTTAAATGGTAGATATTAAATCACACACAATAAAATTTAAAATATTTTAAAAATAATATAAACAATCATTTATAGATATATAAAAAAATCATCAAATTGTTTTGACAAAGATAAATTACCATACCCAAAATAGAACTAAACGTATATGTACAAAGCTCTTTTCTTATGTTGAGGCGTTATATATCCCACCCTAAAGCGGTTAATTAATTTTGAAAACAATTCCGCGATGGCAAAAGCAATATCCTCATTTTTTCAAATATAATATGTTACATTCTACACAATCCTTTGAACGTTTCCAGCAATATGAACAGGGTTAATCCAATATTTTTATACATTTAATGGAGGGCATAGGGAAATTAATTTTGACAAAACATTCAGACTATTTAAACAATTACTTTCTTGTATTGTCTCCAGATTGTGCTTGTGGTGAGCTGGTAAAAAAATAGAAATAAAAACAATTGGCTAAGCGACAAAAACAATATGCTTTAAATTCAATAACTAAATCCAAGCTGCAAATTCACAAAAAGAAAATCAAAAGTGAAGGCAAAAATTGCCAAATGATGAATATTATTATGATGATGAATGACAAGTGAATTATGACATTTTAAATTTGTAAATGATTATCACTTTTGACATTGTTTTGAACAAGTAAATGTATGGAATAAACAAATCAACCTAGGACTTTGTTTTGAATTTCTAAATGAATGGGAATAAACTAAACAATTTGGAACTTTGTTTTGAATTTGTAAATGTATGGAATAAACAAATCAACTTAGGACTTTGTTTTGAATTTCTAAATGAATGGGAATAAACTAAACAATTTGGAACTTTGTTTTGAATTTGTAAATACATGTAAATCAACTTATGAGTGCTTTATATTTTTGTAAATTGGAAGAAATTCAACGTAGGACGAATTTGTATTAGATTGGGCATAATGAGTAAATATAACTATCAAATTTCAAGACATTGTTTTGAAATTGTAAATAGATGGAAGTCTTCGTATCAATTTGGGATTTTGTTTTGAATTTGTAAATAAAGTGGAACAAAAAATGAGAGAAATAACAATCAATTCTTGGCATTGTTTTGTTTTTGATAAAAATCAATGTATCATTTGACTACAGCAGATGTGACAGTGAAATTAATGTAATAACAATGTTTCATATCACAATGTAGTTTGATAAAATAGGTCATGACTAACGACCAAGCTGAAATCTCACCTCACTAACCCAGTTTCAAAGATTAAAAATTCGACCTCAATCAACTCAACTATGTGCCATTGCTACATTGTCAAAAATTAGGTTTTATTGTCAACTGGGTGGCTGGGGGTTAGAATCTTTCTACATCCAGATGACCTTCTTACGCTAATGTCTTTGCAAATTATGGATTTGTTACTATAATTAATGTTCTACTTGCAACAAAAATTAGGCTTCGTTGTCAACCATTTTTTTTTTTAAAAACTTATGAAAAATGTTACTGAGTTTCTGTGACCAGCCCAGATGTTCAAGTTGCTGTGTACACAGCTTATAAAATCAACGTCAATCACACTGTCATGACGTCAACAGCAACAAGATTACACTTCCACTAATTCTTAACAAACAAAGATTACCGCCTTTTTATGTTTTTCTGTTAACTTTACATGTTTCATAGACTTAAAAGCTCTTCACATTAACTTGCAATAGATTCAAACAGAGTAACTATCAAACAAGTGTGAATATTTTTCTATTTTTCTTTTCGCATCTGCTGCATTTACTACAGAAATGTCATCTGTACTTATTATTTGTTTTTATCTAACTTTTAAGACCAAAATGTTTTATGAAGACAAAATGAATCAAAATAGCCACATCGCTTAACAATATAATGAATTAAAAAAAATTCAGTAATCCTACGAATGGACAACAGAAGGATATTTTTTATTAACTTGATTAAAAAATTTGTAATGTTGAAAGAAAGGCTTTAAATAGGCAAATTCTTTGTGATTCTTTCTTATTCAGTGAATGGCAAGGATTTTCTGTTTATAGAAACTACAAAATTGGATTTTTAAGGCTTTAAAAAGCTTACACAATAATGGTCTAAAAATCAACACAATCCTTTTGACGCCTCATTTAAAGGAGTTTATTGTTACGCGTTTTATGATGTGTTGGTGTTAAAACAGACTTTATGTTTACGTCATGTTTCATTCTAAAAATGTTTTAAAAGGATTTGTTTTCACAATCTATATTGTCATAAATTTATAAATGAAAAATATAGACAGTATTCACAAGTTAAATGTGAAAATATCAAACTTAATTGTATTACAACTGTAAACTGTCGTGCAAGATCTATGTTATTATCTTTTAGCGGCAAATCTACACTTTTAAATCATACGTAGTTGAGCCTGCTTAAATCTCCCCTTTTGTTTAGCTACCAAAAATACCAAATACCCTATGATAAAATACCCTATGAAATTTGTTAGAACTAAATAGAAGCTTCTTGTTTTCTTTATGAAAATGTCACAAAAACTCTTCTCTTTAAGAAATAATTAGATATTTTTTTTTTATTAAAGCAGAGCTATGAAGGGGCATAGGCTTAAGAATTAAAAATTCAAAATTTGTGCATTTTTAAAAAAAGCTGAATAAAGCTCAATATTCTACAAACAAAATTCTATCTCAAAGCTGAAATCAAATCTAATCCTTCACAAAAAGCTTAAACCTAAAAGCTGAATTTAACAAGCAAAAAATTTGTTAACTAATGACATTGAATGAAGCACAAATACCTGACGCATATTGCGTCTAAAGTCTTGTTTCATTGCTGAAAATCTAAATCTCAGAAGTGTAGTGGCATCAAGTGTTCTGAAGTTGGAGAACATGCCAAAAACAAAGTTCTCCTGGACCAGCTGGTTTTTATTTATCAAGCAGCTATACTTAACAAGGAATACAATTTGGGTTCTCTAAATTCCTGTCTACCAGCTGGTCCATGGTCAAACCTCAAGGTAATAATTTACAAGATTAATAAGATAGGACCTAACAATCGAGATGTAGATTAACAGGAATCAAACAAGGCTGAAAGTAATGATGGTACCTATTCTAGAACCAGAATCATGACTGCTGCCAAGATGGCTGCTACTTCCACTTTCTTTTTCTCGTCCTAAGAACAGCAGACAAACAGTGTTTATAAATAGCATGAATCTAAGTTACAAGAACTTTATCCCAACATCTTATGTTTCTGACATTCAATGTAAGCTTATTCTTCTTAAATTGGATATATTTTCAAATTATAATAATCTAAATGCAAACTCTAAAATCAAAAGCTAGAAAATTGGAAAACAGACTATTTTTGATAAGGTATAACCAAAAGGATTAAAATCGTCTAAATATTGGCTGAACAGACTTAGATTTGGGATAAAGCTCTTTAAATCTTTGATGTGAAAATAATGATGAAAAAAAAAAATGAATTCTAAGAATAGCAAGTGCTATGAGTTGTCAAAAATCTCAATATCATGAAAAAGCCAAATCATTTCACAAATCTAGCTGAAGTTTGTTGTCAAAAACATTTGAGCAAAGATTTTATTAACATTAAGTTTATTTTGAATTCAGGTAGATTAATAACTACACAATCTGCATAATCTACCTGGATGTGCCCAAAAATTTTTGCTCAATCATGCCTTAAATTTCTAGGATTATTTGTTCTGCTATTAATCAAAAGTCTCTGAAAAATTAGGAATCATTTTGAAGTTTTTGACTGATTTATCAAAATTTCTGAAAATAAAAACATTAGTAAAGAAATTGCTAGTAAAATTATCAAATTGAAAAAATACATGTAATAGTTCTATAGTATTAAAAGATAGCTTGCCAGGCAAGGTAACATACGCCCACTTCAGCAAATTTGAATATTTAAAAAAGTTGATTGCACCATCGCACTTATTAGAGCTGATATTTAGATGGATCAATTCGAATGAAAACTCTAGCCTCTATTGTGTACACAAATTAATTTTAACGTTTTCTCACTAAGTCAAGAGCAATAACTCATAAACCGACGAATAGAAACAAATTTATTTGAGTTATTATCAAGATAAATACACATACCAAGTTAATTTCAACGTTTTTTTCACTAAGTCAAGGGCAATAACTCATAAACCATCGACTGGAATTGCCCCATTTTCAAACTCATCTGAGATATTATCGAGATGAATACACATACCAAGTTTCATTCCAAACAGATAAAAACTCTAGCTTCTATCGTGTACACAATTTAATTTTAACGTTTTTACACTTAGTCAAGGGCAATAACTCATAAACCGTCAACTGGAACTGCACCATTTTCGAACTCAACCAAGATATTATCAAGATGAATACACATTTAAGTTTTATTCAAATCGAATAAAAACTCGAGCTTCTATCATGTGCAAAAGCTAATTTCAACGTTTTTTCACTAAGTCAAGGGCAATAACTCATAAACCGACGACTGGAATTGTGCCATTATCGAACTCATCTGAGATATTATCAAGATGAATACACATACCAAGTTTCATTCCAATCGGATAAAAACTCTGGCTTCTATTGCATATACAAGTAAAGTCAAGGGCAATAACTCATAAACTGTCGACTGGAATTGCGTCAATTTCGAACTCATCTGAGATATTATCCAGATGAATACACATACCAAGTTTCATTTAAATCTGATAAAAACTCTAGCTTCTATCGCGTACACAAGTTAATTTTAACGTTTTTTCACTGAGTCAAGGGCAATAACTCATAAACTGACGACTGGAATTGCGTCAATTTTGAACTCATCTGAGATATTATCCAGATGAATACACATACCAAGTTTCATTTAAATCTGATAAAAACTCTAGCTTCTATCACGTACACAAGTTAATTTTAACGTTTTTTCACTGAGTCAAGGGCAATTACTCATAAACTGACGACTGGAATTGCGCCATTTTCGAACTCATCCGAGATATTATCAAGATGAATACACATACCAAGTTTCATTCAAATCGGATAAAAACTCTAGCTTCTATCGTGTACACAAGTTAATTTTAACGTTTTTTCACTAAGTCAAGGGCAATAACTCATAAACCGACGATTGGATTGCGCCATTTTCGAACTCATCCGAGATATTATCAAGATGAATACACATACCAAGTTTCATTCGAATCGGATAAAAACTCTGGTTTCTATCGCGTACACAAGTAATTGTTGACGGACGGACGGACGGACCGACGGACGGACGGACGGACGGACGGACAGGGGTGACGGCAATATACGTCCACATTTTCATGTGGGCGTATAAAAATTAACCAATAAAAATTGTGAAATTCTAAGATTCAAGTCAACCAATGAAATGAAGACTTACCATTTTGAAATTCTTCTCGTATTTTTTCAGTACGATCGCGATGTTTATGTCTTCGACGATGACGTTCGGGTCGACTGCGAGGTAGATGTAGACCAATATATACTTTATCTTGGTTTCGATGCTCTGGAAAAAAAGAAAGAAAGATTTTAAACAATTGAGAAGGAAAAACTACATTCATCATTAGTATATTACCAAAATGTGGGTGTACGTATACATTGTATTCGGATGGTAGACATTTTAGAAAAGTTGAAAGACAAAACCAACAGGGAACCATATTCATTAAAATCTTTTCATTTGAAACCATTCAGATATGGCTGTTCAGAAGTAATAATCTGTGAATAATCTTTCGTAAAAAACATTCTATTACAATTGAGTTTATGTTGAAATCCATAGTCTCTACTTGTGACCCAGGCCAATGCTTCTATAACTGACTATGTTTCAACAGTTAACATCAAACATTAACATCTGACAATAGTTTAAATTAATCACCAATATGTCTTAGTAACATTAGCTTCAAGAATGTTTAAAATCACAAACATAGATGATAGTACGATGTCCCAATATGCAAAAAAAAAATTTGGCATGATAAAATATTTCATTTTATAATCATGAATTAAACAAGTTGGCAGTTTTTACTCAGGTCATCAATAGATCATCCATTCTGATCACTAAAAACTGTCATTGCAACAAGTAAGGTTCTCTGTATCACTAACCATTCATATTAGATTTGCAAAAAGATTGTCAAGCATAGTCCTCATAACAATGAGTTACCATGTTAGATTTTCATACAGATTGCACATTCTAAACATAAATACTGCACACTGCCACTGTGCCAAGCACAATTTTCTGTACAATGTGTGGACACAGGTCTCTGAAGCCTAATATTAAGCATAGGAGAGATTAACAGAGAGTATATCTAAAGGTGAGAAAAGTTTGTCAACACATTCGTAAGAACTGGCGTGGCGATGTGTGCCAAACTTTTCTCACCTTTAGATATATACTCTCTGTTAATCTCTCCTATGCTTACTATTAGGCTTCAGAGGCCTGTGGTGTGGGGATTGTTTAGAATTGTTACAGATTAATGGTGGCTCATTGCCATCACGTCATAATCTAGCTGCATGCTAGTTGGTTACGAATACTGTATCTCCGTATTAGAATGTCACAGTATGCAAGCTATAATAACTACATATTCTAGTCAGGGGTCACTATGTCAAATGTTTCACACTAATTTGTTATTGAATCATGAGGTGTTAAATGAACTTGTCAATTAAATATCAACCAGTCACATATTTGACTAATTTAGTTTCCAAATTCAGACATTTATTTTTCAATAAATAAGCTTATAGGCATGATATAAATTCAAATATATGTGAAAAACCATTGTTTTTTGATGGATAACAATTTAGCATCCCAAGAATCCTTTCTACCAGCTAACAATGATATTCAAGGATAACAATTTCAATTCTCAAGGATATTGATCGTAGCTATCCCAACTCTTTCCTAATTGACAGGGATAACAACTTTGGATTTCTGAGATCTGTTACTGACAAAGCTATTACATGGATAACATCTAAGGTTTTCAAAAGCCTTAACTAAGGATTTCTGAGATCTTTTCTTGATCTATCCCCTTGAAAATGATATTTTATTTTTAAGGATAACAATGTCAAATGAAGCTGATCCTTGTACAAACCCTTGCTTAATTTACAAGGATGACAACTGAGGCTTTCTGGTCACATCTCTTGACACTGTTATTATGAGGATAACAACTTTGGTTCAACCAAGGAACTTTATTGAAGCTAGTCCTTTTACCTTGCCTAATTTACAAGGATAACAACTGAGGCTTGGTTCTCAAGGATCTTTATTGAAACTGGTCCTTTTACCCTTACAAGGATAACAACTGAGGCTTTCTGGTCTTTTCTTGGTCAAACCTCTTGACACCGTTTTTCCAAGGATAACAACTAGGAAAATCCAAATATTCAAGGTCTCTAGCGTAAAAGGTCACATTCTGCAGCATACGAAATCAGCTGATGTCACACAATTTGTTCACGTACCCAGTCAGCCATGTTTATTTGCTTTTCACTTGCTCTCATTTTTTTATGGTTTTTCTGGGTCAAGGATTAAGATAAAGACAAAAAAAAGTGAAAACCTCATGTTTCAAATCAACAAACAAATATCCTTTGATCCTCTTTAAACATGTCTTTTTATTTCGCTGATGGGTCAATCGGCCAATAAGTACATTGCTGTACATCGTTTACGAATCCAAAACTTGTTCTGTAAACAAATCGTACACGAAATATTTTTTGAGTATCTTGTCTTAAAACAATACATGATTGGTGTTATGAAAAAAATTTAACATTTTTCTGGTGAAAACAAAATTTGATCGTAAACACTTTGTAAGTTCTTCCAGGATAAAAATTTTACACTGATACCTGACTAATGGAAAGTCCATAATATAAAAGTTCAAAATCAAGCTTTGTGGTTTTCAATTTTATCAACCTTGATACAGAACTCGTATTTCCAGAAGAAAAATTCCTTCCACAAAACAAACTTTTCAATCCAAAAACAGAGAACGTTAAGGCACCATCCTGAAACACCAATCTGAAAGTTCCATAAAAACTTTGTATAAAATCTTACCTTGAATGTCAGCATCACTGGGCGTATAGGCGTTGACGAAGGAACCCATATCCCGGATCGGCATAGAGCCGTCCACATTATTATCGTGCATACGACTCATTATGATAGACTAGAGGTTTACTAGGTTTATATATGTTCTAACATTATGTTGTTTGGTTCACTGGTAGCTTGATACCTGAAATAATAATAATACGGTTATAATGATGAATTTAAAAATTGATGATCATAATAATCATAATAATGATGATGTTGAGAATGATGATTGCATGAAAATTGAAATGGAGTTTTACATCCTACTTCTCTACACAATAACGAGTTTATGGCATTGATGACGAACGAATAAGAATGATTAATGATAAAGATTCATTTGATTGATTGATGATGTACATACACTGATCAATTGAGATCATTATTTCACAAGGAAATTTTATTGTCAGTCAAATACAAACCATAAAAAATAAAGACGAAATAATTCAACTATGACAGAATGACAGAATATAAGGTTACTATCTTTTAATATAATCTTAATATATTATTAATTTTTGGTGTATCAGATAATTTACAACCATATCATTATTACCTCATTAGCATATCATTATTAACAATAAAACTACAAAATAACAAAATCTTAAAGGGAACTGTCTGAAATCACATATATAACTAAATTATCCCCATTAGGTAGTTGATGAAACTTGACCAATAGATCAGGGGCCTTATTCTCGAAAATTTAACTTAAGATGATTTTAGTATTCTAGCAATCTGATTGGTTAATCACTAAATAAAATTGATTTTAAATTTAGTTGCATTAACCAATCAGATTACTGTATTTCTTAAAATTGTGATTTTATTTAAGTAAAGTTTTCTAGAATAAGGCCCCAGGTCAAAAAAACTCAACAGAACACGTTTGACTTCATTGCCATGTTAATTGTATAAAACAACAAGACCAAAGAATGCTTTTAATTATTGCATCTATCCTAAACTGTGTTTGTTTTGAGGAAAAAAGGCCAACTTTGTTTATCTAGCTAAGGTGTAGCAATTTCTCTTTTCGCATTCAGCAATTTATACAGAGGGCAAAACAGAAGCTATCTCATAGCTGGCTTTCACTAACTCAATTGAAATGCAATAGCAAGTTTATCTCATTTGGGTATACTGGTTTTTGCTGGAACTAGTAAATAAAAGGGTAGTCTTGTACATCAAGAGTTGACTTTGTGATTTGGGAGACTATTAAAGTACTGGTACATTGTGAACCCTAAAGTATAAACAACGAGAAAGTTCGCATTGCAATGTCTTCTAAAAATTTACAAATTATACAGAAATTACATTGTATTTTAATAGCTGTTATACAAAACCAGTTTCTGAGTGTGATTTTCTTAATATATTGATTTTATAGAGTAATATACTTCTGGAGAGAAATATATGGCACTTTATTCCTTCCTTTTATGGCAATATCAATTATTCTAGAATCAAGAATTAGGTCAGCTTGCCGACCTCTGATCTGAACTGTCAAATAATGATAGGCAGTAGGAAGCAATAAAGAATCATCTATCAGAAATGAAATGGAGTTTTACATCCGTTTCAGAAATTGATTAGCAAAAATGCTATGCAGTTTACAATAAGGGCAATATGTAAAGATCTGTTCTTTATCACTTTTTTTCAATAGTAAAGGAACCTTTAATATACACAAATTGTAGCCCACAAAAAGGATATTGGGATTACGAACACAAATATATATATACTTTTTCTCGTCTTCTCATGTTCTGTCCACACAGACACATTTATTACCGCTAGACAGAATTATTGATTAGTTTTGATTGGATATTGATTGAGTTATCTGATTGATTATTGATAGTATATATATAACAATATAAGTAATTGATAACTTATTCCAGACAAACTATATTACTTGGTTATTTAGGTCATTGGGTCAGGTTATTTAGGTCATTGGGTCAGTAATCATATAACAAAGTCACAAAGAAAACTAAAACAGGACATAAAGCACTAGAATTCAGATCCATAATTCAGTCAAATGTACTTTCATCTTCACAATGTCAATTTATAATGAACTGTTACTTTGTGATAGATAGACATTGTGAATGCAATCATGTCATAATAATACTAATTGTATAAAATTTATAAAGCCACTTTAAATGGATTTTTATTGCAATGAAAGGATACAATATGTATGGTAATATAGGATATAAGGCAAAAACTAACACTGTAACACCTTTGTTTTCAAAATTTATATGATTAATTGTGATTTCTTTTTTAAAATAATACTATTTCTAGTAATTTAATGCAGATAAATTGTTGACAACTTAAAATAGTACTGCTGTTACATCAATTTTATATATTTTTCTGCGTCGAAAGAAGATGTCAAGTCATGGTGTTACAACATGTTCATCTAACTTTTTTATAAACTTTATTTCATTCAATATTTCAAAGGGATTGCAAAACAGGCTTATTATAGCCTACGCCATCCAAACCTCCTTTTAATGATAATAAGAATAGGACAGAATAAAGTAGTCTGTCAACTTGATCTTTGACAAAACCTAATCATTGTGGATATATACACGAATAACAACTAAGTTAACTTGTCTACTTGGTTTTTGATCAAACCTCTTACTAGTTGTTATAGAAGAATAACAACTAAGTTAACTTGTCTACTTGGTCTTTGATCAAACCTCTTACTAGTTGTTATAGAAGAATAACAACTAAGTTAACTTGTCTACTTGGTTTTTGATCAAACCTCTTACTAGGTGTTATAGAAGAATAACAACTAAGTTAACTTGTCTACTTGGTTTTTGATCAAACCTCTTACTAGGTGTTATAGAAGAATAACAACTAAGTTAACTTGTCCACTTGGTCTTTGACCAAACCTCTTGATAGTAGTTATACAAGAATAACAACTTAATTAACTTGTCCACTGGGTTTTGACCAAACTTCCTGGTAAAGTAAAAGAGTAAAATTTTATCTTTAATCAGATTGCCATTGAACTCAATATATCTACCTGTCCTATTCTGAGTTTTCAACAAATAAAAATAAAACAAACACCACACCTGTTGGTCATTTCAGACTTGACCCAATTCTAATTTGAACTGACCCAATTTTCTTATCACCAACTGAACTTAAATCAGAAAACAGTATAAACAGAACAAACACTGATTGTTGGCATGGTTGTAACCAGTCATGAAGCTAAAACATGTACAAAACTTTGATTTGAGTTTTTGAAATCTGATTCAAATACAAATGGATGTTAAGTTTTTTCTTTTCTGCAGGTAATCTCACTTGCCTTCCATGATAACATTGTTCCGTATTTCCTGTTCTAGATCAGTAAATATTTCAACCTATCAATTGTTCTGTTCCATATATATATATATTTCCTTCATATATTTGAGGAGTTTTGAGATATGTGGCTGTCTTATCACTTTTATAGAGAATGTCAAGAAGTTTTCTTAACTTTTTATTTGGGACAATGATAGTGTCAATTTGCATCATTCCAATTTAATGACATCACCATTGATCTCTATTGATATATCTATGCAGTTCCCCTCTAATGACATCATAAAATGTGCTAGTTGTAGTGGAATTCAAGAACCACAGATGTTGGAACGCAAATTGATGCTGTAAGTGTCCTCTATACACATAAAATATTAGAAAACCTCTTTTAATTAATACAATCCCTTTAATTCACCAGAATAAAATCAGGAATGTTGTACTCAATTAACACAGAATGGCACCATTCATAGCCCCATTCCAAACTAAACCAAGATGGCTTTAAGATGGCTGCCATGTTTATATTACTAGTGAACCATCTGGTAGATATTACATCATGTATATTTAATATCAAGTTATATCATATAATGGCCAGCTTGTTTTACTTTATATCAAGTGATCTTCAAATTAATATTGGGCATCGAATTTCTTTATCAGTCTTTAGTGAACTAATTGATAAATTACATTGATGTGCCTTAAAATATTTGGATTATATTGGATGAGGTCAAATCTTGTGTTATTGTTCTGTGTTAGTGTTAACACCAACACATAACACAATATTTGAACTCATTTTTCGTGTTAATATAGTACTATTGGGTGTGAACACGCTAAACCAGTATATCTTTTACATAGGTGAAGTTTTTCCAATATCAATCAAATAAGGAAATATTTGCATGTGACCCAGTCCAAATTCTGTACTTGTGTTAACACTAACACGGAATTTGACCTTACCCACTGAATTTCTAAATTGTAATTTTTTTCAGAAACAGGGACCAATTTCTTAAAATTATACTGTCATTTTGCTAAACAAGTTAAAAGTACAAAATGGTTCTAACTTACACTAATGTGGTTGAAAAGAGGGACTGTGAAAATTCTTTCTTTATATTTTATTAAGAAAATGTTTATTGAAGGCAGAGATTGAACTAATTTATTAAAGTTTGTTTAAACATGAAGTTTGTCCTCAAAGCGTTTAGGGATTGGTTTATCACTATTAAATGTACCACATGGTACATAGTCTACACTCCCTCAAGATAGCCCTCAAGTGTTACTTTACCCTCAAACATCTGGTTCACTATTGTCTTAAATATCCATTTTACTCCACCAGCACTCCTGGTTTTAAAATAGGTAGCCTATAGCACATCTAACAATTGACACCAGACAAAACTATGTAAAAGTCATCTTTGAATTTTGAAACAGTCGAAACAAATTACAGAATGACAATAATATTGTCTTAAAAGAAAATCTACCTCTTAAAAATTAAAATTCTCAAAGGACTTAACTGCTACATAACAGAATCTCGCTATAAGCTGATAAATCCATAAAACTATCGGTAATTATTGCAAAACAATTAGAATATTTTCAATGTTTTTCCATAACCTCCTTCTTGTAGAATGTAGATAATACTTTACTTTATTTTACTTATCAAAATATAATATAGAACGGTAAGTTCATTCTTAGAGTAAGTAGTTTTAAACTTATTCATTTAACCCTATATAATCAAATATTAACAACAGTGCAAGGTTGTATGTGTGCATGTGAGCAAACTTAAATAAGCTATATTGACTGCATGTTAAGAAATTTGAGAGAGGTGTGTCCGAGCCAATCCCCTTGATGTAAAGCATGTCACGATATATTTCAAGGCAACTTGATCAAGGGGCATGCATTTAATATGCTTTGTGAAACTAACAGCTGAAAATTTGAGATGGTTAAGTCAACAAATTAATAATTTTTTTTCAAAATATTTGATGTCGGTAGGATATTTATAAATGTATAAAGTAGGATATAATAATGACTGTCAATTTATTAATATAACAAATTTATTTAGAGTTTTACATCCTACTTTTCTATATATACGGTTTAATAAAGACAGGCAAACACCAAGCAGTGTGCAATGAAGAAATATTTTGCAAGTACATAGGATTTAGCCTACTATTATTTTAGATTTTCAATTGTCAAGGGATCTTTAACGTGCACAGCCTGTTCATTCATTTTCCTGTCCAAACGACTAAGCTTACACTTTTTCTATGTCAGCCCTTTCGACCTGCATCACTGACAAGGTACAAATTGATTCAACTACCAACACTACAAGCACTGCAGTCCCCTTTAGCTGCCTGCAAGAGGTTCAGTTTGTAGCATAAGATTATAACAGTTAATGTCCAATTTCAAAGACTGTCCAGCCCCCCGATGCTTTTTTTCATGTCAGTCTCTCAGACCTCCCACTCGTATCTACTTCGGAACTAGACTAGTGGCTAGATAACCTTGTATACTATATGGTAGTTGCCATATTGAATAAATTATAGTTCAACCAATCACAATTATTTATCAGAAAGAATCGTTTTCTTTCACGGTAAAAACAGCCTAATCAAAATTAATCTGCAAACAAGAGTTATCTTTCCTTGGCAGATGCCAGCCTATAATGGCCGAGTCATTACATAGTCTTGAACAAAATGACGAATGTCAGACCTCCATCACTTACAAACGCTGGAAAATCATTTTGATTATTGACCTCCATTGCTCAAGATTAAACCTGATTGCTCTATGTTGGACTCAATGACCGAATTGATAATAAATTATACTATTGTATGTGTAAAGATAATATATCAAACGTCTTGTGATAATTAGATAATGATATCATTCGAAGAAAATAATACTATTAAGCTATGTGGAATCTATAAATTACATGAACTCAAATAACAAATAAATTAGCTATGTGGACTCTCTGAAAGGTATTTCTATAAGCCAAATAACATTAATTGTATTGTAAACTCTCTGAAGGAGAATCTGAATTAACAAACCCATGACTGGAAATTAAGGAACTGTTTGATATTTCTTTCGTGACAAAATTTTGCATAGATCTACATATTCATAGGATGAGTATTCCCTGCCTTGTTAGCTATACCTGCTCATGAAATTTCAAAATTTCACTAAAGGCTATCAAAAATACACATAATAATTTAACATATATAAACATATAAATTTTATTGATATTTTAGCTATTTAAGTAGTATGTTTTTGACCTCCAGTT
Organism: Lottia scabra; assembly: GCA_029955415.1. Lineage (NCBI taxonomy): Eukaryota > Metazoa > Mollusca > Gastropoda > Lottiidae > Lottia > Lottia scabra. The sequence goes on from JARJEI010000015.1 coordinate 4,158,321, forward strand.
CACTATTATTGATAATCATTGTTTTCTACCTGGATTTTCTACATACTTATTAAGAATTATACGGTAGATAATTATACATTCCTATCGTAAACAGAAAGTTCATAAATAAAGGTGTTGTTCTGTTAGTATAATGTTGATTTGTGCTCTCAATCAGTGCTTTAATGAATCTGAAGATATTACTAGTCTTTGTATGTATATCAGAGACACTTATATCTTATATTTACACCATTCTGATTTTCTAGTCTTTATATGTATATCAGAGACACTTATAGCTTCTATTTACACCATTCTGATTTTCTAGTCTTTGTATGTGTATCAGAGACACTTATATCTTCTATTTACACCATTCTGATTTTCTAGTCTTTGTATGTGTATCAGAGACACATGTATAGCTTCTATTTACACCATTCTGATTTTCTAGTCTTTGTATGTGTATCAGAGACACTTATATCTTCTATTTACACCATTCTGATTTTCTAGTCTTTGTATGTGTATCAGAGACACATGTATAGCTTCTATTTACACCATTCTGATTTTCTAGTCTTTGTATGTGTATCAGAGACACTTATAGCTTCTATTTACACCATTCTGATTTTCTAGTCTTTGTATGTGTATCAGAGACACTTATAGCTTCTATTTACACCATTCTGATATTCTAGTCTTTGTATGTGTATCAGAGACACTTATAGCTTCTATTTACATCATTCTGATTTTCTAGTCTTTGTATGTGTATCAGAGACACTTATAGCTTCTATTTTGTAGCCTTAAATGGATCTCTGATACACATACAATTGCAACAACATCTATTTTGCATTCAAAGCTATGAAAGATTGGTAAATGACCTTGAGGACTGTCTAATGATGATATTTATTTCACGAACAGTCAGATAATCCTATGAAATACAGTAGCAGGCTTGATAAACCAATTAGGTATATATCACTATCTAGATAGGTTGAGAATAACACCAAGCCAATACTAGCATATTAAAAATACATTAAGGTATAATCTTATTATATACACTACCATTATAATTGTCAGGGATGTCAATTTACCTGTATTCACCAGTTTTTCAATAACACCTATTGACCTACTGTATATTACACTCTGTACTTATAAATCATATTCACCAGTCACGTCTGATTGACTTTATAAATGTGAGGCCAATATCAAATAACAGACTGGAAAATTGATGCACTTATGTTTACCAGCCCTTTCTGAATGTTTTACAAAAATATCTGGCTACAATATCTATAATTTATTAGCTCATTAACTAATAATTTCAGGAAATCCCAAATGATATGATATATACCAATATTACTAACTAGTTTACAAATTATTTGACTGATTGCTTTATAGATTAACCCATGCCTTCTGTGAAAAATACTGTCCAACCTGATATTGTACTTACCCCACCCCATCCTTAAATCATTTTCTTCACCCGAGGTAATCCAATCCACAATAAGAGGAAACATTAGAGTATAGGATGTTGTTAGAAGGAATGAGGAAACAATTTATAACTCACAAGTTAACATACAATATGTTTGTCAATTATCTAAAATTACAACACTTTTCTATACATAATTTTCATCCTTAAATAGAACTGATGAATTATGTGTAATGTAAAAACAGGGAAATGTTTCAAGAACCGTTTCCATTCCCTTTTCCCAGTCCTCAGAACAGACTGATGTAAATTAGAACAGTTTACGCCTAGTCGCCCATCTGTACTTCAGCATAAAGTGTTGAATGATATATTTTTTTTTTGACAATATGTCTTCTTATTTACAAGTTGTATTGTCAATATCAAAGATAAATCACTTACTTTGAAACTACCCTCAATTCGTTCTTTAAACTATGATCTTTCTCTCCCAATTCCACAGAGAGTTGATTTTACAGAGGAAGAAAAACCAAGGAAATGGGGAATTGTTGTTTTAAGTGACTTACAATATGTAGGTCTTATTTCACAATATGTATTTTACAAAATTAGCTTACTCAGACCAATGTTCTTTATAACTCTGTAGCATATTGGATTCTATGCTTGGAGCCCCGTTCCGTTTGGAGCCCCCTTCTGTTAACCTACCTACAAACAAAGGCTGTTTATTTCATTCAAAACACAATCTTTATGAAGAAAAAATAAGGCAATGTTGATAAGTTACTTACAATATGTAGTATTATAGGCCTTATTCATTAGTCCACACTGATCAGTATAAATCAATAATCTTAACTACTCCTTAAAAAACAACCCACCATTAATTCACAAACTACGGCACACAATACACCTAGCTCCATATAATACACAAGTTTTAAACAAATACATCCATTGGTACTAAATTACTAGTTGGTACTGTAATAGACTAATATTATCATACCACTGTAGAATACTAACACATGTGAGAGGCCAGTGTTGGAAAATTCAATTGATTATTAACCAATGAAAAGGCTTGTTTTCAGACACTGCCAATCACCTTGATATAACCTTCAGTAAGTGCGTCTGCTACTCCAATCAGCTGTTCATACCACCAGACAATACTTTATACTAGTGTTGCAGACGACAATTGTTTCTGTTCTTCTGGGAGAGGGTTCAGGCACAGAGGTATTCAAGCAAGTCGCACAGAGGTATACAAGCAAGTCTTAGGGTTATCATGAAAATATTTATCAATCGATGAACAAATAATTCTTGGAATTCAAAATAATTATTGATTCCTTCAAGTGAGTGAGGAGTCAAAACATTAAAATAGGAACCGCAGGGATATTGCAGTCTGCACACTCTCAGAAGCATTCATCAAGGCAAATATTTAAAGTAAAGGCCATGGCATCAGGAATGTCTTAATCCGATCTTGGCCTTCAGTAAGCTTACTACATTTTTAGGAGGATTTTTTCTTCAAAATATTGATCTATCAGATTACTTGAAGTTTTTGTTGACTGTATGAAAAAATAACCCTTACATCTCTCTAACTTGGACTATTGAATGAATTTTGACCTTAACTTAACCCTTTTGTCTGTTACACCAGATCAAAACATAGTTTAGGATTTTTTTTTAGAGGGCGCCAAGGGTTCAAATTATCCCAAATTCTATTACCACAGGCAGTGCTTCTCAGGGGCATTACTTGAATACTTGTATCTTTGGGGTCTAACTCCTTCAGTAAAAAATTAAATTCCATCTACTATCCAATGTTTTGCTTTTGGGTGCTAATCTTCCTTAAATTGACAAGAATTGTAATACCAGTACTAGGCCCAGTGCTTTCGGGAGTTTTTTCGATATATATATATTATTCAACCCTTCAAATTGTATGGAAGGCATATTGTCCTATTAGATAGTATGTTTTGGCCACACTTGATTAGCTAAATAGAATGTTAGAGTTATATTACAGTTTGTTTGGTGGTATATTTAGTAGATTACTAAATTATATAGCCACTGCTATGCCACAATGACTTCATGACTGACAGGGATTTAGTCTATCGATAAATTAGTTCAACCAATACACCATTAATCACAGAGAGACATCACTGGCATCAAGAGAAAATAGACAACAGAGTTAATCTCATATTGGTGAAAAGGATTTTTGTTAGGACAGCTTCTTTTGAATTCTTAAAGGATTTTTCAAGAGAAAATAGGCAACTGCTACCTAAGCTCATCTAATGCTGCTGAAATTGGTTTAGGATATAAATTCTTTGTCAGTAAGCTTACAGATGTTTTGAAATGGGATCATTTTTAAAAAAAGATCTCATCATCGCCTTATTGCACCTATTGTTACAATTGCGACGTTGTTATAAAAATAGATCTTAAAGATAAATCTACAAAAAATCCCCCCAAATTACTTATCAGATCATTCATGCGTGAATACCCTTCAATCAAATTAAAGGCCCACATTTACCACTTTACTTTACTATCATTGAAGTTTTTAGATTGGTTATTCATTATAGATAGCAGATGTTAGGGTATAAAAAAGGGTCAAGTACAATTGAGGACAAAGAACACAGGTTATTCTGGACACAAGGATCATAAATCATTAAATAAGCTAGTTGATTGATATGGGACATAAATTATAATTATATGGTACTGTTTATATTAATCCATAGCTATCCGTTTATTTCATTAAAATCAGCTTCTGTCTTAAAGGGATTGTAAAGAGGTTTTCTAAACTTTGTATGTGTATCAGGGACACTGATAGCATCAATTTGTACAATTCCAAGTTCCATTCGGTCATCTGTGGTTCTTGCAAATCCACTAAAAATGATGTAACTATACCAGTGATCTACCGGAAGTTATGCAAATCACTGTCAGTGACGTCATAAAATTTTAGAAAACTTCTTTACAATCCCTTTAAATGTGTGAATTCATAACATCATTTTTAATGAACGTTCAGAGGGCTTTAAATTGAAATTATCACAATAAATTTAATCAGTTGCATTCATTTGACATATAAAACATAACAGTTGATAGTTAAGCTGCCTTAACTTGAGTTGTCTGAAACTACACTGAACGAGAATGGCAAGATCTTCCCCTCTACAAGAAACTGGGCTAATACAGAAACCATAGAATCTATTTTTAGAATCAATAGGTAATAAATTCATTTACAGACATACCTTGGCAGAAACAGTCCATTACCCTCTGTTAGTCTGATAAACACTGTCAAAATCTTTATTAGGTATAACAACTAGTATCATAATTACTGTGATGTCATTAGTAAGACAGAACATTCTTACACTGTAATAAACACTGTATTACACACTCTTAGTCTAATAAACACTGTATTACACACTCTTAGTCTAATAAACACTGTCAAAATCTTTATTAGGTATAACAACTAGTATCATAATTACTGTGATGTCATTAGTGAGACAGAACATTCTTACACTGTCATAAACACTGTATTACACACTCTTAGTCTAATAAACACTGTATTACACACTCTTAGTCTAATAAACACTGTCAAAATCTTTATTAGGTATAACAACTAGTATCATAATTACTGTGATGTCATTAGTGAGACAGAACATTCTTACACTGTCATAAACACTGTATTACACACTCTTAGTCTAATAAACACTGTATTACACACTCTTAGTCTAATAAACACTGTATTACCCACTCATAGTCTAATAAACACTGTCAAAATCTTTATTAGGTATAACAACTAGTATCATAATTACTGTGATGTCATTAGTAAGACAGAACATTCTTACACTGTCATAAACACTGTATTACACACTGTTAGTCTAATAAACACTGTTTTACACACTCTTAGTCTAATAAACACTGTTTTACACACTCTTAGTCTAATAAACACTGTATTACACACTCTTAGTCTAATAAACACTGTTTTACACACTCTTAGTCTAATAAACACTGTTTTACACACTGTTAGTCTAATAAACACTGTATTACACACGGTTAGTCTAATAAACACTGTATTACACACTCTAAGTCTAATAAACACTGTATAACACACTCTCTTAGACTGACAGAAATAGCAGGTAGGTGTAGGAAATGAGAGTAAGTGGTCTGTGGAGAGCTGATTTGTCGTCAGCTAGGCTCTTAGGTGTTAGGCAAACAAATAATTAAATTGTCAATCTTAGTTTTATTTCTCCTCAAGATTCAAATGCAAGCTATATTCAAGAGATTGCCTTGTGACAAATTTGACAGTTATCTTCAAATACTTCATTCCATAAACCGAATAACAAGAAAAAGTACAATGCCTCTATATTAGTTTAGGTCAGACCTTCTCAATTAATTTTTGTATAATGCATTTTATGAAAAAAATATAAGGGCTAATTAGAGGTTAGATAGCATAGCAAGCAGAGCGATTTAGAGAAAGGGTCGCTCTTTTGGGGCCATTTTCAAGGGCGTCGCGGGCCGCCATTTGAGAAGGACTAGTTTAGGTGCTTTACCAATTAATCAACAGAAAAAATTACAGCGAGCTTTATCCCTTTTCAAAATCTATACTAGCTGGAAATGGATTCATCCCGTGTAAGCTTATATGACTACTTTGACTGTTTCACCTTGTTAATGTCCTTTAATTGTAACCAATCTGCTACGTTATCTATTAAATCATGTTTTATCATGGTCACCTCATGACCAGAATCGCTGATTACATGCTGCGTGCCTTCTTTACAAACATAGATTTAGATTTATTTACATGTTACATGTATTACACATCTATTATTAGCAGTGATTTCATACAAATTAATATTACCATTCCCCTTTCCTTAAAGGAAACTAGACTGTATAATCTGATAAATCCAGAAAACAACTGTATATTATAATTAATAAAGATATATATACAAAATATTTAAGTGTTTTATTAAGCGTTTTTCAATAATAACCTGTAATTTTATGGAAAATTACTTAGTTTTATAGTTTGTTTGTATATTGAGACACTTTTGATGAATATATACTTGAAACCCCTTGAAATTTAGTTGTTTTTTCTTCTTTCTAATACCATAAAGGTTTTATATCCTATTGCTCTGTATCATATTGGACTAATGAAATGAAATGTACCTTAATGAACTAATTAAATGATGACTATCTGCATTTACACTTCGATTCAGATCACTTTACATAGTGAAATTAAGTTTACGGGCCAATATTATATTATAATTATAGGCTTCAAGATTCTAAATGATAATGTTATGAAGTTATGACAATTTTGAAAACAACTGTGACAGAAATTATTAGACATTTACACATTTATTTTAGGATGAGACAATTGTATAAGTAACTTAGCAGCATATTAGACCTCACTTTGTCTTTGACAAGATGCCAACTTAACACTGTACATCTGAATTTTGTCAAAGAGATATAAGAACTACAGTAATGACGATTCTATTTAAATCCAGCGACAATAAAAGCCTGCGATGAGATTCCAATGATAAGCATCAAGATCAATTCTTTTCTTTGAAGTTTGAATTATTTTAGAAACTGTAAAATAACGAACATGCTAGACATTTTATCTGAGACATTTACAATAAAATCCACTATCGACAAATTAACTTTAATATAGGCTACACTGAACTTAAAATAAAAACCAAATTATATAAGAAATGTTTTTCAAAAAAGACAATATAAGAAAAACTGTTCAGCAAAAATTTTCACTCATCAGAGATCCATTAATATCAAAGGAATTGTAAAGAGATTTTTTAATTTATGTTGATGTGCATCATCCATTTGCACCATTCCAGTTTTTCCACTTAAACTAAGTGTATAATGATGTCACACCCACAATATATGCTTATTTGTATCACAGAAGATTTTTGCCAAATGGGTATGATGTCATCAAACTCCTAGTTTAAAATGAATTTGCTGGAACCATTTCTTATTGAAAATTGGGATGGTACAAATTGATGCTATAAGCGTCCCTAATACACAAAAAAAATTAAAACCATCTTCATAATTTCTTTAATCACACCATGTTTCTCATCAAACTGTATTTACTTTATGTTCTCAAGAAAACAGCCAAATAAAAATTATGTGGACTCAGAAATCTTCATCTTGAATATTTGTGAATTTAGATTTGACTTTTCAATTCAAATTAATTCAGATGGAAAGACATCAGGACATCTAAAGAGAATATTTTCACTATATTTCAATATAATATTAACCGAGTTAACTTGTATAAGCTTATTTCGTTTTATGAAAGATAAATTTCGTAAGAAACGTGATGAACAAAGTCTATGTGTGATGTCAATATTTTATGAGTTATCAGTTTGATCTTCTAAATCAAAATAAATATCACTTTCTGAGAGTTTTGTTTGATAATTTTAATATAAATACATAGTAAATCAAGTTAGCAAGTTATAACACAGGAGGGGACAATCTATAACTACATTCTGGTGATTATTTTCAGGGTTTTATCACTCATCAGAATGCAAACTACATGTGAGGTTAATGCAAAAACCACAAAGTGCAACACTAACATTTCAGTCAAACAGACAGAATTTGCAGTATAGTACATTCACAAGATTTACAAGCAATTTATAAGAGTGAAGGCTTAAGGGTCAAGAAGATTTTCAATATTTTTCCGTTAGTTAATTTTTTATAAAGAGTAGTTTCCCTCTTATCCAATCAGAAGTCAAAGCACATTAATTGCTTCCAAGACACAAATTTTTGGATTGCAATACATTAATATAGATCTAGTTATTTTTAAACTACATCGTACCCAGGTGGCAGAGTTGCACCCCTAGAATATTTCCATATCAGAGGTGAATGTCACTTCCTACAATACATATAATATAATAGTACACATAACTAAATTTGAATGCAATATGCAGGTGACAGAGTTTCATCCCTGAGTATTATTAATTCTTTGAAGGTGAATTTCGAACACAATATGTTTTATATGCAATATGCAGAACTAGTTATTTTAAACTGTATGTGGTAGAGTTGCATCCCTTTAGTCATACCCAATAAAAGGTCAAAGGTCACTCTCCTAATGTTATACAATATTTATTCAATACATATTAACTGTTATTTTAAACCATATTGTACCCAGATGACCTGGTAGGTCTACATTTAGGAACATCTAAAATAGCTGGAGTTAGGATCCTATTAAAAGCCTGGCACTGTGCCTAAAGACAAGATATTACCACTAGTATTGTTATAATGTTTATTATTATCATTGTATAATAAGATAATCAACTGTTATAGTCCCACTTAATATACTTTTTATAGTTTACTCTATAGCCTATATTAGGCCACATAAAAAAAAACAATTGGTGATCGTCCCCGCCCGTGCCTGAAAACGGCCCCGTCCCTGATTTTTTTTGATTTTTTATTTAAAAAAAAAACGTAAACAATCCGCTCAATAGCGTAGGTATAGCAAAAATTCAATTTTTCGCGGACATTTAATGCAGAATAACTGTAATATAATAGGAAATACCACCAGTAGGTCAATCTAGCGACCATGGTAGGAACTACAACACCCATCCGCGCATGCGCTGCCATCGTATCATGTGGGCTTAAGTGTTTTAGGGTCCTATAAAAAAATAAAAAATAAAAAAAAAACCGCCCCCCCCTCCCCTGATTTCGGAAATTGAAAGGACGATCACCAATTTTTTTTTTTTTATGTGGCCTTAGAATTCTTAAGGCTGTTGACATCAACAATAACAGTCTTTAAAGTGTAGCCTACTTTTAGTGGTTGATTTGGGTCTTGAATAGAGCCAATAAAATTCAAAAATACTACGAAAATCACACAGTCCTTCAAAATGCCGTTCTTTCACCTACACTTTCTATAATATTCTTTCCTGTACATTGTATTATCTCACTAAAATTTGAGTCGCATTATTAACTTTCACAGCTTAAAGGGATTGTAAAGAGGTTTTCTAAACTTTGTATGTGTATCGGGGTTACTGATAGCATCAATTTGCACCATTTCAATTTCCATTTCTGACGTCTGTTAGTTCTTGCAATTCCACTGAAACTAACATGTTTTATGACGTCACTGACAGTGATCTGCATAGATATCAATAATATCTTCCGGTAGATTGATGCTATCAGTGTCCTCAAATACACAAGTTTAGAAAACCACTTTACAATCCCTTTAAATTTGATGAAGAGTTGTGATCTCTGATAATATTTCTGATTAGCCAAGCTAAAATATTCTTGTTTCTGAGGCTAAGGTATGATTATTTAAATAATTTTGGAAAGGGGGGACGTAGATGCTAAATTTAGCCGAGCGCAGCGATGCGAAAAAATTTTTGACCTTTTTTTTGGCTTAAAAACATAGAATAAGTATAAATTGTACTAATTTAACGGTTTCTGACGTGGACCATGCATATTTTATAGTAAACGTTAATGGGTTAGACATTTTTTATGTGGTATTCTCCCCATTCTTCAAATAAAAAAAAGAAAAAAAAAAGACATAGTAAAGGGGGGGCGTACGCCCTCTACGCCCCCCCCCCCCCCCTGGATCCGCCACTGAAATCGATAAGATAGAGAACATATCCCTTTACTGTACACAAGTTGTGGTCCATGAAATCTCAGATTCATTGTTCAATTCAAAACTACAATCTTGAACAAAACTGAACCTTAAATCTAATTGTGAGGTAGCCAATTTAGCTCTCTGACATGAAACAATGATTAGCCAATCAAATTACTTTACTGATCAAGTATAAAACATTCTGGTTGGTTAAGAAACAAATATCAACCAATCAAATTGCTGTGTTTATATAGCTATAAATAGACAAGACAGTGATTACATTCTGATTGATAGTTAATGAGATTAGATGGAGGTAATTGCTGAATGATCAATAGTCGATACCACCAACGACAGGTCATAGCTAGTCTGAAAGCTTTGTCTTACCTGATACCTGATAGGCAACTTGTTTTTTGACAGAAGTCAGCTAGCAAATTCAAGACCTTTATTTTTTCAAAACCAAAGTAGATTGTAATTAATTACAATTTGAATATCAAAATAGAAGAGTTTCAAAATTAACGTTTTAAAAAAACGTGTGGGGGTGCAAATGGTTTCAGATATCCACTGCTAGCAACAAAAGGCTTGGTGAATATAATTAATCAATGGGTTTAGTCAACTTGAACCAGTTAGTGATCAGTGCTCATGTTCTTGTTGTCCACCTGAGCTGTTGGAATCTACAACCATCCAGTTGATAGACACAGCTTTATGGAACAACAATCAATGGTAAAGGTTTAATCAGTACCATAAATATGGTTAAAGGAGGTTAACACGTCAAAAAGTTGCATAAAAATTTAACTATTGATTGGTGTTCTATGAAGCAGAGCTATATTTGTGCTTACAATTGATAAATGCCATTACTTCATCCAGTTTATGGCCGATGTATACACATGAGAATCCCTTTCTTGTTGATTTTCATGAATCTGATCACAATGCTTTGAAACACCAGTAGAACACCTACCAAGACCAGAGTCATGTAGTTTCAGACTAAGTTACCATTATACAGAATTATCTGTGAGTTTTCAATCATAGCTATTGGTAATCTAGCTGGCCTTGAGCTTAATGTAGTTGATTGACCTGCCTCCAGCAGATACGTTTCAATAATTGTCTCATTTAAACTTAGAGGGAATATAGCGCTGTGGGTTTGAAACTCCTTCAAGGCAACTATGATAAACAGTTAAACAAATTGATTTATTTATATATTTGACATAGTCAGTGCTGATCCGGAATTCAGCAATATCTTTCAGCCAGATAGAGCAGACTAATGACGCCTTGCAGTGTGCAATGAGGGAAGGTTTGTCAAGACAACTCAATTAGCCATCAGCTTTTATCTTAACTGTCAATGCACTTCAACTCTTTTCAAATGTGCTTTTTTCTTTAAGTGTGAGTGACTACAGCAATTACTAATTATAAGACGCCCTAGCAACATCACAAAGAAAACATGGCCGCCTCATCTATGTCTAATAAACATGAAAACTTTCTGTAGACAGGAGAAAAGCAGATTAAAACACCATGATAGAATTTCTTAATGATCAATTTATACCATGTCTCCAAGCCAACCAAACAATAACACAACACAAATACAATCAGATACAATTCTAGTACCGTACTAGGAGAAATACTAACGTCATAACGCCGTGAAATCTTCAGTTAGAGATGACACAAACAGGGGCATCCAAACAATAATATGACATGACACAAATACAATCTAGCATTTTGACTGCAGTAAGCTTGTAACATTAAATTCCAAATCATTTCAACCAGGCAAAACACGGGGGAAGCCAAAGTAATCCAAAAAATAAATATTTTATGTGTGCAGAGCAAAACACACTGGGAAAGACGCAACATACAGGCCGTTAGATAACATGCTAGTTACAACGGTAGACGTTGTGCCCAAATTAACAGTGCGCCCAAATTAGAGAAAATAAGATGTCACATCATGCTATTTAAGCACTGCAGATCAAGAGATGCCAACATCTTCGAAGACCCATCTGCTCAAAACAGTAGTCCTACCTCCAAAAATGAAATTACCCATGTAATCTTAATTCCTGAGTCATAAAAGTGCACAATATAAATAACCCTTCATGGCTTATTATATAAAGAAAGAAAGAAAGAAAGAAAAGAAAGAAAGAAACATCTATATTTTACAAGGATAACAACTTAGGTTCCGTGCGGATCCTTTCTCCCAGCTGGTCCTTGGCCAAACCTCTTGACATTGATCTTTCCCGGATTATCCGTACCCATTTACAGCTGGGTGGACTGGAATTATGAGTGAAGATGACTTATTCAAGGTCATCGGACTTTCACACCCTAGTCAGGAACCGAACTCACAAACATAACGACCACCATTTCCTCGTATCTAAGCAAATGACGTCATGTTTGTTAAGAACGACGCGCTAGCCACAGTGCTATAGAACCTCACGTAAAAAGACATCATCAGTTAATGCCATAAATCTGAAAATACCTATGAGTAATCATCTATATTTATAATGTTGTTTGATTTGACTCAATACCTTGGATGGACAAATTGGTTGGAATGACATGTATATTTTGTAACAATAGGGATGAGAAAGGAAATAATAAAAGCCACTATAACAACCATGAGAAATGAGTAAAATCAATATAAAATACAGAAACATAAGAAATCTGACATTCCATTCAAATCAATACATCTCATCCAATATTAGATCTTTCATTCATTTTCTAGTAATAATCTACATGTCTTCATTACCATGGAGAATACAAATACTCCACATACAATATTTATACACTTCTAGAGGTAGATAAAGTACAGTAATAAACTAACACAATAAAGCTCAATAAAATTTCTTACATTCTGCCCCAAAATCAAACTTACGTTCAAGCTTTTGTTTTGAATTTAATATAATGTGAAGATCTGAGGACAATTCAAAAGATAAGAATAAGCACCAGCAGTTGACTTACAATTCAGACAATATACGCCCCCCATTTCATGTGGGCGTAAAAAATTTATCGTGCCTTTCTTTTCTCTTAAAAATTTGCATATTATCTTCATTTCTAAACCTTTACTCCAGATCTAGTCAAGGTAACAAATTGTTGCTAGTTGAAAAGATACTTGTCAAGATTACAACACAAAAATCCTTTAAGGTACCTATACCATAATACAATTTGACAAATTATTGGTCATGTTACATTGGGTGGGGGGTAAGATAGCTATCAAAATTATCATGATAGTTTGCAGTGAATTACAATGTTCATGAAAAACGCCTCGAGACCCATGATAAATCAAATTTAATGATAGAACTAATAGGTAATTGGATGAATGCGACAAACTTGATTGGCCTTGATTGGCCTTGATTGATGAAAATACATGTATGATTTACCATTATATACGAAACCAATAATCACAATGAGAGATATTACTGTTCTGGCTCAAACCAGAACGAGAAAACACTCACTAGATTGTTTACATTAGATATTTTACTTGCAAGGACATGGTTTTAATAGATTTATCCTTGGGTTTTACAGGTGCACATAGTTTTTAGGGATGTAATTTATTAATTCACTTAACCAGGTAATAAGAGCTCAATTTCAGATATACGGTATTCAGATACCTATAGATTAATCTTAAATATGCATAACAAGCTAATAAAGCTCAAAATCTCCTTTCAAAATCAAAGTCAAACATACACTGTTATGCAGATATCAGGAATGGCATGCCCTCATAAGTTATTCAAGGGATGTTTTTGTTTAATTGTTAGGGATCAGGAGCCTTATTCTCAAATGGCTAACTAACAACAATTTTAATATTTAAGTAATCTGATTGGTCAATCACTAAAATCAATTTTAAACTTAGTTATATAATCCAATCAGATTGTTGTATTCCTTAAAATCTGGATTTTATCTAAGTTAAGTTTTTGAGAATAAGGCCCCAGATACATTTTAATTCTGAATTGGTTAATTACATTGTATTTATAAAAATAAAGTATAGTGTTCACTATTCAGATGTTTTGATCATCACATTTTAAGAATAACTGTCTTAAATTAATGAATTTTGTCCAAGGATATCAATCATTTTCTAAAGGTTATGAAGGTTCTGGACTACAAGCTGGTCAAATGAGAAGAGATGACTTATCCAAGGTCATCAGACTGTCACATGCTGATCCATAACCATCATTTGTTCGACATAACCAAGGAAATGAAGTGGAATTATGAAGCTTAAATGACTGCAATACAGGTTTCCAAGGAAAAAGAATTGACTTGCTATTAAAATTCTATTGTCTAAATAGCTTCAACATTGCCTTGGTAAGAATGAATGTAAAAAGCTTACCTTGAAGGTGAAAGTCAAGTTTATGATGGTAGTCCGAACTAGGAGTGTGACCACATTCCCTGATAGCTTGGTTTTATTATCACCAGTTGTTGGTCTTATCACTAGTTATAGTGAGATAGTAAACCTACAAAATATAACATAAAGATGTGATCCCACTTGCAAAATATAATATAGAGATGTAGTCCCACTTATAAAATATAACATAGATATAACATAGTAGTCTCACTTATAAAATATAACATAGTCTCACTTATAAAATATAACTTATAACATAGTCTCACTTATAAAATATAACTTATAACATAGTCTCACTTATAAAATATAACTTATAACATAGTCTCACTTATAAAATATAACTTATAACATAGTCTCACTTATAAAATATAACATAGTCTCACTTATAAAATATAACAGAGAAGTACCATCAAAAAGGTATCGAAGACAAGTACAGCCTTTAACACTCTAGACGTTAACTGTCATAAAAATATGTCTTTTCCTTGCCTGACCCTCCAACCTGCATCACTTAGGCCTACAGGAAAACTAGCTGTAGATACAATCTTAAGCCAATTACAATCCTTGTTATCCCCCACAATTTTCCTCATAAGAAGTGTTATTTTACAAAAATAAAGTAAACATCACTTTAGTGAGGAATAAAATCAAAATATTTTTCGAAATGTTTTCCAGTGCCCTACCCCTAGGCTAGGATGTCAATAACTCCTGATATATATCAATCAGATCAGTATAGACGCCTGCTGAGATGTCATGAATAACCAACTAGCTTTACAAACAGACACAAAAACACAGAGATAAGCTTAAAAAGAAGATAGTTTCTGAAAGAATGTGTTTGTTTACTTTACAGTAGGCTAGTAGCAGTGTGCTCTCACTGAGGAGGGTCAAAATTTCATTGATTACAAAATTCTATACCACAATATACATCCAAATGAAGTCAGAACTGACTGGCTCTAATAACAGGTGACTGGTAAATACAACCATATCAACAGACTAGAGCTCTAATAACAGGTGACTGGTAAATACAACCACATCAACAGTCTAGAGCTCTAATCACAGGTGACTGGTAAATACAACCACATCAACAGTCTAGAGCTCTAATAACAGGTGACTGACAATTACAACCATATCAACAGTCTAGAGCTCTAATCACAGGTGACTGGTAAATACAACCATATCAACAGTCTAGAGCTCTAATAACAGGTGACTGGTAAATACAACCATATCAACAGTCTAGAGCTCTAATAACAGGTGACTGACAATTACAACCATATCAACAGTCTAGAGCTCTAATAACAGGTGACTGACAATTACAACCATATCAACAGTCTAGAGCTCTAATAACAGGTGACTGGCAAATACAACCATATCAACAGTCTAGAGCTCTACTCAAAGGTGACTGGCAAATACAACCATATCAACAGTCTAGAGCTCTACTCAAAGGTGACTGGCAAATACAACCATATCAACAGTCTAGAGCTCTAATCAAAGGTGACTGGCAAATACAACCATATCAACAGTCTAGAGCTCTAATAACAGGTGACTGGTAAATACAACCACATCAACAGTCTAGAGCTCTAATAACAGGTGACTGGCAAATACAACCATATCAACAGTCTAGAGCTCTAATAACAGGTGACTGGTAAATACAACCATATCAACAGTCTCTAATAACAGGTGACTGGTAAATACAACCATATCAACAGTCTAGAGCTCTAATAACAGGTGACTGGTAAATACAACCATATCAACAGTATAGAGCTCTAATAACAGGTGACTGGTAAATACAACCATATCAACAGTCTAGAGCTCTAATAACAGGTGACTGGTAAATACAACCATATCAACAGTCTAGAGCTCTAATAACAGGTGACTGGCAAATACAACCATATCAACAGTCTCTAATAACAGGTGACTGGTAAATACAACCATATCAACAGTCTAGAGCTCTAATCACAGGTGACTGGTAAATACAACCATATCAACAGTCTAGAGCTCTAATAACAGGTGACTGGTAAATACAACCATATCAACAGTCTAGAGCTCTAATAACAGGTGACTGGTAAATACAACCATATCAACAGTATAGAGCTCTAATAACAGGTGACTGGTAAATACAACCATATCAACAGTCTCTAATAACAGGTGACTGGTAAATACAACCATATCAACAGTCTAGAGCTCTAATAACAGGTGACTGGTAAATACAACCATATCAACAGTCTAGAGCTCTAGTCAGACATGACTGGTAAATACAGCCAAATCAACAGTCTAGAGCTCTAGTCAGACATGACTGGTAAATACAATCAAATCAACAGTCTAGAGCTCTAGTCAGACATGACTGGTAAATACAATCAAATCAACAGTCTAGAGCTCTAGTCAGACATAACAGGTAAATACAATCAAATCAACAGTCTAGAGCTCTAGTCAGACATGACTGGTAAATACAATCAAATCAACAGTCTAGAGCTCTAGTCAGACATGACTGGTAAATACAATCAAATCAACAGTATAGAGCTCTAGTCAGACATGACTGGTAAATACAATCAAATCAACAGTCTAGAGCTCTAGTCAGACATGACTGGTAAATACAATCAAATCAACAGTCTAGAGCTCTAGTCAGACATGACTGGTAAATACAATCAAATCAACAGTCTAGAGCTCTAGTCAGACATAACAGGTAAATACAATCAAATCAACAGTCTAGAGCTCTAGTCAGACATGACTGGTAAATACAATCAAATCAACAGTCTAGAGCTCTAGTCAGACATGACTGGTAAATACAATCAAATCAACAGTATAGAGCTCTAGTCAGACATGACTGGTAAATACAATCAAATCAACAGTCTAGAGCTCTAGTCAGACATGACTGGTAAATACAATCAAATCAACAGTCTAGAGCTCTAGTCAGACATGACTGGTAAATACAATCAAATCAACAGTCTAGAGCTCTAGTCAGACATGACTGGTAGATACAACCAAATCAACAGTGTAGAACTCTAGTCAGACATGACTGACAAATACAGTCAATTCTACAGTGTAGAGCTCTAGTCAGACATGACTGGTAAATACAGTCAATTCTACTGTGTAGAGCTCTAGTCAGACATTACTGGTAAATACAACCAAATCAGCAGTCTAGAGCTCTAGTCAGACATGACTGGTAAATACAGTCAATTCTACAGTGTATAGAGCTCTAGTCAGACATGACTGGTAAATACAACCAAATCAACCTTCCATAACTCTAGTTAGATTTAACTGGTAAATAGGCCTACAGTATCAAAAAGAAGACAATGCTAGCCTACTGGTTAGAATAACACATTGCTAGTGTAAAAGTGTGTTATACAGGAATATCGTGCAGGCAGTCTGAGATGTTACAAGCTACAGAACAACATGTAATAATCTATTGTTTAATGATTCCTTCACCTTCAACCAGCTTCTCAAGGTCATCATCTCACTGTCAAGGTCATATCACAGAGTTCTATGGTACTCATTGTAGACCATAGGGTAATGATATATTCCCCAAAGGACACTTTAATAATATGGAATGCATTCCACAGAGTGAGAACATACCACAGGGTACTGTCAAGAACCATTGGTAAAAGTACCTTTTGGGATGATGTAGAACACAGCTTGCAGCACATTGGAATCTCCTTTTGAAGTCCTTATATGCACATGAGCTCCTCTGACCTGCATTGCTGTCAAAGTAAACTCGGGTTAAAAATCAATTAGGAGACTTAATTAGTGCTATGAGCATATGGTGTCAGAGTCTACTAATTAGAATCTTCATTATCAGGAATGACAATTTTGCTGTTGGAGAGTTTGCTGTTATGATTTCTTTTGTAAAATTATGAATTATTACTTGATTTATTTTGTACCCAATTATTTCTAAAATACACACAAGACTAAATTTATAGAAGAAATTTCTAAGCTTGAAGACAAAGATTATAGCCAATGCACCAAAAGAACAATCTTATGCTGTTGTCAGACATGACTGGCAAATATTGCCAAAGTAACAGCTTAACAGCGAGATGATGGGACTTTGACAGCCACTTTGAAGAAGGGTAATACCATGCATTGTGTAATGGCCGAAATTTACAACAGTTCTATAAGGTTGCTTTTTTCAATTTTTTCTTCATCAGTTTATTGCCCAAGCTGAAAGATTATATAAACTCGTTCCATCTGATCCCCTCTGACATCAACCAGGCATACCAGACGTCAGTGGCTAATAGGTGATATCAACAGCCCTAAACTGAAAGGAAAACAGATTAACGGTACTATCCTACCTGACCACTTACAGTAATCCTTACAGCAAATAGACCACACTGTAACTAACTATTTTATTATTTCTTATCTAGTTAAAGTCACTTGTGCAAGATTTCTAAGACTTTCTTTGTCAAAGTATGTGCTGGATATTATCTAATTAAAGTCACGTATGCAAGATTTAACTGAGGTAGACATACTGTCCAATAAATCTTTTAAGGATAAATGCTAAATAGATTGTCCATTTAAAGTCCTTTAAGCAAGATTTCTATAACTTTAAGTCAGTTTAAGTCACTACATGCAAGGTCTAACTGACAAATCTACTATGTTTTCCTAATACTACTATTTTACTAGTTAAATTTGTTACTACATACAATATCTTACTGGTAAACATGTACAATGAAGCCCAATAGACAAATTGAGGACTAAAAATTATTCAAAGTCATACAAAGTCACTAGAGCAAGATCTTTATTACTGGAAGTCACTGTGTACTCAAATGGAATACATTATTAATTTCCCATATCAATATTCAATCAAGAAAGAAATAGAAAAATCAGGCTGAATGTTTAAAGTTTCTTTTAATACATGTTTTTATAAGATGGTCCTCTACCAATTCAGCAGCATGATAATTATATTAACAGATCACACACTGAATACTGAGTGTTTTGGCTTTAAAACAACAATAGACTATATCCTAAACCACTCCAAACCTCAATATTACCTGACCTTTATAAAAACACTGTTACAAATTCTTCTGTACCTCTGTTTGTTACATCTTATAAACACTAACAGAAAAAAATGCACCTGGTTGCATATCTCATTAGTCTTAAAGTTGGTTTCTCACCAAATGTCATTTTTAACTTAAGCAAGGCTGATTACTATTTTCCAATACTGATACATCAATAAACAAATCAGTCCTGGTAATTACGGTTCACAGTTCGTTGAGGAATTTGAGCCTTCAAAATCCATGTGTATCCGTACTATCAGCATCAGATTTGGCCATATATAGAAAACACATATATAGTTTTTGAAAAACAAATATTACAGGTATATTTGAAGGGATAATGTGATTTTCATGCTACTTCTGAAGGCAATATATAGATTTGTTTAAGATCCAAATCGATATAAGAAAATGCTGAATATTCCCCTATAGAGCTCTGAAATAGTTGCGAAAGAGAGCAACAGCATATATAACATTTTTAAATGATAAAATTTTTTTTTCCTATCTAAATAATTTTCAAAACTTGTTCATTGTAAAATAAAATGGGAACCCAACTTTAAATGAGTATGTAACGAAAGTGATGTAGTAAAGGCCAACAATGGAAAGGAAATGTAAGATGCATTAAAAACGGATTTGTATTTTGAGAAATAGAATGTCTCACGACTATACACTGTTCAACAGGATGTGACATCAATCTAAATAACAAATAATAACAATTTGTCGTGAATAACGAGGGGACGTTTGTCAATGATAGAAGAATTTATTAACATATATTTAGAATCTGGTAATTGAAGTAACTTGGTCATGGTCACATTATTGTATTTTTGATTGAAGAGTGAAATGGAGTCTTACATTTAACTTCTATGCTCCAAACTGAGTTATGATGGCATTGGTAAACATGATTTGGTATCGTTTGACCATGCCTTTTTTTCTGTGTAACTATGTAGTATCAATTTACATGTTTCTACTATGGACCCATTCATCACTTAAAGGGATTGTAAAGTGGTTTTCTAAACTTTGTATGTGTATCGGGGACACTGATAGCATCAATTTGCGTCATTCCAATTTCCATTCCCACGTCTGTGGTTGTTACAATTCCACTAAAACTAACGTGTTTTATGACATCACTGACAGTGATCTGCATAGATATCAATAGTAGCTTATGGTAGATAACTGTCAGTGATGTCATAAACGCATTAGTTTCAGTGGAATTGCAAGAACCAAAGAAGTCGGAATGGAAATTGGAATGGCACAAATTGATGCTATCAGTGTCCCTGATACACATACAAAGCTTCGAAAATCACTTTACTTCGAAAATCACTTTACAATTCATTTAACAACCAATACAAATCTGCCAATTCTGTGGTTCCTTCTTGGCCCCTCCATCTTAAAATGCTAGAAACGCCACTGCCAAACATCATACTCTCTCAGTCACCCATTGCAGCTGAATTTGACCTCCATTATCCAGAAAGTCATTAAGTTAAAATTAGAGAGGTTCCGCAACAGGCTGGATATGCTGACTGGATTGATACGTATCCGTAAGTGTAAGCGTATGTGACCGGTACGATTATGCGTTCCGCTATCCCGTGCTGGATACTCAGTAGATGGTTATATAGAGGCAAACAAATGAAATGAGGCCGGATACCACGCTCGATTCAGATCCAATTTCTAACAACCATACTCCACTTTTCAAACTATTATGCATAGTATTTTCCTCAGAGATTCATGTAGATTACATACAATGACATCTTTGAGGTAAGGATGAGTAATTAATGGCCTAAATTTGCCGAATTCGTATCTTTACTAGTACTAACGGTTATGGCGGGTGGTAACCCGCTAAACAGGATATCCACGAGTGTGCAGAATATGGATACGTCACAGCTACACATAAAGTGATGACGTAACCGGCTGCGCGGGCATATCCAGCCTGTTGCGGAACCTCTCTAATACTATAATTTTCCATGCAATACCAAGATGAGGCAAATCAAGGTCATCAAATATATTGTTATGCTGGGAAAATCAATAATAAATCAGAACCATATTGGGTCAATAGTCTATCCCCTGACCTTGACCCTGTCACTAATTCCCAAGATGCAGTATAATCCCATGAATGATGTACATAATAAACTATTATTATTGAGATATCAATAGCAACTTGGGAGTTCTATACTATCTATTCATTCATGAAATCATTTGCAATTCAAAGCGAGTTGTGATGGCTCAGTGACTTAAATTACTCTCCAACTTGAAGGTCCTGGATTCCATATGATTTTAATTTTTTTTAAGCCTGCTATCTTCCTCTCAAAGATATATGTTGGAAAGTTGATATGGAAATAAGGCTCAGTTGTCAATATCAATACTAACTCGAATCTAGCCAAGTTTTTCTGAAATTACAAGAACCCCATTTGACATCTGAATATGGTGTAAATAGACGTGTCCCTTAGCCATAATAGACTAGAAAATCAGATTGGTACCGGTACCGGTAACGTAGTATGGGATATATAAACTAGAAATGAACTAGATATGTTCACTCTTTTGCATTACATAACTGTTCAATACATAACTGTTCAAGCATGATACTTTTATCTGATTTTCCTAAACTTTTCAATAATTAATCAAAATTTCATTAGAAATTCAGCTAATTAACAACAGTGATATCACATCATAAGTCTTTCAGTTTTAATTAGTTTAATAAGGTGAAGAAATAGAACATTCTCTACCAATTTCAAAATAATTGAAAAAAAGGAAATTTGCAGTTTTTCATTGTACTTTAGCTGTTCTTGATAAGTAAGGCTATTTTAAGGCAGTAATCTGCAGTTTGCAATATTATTACCTGTGAAACGTTCAAGACTAGAACATAAAAATTTAGTCAGACATGAATGGCTAATATAATCAAATCAACAAATATAACACTGTACTCAGACATGGCTTGTCACAACAAATCAACAACTAAGAACTTTAGTCAGGCATGTCTGGTGAATAGGCCTAGTCATGGTAACCACAATAAAATCAAGAAACACCCTCAAAATCGCAGTCCATCTTCCATTTGGCTCAACCTTCATCAAGTTCAAGATTATCATTATGACTCGGTCATCACTCATCATGTCTGGTAAATGGGTAACAAAAGACAACTCTAGTTTGGAGATTGATTTTGATTGGCTGCTATATTAACGCATGTGAAGACAGCACTCTGATGAATGATTTTGATTGGCTGAACTATATATTATTCAATATGGCTAACTCTGTAAAGTATTCAAGGTTACCTAGCACACTAGGTTAGTTCCGAAATTGATACGAGTGTCTGTCTACAACAAAGAACAATATTCATGCCAAACACCATCCAATAATCTCATTTACAAAGAAACATTTCAACAATGAAAACAATATCTGGAAGCCAATCAATTGATTTTATTTCAATCAATACTTTAGTCATGCCTGGTTTTATTAATAACTAATATTGCAGTGTGAAAGATAAAATATTCTAGAATTATCGCAATCCTACACTTGCTGTTGAAAAGTTCATAATTCACCATTTTCCTATTATTTCCAGACATCTGATTCGTTAACCACTGTTATTCATCAACCAATCAGAGTTTTATAAGTTAACAATTGCCTAAAATTAAGGTATTTTCTTAAAATCTGATTGGTCGACAATATTAATATGATTGGTCAATCTTAACATATCATTAGCCAATCAGATTTCTTGGTGCATTTTGTGAGTTGAGTTTCAAAAACAAATACCATACCGAAAATATTTGGGCTACCATAGTCACTTAGTACAATTTTGCATCCTGTGATCACGTGACCTAAAGAAAGAAGTTATCTTGTATCATAACACACAGAGGGCGTCAGGATAAGCTCCATCCACTGATCATTGACGTTGACTTGCCGTTTACGTCTGAAGTCTTTATCTTATCTCAGCTGTGTGGACAAAAACAATCAATTTCAAATTTATAACACAAAACTAAATCTTTTATCTATAAAAATTTTATTTTGAAATTCCTAACATAAATTTTATATAATTTATCTTCAATTAAACTTGACATCAACACCCATTGACGTAAATGTCCAATAGTCGTCATTAAAGGCAGACTATGACATTTTTTAATTTGAATTATTCAGGTATGAACAGACAAGGCATGTTTTCAACCATATGGAGTGAGAGTACAGTCACATATTTATCTTATAGCATTTTTTTTGTATCAAGGTTTTTAAAATCCTGTACATTCCCTGACCAGGAAAACTTCATTCTACATTCGAAGCTTAACAGTTCTTAAATCATTGCAAAACAAAAAACGTATTAGTTTTAGTGGAATTGCAAGAACCATAGACGTCGGAATGGAAATTGGAAAGTCACATGATGCTATCAGTTTCCCCGATACACATACAAAGTTTAGAAAACCCTTTTACAATCCCTTTAATATCTCTTGTAACTGAAAACAAGTTAATGATCTAATTGAAGGCCTATTTAATATCTCAGAATAGACTAAATAAAAGCTTTACACCCTGGCCCTTTAAAATGAAAAGAAAGGTGTAAGTGACATATAAAGTTACTTATAAATCTTTAAACTGTAACATAAGTAATATAGAGATCATCTTCTCTAATTTGTACTAATAGATAAGAGTCATATTGCTACATTTATGGTTTGTTGTGAGACATGAGATATATGATAAAAATGAAATGCCCTATGGCCTTGGAAATGAAACATAAGCTTTTAATATCCTACAAACATCTTTTTTTAGGGGATTGAAAAGAGATTTTCTAAACTTTGTATGTGTATTGGGGACACTGATAGCATCAATTTACATTCCTATATCTGTGGTTCTTGCAATTCCACTAAAACTAACATGTTTTATGACGTCACTACCAGTGATCTACCGGAAGCTACTATTGATATCTGTGCAGATACGCATACAAAGTTTAGAAAATCTCTTTACAATCCCTTTAATCTACACCAATTTGTAATGCACTATTAAGCCTGGAACCCATTTCAGTCCTTGATTGTTTTAGCCTTGATTGTTTTAAATCAAAATGCCCTTATTGCCTTAGAAATGGTAACAAATATTATCAAAATGAGAGAGCACAAAAGGCAAACTTAACCAAAAAAAGCATCTATTATAACTGATAGTTATCAATGTATAATTTTCCGCTCTCTACCTCAATTATTCAAAATTACTTATATCTCAACTGTAAGCTTATTTATATACTGTTAGTAGGGTATGTTTTTATACAATGATCTAAAAATATAAATATTTCATAAACTGGTATAATACAGTTTGAACAAAATAATTTCATCTCTGTTACATGCAAATCTTTTATAATATAAACTTTTATTATCCGTATTAAACTTACAGAGAGTCCACAAAGCTAAAAATGTTTATTGGGTTAAATTATAAAGACTTTGAAGTACAAAGTACCTTTAAAAAATATCCTTAGTCATATAATATATATCAAAATAGCTTGTATAATAAATCCCCTTACTAATATGAACAAAGGAAACTTAAAGTTAGAAGTATAACTATTTAAACACTTGAAAGCTTTAAGTGGAGTTATTTAAAACCCTATAGGTTAGATTAGGCTGTCACAAGAGTGTACTACTCTGTCGTTTGATCCTTACTTTGTCGTTTGACCAATATCTATTACGACAAATACCCTTTATGAATTTCTTTAAGGAGTTTTTATTTAATGATCAAAAAGATTGGTTGATCATTGCACAAATTGGTATCAACAAACTTTCACAGCAAACAAAAACCAAAATCAATCACTGAAATATGATTTCCGCAAAGAATCTCAGGATCAAGTCGCTTGATTTTTGTTTTTGGTGAAATTTTGATACCAATTTGTGTAATTCATGTAGGGTATTATTAGTACGGTAGTAATAAATATTACAGCCTACTAGACTCTAGTGGCAGCCCAATAAACATGCTTGCAATATGGGGCAATTTTTTTAATCTTAACAAAATGATGAACATTACATCATAATATTTAATATATGAGAGTAATATGATTGGGCAACTCCTTAGTATGAAAAAAATTCATTTGGTTCGTTAAAATTCATCCACTCACAGAGATATTTGGATAAAGTACACCACAGTCCTATCTATATATGGGTGTGTTTTAAAGGGCAATGGCTTAGTGTCAACCATAAAAAGTATCCAGAATAAAGACAAGACAATGGAGCCATCTGTTTCATAGCTGTGACAACTACCATGTCCTTCCACCTGGCGTTTTTTATAACTCTGATATCATATTACACTTTGTACTCTCTAACTACTATCCTATTGTTGTATGATCTAGCTATCAATCAATTGTTTATTTTCAAATTTCATTATGTCTGTCAGTCATTTGATGTTGAATTTAGAACACATATATGGACTGATTCCAAAAGTTCTGTACCTTCGTACTTATGTCTCTCATGTATAGTAAACTTTTGTTTATAGCTTGCTTCAATGAAAGGAGGGATAGATGGGGAGGAAGGAGGGATAGATGGGGAGGAAGGAGGGATAGATGGGGAGAAAGGAGGGATAGATGGGGAGGAAGGAGGGATAGATGGGGAGGAAGGAGGGATAGATGGATAGATGGGGAGGAAGGAGGGATAGATGGGGAGGAAGGGGTTTGGCTGTTATGAAGTTATGATGAAGAAGGTAAAGAGAACAGAAAATCTCACGTTATATAAGCTTACTATTTTCCCTAATAGTCTAAGCTTAAAATAACAAAAATAGCTTTAAAACTTATTTTACAATTAATCTAAGCTTATATAACTATTTTAAGCAAACTGTAAGCTTACTCATAATCTATTTTTAACACTTCTTCAGGAAGTGTTATTTATATGTCTCCCAAATCCAGAAATAGTAAGGGATGTTTTTCACATATTTAATCATTACCGGTAATTTAAAAAATGTTTAAAAAACATTAAGCTTACTTTTGAATACAGAATTTTGTGTGGACTTAGGGCTGTGCACTAATGGGAATTTTTCATGGGAAGGGGGATATTTCACACCTAAAAATGGTGCAGTCAATCATTCGTGTACCGGTACCAGTAATATGCCTAACTTCAAGATCTCATTATTTTTTAAATATGTTCTTTGACTGGGTCAAACAATAAAAAATTTGATAGTGGCTAGTGAGTAGGCCTACCAGTACATATGATAAATTTTAATAATGAGATTAATGCAGAAAACTGTCAGGAAAGCCATTTTGATCACGACTTAAAATATTGGGTTTAAGCAGAAAAACGATGGATCAATGAATATTGTGTATTTACAGTTTGGTAAGAATTTGAAGTCGGAAGGCTAAAGATATTATTTGAAATATTGTTAATTCCTAAATCCAATATGTTGAATAATACGACATGTCTTTATAAAATTGTGTGTGATTACAGTAAGTATTCGAAAAGGGAAGGTCTGAGAAGGGTGGGTATTTTTCTCCATTGGCTTCATTACTAAGAGATCTCAATGTGCTATAGATACTGATAAGGTCACAGGCCAAAGGTCATAGTTGACAGTTTCCTCTTTACAAACATACTAATATCTTGACAATGAAGTGATATTTTTGTATGAAACATTGTTTTCAGGACAGTAATCTCTCATGTCCCTGTGAAATAGGTAATTTAGAAATACAGTTGCACAAAGTAGCCTATTAATTGGTTCATATCTATGGATAAAAACAATTGAAGTGACTGATCGGTTGAAGAAAATATTAATTAAGTCATTCCAAGTTAAATTTTGGAGAATAAGGTACCAGGCACAAAGATTTAGACCATATCTTTTAGAACTGCATATCATATTGTCATTTTGGTTGATCTATTATGCCTATAATAGATAGGGCTAGGCTATAGCCTATACCTATTTTCTAAACTCTGCCACCCCTTTCCACACTAAATATATTCCCCCAAATGTCACCTTTGTTACAAGACGTTCACGTGTTAGCAGGCTGACGAATATTTTATTCTCATTCTTAACCAATACTTGAAGAACTCGGTGAATTTATCGGCTTTCTCCGTGCCAGATTCTCAAAACAGCCTTGACTTTGGCCTGGCAGCAGTCAGTTCCTTCTTCAAAGTTGAACTTGTCTGCCAACTTTCAAACCCAAAATACGACTTGTCCAGCTCTAGAATTTTCTGGAAACGTTTTCAATTATTGCTTAAATAATTTTAAAAACAACTCAGATAAATCATTCATTTGAAAATCGGCAAAATATGTCTGAAAATTCATTTTTAAACTCATAGATTTCGCTTCACTTACCTCACGTTTGAAGAACCAATGTGGTGTCTGATTGTGCGCGTGCGCGAATCATTATCAATTGAGGGAAATTTTTCATCAATGGATTCCGAAAAGATCATTTTCAGATATAAAATGCTTTGCTTTATCTGTCGACAGCCTGAATTTGGTACCATTCCGACCTGAAATTGGAATTTTTTTGTTAGTCGGTGATGTTTGTGTCTTGTAATGTCGAATTTCGTACAATATATCACTACTTTCTATTTCAGCTCTACTTTCGATTTGTTTGAAATTGACGTCATGAAAAACGTCACACGTCACGTGTCCTATACAGTGGCTTAGTTTCTACCATCCAGTCCCACTTTGTAAGCGCACAGCTGCATTCGGCAATATTCGGTCATTTCCATAAACCGATATATCTGCACTTCGACATGTTAGGAGTTTAAAAGTATCAAAATTTTAACGAAGGACTAGTGTACTCTTACAAACATGGCCAAAGGTTGAGCCGAATGTACTCGTTTGTGACAGGACAAGTCCGGGTGTCAAAGACTAAAACAAATAGGCTACCACACGCCACTCACCACCCCTTTTACACAAAACCTAGCGCCTTTGAAAAAAAATACAGCAAGTGCTACCATCAACACACAAATACTACCCCCATCAACCCCGATGGGAATCCGAAAGTACTATAGAGTGAACCCTGGTTAACGATGATACTTCTTTTGCACGAAATATGAAATATATCAGAGCCCATGTTCTGGTTTAATCAAATAATGTAGTTTTCTGATATATGCGATCTAAGGGAAGTAACTATATTTTTTAAGCTACTTATCTAGACAACACGTGATTTCTTAAGTCGTCATTCATGTTTATCGTCTGATAATTTACATTTCTAATATTCCAACCCCTATTTAACCTAATAATTCAACAGGGTAAACACCATGCTGTCTCCGTCTGCCTAGACCCAAGCGCTATTGTATAGGCTGCTGCATGTTCCTTCAGCAAAGTTAGACATTTGCATTATCTACCGTTGCTGGATTGACGGGGTTTTCTCGTCATTATCAACTAATAACCTCGTTTAAAAAACACTATACGTCACATTCAATTTATGACCGTTGAGACTCGATTATCACAAGAAATTTGACGTCTGGTTATTCGAAAGTTTTCCCGCAAAAATTTGTTACAATGAATATAACTGGTCGACAATAATCGTTCGACCAATCAAATGACGAGAAAACCTTATCATGATAGCAACGGATTAATGTAAAGAAATGAAATGATAGCCGTTGCTAAAGGAACATGAGGCTGCTGTCGGAAAAGGCTACTTTGACAGAAGGTTGGATCGAAAATAAAAAGGCAAATGATGATGTAATGAGAAAATTTCCTTAATTGTAAACTGCATAGCTTTCTCATTCCTCACAAATCAAGTCACAAAACATGATGTAAAACTCCCTTTCAATTCATACCGTATTGCCGTTGGCAGTAGGCTACTATTATAGCGATATAATAATTTTCATTATTTTGTAGCATCCTAAAGCAATGGGCTAATTGATGAATTGATCAAACGAAAATTGTATTAAAGGGAAAGTCATCTGACAACTATCTGTATTATATATAGCTATCTAAATATTTATTTTACCAGCTGATAGAGCTCAATTTCATTTCATCTGTCTGTATAGTCATCTAATCTGTATCTACTTTACCAGCTGGTACAGCTCAATTTCAGATACATGTTATCCGTAAAGTATTTACTTTACCAGCTGTTTAGTCTCCCAAATCTTTAATTTACAAACTGTTAGATCCTTATTTGTCTGCAGTTTGTTTAGAGTTAAATACACCACGACACATAGCTCTATCATGTGGTTACACACATCTATAAACGGCTATACCTATTGAAGAAGAACTATTTTGCTGTTATTAGATTAGTAATTGTATTATAAATGACTAATAGTATGAACCATGGTATTAATTGTTTTACTGACCCTGTTCCTCGCTTGGAATTGAGAAATGGTGCTTTCAGGCTACAGTGTAAATCCAATTGGTAACAAATCGAAACTTAGATTTTATATGGGATGAAATGTTTTGTGAAAACCATGAAATATTTTTTGACATTTATTTCAGAGAATAGGCAGGGGTCGTAAATCTTGGCTTATCTCACCCTGTAGTTCTTAGCCCCATCGTGTCCAAACCACGACCCCATTCGACATACTTCCTCGAAGACAATGTCAAAGCGATGCCTCCTACCCTGGCGTTACATACCAAAACTCATAAATTTTTAGCTTTTTGGACACATTTCTATTAATTTAACATTATAACTACAATTTTTTTCTATTCCACCATGTTTTACTGTTATAGGTAACCCTAATTCATACCTGTGCCTGTGCTTTAGTAACATTGCTTAACTGTAAACTTACAACCTATAATTCCTAATTTAGTATGGTACCGAGATAAAAAAAACATTACAGAATAAAGTGAAACAAGACTCCTATATATTTATTAGTATGGCTTAAAACGATGATGTTTCTCAACATGCGGTCAATCAAGCTATCGATCTGTGTACAGGTTTTAATCTTTCAAGCTGTAAGTTGACCCGACCGGATCCGATTTCATCCTTCGTCATCACTCTGAGATTAGACAAATATCCTGCTGACAAATTCAATTGTCCATTTTAAAGTATATAAGATATTCGAACGGCTTGCTACATAGATTAACTTTGATTAGCTTCAGATTTCAGATGGACACAAACTGACCTTGATAAGTTCGTAAACACCACACATTCGCATGGCTTTGAAACAATATGGCATAAGACATTACAACTGTCTTAAAGGAAATCGGATAACTGTATTTCTTAAAATCTTGTTGAAATTTAATGAAATAGGCACAGGATTATTGGAAATAAACACCTAGGTCTGTTATCACACAGCAGGTGAGATAACACTTCTAAAAACAACTGGTTATCACGCTAAAAATATATTTCGTATTAACGACAAATGTAGATCATTTTTGCTCTATATAGAAGACAACAATACGTAGTGCGCAATGAGATAAATTGTCAGGACGGTAGCATGCATCAGGATCAGATTCTTCCCCCAATGAAATGTGAGTTGAATTCGGGCGGCGCTAGTCTCCAGCTGGAACTGGGGATGCAAACAGGGAACAGACTGAATAATGGTGGGACAACATTAGGCCTATCGTCAATATCTCAGCAGAATTTTTTTTGAGAAATCCTTTTCATTTTGGTGCATTCTGGCACATATTTGAAGCAAAAACATATAAAAATCATGTATTATAATTTCTCGGAAGTCAAATCCCTCCTCCCCAAATCCTATACCCCCACTGACGACGCCGTTGAAGCCTCCTTAACTTAGTCTTGTTCTTACCTATCTATCAGCCTTTCATCGTAATGTTCAACTAGGCTATAGCTGTTCATTTGACACGATTTGATCAGCAAACAAATACAACCAGGGCTTGCCAGGCAAGGTAACATACGCCCACTGACATCTGTCAGAATTGATAATATCTCACTTAAAGATAATACAAATTTCATTACTCAAAAAAGTTCATTGAATTCCAATGATTACACCAAGTTTCATCAAAAAAGGTTGAAAAATGTAACTTTTTTTGTGCTTACAAACAAATTTTGATACATTTTTAAATAGTCAAAGGCAATAACTGGAAAACCTTTCATCGAAAATGTGTCAAGTTAGAACTTGATCGAGATCTCATCAATTCCAATGATCACATCAAGTTTCATAAAAATCGATTGAAAACTGTAGCTTTTATTGTGCTCACAAACAAATTTTGAAGCGTTTTTACAAATTCAAGTGCAATAACAAATAAACCGTTCATGTAAAGTATGTCAAGTTCGACCTTGACCAAGATCTTATTAATCTAAAGAATGACACCAAGTCTCACCACAATCAGATGAAAACTGTAGTTTTTCCAAAGTCAAGGGTGATAATTCAAAATCCGTTCAACGAAAATAAGTCAAATCAGAAGAAAACTGTAGTCTCTAGGTGCTAGAGTGCTCACAAACAAATTCTAAAGCGTTTTTACAAAGTAAAGGGCAATAACTTAAAAACCGTTCATGAAAATATGTCAAATTTGAACTTGACTGAGAACTTATCAATCTTAAGGATCACACCAAATCAGATGAAATCTGTAGTCTCTAAAGCGTTCACAAACAAATTTTGACGCGTTTTTACAAAGTCATGGGCAATAACTCAATAACCATTCATCGAAAATACATCAAATTCGAACTTGACCGAGATCTTATCAATCTACAGGATCACACCAAGTTACATCAAAATCAGATGAAAACTGAATCCTCTAGAGTGCTCACAAGAAATGTTGACGAAATACGGACCGACGGACATTGGTGACGACAATATACGACCACATTTATCATTTGGGCGTATAACAAAACGTTAACGCTTGACAAATTGCTTCAGTAATTGGTTTATGTTTTATACAAATTCATATTCTGTAGTAATAGTATCCATATTCTGTAGTAATAGTATCCATATTCTGTAGTAATAGTATCCATATTTTGTAGTAGTTATCACTATACAGGTTTAATTGATAATTGAATTGCTTGGTTTCCCTATTTCAATCTTATGGCTTCTTTTTAGCCATTCACTTGTATGGGTTTTTTTTCTCTTTTACAGTACTAATAAAGGACAATAAACTTTTAGAAAAACATAGAGTGAAAAGCGAAACATATCATATCATTAAATTTGTAGTAAAAGATTAATATTAAAAGTTGATTCATGTATGGTCGTAAAATCATCCTAAGCAGCCTGGATAACTTTTAAGAAAGAATATCTCAATGCTCAATCTCACACTAAAGCTGTCTGGATCACTTTTCTAATTAAGCATATTTGACGTTTAGTTCAGTCGTCAATTCATTCTGATAAATCTCATTTTTAAGCCATGTGTATGATTTACCAGAATAAATATTTGAAGTAAAGTTCGACTACAATAGGGCCTACTATCTTTTTATACTCTCCGAAACATGGACGCGGAGCATGTTAGCCCTTTTTACCCTATTTGAGTGTCTCTGTTTTGTAGAATATTCTCGTTAATTTCCTGGTCGGTGAGTTCATTTACTTCTCTCTGCCAGTAACCCCTGGCTTAGCTGAATGATAGGGAACCATTGGGTAGGGCCTCATTTTAAATACATTATTAAGTACATCTTTTAAATATCGCATTGTTGTCTGTGGTGAGGGCCCACTATAGTTCAGCCACCGATGGTAACCGCCCATGAAGCTCCTGTGTCCGTAGCATCGGGATGAGCTCTTGTCAGTAAGTTGAATGAATACCATTTTATCGGAAATATATCAGGTCATGTGACATCAACACGACGACAATATTCCACTGTCAGAAACACTATTAAAGTGATAATATACGGTTCGGGCACAGCATTATCAGCATATATTGACATCAGATAGCAGAAACTTGTCAACATAACGCAATATCCTTTGACAAGAACGTATTATCGCTTGATATTTATCGTCATTATATATTGCTGAAGAAAGACCATCTGTATCCGACTTGGTATCAGTCTATTAACAAGAAAGTTTTTATTGAAAATGTATATTTACGGAATATTCTTATGATTTCATACAACAATGGTAAGTCATTTTTTATTTTTATTTCAAATTTTAATTTCCAAATCATGTGATTTTGGCAATTTCAAGTTATATGAAGGCTATTTGACGATTGGATAAACATTAAATATCAATGAACATTGTAAGCTATGAGAATCTAAGAAAGTGATGCGAGTTGACAATATGAAATAAACTTGATTTAATGATTTGACAATTCTACATACAAACATCATTATTATTGTGGAATCTCTGAAAGAGATAATGATTGGACAATTCTATATACAAACATCATTATTACTGTAGAATCTCTGAAAGAGATAACGATTTGACTATTCTAAATACCAAACATCATTATTATTGTGGAATCTCTGAAAGAGATAATGATTTGACTATTCTAAATACCAAATATCATTATCATTGTGGAATCTCTGAAAGAGATAATGATTTGACTATTCTAAATACCAAACATCATTATCATTGTGGAATCTCTGAAAGAGATAATGATTTGACTATTCTAAATACCAAACATCATTATCATTGTGGAATCTCTGAAACAGATAATGATTTGACTATTCTAAATACCAAACATCATTATTATTGTGGAATCTCTGAAAGAGATAATGATTTGACTATTCTAAATACCAAACATCATTATCATTGTGGAATCTCTGAAAGAGATAATGATTTGACTATTCTAAATACCAAACATCATTATTATTGTAAAATCTCTGAAAGAGATAATGATTTGACTATTCTAAATACCAAACATCATTATTATTGTGGAATCTCTGAAAGAAATAATGATTGACTATTTTAATATCAATATTATTATGGAATTTCATAAAGTGATACCAGTTGACAATCATAAATACAGTAGTTCAAACGCTGATAATTATGAATATCTACAAATGGATTTCGACAAATTTCGACAGAGTGTTGTGAACACAATTACTGATAAGCAGCTTAAAGGGCCATTCTGTTTTTTTGAAAAAAGTTTCCAACAAATCGCAAATGCTACCTGAGAGTATTTTTAAAGCATGCTTATTGTATCTCTATATCTTCTTGATCAAACTGAATTTGGTTTTAAAGGGTTAATTACAAACAGGGAGTAGTTATTGTTAATTAAGCAATTTGACCTAGTTTTGGTGTGTGCCCTTTAAGTGGCTCAATATTTCTGGCTGAATCCTTTTAAATACACAAGAGGGACATTTCTCTACAATTAGGCGTTTATTTTACTCAAATCCGTTCAGTAGTTTCCTATCAGCGTCCAAAAAACATTACACACTTAAAAACCTTACGTAAGGTTTTTAAAAATTTTAGCATGTTTTTAGCGTTTAAAAATTAATGGCTGGATTTTTTTAGTTAAAACTTTCAGATATATTAAAGGGCACATAGTTACAGATTTTGGTGTAAAGTTTTCACAGATTTAAGCAAAATAAATTTTTGACTTAAAAAAAATTCAGACTGTCCCTTTAACCGAAAAGTCAAAGAAGAAAAATTTTCACTCTTTTACAAAGTTTTTAATAATGGAAATATTTCATATTGTCCCTATAAAAAAAGAAATTGTGACTTTATCCTTTCTCCCTTTGTTCAATAAAAATGAGTTTGTGTTCAGTTTTATTTTCCATTAATATAATTGTTTGATGAACTTCAGTTTCTTTTTGAATTCTGCAACCATTTTCTTTTTTATTCAACAGTAAATAACGATTTTAAAGGAATTGTTAAGAGGTATTCTAAACATTGTATGTGTTGGGGACACTAATATAGCATCAATTTGCGCTATTCCAATGTCCATTCTGACGTCTGTGGTCCTTGCAATTCCACTAAAACTAACGTGTTTTATGACATCACTGACGGTGATCTGCATATATCAATAGTAGCCTATAGTTTCCGATAGATAACTGTCAGTGACGGCATAAAACACGTTAGTTTTAATGGAATTGCGAGAACTACAGACGTCAGAATTGACATTAGAATGGAGTAAATTGATGCTACCAGTGTTCCCGATACACATACAAAGTTTAGAAAACCTCTTTACAATCCCTTTAACATAAACTTCTAGCAAACATAATATACTGTAAGTCCGTGGTTCTCACCGATTTTTTCCCGCGACCCCATTTCCACCATTGAGCGTCTTGTTGCGACCCCATGCCAAACCCTTTTAGTCACAAAGCAACCATTTACCTATAATTTAATCTAAAATATATATATTAGTACCATTAATAAAGTATTATGCCAGCATCATTATAATAAAGAAACCAAGTACTGACGATCCGAATCGCAAAACGAAACTCGAAATCCAAAAGGACATTTTGACGAAACATAGTTAACAGCTTATGTTTTGAAAGTCTGGAAACTTCGGAATTTATTATGAAATTCCTTGCACTATGCGCTCATAGCGAGGTTCGTACGTGGTAAGAGAACATACCAGTCACACAAATGATTGTCCGTAATACGGGACCGATACTTTTGTTTTTATCTGTATCATGTGTGAGAAGCCAGCTTCGCACACGTAGGTTGTGCCGAACCGGACAAGAGTTTTGTGGGCATCTTGGGTAAGGTTTGGGTTTCTAATTGCTTATCTGTAGGCCTATTCTTTGATAGTAAAAAACGATCCATGATCATTAACCGTTTAGAAAGAATCTAACAATCTTATAGTTAGGATCTATAATTAATAATGTGACCCCGTGTGATAATCATGCTGCAAAGAATATTTCTTGCACGAAGTTGTAATTCGTAACTTTCGTAAACAATATCATAGACAATAGTTTTCATAGAAAACAAAATAGAAAATCTAGGTAGATAGTATATAGCCACTGATTCAAGGCAGTGCTAGGGAATAATAGATTGAAAAAAAACCAATCAGGAAATTGACCCCGCGACCCCAGCGACCCCAAGTCGGTCTCGCGACCCCACCATTTCGTCTCTGCGACCCCACTTGGGGTCGCGACCCCGCATTTGAGAACCACGGCGTAAGTGTAAAAACACTCGTACTGCTGCTTTAAAAAGATTGTAAATAGTGTTCTGAACTTTGTGTAAGTATCGGGGACATTCCTTTTTTCAATAAGACGCCTGCGGATCCAGGAAATTAATTTAACGAAACATCCGCAAAATCTACTTGAACCACAACGTCTGATTTTTAAAAAAGGAGAGGAGATTCAAATTGAAGATGCTATAAATTGTCCTCGATAAACATTAATTTAGTTTTGTTATAAAACTGTTTAACAATCCCTTAAAATGTTAAATAATATCACGTTGTCTACACGACATGGCTAACCATATATACAATAATTCCTAGTTTCATATCTGAATGCATTTCTAAAGACTATTATCTTTGAATCTTTAAAATTTTCTTTTGAATAGAAAAAAAAAAAAAAATTATAACAAGACAAAAACAAAATCACATGAAATGAGATCTTGTTTTATGTAAGTTTTGGTAGTACAAACATAGACAAAATAAGAATTAAGTTTCCTTTGTAGTTAGTTGATAAAAGAACATAATAATCACCTTAGATACGTATATAGATTGAGAATCAGACAAAAACAACATATCAAAGTATATATCGGGTGTCTAAAAAAAAATGTGAAAGTCATCGAATGAAAATTCTACAAGTACTGCATCGAACAAAATAGCATGTCAAAAAATTTAATATCACCCGATACGTTTTTTCTGGGACACCCGATATATATATATTTATATATAGGCTATAGTATTTTCGTAAATATTGAAATAGTAGAAATACATCGAATTTGAAACGTATTTTCCATCTATAAAGAATACTACCTCTTAGAATGATAAAAAAAAAAGCAAAATTCTAAAACTTTATTTTTAGGAAACTTGTCTGGTGTCATAACTATAACAACAGATTACCTGTTAATCTGATAAATTCAGAAAACTACATTATATATTATAATAACTGCTAGATATAAAAAAAAACTTAAAGCATTTTTCAATAATAACCTGTAATCTTATGGAAGCTTACTTAGTTTTTTGTCTTATTTGGTTCTGTTTTTATACTTTGGACACCGTTGATGAATATATACTATTATTGACCAAGTTTGAGAACTAAAATGTTTCGCTCATTGTAATGTAAGAGGAGGTATCGCTTGGAACCAGAATTTTTTTTTTAAAGACTTCATACGATTGTTACATGCCTTTTTTACCATTATACCTTTCTAATTCTGTGAAAAGAATAAAAAAACAACCCGAGACTTGGCGGCAATCCCTAAATGACAACATTGTAAACTTGTATGACGTTATCAAAATTTTCACAATTAGACAATTATAATTATATAAAAGTCCTTCTCAAATGGTGACCCGTGGGCAAAATACGACCCGCGACGCCCCCAAAAGTGGCTCGAAGACATACCTACAAAGAAATAAAAATAATAATAATAATAAAATATTATTCAATGTTTTTTGATGCATAATTAGTGCAAAATCTGTGTAAAATCGTAGAACCGCTAAAACGCATCGCTAGCAAAGCTCCTTTTGGCCTTGAAATCAATTACAAAATGCATTTGGCTCAAATTAATTGAGAAGGTCTGCTATATAACATCAAGGCCAGCTGTCGAATCCAATAAGAATGGACCAATGGTTTCAATTCAATATTTGTTTCGCACCTTAAAATGGAAATGATTTCCGCCTAACGCTATTAGGCTATAGCGATTATAAAACCTGAAAAGTAGCAATAACATTTTTAACTAAATACAACACCCTTTTTAGAAGAAAGGAAGAGAAAGAAGAGAAGGGATTAAAGGGCAACAATCGGTATTTCGGGAATTGTTTTAAATCTTTAACGTATAGTACATATCCCTTTGAGATTTTATTATTGAAGAACCGTGTATGAACTTTTTGACCCCAATCTTACTGTAATATCCGGTTCACCTCCAGTCTTTCTGTACCTGAATGGAGGACTGACAGTAAGACTTCCGATTGCCAATAACACTTTTGATCTCTGTCATCTTGAATCCTCGTGTAACATGAGTAGACATTAACTTTTACAACAGAGAAGAGTTTCGGTATCACATTTCTTACCTAATATAATTTACTGAAACTTCCGAGTGTTTCTGATTGAGCGTTTAGTGTCAACCATTCTCTAATCATGCAACATTCCATGCCTACGTCATTTCTGGTTTCAAGTTTTGCAAAGGCCGTTACATTACCTGTGCACCAACATCAGCTGAATACTCACCGTTAGCCCAATAAGATGCAGTAAGATATGAAACTCAAATGTTTCAATTCATTAGTCTAGTAAGGTAAATAGAACAGAAGGACTTTTTTCATTAGCCCAATAAGACACAAAATCTTTTTCATCAATTCATAAAATTATAAAAACTGTCTGTGTGCGAAATATGAAAACAAAAATCTTAGCAGCACAGTTTGACGAGCTCAGTCGCAATATTACGGAGTCTTTATGATCCTTACTACCGAACACACGAACATATTTCTTATCATCAGTTATCGCAGAGATTTATGTTCGTTTATTTGGATCAAAACAGTCATCCAAGCTCTCTCCCATTAGGCTACCTCCACTAAAAAAAAGTCTTTACAACTTATGGGCTAACCGTTTCCAATCTTCCCGACCAAAATCCCCTGTATAACGTTTTTCAAAAAAATTGTTTTGAAATAACGACAAAACGGATTGGTTCCCGCGACCTAAAAAATAAGCCAGATCCAATCAACAACCATAAATCTATCTGCCTTGCGGCGTTTCGATATTAGCCTATTTTTAATGAAACTCGTTAAGGCGATTTAAAATAAGCTTGAACTTTTGAAGTAATGTTTCGTTTCGTGGTAACTTAAAAAATCAACTCTTTACTCTAGATAGGCTACTTTGTTTCGTTTTTTTTCAATGGGTTACTTAAGTAATTCTGATTAAAAATAATTTCCAGAGATTTTTTTTGTTGTATATTGTAGCTCTATGACATTTTGTTTCTTTTGTGTCTTTGGATTCTGATAAAAAAAAAATATCTTTAGTTTATTTCGTATATGGAAAATTTCCTTCAGTCTATGTGTTAACAACATGCTTTCATATAAAAAATTAAGGTTGCAAGTCAATTACCAAGAACGAATATCTCCCAATGCTACTTAAGTTCTTTCTTATTAGAGCTTTTGGTTGGTTGAAATCGTGAACACACTTATTTTTCAAATTTTGTTAGATCAAAAAGGGAGTTTATTAACTTCAAAAGAATATTGTCCACTGAATATGACCTTTTTTGAATCGTAATCGACCCAGACGTCAATTTTTTTTTATTGTGAACAAACTGAATTATCATTTACTATTTCAGGAAATGTAAAGAAGAGGTGTTGACGGTGAAAACAACAATTTAATGGAAGGAATAACATTTGAAGTTAAGGTAAGATCAAATTATTTATCAAGTTTCGCAGACAGAAATCAGAATCTGAAACTAATTGAGGGTTACTTTGACAGATGTCGGATTGTCGGTCAGCTATCATCAGACCCACAAAAAATAAAAAATAAAACTATGAAATATATAGAGTTTTCTTAAAAAAATATTAGCTTTGTTCTATTTATCAACCATATAGTAGAAATGAAATTAAATGACCAAAAATTGTTCCCTCGACCATGTAGTTCAATTTTTAATTTGGAAATTGCACTTTACTGACCTACGCCTCTCATATTTCCCAGTAGAGTACCGTACATTTTATTGACCTGTGTATTCCATATTGCCCAGTTGGGTGCATTTTTCAAAACTTCTATTTATAACGTTTGAGCCATAACATATTACTTATATAATATACATTATAACAATATTGTTTTAGTGTCTTGTCGTGAATTATAAAGAGACAATATTATTTGTGTGAATAAGTCAAATTTTGTCGTAGAAACATGGAACTGAGAGCAAGCCATATTCACCAAAATTGCTTCCAAAAAAAAATAGCTTACATGAATCTTAGAACGAAGAAACAGGAAAATTAACTGTTTTGAGAGTAGGCCTATTTCAAAATATCGGTCCAGGATCGGAAAATGGAAAATTAATTACTCTTTTGGCCTAATTAGCTTGCTCGGAATTAAATCTGATTTCGTTTCTGGTAGTTTTTGGTTGTTTCTGGTCGGTTCATGTGTTAGTAAGCACGTCATTCACTTCAATTATGACGACAGCAGAATATTTGAGAACATACATTGAATGTTTATACCAGGAATTAATGTAAATTATACAGTTTGGTTTCAAATATTTCAGTCATCTGAGATACAAATATACAAACAGGAATGAAAAAATTCAAATATACATACACAATTCAGCATCCAATGAAATAGGTAAAAATAACTGTACTTGAAGTGAAATTATGGATCTGATCTGACTTCCTATTTAATACATGACTGGATGTTTAGTATACTGAACTCTTTTTTACTATTTAATTAGTTAATGAGTTGTGTGGACTTAATAAGCCCAAGATAAAAATGCTAAGAAGATATTAGGCACAGGTCGTTACAAAGAGGTGAACTAAGCTGAACATAATAGTGAGTAGGGTCAGCTATTGAATAGTAGTAAAATCTAATTAACATAATAGATCAATACCACTAATCAATAATAAAGTTTACTGTTGAACTGACATTTAAATATTTCATAAAATAATAAAACCAATCACGAACGATCCCAATCGTAAAACAAATCTCAAAATCCATGAACACATTGGCAATATATAGCAGCTAATGAACTTTTCATTTGAGGAAGTATGTCAATAAATGAGTAAATATTTCATAATGAAAAGTGGTATCAGGTGTCTAGAAGAGTTAGCATACCCTGCTTGGCGCCCCACCCGCCACCACTGCCTAATGATAAGATTTAATTACTCTCTCTATTGTTCTCACTGATTATGTTAGGGAAACTTTCTTTTAAATAAAACACTACCAACAGATTCAATCATAATTTTAAAAAGTGGTTGAAATTTAGACTTGACAGTTAGGAGAGTAAATATTTAAATTGCTATAGATAGCTGAAATATAGCTCTATAATATCAGCTGGTAAAGTTAATATTTAAATGACTATACAGATAGCTGAAATTGAGTTCTATCACCTGGTAAAGTAAATATTTAGATAACTATATAGATAGCTGAAATTGAGCTCTATCAGTTGGTAAAGTAAATATTTAAATGGCTATAGATAGCTGAAATTGAGCTCTATCAGCTGGTAAAGTCAATATTTAAATGGCTATAGATAGCTGAAATTGAGCTCTATCAGCTAGTAAAGTCAATATTTAAATGGCTATAGATAGCTGAAATTGAGCTCTATAATCAGCCAGTAAAGTCAATATTTAAATGGCTATAGATAGCTGAAATTGAGCTCTATCAGCTGGTAAAGTCAATATTTAAATGGCTATAGATAGCTGAAATTGAGCTCTATCAGCTGGTAAAGTCAATATTTAAATGGCTATAGATAGCTGAAATTGAGTTCTATCAGCTGGTAAAGTCAATATTTAAATGGCTATAGATAGCTGAAATTGAGCTCTATAATCAGCCAGTAAAGTCAATATTTAAATGGCTATAGATAGCTGAAATTGAGCTCTATCAGCTGGTAAAGTAAATATTTAAATGGCTATAGATAGCTGAAATTGAGCTCTATCAGCTGGTAAAGTCAATATTTAAATGGCTATAGATAGCTGAAATTGAGTTCTATCAGCTGGTAAAGTCAATATTTAAATGGCTATAGATAGCTGAAATTGAGCTCTATAATCAGCCAGTAAAGTCAATATTTAAATGGCTATAGATAGCTGAAATTGAGCTCTATCAGCTGGTAAAGTAAATATTTAAATGGCTATAGATAGCTGAAATTGAGCTCTATCAGCTGGTAAAGTCAATATTTAAATGGCTATAGATAGCTGAAATTGAGTTCTATCAGCTGGTAAAGTCAATATTTAAATGGCTATAGATAGCTGAAATTGAGCTCTATCAGCTAGTAAAGTCAATATTTAAATGGCTATAGATAGCTGAAATTGAGCTCTATCAGCTAGTAAAGTCAATATTTAAATGGCTATAGATAGCTGACATTGAGCTCTATCAGCTAGTAAAGTCAATATTTAAATGGCTATAGATAGCTGAAATTGAG
This sequence comes from Lottia scabra, assembly GCA_029955415.1. Taxonomy (NCBI): domain Eukaryota; kingdom Metazoa; phylum Mollusca; class Gastropoda; family Lottiidae; genus Lottia; species Lottia scabra. Next base: position 4,200,430 of record JARJEI010000015.1, read on the forward strand.
CTCTATCAGCTAGTAAAGTCAATATTTAAATGGCTATAGATAGCTGAAATTGAGCTCTATCAGCTAGTAAAGTCAATATTTAAATGGCTATAGATAGCTGAAATTGAGCTCTATCAGCCAGTAAAGTCAATATTTAAATGGCTATAGATAGCTGATATTGAGCTCTATCAGCTAGTAAAGTCAATGTTTAAATGGCTATAGATAGCTCAAATTGAAAGTGCACTTTTAGTTCGTAGTGTAATAAAAAAAACCTTGGTAAATTATTTTTTACTTTGACCAGCAAACGACCTAACAGCAACTACTTAAAATATAAATCTTCTATGTTGTCAAGTTCATACACAATTATTGTCTAAAAACTCACATTCATGATTTCAAAAGATTATTTTCTAAGACAATTCATTATCACTTTAAGTCCAATTTTTCATCATATAATAGCTATTTAGGCTATAAATTTTCTATTGTTAAGGTAGAATAATTGTTAACATTATCTCAAAGGGGCGATAAACACTATTTTTATTTTTAAAAACGATGTAAATTATCCGTGAAAATATCAAACAGGATTTATTTTTAGTTTTAGAAAAGGAGTGTATTTTAAGTAAGCAGTTAATCTTAGTTCGGTTTTTGTCCTCGAAAAGATTTGATGTTTTAAATTGAAACTTCTTGAATACAATGTAGACATATTTCTCCTATAATAGGGCTTAGAGAATTGTGGTCTCTTGTTTCACGAATTTGAGCTCTTTAAAGCGATAACACCTCTTAAAGTTCTCAAACTTGGCAATAAGAGTTTATTTTCATCAAAGGTGTCTACAATATATACATAACTATAGCCTGTAGTAAAAGGTTGATACGATAGCCTTATAAGGAATCATAGGCGTACGGGAGGTTTTGAAACTGGGGGTGCGGAAGAGATTTGTGCCCGAATCTCGGACTCTGCCCGAATTCTACTGAACGCGGAGCCAAGCCCGACTACGAGAAGCGCTGAAGGCGCGAGCTCGCTGCAGGGGGCGGGAGGTCCTCCCCCAAAAAATTTTGAAAATCTACATTCAATCTGTTGCATTCTGACTTCTGAGACATAATTGGGGGTTGATTATTGGACGAGAGGGATGAGAAAAAAAACATGAAATATGCTCACAATGTCGGAATTCATGCACAAAAGTGATCATGAAGGGTTACTAATTTGATAAATATCACCAGCCCACAAGGCTTCCACACGAATATCTCGATATTCGGGTATTTTGCTTCAATAGAATCTAGGGATTCGGGCAGGAATCGGTTCCCGGCAATATTAGTGGGTATTTTTCTAAAAAAAAACCAAGAAGACTCGGGAACTTTCAGTGCCCGAATATGTCTAGAATTTTGCCCGAATATGATCGAGCCTAAAATTTTGGGGGGGGGGGGGGGGGGGGCGGTCGTCCCCCCCCCCCTGCTCCCCCCTCCCGTACGCCTATGTATAAGGTAGTTAGACATAAAATACAATTTCATTTCAAAAGTCCAATAGGGTTATAGGGCAAACATTCTCAATTAATTTTTGTAAAGGGCCAAATGCATTTTATGAAAAGAACATAAGGGCCAAATAAAGCTTGGCTAGAGTGGAAAGCAGAGTGTTTTAGTTGAAGGGGTCACAATTGGAGGGGCCATTCTCAGGAACGTCGCGGGCCACCATTTGAGAAGGTATATATAGGACAATAGGAAATACAAGTACATTTAATTTCTTAAGCTTTATAAGGTTAATACTTTCCATTTTATCGTCCTTGTACATAACTGTAGAACTTATTATTATTCCACAGAACAATGGGACATAAAATTGCATTTTATTTCGACAACTTTTGGAAATTTAATGTCTGCTTCAACAATAAAAAATTTAACCCAGGGGATGCGAAATGTTAAATTAAATAGACGAATATTGTTTAGCTGTTTGTGACCGTTTGGGTATTTTTAAATTGAAATTTTAAAAAAGGCCAAAAAATGTCATTGCATATTTTTATACTCTACTTGATGGCATGCATCTTTTAGTATTTCACGCTCCACAGAAATTTTGGTTGATAAAAGATGACAGCCACTTTAAGAGCTCCTTTAATGATAATAATAATGTATGTTTCGGATTTATAACAATCATTAGGACTGTTAGAGTAAAATTCAATATTTGCATATTGGATACTTTAAGATTACGCGCTGTAGTTATACGTATATACGAGTTTAAGATATCTTTTTTTTCAAACTTTCTTCGTTGACATAGAAAGTATTCTGAAAGGTTTAAGGTGGATCAATCTAGTTAGTAAACACCAATCAAAAAAGTCTTTCAATCAGAGAAAAAATCACGTTGCGTCAATAAGCTAGACTGAGACTGTCTGAAGTGGCTTGAGAATGACGTTTAAGTGCTTTTAGATCATCATTTTTCTCTTGTAAACACCGATTTAATTGACATTGTTTAAAGGGGGGTTGTCTACAATCAGCAACGCCAAACAGTTATCACAAATCCAAACTTCAATTGTAGCTAGAACAAAGGCAACTACAATTTTTCACTCGACTGAATTCTGCGATTGACCAAAATTGTCCAGATGTCGTCGGTTGCTATATAGCTGCTAACAAAGCTATATATTGGGTGTCTCCCCCCCCCCCCCCCCAAAAATAAAAACGTCCTCAACTTTGACGCAAAGTATCTCAGCTGCTAATGAGCCGATCTCTTTCAAAATTTCTCAAGGATTTACTTCAACATGTCCTTGTCAGACCCTGAAAATGTGAAAGTAATCAAACAAAAATTGTATAAGTATTGTATTGTCCAAAAATTCAATATCAGAGCAAATTACATATTTGAATTTGTGTTCATCGTGCCTTCACCACATTAACCACCAATATCAAACATTTGGGGACGTTTTTTTTGGAAACACCTGATATATATATCTTATATAGGGTTTTGATTGCTTACAGTCACTCTGGAAAGTACCGCCAAGAAAAGTTGTTTATATACCTTTATTGACCAACGCTAAAAAAATTAAATGTATAAATGTATCTAGACTATCGCCCTTTAAGTAATCTTTCTGCGCCATATATAGATTGTCTAATCGGCCCATTACTAAAAATGATGTGAAATGTTTTCTGGGTGACATTCTTGTCTAAATATAACCAGCTAAAAATAACCCAACAAAAAGGAACATTCATATTTTGCAAGGATAAAAAATTGAAAATTCGGGTTGATTTCGCTGCATCTGAGGCCTTACCGAATAGAATTCTCTTGAATAAGGTTTGGTTCATTGCGCCCCCAAAAAGTTTTGAGATTATCTATTTGAACCATTTTTTGACAGCGCTCACCAGTTGAAGACTGTAAGTATAAGTGCACCCCGAAAAAAAGTTTGAAAATTAAAGTCCCTACATTAGCTGAGGTCTTTCTGGAAAGCTTTCTCTAAGGTTACTACGGTTCTGACTAATGGATCTGACGAATGTTATTTGAATCTCTGTTTCAGGGTAAGGTTGAAATCAGTTTGAATGATCAGAAGAAAGCTGTAACAGAGGAAAGATTCAAGTGTCTCCGGCAGATCGTCTATGGTGACAAAAAAACTCACATTGAAGGTAAGTTTATAACACAACACAATTATAAAATTCAACATTTTATTATTGGCATTAGGGAACTACACAAATGTAAAATTACATGAAAATAACAATAGGGCGGAGCCCCGATATGAGTGTGCGGGCGGAGCCCTGTAATGAGTAGATGGGCGGAGCCCTGTAAACGAGTTAACGGGCGGAGCCCTGTACAGCGGAGCTGTAAGTAAGATCACTGAACTATTGATAGGGCTTAGCAACATGGTGTTACCTTGAGACATGGTTAGCTAGCTAAATGAAACTGTTTCATCCAAAAAGATTAAAAGCTAGTCAAAACCATCGTTTAAACCTCGCCACAATACGTCAGTGATCCGTATGTTATGAAGAAATAATAATAAAGAGCGAAGCCCTGATGCAAATCTAAAAATAAAATGAACATTAATGATAAAATAAAATAACACACACCCCTGTGACTTTGGGGTTGAATAGTATTATTAAATGTAAGAATACTATAAGTTGCAGCAAATTAAGCAAATAAAACTAACGTAGTCCCCAAAAGTGTGTAACCAAAGAGCTCAATAGGTGGAAGGTGGGGAATGGAGGAGGTTTCTGGCTAAAAAATGTAACGAAGAAAATCTGCACGACTGCAGTCAATGGCGACTGATGAACTATGAAAGATCACGTGATACAGTAAAATACCGTAAATCATGTTATAAACTGCGCCTATATACATAAGCTTCAATTTATAACACAACACAATTATAAAATTCAACATTTTATTATTGGCATTAGGGAACTACACAAATGTAAAATTACATGAAAATAACAATAGGGCGGAGCCCCGATATGAGTGTGCGGGCGGAGCCCTGTAATGAGTAGATGGGCGGAGCCCTGTAAACGAGTTAACGGGCGGAGCCCTGTACAGCGGAGCTGTAAGTAAGATCACTGAACTATTGATAGGGCTTAGCAACATGGTGTTACCTTGAGACATGGTTAGCTAGCTAAATGAAACTGTTTCATCCAAAAAGATTAAAAGCTAGTCAAAACCATCGTTTAAACCTCGCCACAATACGTCAGTGATCCGTATGTTATGAAGAAATAATAATAAAGAGCGAAGCCCTGATGCAAATCTAAAAATAAAATGAACATTAATGATAAAATAAAATAACACACACCCCTGTGACTTTGGGGTTGAATAGTATTATTAAATGTAAGAATACTATAAGTTGCCAAAATAAGCAAATGAAAATCATTTGTGTAATCCCCAAAGTTAGAAAGAAATTAAAAACCTTAAATTGAGCTCAATGGATACACATATTACATATAAAATAAACAATTAATGAATAGAATTAATAGCAGCCTTGACAGCCTGTTCGTCAGGTCTTATATATTTCCTGTAACAATCTGAGGTCCAACGACCTAAAAATTTAACCATATGATCCTGCATATTAGATTTAGCAGCAGAAGTCGCTGCACCAATTCTAAAAGAATGCCCATTGTATAAATCTGAATCTAATCCTATATATTGTAATAAACATTTCAAATGATAAATAAAATTGGATCTGGAAACTGCTTGTCCATCATCCATCAAAAAAAGAGGTGCTAAAGTTGGAAATCTTTGATTACGTAAAACAAGATAATTAACTAAAGATTGAACAGGACAGAGATCTGTATCAGTCTGATATAAAGTTACACTAACTCCTTTATGAAAAGGATCAGTTTTTGAACTCTTAAGAAATAATTTAACCCAATTATCACCAAAAGACAAATCTGTAATACCTAAATTCTTATTAGGATCAAATCTCACAATGACAGTGAGTTCACCACATCTAAGAAATCCATAAAATGCAACAATAAACATAGACATAAATAAATTGTCAAGAAAAACATTGAAAAAACCTTTTTTAAGGACACAACAAATGCTGCATAAAATATCAAATGTAATAGGTAATCTGATCTTGGTAATGTTATTTTGCATTTTCTTAACTGCTTGTAAAGTAGTAAATATTCTGGGATTTCTATCATAAGACTGAAAGAAGTCTTCGTAACCAGCTTCTAAAAAGCAAAATCTGATACCATTTAAATAAACTTTGATACCATTTAAATAAACTTTGATAGTGTCATACTTGATCTGTAGTTGTGTACAATATGCTATAAAATAAACTAATAACTGTTGAGAAACCGGTGGTAAACTATTAGTATGCCACATGACTCCATATAGAACTAAAAACCGTTTATATAAATTAAATCCTGAGTTATAAACATTGCGTGTACTCAAAGCTATGGCATGGTGCCAAATAGAATCTACGACATAGTCGAGAATCCCCAAATGATCTGTTCTATCTTGGGGCATGTAACTGGGAGAGCATCTGCATGTGGGGCAGCCTCTCGAAACTTGTCTATCTGAAATCGAGATAAAGAATCAGCTAAAATGTTAGTCACACCAGGAACATGCTTACTATAAATAACAAAATTGTTGTGTACAGAACACATTATCAAAGTACGTAATAAGGATGCAATTGGTAAATTGGAAGAGCGTCCCTTCTTAATAATATAAACAACTGCTTCATTGTCGCAGTGGAACAAAATACGTTTCCCCTTCCAAGTCTGACCCCATAAAATACAAGCAGCTACAATAGGATATAATTCTAAGAAAGCAATAGATAATGGCTTATTATCGATTGATGGCAAATTAGAAGGCCACTTTTCAGCAAACCATTGTCCTTGACAATAACACCCAAAACCTATTGATGCAGATGCATCTGTATATAATTCCAGATCATAATTAGATGTGATAGTTTTATCATAAAAAATAGAGACCCCATTCCAATGAGAAAGGAACTGTAGCCACATTCTAAGATCTTCTTTGCAATTCTTATTTAAACGAAGAAAATGATTAAGGTCATTAACTGTGGTACTTAAATGTATTAAATAAGCAGTGAAAACTCTGCCTGGCAAAATTACTCTTGAAGCAAAGTTGAAATGTCCTAGTAATTGTAATAACTCTCTTTTTGTGCAAGATTTCTTTAACAGAAATGATTCTATGAATTGGTTAATGCGAGCTAACTTGTCCAATGGCAATCTACATTCCATTAGTTTAGTATCTAAAATAATACCTAAATATTGCAATTGTACAGTGGGACCCTCAGTTTTCTTTTGAGAAATGGGAACGCCTAGTCTTTGAAACAAAGTCATCAATAAAGCCATAGTTCTCTCACCCATGTCATTGGGTTTGTCTATAGTCAAGAAATCATCAAGTAAATGAAAAATAGTGTGGATTCCATAATTATTGACTGCAATCCAACAAATAGCTTGAGATAAAGTATCAAAAATACGAGGGCTTGATCTACTTCCAAAAGGGAGTCGAACAAAACAATAATAAAGCCCACGCCACTTAAAACAAAAGAGATGCCACTGACTAGGTTTAATAGGAATCTGTTTAAATGCATCTGATATGATTACGGCTGTATACCCGAAACATACTTATAGCATAGAATCACTAGTCAATCGATTATTGTTGATAACGGGCTGTATACCCGAAACATACTTATAGCATAGAATCACTAGTCAATCGATTATTGTTGATAACGGGTTGTATACCCGAAACATACTTATAGCATAGAATCACTAGTCAATCGATTATTGTTGATAACGGGTGTATACCCGAAACATACTTATAGCATAGAATCACTAGTCAATCGATTATTGTTGGTAACGGGTTGTATACCCGAAACATACTTATAGTATAGAATCACTAGTCAATCGATTATTGTTGATAACGGCTGTATACCCGAAACATACTTATAGCATAGAATCACTAGTCAATCGATTATTGTTGATAACGGGTTGTATACCCGAAACATACTTATAGCATAGAATCACTAGTCAGTCAATCGATCATTGTTGATAACGGGCTGTATACCCGAAACATACTTATAGCATAGAATTACTAGTCAATCGATCATTGTTGATAACGGCTGTATACCCGAAACATACTTATAGCATAGAATCACTAGTCTCTCGATCATTATTGATAACGGGCTGTATACCCGAAACATACTTATAGCATAGAATCACTAGTCAGTCAATCGATCATTGTTGATAACGGGCTGTATACCCGAAACATACTTATGACATAGAATCACTAGCCTCTCGATCTCTGTTGATTACGGGCTGTATACCCGAAACATACTTATAGCACGAAATCACTTGTCTTTCGATTTCTGTTGATAACGGCTGTATACCCGAAACATACGTCATTGTTCAAGGTTCAATTGCTCGTTAAAATATTTATCTTCTTTAAAACGTTTAGACAATTTACATTAAATATTTAAATTAACACAACAGAGGTCAAGTCATGGTCGGTTGACATCAGAACAATTGGATCAGAACAATATAAAGCAAAACTCCATTTCATTGTTATTGAGTTAGAATTCATATCTAGTGATTTGGTCGGAGGGGTTGACATGGAAAAAGCGTCTAGTCGTTTGGATGGGCCAATAAACTGAAGCCCTGTGTGCATGGTAATGATCCCATGACAGTTGAAAATCAAGGCTAAATCAAGAGAAGGCTAATACCGGTGACCTGGCAACATTTCCTCCATTGCTCACTGGCGTTTGTCCGTTCTCATTAGCCAAAGTGGAAAGTGGGACGTAAAACTCCATTTCATTGCATTTTTTAGAAATGATATTACCCCAACTTGTTAGTAATTCAAGCTATGTCTCTAGACATCAATAAAATCGTTCCTTTCTTTTTTTTTTTTTTTTTTTTTTTTTTTTCTTTTTTTTTGAATTATTTATTTGCAAATATATAAATACAGTTTACATATATACAGTACATTACAGAATGATACTATTTATAATACTTATATTCCTTATACACCTTCATTATGTTGTGTTTACACTTTTACATAAACCACGTTATTTACTTTATCAATCTATATGAATTTTCTTTTCTCCTTTTTCGGTCGGATGAATACTGGATACTGTTACGTCATCAATATTTCAAATTTCCGGTAGAAAGAAACCACGAGACGGGATTACTGGTGGGTACTTCCGGTAGAGTTAATCATCAAAACAACTAGTGTCAACTTCAGAATACTAATCCCATTGATTCTATCATCTGTTTCTGACATTGTGGTGCTAGCTTACATTGAATTGGTATGAATGGAATTGGATTGATACAACCACTTGGTTCTGACATTATAGTACTAGCATACATGGAATTGGTAGGCATGCAACTGGATTCATTCTCGTTTATGTTTAAAGAAACGGAAAACGAAGTACCTTCGGGGTTTTATTGTATACAACGTTTCAACAATTTACATTGTCATCATTATTGAAACACCACAAGTCGATTTGTCCAATGGGAATAAATAAACGTTCAATTTATAACACAACACAATTATAAAATTCAACATTTTATTATTGGCATTAGGGAACTACACAAATGTAAAATTACATGAAAATAACAATAGGGCGGAGCCCCGATATGAGTGTGCGGGCGGAGCCCTGTAATGAGTAGATGGGCGGAGCCCTGTAAACGAGTTAACGGGCGGAGCCCTGTACAGCGGAGCTGTAAGTAAGATCACTGAACTATTGATAGGGCTTAGCAACATGGTGTTACCTTGAGACATGGTTAGCTAGCTAAATGAAACCGTTTCATCCAAAAAGATTAAAAGCTAGTCAAAACCATCGTTTAAACCTCGCCACAATACGTCAGTGATCCGTATGTTATAAAGAAATAATAATAAAGAGCGAAGCCCTGATGCAAATCTAAAAATAAAACTAGAGCCGTACCAAAACGGCGCTGGGCAGTGCGTCATCCTGGAAATCTTTCATAAATCATAAGGCACTAAGTCTAAGGCAAATGGTTATGAAAATATGAACACTAGAAAAGTTAAATCTAGAGAGATTTTCTTATTTTAAGGAATTTTTTATAAACATTTCTAGTTTAATTACACCATGATAGCTTTAATAAATATTTATAATTATAATAGTAGTTCTCTCCCTTCAACTGTTTTGACGATAAATGTATGCGTTTAAAGTTAAAAATCGCAAATTTCAAATGGCAATAGAACCGGAAATAAGCATTGAACAACTAAATTGTACATACCATTGGATAGATCTAATCAAGGACAATAACCTTTCTTCAGGTAACAAGGTAAAAAAAAGTCAAGGTCAAGTCTTTGAAATTTTGGAAATTACTTAAAACATTATACTTAGAAATAACAAGAAAGCAATATCGAATATCAAAAATCAAATAGCGTATTTTTTATGACAATCGACTGAGCTGTCCAAAAATACTACAATCACGAAAATCGCTCATATCCCGGAGGCCCCATTTTGAGTTTTACAAAAGTTGGTCATATCAATATGGCGGCTGTTATATTACATCTGGGTCAGATTTTATTAATTAATAGTTCCTATAACACCATTTCTAATATATTGCCGACAAAAAATTTCAAATATCTTCAAAATTCCGGAAGTTGAAATTGAAATTTAAAAAGTGAATAACGTCAAAACCGGAAGTGATATCGAAATTTTGAAAACAGATTTGAGTTTGCAATCAAAACATCTATCTACCTGTATATTTTCAGAACGCTCAAAATAAAATTTGAAAAAAACACGCACAGTTACAATGGAACTTTGAACAAAATTTTCAAATTTTAAATCGCGCAATTTCAATAAACATATAGAGTATTATATATCTCTGGAAAGGGTACATTATGCACATTAAGAATATATAAGAATTTGTGACGTGTGTAAAATAGGTCACGTGACAGAGCTGTTTGAAGTTCAAAATCGCAAATTTCAAATGGCTATAGAACCGGAAGTAAATATCGGACAACCAAAATGGACATATCATTTGATAGATCTAGTCAAGGGCAATAACTTTTGTTCAGGTCACAAGGTCAAAAAAGGTCAAGGTCACGAGTTACAAGTCTTTGAAATTTTGGCACTTTCTTAAAACGTTATACCGGAAATGAGCAGAAAGCACAATCAATCATCAAAAATTGATTTGCGTATTTTTGGGGGCAGTCGACAGAACTGTCCAAAAATACTATAAATATGAATTCCGCCGATAACCCTGAGGCCCCATTTTGAGTTTTACAAAAGTTGCTCATATCAATATGGTGGCTTATCTGTTACTTCCGGGTCAAAATTTTTTAATTTGTTGTTTTTGCGTTATCATTTGAATCGTATTGAAGAAAAACATTTTCAAATAACTTCACAATTCCGGAAGTTGAAATTTTAACTTTACGAGCCAATAACGTCAAAACCGAAAGTGATATCGAAATTTTGAAAATTGTATTTTTTTAACAATCAAAAGGTCTATATGCTTGTTTATTTTCAAATTGATCGTAATGAAATTGTAGAAGTTGAAAAATTCATAAATTTCAAACCAAAAAAGTTAGCTTCAAAATTCAAAATTTGTAATGTCTTCAAGAAGCCGAATTGTAGCTTTTGGTTTTTGCAATTAAACACAAAAAATCCGATTAGAATTGAATTTAAAATAGAGTAAGAAAATCGAAAATTCTAAAATACACTTCTGTATCCTACGTCATTTCCGGTTGGATAAAAATGCGTCAAATTACATTTAAAAAATTTAGTTTTTCGAGTACAGAAAAGAAATCATATCAGTGTATATGTGGCATTTGCAGTTTTGGCTGTGTACTCTGACCAGAATTCGAAGAAAAAAAAAAAAAAAAAAAAAAAAACATTCTGAAAACAAAGCAGTGCGTTCGAAATCGAACGCACTGCAATGAACATTAATGATAAAATAAAATAACACACACCCCTGTGACTTTGGGGTTGAATAGTATTATTAAATGTTAGAATACTATAAGTTGCCAAAATAAGCAAATGAAAATCATTTGTGTAATCCCCAAAGTTAGAAAGAAATTAAAAACCTTAAATTGAGCTCAATGGATACACATATTACATATAAAATAAACAATTAATGAAGAGAATTAATAGCAGCCTTGACAGCCTGTTCGTCAGGTCTTATATATTTCCTGTAACAATCTGAGGTCCAACGACCTAAAAATTTAACCATATGATCCTGCATATTAGATTTAGCAGCAGAAGTCGCTGCACCAATTCTAAAAGAATGCCCATTGTATAAATCTGAATCTAATCCTATATATTGTAATAAACATTTCAAATGATAAATAAAATTGGATCTGGAAACCGCTTGTCCATCATCCATCAAAAAAAGAGGAGCTAAATTTGGAAATCTTTGATTACGTAAAACAAGATAATTAACTAAAGATTGAACAGGACAGAGATCTGTATCATTCTGATATAAAGTTACACTAACTCCTTTATGAAAAGGATCAGTTTTTGAACTCTTAAGAAATAATTTAACCCAATTATCACCAAAAGACAAATCTGTAATACCTAAATTCTTATTAGGATCAAATCTCACCATGACAGTGAGTTCACCACATCTAAGAAAACCATAAAATGCAACAATAAACATAGACATAAATAAATTGTCAAGAAAAACATTGAAAAAACCTTTTTTAAGGACACAACAAATGCTGCATAAAATATCAAATGTAATAGGTAATCTGATCTTGGTAATGTTATTTTGCATTTTCTTAACTGCTTGTAAAGTAGTAAATATTCTGGGATTTCTATCATAAGACTGAAAGAAGTCTTCGTAACCAGCTTCTAAAAAGCAAAATCTGATACCATTTAAATAAACTTTGATTGTGTCATACTTGATCTGTAGTTGTGTACAATATGCTATAAAATAAACTAATAACTGTTGAGAAACCGGTGGTAAACTATTAGTATGCCACATGACTCCATATAGAACTAAAAACCGTTTATATAAATTAAATCCTGAGTTATAAACATTGCGTGTACTCAAAGCTATGGCATGGTGCCAAATAGAATCTACGACATAGTCGAGAATCCCCAAATGATCTGTTCTATCTTGGGGCATGTAACTGGGAGAGCATCTGCATGTGGGGCAGCCTCTCGAAACTTGTCTATCTGAAATCGAGATAAAGAATCAGCTAAAATGTTAGTCACACCAGGAACATGCTTACTATAAATAACAAAATTGTTGTGTACAGAACACATTATCAAAGTACGTAATAAGGATGCAATTGGTAAATTGGAAGAGCGTCCCTTCTTAATAATATAAACAACTGCTTCATTGTCGCAGTGGAACAAAATACGTTTCCCCTTCCAAGTCTGACCCCATAAAATACAAGCAGCTACAATAGGATATAATTCTAAGAAAGCAATAGATAATGGCTTATTATCGATTGATGGCAAATTAGAAGGCCACTTTTCAGCAAACCATTGTCCTTGATAATAACACCCAAAACCTATTGATGCAGATGCATCTGGTAACGAAGAAAATCTGCACGACTGCAGTCAATGGCGACTGATGAACTATGAAAGATCACGTGATACAGTAAAATACCGTAAATCATGTTATAAACTGCGCCTATATACATAAGCTTCAATTTATAACACAACACAATTATAAAATTCAACATTTTATTATTGGCATTAGGGAACTACACAAATGTAAAATTACATGAAAATAACAATAGGGCGGAGCCCCGATATGAGTGTGCGGGCGGAGCCCTGTAATGAGTAGATGGGCGGAGCCCTGTAAACGAGTTAACGGGCGGAGCCCTGTACAGCGGAGCTGTAAGTAAGATCACTGAACTATTGATAGGGCTTAGCAACATGGTGTTACCTTGAGACATGGTTAGCTAGCTAAATGAAACTGTTTCATCCAAAAAGATTAAAAGCTAGTCAAAACCATCGTTTAAACCTCGCCACAATACGTCAGTGATCCGTATGTTATGAAGAAATAATAATAAAGAGCGAAGCCCTGATGCAAATCTAAAAATAAAATGAACATTAATGATAAAATAAAATAACACACACCCCTGTGACTTTGGGGTTGAATAGTATTATTAAATGTAAGAATACTATAAGTTGCAGCAAATTAAGCAAATAAAACTAACGTAGTCCCCAAAAGTGTGTAACCAAAGAGCTCAATAGGTGGAAGGTGGGGAATGGAGGAGGTTTCTGGCTAAAAAATGTAACGAAGAAAATCTGCACGACTGCAGTCAATGGCGACTGATGAACTATGAAAGATCACGTGATACAGTAAAATACCGTAAATCATGTTATAAACTGCGCCTATATACATAAGCTTCAATTTATAACACAACACAATTATAAAATTCAACATTTTATTATTGGCATTAGGGAACTACACAAATGTAAAATTACATGAAAATAACAATAGGGCGGAGCCCCGATATGAGTGTGCGGGCGGAGCCCTGTAATGAGTAGATGGGCGGAGCCCTGTAAACGAGTTAACGGGCGGAGCCCTGTACAGCGGAGCTGTAAGTAAGATCACTGAACTATTGATAGGGCTTAGCAACATGGTGTTACCTTGAGACATGGTTAGCTAGCTAAATGAAACTGTTTCATCCAAAAAGATTAAAAGCTAGTCAAAACCATCGTTTAAACCTCGCCACAATACGTCAGTGATCCGTATGTTATGAAGAAATAATAATAAAGAGCGAAGCCCTGATGCAAATCTAAAAATAAAATGAACATTAATGATAAAATAAAATAACACACACCCCTGTGACTTTGGGGTTGAATAGTATTATTAAATGTAAGAATACTATAAGTTGCCAAAATAAGCAAATGAAAATCATTTGTGTAATCCCCAAAGTTAGAAAGAAATTAAAAACCTTAAATTGAGCTCAATGGATACACATATTACATATAAAATAAACAATTAATGAATAGAATTAATAGCAGCCTTCACAGCCTGTTCGTCAGGTCTTATATATTTCCTGTAACAATCTGAGGTCCAACGACCTAAAAATTTAACCATATGATCCTGCATATTAGATTTAGCAGCAGAAGTCGCTGCACCAATTCTAAAAGAATGCCCATTGTATAAATCTGAATCTAATCCTATATATTGTAATAAACATTTCAAATGATAAATAAAATTGGATCTGGAAACTGCTTGTCCATCATCCATCAAAAAAAGAGGTGCTAAAGTTGGAAATCTTTGATTACGTAAAACAAGATAATTAACTAAAGATTGAACAGGACAGAGATCTGTATCAGTCTGATATAAAGTTACACTAACTCCTTTATGAAAAGGATCAGTTTTTGAACTCTTAAGAAATAATTTAACCCAATTATCACCAAAAGACAAATCTGTAATACCTAAATTCTTATTAGGATCAAATCTCACAATGACAGTGAGTTCACCACATCTAAGAAATCCATAAAATGCAACAATAAACATAGACATAAATAAATTGTCAAGAAAAACATTGAAAAAACCTTTTTTAAGGACACAACAAATGCTGCATAAAATATCAAATGTAATAGGTAATCTGATCTTGGTAATGTTATTTTGCATTTTCTTAACTGCTTGTAAAGTAGTAAATATTCTGGGATTTCTATCATAAGACTGAAAGAAGTCTTCGTAACCAGCTTCTAAAAAGCAAAATCTGATACCATTTAAATAAACTTTGATACCATTTAAATAAACTTTGATAGTGTCATACTTGATCTGTAGTTGTGTACAATATGCTATAAAATAAACTAATAACTGTTGAGAAACCGGTGGTAAACTATTAGTATGCCACATGACTCCATATAGAACTAAAAACCGTTTATATAAATTAAATCCTGAGTTATAAACATTGCGTGTACTCAAAGCTATGGCATGGTGCCAAATAGAATCTACGACATAGTCGAGAATCCCCAAATGATCTGTTCTATCTTGGGGCATGTAACTGGGAGAGCATCTGCATGTGGGGCAGCCTCTCGAAACTTGTCTATCTGAAATCGAGATAAAGAATCAGCTAAAATGTTAGTCACACCAGGAACATGCTTACTATAAATAACAAAATTGTTGTGTACAGAACACATTATCAAAGTACGTAATAAGGATGCAATTGGTAAATTGGAAGAGCGTCCCTTCTTAATAATATAAACAACTGCTTCATTGTCGCAGTGGAACAAAATACGTTTCCCCTTCCAAGTCTGACCCCATAAAATACAAGCAGCTACAATAGGATATAATTCTAAGAAAGCAATAGATAATGGCTTATTATCGATTGATGGCAAATTAGAAGGCCACTTTTCAGCAAACCATTGTCCTTGATAATAACACCCAAAACCTATTGATGCAGATGCATCTGTATATAATTCCAGATCATAATTAGATGTGATAGTTTTATCATAAAAAATAGAGACCCCATTCCAATGAGAAAGGAACTGTAGCCACATTCTAAGATCTTCTTTGCAATTCTTATTTAAACGAAGAAAATGATTAAGGTCATTAACTGTGGTACTTAAATGTATTAAATAAGCAGTGAAAACTCTGCCTGGCAAAATTACTCTTGAAGCAAAGTTGAAATGTCCTAGTAATTGTAATAACTCTCTTTTTGTGCAAGATTTCTTTAACAGAAATGATTCTATGAATTGGTTAATGCGAGCTAACTTGTCCAATGGCAATCTACATTCCATTAGTTTAGTATCTAAAATAATACCTAAATATTGCAATTGTACAGTGGGACCCTCAGTTTTCTTTTGAGAAATGGGAACGCCTAGTCTTTGAAACAAAGTCATCAATAAAGCCATAGTTCTCTCACCCATGTCATTGGGTTTGTCTATAGTCAAGAAATCATCAAGTAAATGAAAAATAGTGTGGATTCCATAATTATTGACTGCAATCCAACAAATAGCTTGAGATAAAGTATCAAAAATACGAGGGCTTGATCTACTTCCAAAAGGGAGTCGAACAAAACAATAATAAAGCCCACGCCACTTAAAACAAAAGAGATGCCACTGACTAGGTTTAATAGGAATCTGTTTAAATGCATCTGATATATCTGTCTTACAAAGAATTGAATTTGTGCCAAACTCTCTAATAACATTAATAGCATCATCAATTCTGACATACTGTAAAGAGCATAATTCTTTGTCAATTAAATCATTAATACTATCAACTTCTGCTTCATTATGTGGGGAAGATAGATCTAAAATCAAACGTTTCTTAAAAGAATACTTTCCTGTAACTAAACCTAAAGGACTTACTCTATAAACATGAAAAGGACAAACACTAAAAGGACCTTTAACAAAACCTTTTTGCACCTCAACATTTACTAAATCATCTATAATATCCGGTGACTCTCTAGCAGATTTTAAATTCCTACACTCATGCTGAATGACTGAATCTGATACATCCACTAAGGTATCAAAACCAAAGCGCAACCCATTGCACAAATAACTGACGAAATTCTGGTCAGGGTGATTAACTAATTCTAATTCTAAACGATCAACTTTAATTGGTGTAGAACAAACTGTGTCAAGATATACATCATGTCGAAAATTAGAAACCCCACCATCATTATAAATACCACGATTGGTATCAAAGCTATTGTCTAACTCGAATGTCAACTGTCAATCTGTTTTTGCTTTCTTATTATCATGATTAACACTATTAGACTTCCTTTTATGTGAATTATTGGTATCATCTGGACAATTCAAGGCAGTGTGTGATGATGTTAGACATATATTACAACAATGAACTCGTTTACAATTAGGAAAGGTACACTTGCCAGCATTATAATTATTACAAACAGGATTGCCCTGAAGGAATTTAATAGGTCTATCAATGTGTTCCGATAACGAAGAAAATCTGCACGACTGCAGTCAATGGCGACTGATGAACTATGAAAGATCACGTGATACAGTAAAATACCGTAAATCATGTTATAAACTGCGCCTATATACATAAGCTTCAAGTAAAACAAATTTGTCATAGAAAAGGGTGGGTTCGTTTTGCCGTATGCCCAACTTGCCGCATCGTGCCCAACTCCACAAAAACTAGGCAGGGTTAGGGTTAGGTTGGGTTTGGGTTGCTTAACCTACATAACCCTAACAAATGGTCATTCCGGATTTTTTCAGAAACGTTTTCGTTTTTGTGCAGTTGGGCACGATGCGGCAAGTTGGGCAATGTGGCAAAACGAACCCATCGATAGAAAAGCAGAACGCCATTCAGATTGTTGTTAATACGTCATTCCGTTTGTAAATTGTTTATACCATATAGACGTCTTATAATGACTAACGTGTTTTATGACGTCACTACCAGTGATCTAGATAGATATTAATAGTAGCTTCCGGTAGATCACTGGCAGTGACGTCATAAATGTGTGAGTTTTAGTGGAATTGCAAGAATCACAGACGTCGGAATGGCGCAAATTTATGCAATCAGTGTTCCCGATACACATACAAAGTTTAGAAAACCTCTTTACAATCCCTTTAACAAGCTTATCCAAATGTGTTGTATATACCATTATTCTGTACCTTATTGGACTGATGAAATGAAATGTGTTTTATATCCCACTATTCTGTACCTTATTGGACTGATGACATGAAATGTGTTTTATATCCCATTATTCTGTATCTTATTGGACTGATGACATGAAATGTGTTTTATATCCCAGTATTCTGTATCTTATTGGGCTGATGAAATGAAATGTGTTGTATATCCCATTATTCTGTATCTTATTGGGCTGATGAAATGAAACGTGTTTTATATCCCACTATTCTGTACCTTATTGGGCTGGTGAAAAGAAACGTGTTTTATATCCCACTATTCTGTACCTTATTGGACTGATGACATGAAATGTGTTTTATATCCCATTATTCTGTACCTTATTGGGCTGATGAAATGAAACGTGTTTTATATCCCATTATTCTGTATCTTATTGGGCTGATGAAATGAAATGTGTTTTATAAAAACTTTGAACTATAAAATGAAATGAAATGAATGGAGTTTTACGTCCTACTTTCTGCACCTATATGGGCTAATTGAGGACGGGCAAACGCCATGCAGGGAAATTTTGCCAGGACAGCGGCATTAGCCTGCTCTTATTTTTGATTTCCAACTGTCGAGGGATCTTTAACGTGCACAGCCAATAGCACACGGGGCCTCGGTTTATTGTCCCATCCGAACGACTAGACGCTTTTCCATGTCAGCCCCTTCGACCTGCATCACTGACAGGGGGAAACCGGGTTGAAAAATCCGAAGGTATCATCTCGACCCATGCCGGGATTGAACCCTGGACCTCCAAGTCAGCGAGCAAGCGTCTAACTCACTGAGCCACCGCGGCTCCCAAAACTTTGAACTATGAACTATCTTACCCAAAATACTGTTGAAATTTCAGGGCCACATTGTAATACAGTATGGGATGGTATAGCTTGTTGGCAAGCAGCTCGTCCTGGAGATATAGCTCAACAGCAATGTCCAGCATATATTCACGGCTTT
Organism: Lottia scabra; assembly: GCA_029955415.1. NCBI lineage: Eukaryota > Metazoa > Mollusca > Gastropoda > Lottiidae > Lottia > Lottia scabra. The sequence continues at coordinate 4,219,324 of JARJEI010000015.1, forward strand.
TATACCACAGGTCAGTATGCTTTTACAGTGCCTTACTTCCCCCCAGACCAGCGAGCAAATGTATAATCGCAGAGCAGACGCGTGTCCAGGGAAGGGTGGGGTGGGTCCAAGGAAGGGGTCCGGCCTCCTCTCCAATTGCTCACGTAGCTTCATCAAGAACGATGAAGACAAAAACACCCCATTTTTTTTTAATTTCTGATTTCAAAAACCTCCACTAGAAGCTCGGGCCTATGGCTGCCGCGGTTAGTAAAATCGTATTTTAGAACCCCTGGATTTTTCCTTCAAACGCCTCTGCGGAGTCCTCGTATTCTCTAATACTTGGACTGAAACACTGACTTTCAGAAAAGCGAGCAATCTATCTAATCGCATGGCCCTCATTTTCCCCATCAAAACAAATTTTGAAGCCTAAAGCCTATTAAAATCTAAAATCATTACACCCTTGACGATATCAATAAGCAAAGTTGTTTACGTCTATAAATTCTAATGTACTTTTAATTAATTGTAAACTTCAGCTAATTAAATAACAATCTATTATAAACGTTGAAATTTGAAGAAAATAAATATAAAGATTAAATTGATATTTTTAACTGGGAAATGACATTTGTACGCAACTCAATAAAGCCAATTTAACATTCCCAAAATTCTCGTTTCCCAAAGTTTATCCGTAAGAAATTGAACGTCAATTGACATCTATTGCAGCCTTGAACTGTAGACTGATATAAGATCAACAATCTTGCTTCAGTCAAAAAGCATTAGTAATCGGGTGCAGTCAACTAAATTAATCTGGCATATTGTTCCAAACGTCGCGACCTAATATAGAAAGGTGAAAATAATTGTCAACTACAGTAAAAGTAACACACAAATAAAACACTGGATCGAATTTAGTTATCAGTTGGAAGAGTTGAGTAATTTTGGTACCGTAGTATTAAAGTCAAACTTTTCTTAACACCTTTTTGCAATTGGTTAATGACAAATTAAATGAGGTAAAACGATAAAAAAATTTTTTTAACTGGAACTGTAGGTTCCTTAATTTCGAAATTTTGTATAGTCATCTAGATATCTACTTTACTAACTGATAAAGCTTAATTTCAGCTATCTGTATAGTCATCTAAATATTTACTTTACCAACTGATAAAGCTTAATTTCAGATATCTGCGTATAGTTATCTAAATATTTACTTTACCAGCTGATAGAGCTCAATTTCAGCTATCTATATAGTCATCTAAATATTTACTTTACCAACTGATAGAGCTCAATTTCAGCTAACTGTTTTACTATTTCAGTCCACAAACGTATCAACAAGATAAGTTTACAGTTTTATTGGAAAATTTAGACAAATCCTTTAAAAGTTTGCCCAATTTAATTCATTTTCTAAATGACATGGTCTTCATAATGAATTCCAATTAAAAAGTAGAGCGGAAGTGACTTAATGTAAAATTGATCTGAAATATCGACTCTGAATGGTTTAAGAAAGTAGAAAGTCAATAATGAGCCTACCATAAAGCTTTCATTTATAAATTAAAATATAGAGTACTTCCGACACTTTCACTGATGTCTGAAGTATTCACAGTCTAGATCAGCTCAATTAACGATGCTTAAAGGGATACAAACGTTTAATTATCGACATGACTAACTGAGAGATTTACTTCCGGCTATCTGTATCATCCTTCTTATAGTAATCTTCTACTTCAGTTTTAATCTCACGGTGACGGTGGATGGGATTAAAGGGATACACCCTTATAAATTTTCGTGTTGCTCACGTTTTTAGAAACTGTTCATCGAGCCATTTTAAGGATTTCGATCTCTTTCACAGTAGTATTGGCACCGGCCTTCTTGGTGTAATGCTGATAGAGGATGTTTAGGAGTTCTGTCAATTATGCAACTTGGCAACCAACAATTATTAAGCGAGTAGGCTTATTACGTACTAAGTTAGTTTAAAAATACTACTGATTAAATAGCTCCCAGACTCAGGCGCAGCTTTGTGCCGTGCATTTTGGTTTGGAGAGGGCTGTTCTAACGCATGCCCCCTGAACGACTGACTTTCGACCGACTCCGACTAGGTCTGACATCATCAGGCTGCTTACGACCCCCGGGACCGACTGGTTGCCTATACAGTATCGCCACCCAGACTGATGGGCCGGTCCGTTCAACTTTACCGGCGGCCAAACCGACATGGGCAGGCGGTATAGGTTATTGTTTATGCGGTATCGCCGTCCGGCCTGCGGCTTATCGGCTCAACTTTATCGACGACACCTTTTCAACCAACGGATATCAATAATCCCCTTATTGCTACGCCACTGAACTAAGATGATATGAGTCGACGAACTTTATCATTTGAACATTGTCAATGCCACAGACTAATTATGAAAGCATTAGTAAATTCTGAACACCTTTTCTCCAATTTTATACACTTCCTGTCAGCTAGCTGATTTCAACTTCCGTCAGAGACATGGGTTATAATTTCAAAGTCACTGACAGCCAAGAAAAAAATATTCCCTATTCACAGCTGAAGAATATAATTGTGGCCCTAGATTTAATCGTGGTGTCATTTGCTCTGAGACATACTGACATAGGTCGTTGGTCAGAAGAGAGACGTTGAGAAGTCAATCGAACTCCACAAAGACGTTCAATGAAGTTCTGTCTTTGCACCAACTATCTTTTCAAGATAAGCAGTTCAACACTCAGCCATTTCGAGGATCGATTTGAGCCTTGAATATATTTGTATAGCCTCCAGAAGTACTAGAACTGCACAAAAATCGCATAATCCCTCAATTACACACATTTATCTTTCATTTTCTGCTGTATTTGTCTATATAAGGCATAGTCTTACTAAACGACGAGTTGTATTTTTAACTTACGAACGCTCATAATTATGGCTACACAGAGATTTGAAGTGTAATATTTCGATGGAGAGTTGTGAACTTTATTATGGATTAGAATAGCTAAAAAAAAATCCAGGTTCTGAGACAAACATTTTATTGTTCGAACAGTTAGTGAACATATCGTTTTCAGAATAGAACGAATGCTTCTACGGGAACGGAAGGGGAGGACAATAATTAATATTGCCTGAAGATAGGTTCAAGTGACAGACAATCAACATGCCGTGATATAAGTACGGCTTCCAGGTTACTTCAATCTCCCGAAGCCACAGAACGTGACAGGCTTATTATGTCAATAACTGACTCTGTACTAGGACGACTGTCTACAAATTGACGCCGAAATAGATGGGTACATTACTAATGTTGCGGTGAATATTTTTACAAATCAACAAACTGACGCCGGAATGGATAGGTTACATGTTACTATTGTTGCGGTGAATTGTTTTACAAACCAACAAACTGACGCCAGAATGAACGGGTAAATTACTAATGCTGCGGTGAATGGTTCTACAAATCAACAAACTGACAATGTAATTAATGGCTACATGTTATTATTGTTACTATATTATTACAAACTCACAATGGAATATAGAATTATGTAGATCAGCATTTAAGTAAGACTTGACAAAATGACACTAACGAGGAAGTATTTTATGATTGAAATCAGTTAGAGAAATATGTTAAGAAACCCCGCAATTTGTAATTTAAGCTGAATGGTGGCGATCTAATGGCAACCATCACAGTAATTTCACCATGTCATTAAGTTTCTCGCCCACCCATTTTTATTTCTGTCAGTTAATTTTGAACTTTTGAAATACATTGAAATGTATAGATCTATGTCCAATATTTCCCTTTTGTCAATTTATTAATAACACTCTGATTTTTGTTAAATCGTAATATGTGCTAATATTATCTTAGTGAAATTTGGGAGTTGTTTCGCGGTAATTTTTCAAGATGGGAGTCATATAAATGGTCACGAAACACTTACAAAGATGGATAAATTCCAATCTATAGAAAGACTAGAAAATCAGAATGGTGTAAATAGAAGCTATAAGTGTCTCTGATATACATACAAAGACTAGAAAATCAGAATGGTGTAAATATAAGATATAAGTGTCTCTGATATACATACAAAGACTAGAAAATCAGAATGGTGTAAATAGAAGCTATAAGTGTCTCTGATATACATACAAAGACTAGAAAATCAGAATGGTGTAAATATAAGATATAAGTGTCTCTGATACACATACAAAGACTAGAAAATCAGAATGGTGTAAATAGAAGCTACAAGTGTCTCTGATATACATACAAAGACTAGAAAATCAGAATGGTGTAAATATAAGATATAAGTGTCTCTGATACACATACAAAGACTAGAAAATCACAAATAGAAGCTATAAGTGTCTCTGATACACATACAAAGACTAGAAAATCAGAATGGTGTAAATAGAAGCTATAAGTGTCTCTGATACACATACAAAGACTAGAAAATCAGAATGGTGTAAATAGAAGCTATAAGTGTCTCTGATACACATACAAAGACTAGAAAATCAGAATGGTGTAAATAGAAGCTATAAGTGTCTCTGATACACATACAAAGACTAGAAAATCAGAATGGTGTAAATAGAAGCTATAAGTGTCTCTGATATACATACAAAGACTAGAAAATCAGAATGGTGTAAATAGAAGCTATAAGTGTACCTGATATACATACAAAGACTAGAAAATCAGAATGATGTAAATAGAAGCTATAAGTGTACCTGATACACATACAAAGACTAGAAAATCAGAATGCAACTCTTTAATATATTTAAGGATTGTATAAAACAAACTTATATCTTTTAAGATGAAAGCATTTTCATAACAAGCAAACTCTCAGTGGCAAATGATTATGCCATATTGCCGACCGTCGTATAAAATATATGTTGGTGCCACTTCAGGCCCACAAAAAGCTTTAAAATGTACTACGAAAATCTTTCAATTGACCTCTACCTAAGCATAATCATTGTCTGTTAAATTTTTTGTACATGTGTTTTCTAAATAGGTAATAGCCTCACTAAAATACGAGTCGTAATTTGTACTTTCAAAAGCTTATAATTATGGATACGCATGGTTTTGAAGGCTTAAATTTTGAAGGAGAGTGGTAAGCTATATTACAGATTAGATTTGCAAAAAAATTCCCGTTTCAGAGGTTACGGTATGATTGGTCAAACGAATGGTGTGCGCATGCCTTTAAAGAGATCCGAAACAGACCAAGCCGATGTCATTGATATAGACGGGTTATCTAATCATAGAAATGTATAAGACTGGAAGTCTTGGTCTACTCATCGTCTACTGAACTTCTGTTTCAATTTATGGTTGACCTAGCTTCTCCTCTAGGACAAGTTGACTCCAAGTGATACTGTAGCAGAGAGACTGGATGTTCCGTTCGAATTAAATCGCGTTTATCATGGCTTTTAAATTAATATAATTTCTTGCAGAAACCGGAAGTTATGGGCATACCTTCAATTCAACGCATGCGTGCCAAGCATAAATCTTGTGTTATTATTCCCTTTCTACATTTCTATGATCTAATCTGAACTAAAATATAAATATATTACTAAATAAAATGGTTTAGGGTTTACACTGAACCTACTTTTTAAAACATTGATCGTGTCATCAGAAGAATGGGCGAAACTCGGTTCTATACGGTGGCACCTGTAGGCACGTCGTTCCCTCCATGATGAATATAGAAATAAATAGTAAACTTGATGACATCGCCTGAAAGCTTCCGGAAAGAAAAAAACTCTTAAATCTTTGAGTTGACATAGAGATAAAAAATAACCTTTTATAAAGAAACGTGTACATTGAAATACTTGAAAATAAATCAAAGCAAATTGTTTGGGGGCAAAAGGTCTTTGTCAACCCATAATTTGATTTATATGAATGATTTTGTGCAGAAAAATATGGATGAGATGAAAATCAGAATCGAAAGTCCCAAAAGTACCTTTAAAAACATTGGTGGAGCGAATTAAACTTAGTACAATATTCCTTTAACTCTTAATACCGGATCTTTCAAAATATATCCCTTTAATAGGACTGACAAATGGCACCATATTCAAAGACATTTTGATTATTTAAAGACTCAAAGCGACGAGGGAAAGATTATGATAAAGATAATTAAGTTTATATAAACAGCAATAACATATTATATTGTTAATTTAATGGTAATTATATTATAAACTAATATTGAACAAATATGTACAGACATATTAGGTTCTAATTTTCTGTTTATGAGAAATAAATGGTCTTTTTTTCTGTGAATTACGTAAGTTTTATAACCTTAAATTTAAGCGTGTGCTTAATATGCACTTAATGTGTACGTATGTGACATAAGAGTTCCTTTTTAAAGGGGGTGTGGGTAAGTTTATTGAACTATGGAAGAGTTTGCGAGGACAGCGTCCTTATCCATTTTTTACAGTTAACAGCCCGATGAATGCTTGAAACAATAATATTAGCTAATAATATTATACGATTATACGATTGGAACAAAAGTCTATGAAGATGTTTTTCATCAGAACGTAATTTTGTTAAGGAATAAACCATTTAAAACACTCGTAACATTACCAGCTTAAAATCTTTGTGAAAACTACTTAATCAATTAGAGATCTTTCTGTGTAAATTGTAAAATAATTCAGTTAGGTCGACAGATAATGCCTTTTATTCGAAAGATTTGTCAACAAAAAAGAAAAAACTATCAGGAATTCACGATAGAAGATCAGGTCTTTGTTTTTTTGTGGTTTTTTTTTTGGTTTTTTTTTTATCTTTACGCTATAGTCTTCTTGAACATCATATGATCTATAAGTATCATTTTTTTTAAGGAATCTTTATAACAGAAATAACGAAAACAAATATTTTGTGTATTATGTGCACATGATAATCATCCTTCAATCGCAGAATTCCTGATCTGTATTTTTCAACTGTCTGTATGATTTTGCAATTTCGTTACGGCAAATGTTCACTAGCGCTCTCTGGATTCAGCTTAACCGAAACTGCCGAAAAATCCAGAATTGTCGCATTTGTACCTCATCAAAAAAAAAAACTAAAGCTACAGTTTAAATAAGCTTAACAAATTATAAAGCTCATATTAAACACATTCAAACATCTTGAATCAGATTCCTGACATAATAGCCTCATTGCACAATCCATGGCCCTGTCCATCTTCATTGTCATCAATCAAGTATAGGAAGAACGTAGAACGTAAAACTTAATTTCGTTCAACATGTATTTCTATGTATTGTAGGTTTGGCCACGAGAAAGTGTATGTCGAATGGTGAATGGTTTGTACATCCAGAATTCAATACATCTTGGACAAATTACAGTGCCTGTACTCCACAAATAATACAGAATCCTACACATCCTGGGTTTCTTTTACAGGTGAGGTCAGCTGCTCTTTGAACCTAAATTTACGGAACGTCCTGTAATAGTTACGGAAAAAGATTGGCAACCTAGCTGCTAGAACTTATACCGTAAATTTTACAGAAAACGACTTACAGCATCATTTGAAAATCGCAAAAGCACTTTCCATTCTGTTTTCAGGATCATCTAGAGCGATTGGAATTAATGTATCATATAGGTTACGGTATTTCAATCATAGCTTTAAGTGCAGCCTTCTTCCTTATGGTCTACTTCAGGTAAATATTAGTATTTCTATTAAAACAGAAAGTTTCACACATTGCAAAGCTGCATTAGTCCAAATTGGGATCTATTTTGCCACACCCAGGTACTTTCGAAACCAAATTTGTTGCCTACCACTGCCTACTTACTAAAACATGCACCCGTTTGACAAATGTAATCCAACAAAACTCCTTTAGAATCAGAATCCTTATACTTCATATAAATCCTTCCTTTCCTTGCAGACGTTTGCGATGTCCAAGAAATATAGTCCATTTGAATCTGTTCATGTCATTCATATTCCGAGGTGCCCTGTCGTTTATAAAGGACGGTGTAATGGTAGAGGGTCTGGGTTTGCCCGATGATGTGGCAACCTCGTCTTTAGGAACATTATCCTTCAAAGATCGAGGAACAGTAAGTATAATCTAACTCTATCTAGCACTTATATACTTTTCATTCACAATTTTGATGGTAAAAGTGCCCCCTGTCTGTGGCGTTTTAAGGATTGTCTGGGCCTAATATTGCTCTTAAATAGGGTTGTAACCAGCACAATTCAATTTAAAGGCCAATGGTCCTGCCTGTAGCAAATGAAGTTCCACACAACTCATAGATAGGTTTGTCGCACTACTTTTGCAACAATTCAACACTCGAAATTCACGAGTCGAAAACTTTACTAACCTTATTCTTAGACTTTACATTGAACTCAACAGGGTAGGGTGTTATCTATAAAAATCCACGTCATATCATTTCATTTCATTTCAGCACTGGGAATGTAAACTGCTATTAGCAATGTTCCACTATGTTTTATTAGCCAATTATTTTTGGTTGTTTATCGAAGGCCTGAATTTACACACCCTTATCATAGTAGCCGTATTTTCAGAGAAAAATAGGATTAAATGGTACATTGGCTTGGGATGGTGTGAGTATGATTCTGTAATTTAAAATGCCTCGTCCAGAGTCAATCCGCCGGAAATTTTCAGTTCTTTCAGATTTATCAAACAGTCGGAATACTGCATCATAAATATGATCAATTGTCCATTCCTGTAAAGGTTGGGATCCAGGATTTAGAGAAAGCGAGGGCTCTGAAATATAACATGCTTCAAATTCAACGGCACCGCGAGCGCCGAAGACGCGAGCGGCAAAGTTTTAGGGGGTTCTGACCTGACATCAGTTGGTCAAAAATAGGGCTTGGGGGGCTCGTGCCCCCTACACCCCCCCCCCCCCTTGGATCCGCCCCATCTTAATTGGTCAATACCAGAGCTTTTAAGTTATAAACCTAGCAGATTAGGGTACATATATTTCTAAAATAATTAGAAGAAAGTATCCCTTAAAGCTTTTTTTAATTTTTCAGTAAGTCCTCTGATATTCGTGATTCCATGGGCTATAGTTCGAGCGCTGGTTGAAGATACGCTGTAAGTATACACGAATCCTCTGAGGATGTATTTATCAACGGAGTTCCCTTTTATATCGAACTTAATACAAGGACGATCAACAGCAAAAAGAAATAAGACTGCAGATCGATCAATATTTCATACAATTTTACAAGTTCAACAGTTTCAGTCATTGCACACTGCATGGCATTGTTTGTCGAAAACTTGATGAAAAACTTGATTCAATTCATAAGCTCAATCAGGAGCAGACATCAGAACGTAAAACATCAATCATTTTGTATTTTTTTAGGTGCTGGAATACAAATCCCTCGCCGGGGTATTTGTGGATAATGAGAGCGCCGGTTGTTATATCTATCATCGTAAGTACCGTATATACCCTAAAAACTTTCAAATTCTGTGTTTGGTTCTTGTTCTTTGTATAATTTTTTGGGTCAAGGTCATAGTCGTTGAAAATCTAGTGGCTCCTATATTTTATCAACTTAAAGTAAGATTTGTACCCCCATTTTTCGCAAAACATTCACTGAACAACACGGTAGTACAATACGATTCATAGTGGATTTTGTCTTTCAGGTAAATTTTGCCTTTTTCATTAACATAGTCCGAGTTTTATTTTCTAAGTTAAAAGGTTACAATACATCTAAATCTCGGAGATGTCGACACAGGTAGGCACAGTGTTTTATTCACCCATTCACTGCGCACTGCATAGCGTTGTTGCTTCATTGGCTCAATCGGGGGCAGAAAAATAGAACCTAAAAGTACAACTTCATGTAACTTCATGTGCATAGCATTTTATACCATCTATTTTGATGAACGACTTAATCAAGCATTTATCTACTCATTCTTTTGTGATCTGTGTCTTCAACTGCGTGGCTGATGCGGTGTAGCATGAACACTTTGAAGATCCTTATTTATTATCCTATGCTGTTATATGCTGCTTTCGTCCCAATCGAACTCGTATTAATAAGGATTTTTTAATTTCAGAAGATTAGCCAAGTCTACTCTGGTTTTGATTCCTTTATTTGGTGTCCACTATATGCTGTTCATTGGTTTCCCTGACAATCTTTCAGCCATTCTGGAACTAATTAGATTATACTACGAGATGTTTTTTAATTCGTTTGAGGTTTGAATATACTCTTTCTCTAAATACAAACAGAATTTGCATAGCGTATTTAAGATGTTATGTGTAGTACAGTGTGCTTTATAAATTCTTACATCTGAGTACTCCGACATTCTGCAAAAATGTGGCATCTTTTTCTGTTCCAAACTCTTTTTCTTCTTTGGTTAGATTTTTCTCAAAAAAAAATTCTGAGAACTACGACATTCTGTGTGCTATGACGCGTGTGGCTAGGAAGCTTGATCTCATAAAAAAATATCCGATGCCACTATGCGACTGGGGTGTTAAATTCGGCATATCTTTTAGAATAATTAACTTGGTTTATATCCCGACATGGCTTGGTAGTGTTCTGATTCAAAGTATTAAAATGTAAGGGATTAACATATTTTGTCTCACTATTACACGCCCACGAATATTCTGTTGTTTTTTTTTTCAGGGTTTCATGGTTGCTCTTCTATATTGTTTCCTCAATCGAGAGGTAAGCTTCATTCTTTACTGAAACGTAAATAACAAAATAATACTTCTCTAGTATAGAATACTGGGCTCCTTGACTCACATATGATATTATAGGACGTAAAACTACATTTTTTTTAAAATGCCGCTCTTAAATTATGCTAAAATCTTTATTCTTTTAGGTCCAGTCCGAAATCCGAAAGAAGTGGGTACGATACAAACTCAAAACAAACTCCAGAAAATTCCGCAGATTTTATTGGCAAACGGCGTCATCGAAATTCATGAAAAATCCCAGTCAATGGCATTTAATGAATCCTATAAGCTCTGAAAGACGCGATGTGCAAAATCCGAATTTGAATTCCAGTTCTGATAATAGTTCAGAGGATAGAAAACGATTGTGTGTGCATTTAGATTCTAGACAAGGTAATGGATATACGTTGAAATCACCGTCAAATTCCATGGAAAAATGTCGAGTGGCTCTAACTCCGGAAGATGTGTATGGATGAAAGCTTTAAGAGAATTTGAAAGATTGTAACTCTTGATTAAATTCGTCAAGACCAAGGCGGTGGTGCAGAAACATTAGGAAGTAACACTCGTTTTCATATGATGTGCCAAAACATTGCTATTATAGGGTAAAGGGGGGAGTAAAGGCAAAAATAGCATGATTTTTTAAATCCATTTTCCCGGTGGTTTTGTGATTATAATTCAAGGCTGGGTATCAATTACAAAGCTGAGATCGACTTCCGATAGATAGCAGCAGGTTGATTTTGCACTTGAAAGTTTGTCGTGTAGGCTATCAATATATGGTGTTGAAGACGAATGAGTCTAAATTTATCACAATGAATAGGCTATAAGCTATTGCGACTTGTTCACCATCATGTAGCTTTGAATTTTAAACGATAATGAGGTTTTATAATTAACAATCGAAATTAAAAATCCATAGCCGCTGTAACTGATTATTTATAAACCTGTAGCTTATGTAGCCTACACTGGACACGGATCTTTTTGTTTGGAGCATCATCACACAATAATTTAATATCGTCCAGATTTAACTCTGTTTTCAAAATACTGGTGGGCTTAGCCGATGTTATAATTCAAAATATCATAAATTAGCCTTAAACTATGTCTAACGCTTTGTTTTATATTTTGTACAAATGTTATAAATACATGTAAACATAGTAAACATCATACATAATGTGTCCGTAAGGGTTGTTTCTGTTTACATTACTTGATACACTGACATTTGCTGATTAAAGGGCGATAACTCCAGATTAGGTATAGCCGTCATTTGTACCTTCAAATTCAAAACAGAGACTCTTTAGTTGACACTTTTGATGCATATGCTGGTTTCCATATTAGTCAAATACGTAGGCTGGACTAGTTCCATATCAGAACAACAGGGCTAGGTCTTCTGTTTGCTAAGGCCAAGGGAAGTTTCATGGTTGACAGTTTGTTTTCTGATACAAATTCATAACAGCCGAGTGAGAAAGGAAAGGCCAAACGCATCATTTAATAACTCCATAACTTATGCTCTAACCTGTTTCAAGTGCTTGAAAACATTTTGGAGATCTTGATTTATAAAATGTTTACCAAATTAGTCATATTTCGAAAGTCTTTTCACTCGTAATACTCGACGTTCCGGTTCGACCTACATCAGGCTCTGCCTACATCCTTCGATCGTCATCTGTCATTATCCACACTAGGATGACCTCAAAATTGAAGAGTTCACCAAGGGCAGTTAACTCGCAATTAATAGGGTGGAATTAGAAAAAATAATTGGAAGGCAAATAATCATAGGTGAGCCTCAACTCACATCATACAAGATGAGACTTCAAATTAGTTTGTACAAATTGCTGTATGCTAGTTAAAATGACAGAAAGAAAAGTCCTACAACAGAGACGGTACAAAATAAAAAATTCAAAGAGGCCGATTGTTACTTAATTTAGATTGTTTATTACATAAAAAGACCATTATAATATGAGGATAATTAATCGAATTATTTTGTTCAGTGTTGGAACATAACACCCTAAAAATGACAACAAACATAGTTTTTAGTTTATACAACCCTCTGATTCATCTACGTTAGAAAATGACGACTTTTAAGCAAATCGGACGAAAAAGACTAAAGTGGAGTACCAACACCCTCCATTTTTAAATGAACTCATCTTATGCTGTATTTTCTACTTTAGAAATATGCACGTGTGGGAGAGTTTAAAAGGTATAAGGGGGTGTCATGATAAAGAAGCAAGAGAACAAGCTCTTTTTATGACTGAATCAATAGTAAGGAGTAATAGCATACAAACGTTAAATTACATATGGAATGAATACTTGAATCTCTTCCCCCAGTAAATAGCACTATTGGCATTTTCAAGCCATATCTCCTGGCACTGCAACACAAAACATACCATCACTGCAATTATTTGACTTGATGTCAGTTTCGTGGGGGTGCAATTTGCAATCCATTCCTACTGCAACCTCAACCTCAACAACCTTTTAAATCATTTGACGACTCAGCCAGTTTTTATGACTTAACTACTTTTTGTTTCAATTTCAAGTCCGAAATGCTCAAAAAGAATCCAATATCAGAAAAAAATTTGTGATGATTACAGAAATTTTGAAACAAACTTAAACAAGAGAAATTCATACATTGCTACAACAAGAAAAAATAATATATTTACACCCAAGAACTATCTCCACGCAAAATGATATACATGTACAATTTTATAAAACTTTTCCTTTCTTGGCTGATGCAACATTTTATATATATATATATATATAGAAGCAAGACTGAAAATATTTTACCAGCATTGTATTTTACCCCTTGCTCTTTAGTGAACTCTTCTACACATGCATTCTTTCAATGAATATATTACTATGTTGGAGTAGTTCATTATAATTCTGGGGTTATATATCCTCTGATAAAATATTTTCAGCTTCGAATCATTTACATTTTTCATCAGACACCAATCTGGAAGTAATTCTTCAATTCAACACAATCAATTAAAAATATTCAACTTACTCTGCCAAAAGCACTCGTGAGTGAAAAGACAGCTTTTAAATTTAACGTTCATCCAAATTGATGACCAACAAAAAATGCTGCTACAGTCGCTTTTCCAGATATAAAGGGGATAACTAGCATTCTAAATGGATATATTGCGAATTTTTCATTTATTACAACAATAAGTTATCTGATAAAATCGCAGTGAAACTTGACATAACGTGTACACAAACAGGCATTTTGAATGATGGCCATTCACTCATCCAAAAAAAAAAAAATATATAACACAAAAAAACCTATATTTTGATGAAACCAAACCCTGCAAGAAATTTCTTAGAGAATTAAAAATCTTGGACAACTGAGCAGGCCCTAATATTTGTTAATAAAATGCAGCCAAATTTACAAACTGAACCATAACAATTCAAAACCCCAAATTAACCAAGAGATATCCTACTGCTTTTATACTATTTAAAGAATATCCACATTATCAGAAACAACACTGACTGCACGTTAGTATTGAATTTTCACAATCACAATTTGAACAAAAGTTATCATACGCTAATACTTAGTGCAGTAGAGCTAGAGCTCATATTGGACAAGGGAAATAACCCTTCAGAAAATTAGGTCGCATGATTCACGCATCATACCATAGCCTTGTCTAATATGATGATGAAGGATAATTTAACATTTGAGAATTTGTATAATGTTCAATTTATCATGTCCTATTAATAGCTCAGTTTTTCCTAGTACCCCCCCTTTAATTGTGCCGACAACCAATCCAAGCCCTCGTAGAGGCCATCACCGCTGGTAGCACATGTAGCCTGAATGTACCAATTTCGTCCACGTAATGTATGTAGTCCTAATTTATCTGTAATTTCGGCAGCATTCATAGCGTTTGGTAGATCCTGAAATAAATGAAATGAAGAATAAGATTAAATGAGCATCAAATCTAATTTTTTTGTAAATTTTATAGTAACTTACAACTCAGAACCCCATTCAACTTTAGAATTCCAAATTTCTACTTTAAACTTAATCGGATATTTCAACCATCAAATATACCTAGTTTTACATAAAGTATATCAAAACTCAAGCTTCTCGCACTAAAAGAATGATTTTAACACATTTTACTAGGAATATTTCATGCTTTGTGACAGATCCATCATACATATCGACTGGAATTCTTATCTTACTCTGGGCCCCTGAGTTGAATTACCTTCAGTGAGATCATTTCTGATGACAACGAACTGTCAAAAATCTTACCTGTTTGTTAGCAAATATCAACAATACTGCATCTCTTAATTCATCCTCATTTAACATTCTATTTAATTCATCCCTTGCTTCTCCTACTCTCTCTCTATCATTACTGTCTATCACAAAAATTAAACCTAAAAAATAAAATAAAAAAAATAAATAATTCCTGCATAGTGACAATGCTGCTATTTAAGCAGGGAAAGTGATGTTTTAGGACCAACTTTTCTGCACTAATAAAGGCTAACGACAGAAAAACTGAAAATATTCCATTGATAGCTTTCTAAAAATCATCAAATTTTGAAAAATATTTGATGGCCTTTCAGAGAGCTCATCCATAAAATTTACTAATTTGTTCATAGCCATAGATTAATTAATACTGATAGTTTTAGACCTCATAAGATTGATGATTAAATTTATTTTTAATATAAAGATTAATATCTTGTTTTAGGTCATTTGAATTTGCATGACCATATATAGTAGCAAATTACAAAAAAATGTTCTTATATCAATTTAAACCCCTGTTGAAAATCTCAAAAATTTTTTTTAACAATTTTTCTATAAGCTTACATCTGGTAAAATTCATTCATTCATTGGACAACAATAACACTTATTATTATCAACAATAAAATGTTGTCTTTCCAGTAGAACAAATGATGACATTAAAACAACAGCTGGTATAGGCAATCAACTGTTACCACCTATAGTTACACCACAGGGATAGGTCACATTGTTATTTCCTTTATTATTCATTGGGGGTGGTCATCAACAGGGTATGGGCTATAAAAATTAAGCCAGGGACTCAGTTGAAAACATTTCGTCAAATTTGCCTAAAAAATGAACATTATAAAAAAAAGTTTTGAGGGCATTTTGGCTATCCAGTTCAATCACTTATAAGTCAAAGATGTGCCATTGCAAGGCAAAACTTAAAGCGAAACATCTTAGACAAACCTAGTGGCAAACTATGATTAAATACAATAATTGATAAATGTCTGAATCCAATTTAAGACATTTATCAATAATAATCTGTAATTGTATGGAAAATTACATAGTTTTATGAGTTTATTTGATTCTGTTTGTATACTTTGGACACTGTTGATATATACTCCTATTGACCAAGTTTCAGAACTTTTTTTTTTTTTCAATCGAAGACGCGGTATCGCTTTAAGTAGCTCCCTGAATGTCATAACAGCATTTTTTCTCTAGTCAAAGTGCTAGTAAATTACCTTGAGTGTTTTGGAAATAATGCCTCCATAATGGTCTGATTTTATCTTGACCTCCCACATCCCATACTGTGAAACTGATATTTTTGTATTCTACTGTTTCTACATTAAAACCTGAAACAAACAACATAATTTTAACACGGGGGTCAAGCGGGGCGATATTCGCTATTAGACAGAAATGCAGATGGCAGGGTTAATAGATCCTCTGATCAAATTTTCCTTGATATTTCCATTTATGGATAATTAGACTCTTTTTGATCATGACTTGATTATTTACTTGGTAATGCAAAAAAGATGAATAAAATCGAGGCTAGTATGAAAAATTATTAGAATTATGATTTTTCATAATATTCCATGCCTGATAAAAAGCCTCTTTAAAATTCCCTTATTAGCCAAGTTTTCCATAACCTGTGCAAACATCGAGCTAGTCAGTGAAGAGAGTGGCATGAGCCTTTCTGTTGCATTTCAAATCTAGAAGGATCTACTGGATGTTTTCTCAAATAAGCATCCTCTGGCCTGCATTGCTGACTGAATATGAAATCAGGCTGAATATTTTAAATATTATCTTGACAAATTAGTTCTATTTTATGATAAAATCTTTTTCATAGGGTTGTTTTATCACAAGTTTCTGCCTTGATGAAAAAAAAGTCTAACAGTTAAAACCTTCCTTGTTGAAAAAAAAATTCAAGTCTATGTAGTTTTTACCTCTAAATACTGCACTGAAATAATCCCTAACTTAACTCATGTCTCTGTGTAAAACAGTCAAAATCACTTTTGTAGTAAACTCACCTATAGTTGGAATTGTAGTGACTATTTCTCCTAATTTTAACTTGTATAATATAGTTGTTTTACCAGCAGCATCCAGACCAACCATTAATATTCTCATTTCTTTTTTACCAAGCAAACTTTGAAACAACTTGGCAATTGCTCCACCCATGATTGCAGTTCCTTAATAACCTTAAAAAAAAAATTAATGTCAAGTTTTTACCATGGAAAACTATCAGAGCAGAAATATTTTACATACCGGTACGATAGGTATAAGGTAATTTCATTGATTTTCTTAATCTTTAATCAATTTACCGTAATAGAATCGTAGGCAAGTGAAACACACAGCCATATTGCTAACAATCTTTACGTGAAGGGCTCCAATTGTCCTACCGTATAAGCTTACTCCAATTAAATTGATGCATTTACAAACATCCAATCCATGATTGATGAGTGCCCACTGACGTCAAAGAATGAAACTAGCTATAAAATATCATGATTACTGTTGTAAGTGTGAAATGTATTAAATTTTGTCCTTCTTTTCTGCACCTATTTGCACCCATTAGGACAGAAAAATGCCATGAGCACAGAGTGAAATTGTTTGAATAAGCCAAATGTATTATTAGTTATAGGTGTTATAGGAGAGAATCTCCTAAAGAAGCACTGGCCTAGGTCACAAGTAGAGACAATCAATTTTAACATGGAAACTAATCCAATTTTAATACAATACTTTCTACTGAATTATTAGTGGCAGGGTACTAAGTTATCGTCCTATTCCAATTCCAAACGCGTTGAAGCTTTTTCCATGTCAGCCCTTCCGACCTGCATCCCTGAGCTTGCTTTTTTACAACCTCAACCCAGGTTTTCTCCTCCCTGTCATTTTCACCTCTTTTTAATCCTAGTGAATTCCACCCACAATTCCAAGTGTTTTCCTCCCGTAATCAACTCATTGTAAAACCAGTTAATCTCTTAATAATAGTTATGTTTACAGTTTAGGGTCTAGCTCATTCAGTTACTATTCCATTAAGGATTTAGGCTTCATTATAGGGCCCAAGATTTTTTTTATAAAATAGGCTACAAAAGCTCTATCCACTGCCAAAAGTAAAAATTTCACTCTCAGTAGTCTCAGTCTCAATGAAAAAAACAGACCAGACAAGTTAATTTTGATTCATAAATGAACATTGTTGTTTTTTCCTTTATAAAGGGAAGGATTTCTACACATCTAATAATTTATAGAAATTCAACATTTCAAAAGGATCTCAAATTCTTCCAATTACAAATTGTAGAGGAAAATCAAGCCAACTCAAGACTCTTTATTTTGCCTCCACCCCTTTTTCCAACAAACCGGTCGGTGTATCCATAACAAATATCTTACAAACCGGCAACCAAACAAACGTACAACTCAAATAACTTCAATATACATCGTTTGAGATGTCAAATGATAGTTTTAATTTGAAGTAGTATCCATAAAGAATTACATCAAAATCATTCTAAATATCATGAAATAAAAGCGGAAGCTGATCACAAAAAACGCCAATGTGAAAATCGCAATAACTTTGATCATGTCAGACATATTCACCTGCAGTTCTATAAAACTCTAGTTGATACGCTTTTCTTGACTTCAGCTCAAAATATTCACGTGTTTTCTGTCATCCAAGCCAGAAAATTACAAAAATTTGGTATCACTTTCAACGATTTTCTAGTCAAAATGGCGGCATAAAATTTCTATTACTAACTCCACATGCCACGTCAATGTCCCGGCAATTGGGATTTTCCAATTGGTCAATTTCGCCATCCCTATCATGTGACTAATTCATAGGAGGTAACTCTGTTTTTAATTTTATTTCCACAGACCACAATTAAACTACTGTGATCGATACCATAAAAAAGTTATGTATTTTACGAAAGGAAAGAATACAAAATAAATTTAAAATACTTTTACCGAGGATTGTCTGAAAAGTTTAAAGCCTAACTCTGCTTACGGAAACAACCAAGGATTGCCGATTGACTTCGATGTTCTCAACAAATGATTTCGACATTTCCCGCCGCTTCGTCATTCTTATTAAACTAAATACCTCCTTACCCCAAACTTGTAATCACCGCTACAAACATTGGAAGCCATTAATATGTTTATTCAATTCTTCACAGTAATGAATAAATTAGAGTAATGTTCAGCTGTTATAATCCCCTTTAAATGACTCAATTGGAATCCTGAGCCGCATTTGTTTAAACCATATTCGGTTTGAATACAACGTATTCTGACTTTCCTCCTAATTTCATCGGTTCCTCCCTACATCCTCCTCTCAGGTCATTTCTCTTCCCCACTACCCTTAACCCCCCCCCCCCCTCTCTCTCTCTCTTTGACAACCACTGGAGCTTCAACCTCCGATTTTTGGCATGAAACTTACATAGCAGACGACCCAATTTTCATTATCTTACACGTTAACGTAAATACTGCTAAGAATGGCTTCAGAGACAAGAAAATCAGTTTAAAAATCATCATGTGCCGTCATCGTCATCATGACTGCTAGACCCATCCTCCTGAATAATATGGACATCATACAGCACAAAGCACTCCGCCTTGCCACCGGAGGGGGTATCGGAATCAAAACGGAGTCTCTACTCCAAGATGTTGGTGAGGTCCCTCTCAAGATCCGCAGAGAGGAGTTAGCCTTAAGATACTGGTCAAAAATCAAACACCTTGGAGAATCATCTCCTACCTACTTCGAGATCACGAGGTTCAGGCAAGCCAAAAAGAAAATAAGCTTTGGACAGGCAGTTCGGGAATCCGTTCGAAAATATGGGCTAGAATGGTTGCCCATAAGAGCATTTACCCTTCCCCAAGTTGCTCCTTGGACGATTTCACCCCCTATGATCGATACCTCTCTCGCTACGAGATTGGATAAGAAACGGGACGATCCATGCATCGCTCAAATGATCGCCTTAACTCATATGGACGCAAGGTGGTCGGAAAGCACACGCATCTACACAGATGGGTCACACAACCCAGATAATAGTACGACAGGGTTGGGGATTTATATCCCTTCGAGCAGTACAAGAATTATTAAGCGACTACCCAATAACTGCTCGGTGTACACATCTGAGATGCTTGCAATCCTTTATGCGGTACAATATGCCGCGAGCCACTATAATCCAAATTATGTAGTATTAAGCGACTCGCTTAGCAGTCTGCAATCAATTGTCAACGATTCTTCCAGCTCTCAATCGGGACTGGTGGATGAAATCAGGCAAGCGTGCTCATTAATACATAGTCAAGGCAAATCAATCGAGTTGGCATGGATCCCGTCTCATGTTGGCATAAAGGGGAATGAAATTGCGGATGAACTCGCAAAAAAGGACTAGACCTATCGGAAATTGAGCCGTTAGACTACAGTTTGTCAGAAGTAAGGAGTATGATCAATAAAAGCATCAAATCTTCATGGGAGGCAACTCTCGTGGATGCCGGTACATTCCGCTTCAGGCTAAATGATAGCATTAGCAGTAAAGTGATCCTGCACCATCCAAATCGACAGATCTGTCGGTCGGTCGCTCGTCTGAGAATGATGGGTGAGGTACGAGATCACAGATACGATCTAAAGCTATGTCCTTGTGGTGAAGCTGGCACCGCAGAACATCTGTTAATCCATTGTGAGAAACTAAGGGGGAAACGGCAATCACTTGTCGATACATTAAATAAATATAAGCTGGATTATAACCTGAAGAACATCTTGTCATATACGGGAGAGGGTATGTGGTCAATTTGTGAATCGGTTTATTATTTCCTTAGAGAAATAAAAATCATCACCTAGTAAACACTTCAGAAGGGCGTCCTGCACTTCTGCATGTGTGACGTCGAACGTCGACACAGTCTTCGGTAAAACGCCAAGAAGAATCAAAGAAGAAGGACAGATGAAGCCATAAGAGCACATCGTTCTTCAACGAAATAAGAAGAAACACAGAAGAAGGACAGATGAAGCCATAAGAGCACGTCGCTCTTTACAAGAAGAAAGAAGATTACAGAAGAAGAAAGAAGAACGAAGACACATAAGAAGAACGAAGAAACAAGAACAGAAGAAGACACAGAAGAAGCCACAGGAGCACATCGCTCCTCACTCAACGTCTGCGATATGGTCATTTCGACCGAAGCGGACACCATACCTACCAAGAAGAAGAAGAAGTCATCGAACAATCATTCCAGACAAGCGTGATTTAGGATCTTGAAAGGAATGTTTAGAGTAATAAATGGAAACCATCGACTTGGTATGGGTACTTTCACAATTAGGCTTGGAATGCTTTAGCCAGCCTTCGTAAACCCAGCTTAGTTATTTGAAATCTGAGAAAGATATGACTGGGCCGTCTTGGCAACAGGTATTAAATCTTAAAAAAATCAGAAACTAAAATTTATTTTGATATAGGCCTATGGCTAAAAATATTTACAATGATTACAAAGAACAAAACAGTAACTATTCAAAAAAATATTATAAGAATGAGCCAAGTAGGGCAGAATGCTCAACCTTAGTCATTTTGATCGAGTCTATGTATAATGACTCTACCATGATAACCAGCCATCATGACAGGTAAATAGGCAGGGAAAGAACTCTCGTTTGGAGTTTGACTTTGATTGGCTGTTTTTACCGCGAAAGAAGGCTCTGGCGATACTCTCTGAAGAAGGATTGTGATTGGCTGAGCTATAATTTAGTCAATATGGCAATCTTTGTATAGAATTCGAGGTTCCGAGTGAAATTATATAATATTCAAAAGTAGCTTAAATAGTTACAGTTAGTTTACATCAAGGTAAAAGGCCTACTAGAGTTGGCATTTACCCGAACAAATATTACACAAACATGGTACACAACTGATTATAGATTCCTTTAATACTTATAGAATTAGAGAGAATACCTCTTTAAATGAGCATAATATAATATGAATTTTCAAACTTGGTCAATAAGTGTACATATTCATCAGCAGACTTACCTGGTGTTGTAAGTAGGCCCTATACAACAGAATCAAATAGATCCATAAACTAATAACATTATTATTATTGAAAAACGCTCAAAATATTTTGTAAGCGTTGTTCAATAATTATTATCATAACATAGCTTTCTGGATATTCAATTATATAGGTAATCTGTTATGTCTACTTATGAAAATATACTCTTATTGACCATGTTTGAGAATGTACCATTTGTTAATTAATACTAAGACGAATATACACATTAATACAATTTGATTAAAAATAGGCTAAAAATAACATGCAGTCCTAGGCGAATTGACGGGACCGTTTAGTTTATCAATGTTTAACTATAATAATAGACACCGTCAGCCGATTTGTCGACAAAAGTTCCTGCTATTTTCTCTTCGATCTTTTTGAATGATTCTCGTTTTTTGGGGTTTTCTTGCCAACAGTTTGTCATGATGTTGTTGTAACTGAAATAAAAAAAAATACAGAGTTATTTAAATTTGTGTCATTAAAAATTTGCTTCTAAAGGCTATCTATAAGTTAACATCTAAAAATATTCCATGCCAATTTAAAGGAATAATACGACCCCCTAGAATGAATATAAGATTAACATTTTAAAATTTTGCCCGCAAGACTGTATTTATAAGTAATTATTGAAAAACGCCTAAAAAGTATTAAGCATTTTGCACTAATTAAGTAGCCATGTGGATTTCGCGGATTACATAGGGATTCTGTTGTATATTATGAGCCAGACAAGTTCACTGATGAATACATGTGTATATACATATTCTTATATAAAGGCGAATTTTTTTATTCATTTTATGAGATAGCAATAATATAAGTCTAATATAGGTAAAAAGATTTCGCAAATTTTTTAAAACTCAAATTCAAAGTTGGACTTACAAACTGTTACACATTTCTGGTTTGTCCATACGGTAGCCTCCCTTGACTCTGCTTTCTACATCTCGACTCTTTATATCAGTATACGGTACTTCTCCTGTAATAGAAATAGATTTTGTGTTAAATTCCCTCCATAAAAAGGATAGAGGTAGGGGGGGGGGGGGGGAGGACGTGTGGGTGTTTAATTAAAAGGGATAATAAAACCCAAGCACGAACGATCCTAAATATCTACATCAATGTTAACATATTGGCAGCAGCTCCAATGAACTTTTATATAAGGAAGTATGTCAATAAATGTGTAAATATAGGTGCTCCATTTAACTAACATTAAAAGAATGAATAAACGAATAAACAATTTAAAAAATATATGAATGATAAGACAAAATTAATTACAAACTGATTGAATGAATGAAAATATCAAATCATTATCAAAATAATCTTACCCAAACTAAAAATCTCCCACAAAACAATTCCGAACGACCAAACGTCACTTCTCTGATTGGCATCTTTTAATGACGTCATGCATTCGGGAGCAGTCCATTTAATCGGAATTCTTTCCTGAAAAAAGAATATATGACCTTATTATGTGTCAATTTGACAAAGGATCAGCATGTAGTGGCAAATTTTGAGAACCAAAGTTTATTCTTGTAAAATGGTTTTCATGAGAAACTTGGCCAATAAGAGTATATAATCATCAAAGGTGTCTACAGAAAACAAGCAGAATCAAATAAACCATAAAACTAAGCTATTTTCCATAAAATTAAAGGTTAATATTGAAAACGCTTAATAAAACGCTTAATATTTTGTCAGTCTAATTAAAATCAGACCCTAATTTCGTTCGTTCGTTTTTTTTAAATCCGGTTTTTTAACCACTTAAAAAACCGGATTTAAAACAAAAAACGAATGAACGAAATTAGGGTCTGATTTTAATTTGACTGAATATTTTGTATATCTTGTAATAATTATAATATATAAGGTAGTTTTTATCAGATACATTATAGTTGTGATACCAGTCTATTGAATAATAAACTTTTATTTACCAAGTTTGTGAATTTTGTTTTTTTGATAATTCTAAGAGGTAGTATTTCAATGTACTTTATATAGTAGCTCGACTTCCGTCCCATTTAAATCTATTTTCATTGCCAATGTATTTCTGATATGTTTCCTTATTCCTTTTAACCAAACATGTATATACTTATTTCCGTGTACAATAAGTTTATAAGTATTGAATAAAGCGTATTGTATTGTATAAAAAATCTTAAAATGTTAAAACCCCCTACGTAATTTCGTGCCTGACCTAGTTCCAGATACGTAGTTTCGTATGATGTTTGTCCTTGTAACAACACTAAGAGGAAGAGGATTGACCAAGTACAATCTAGTATAGTATTTACTCATTGAGAGCTTAAGTTGTTATCCTTGTGTAGTATGTCCTTTTCCCTTTAATTTGGTAATCTTACCTTAGCATCTTCGTCTTCAGACGCTTTGGACGGCCCAAAACCCGATATCTTGGGTTCTCTTGTGAAAGTCAGCAACACATTTCTGGCTGCCAGCTTCTTGTGGACAATCTGGAAAATATAGGAGCAACTATTTGACTGCTTTGTTTTAACTAACACGTAAGAGGCTTGACTTTGGAGTAATTGTTTGCAGGACCCTTGGGAATTTAAGTTGTTTCTCTTGTAAAACACAGATTTGGTTTTATCCTGGAGTATTCTTGTCACAAATAAACCATCTTTCCAACTACAGTGTATTCTCCTCCTCAAACAAATCAAATTTGAAAACCACCCAGATAGTGTTGGTACACATAAGCGTGGGGAACCTTACCCCCCCCCCCCCCCCCCCCTCCCAAGACTACAACCAAGCACAAATACCACCCCTATCTCCATCGACTGAGTCCATACAGAACCTATTAACAAATGAAGATTCCAAACCTTTTTAGATGCAAGATAAGCCATTCCTTTACAGACACCGAATGCTATTCTCTGTAAGAGTTCAGTGGTTTCTGAGCTCATGTCGCCTCTCTGAAGTATCAGCCACTTGTCTAGTTGTCCTTGATCACAATACTCCAGTATCATTACAGGTCCCACTGAAAGTATCAACATAACAATCATTAGTAAAACGAACTAATTAGCTAAATCACCATACATTGTTCAAATCGCAAGAAGAAAATTGAAACTAAGAGAAAACTTACGAGCATTGTTATCGATGACAGCACCAACAAATTCTAAGACATTAGGGTGGCTTCCCACTACTGTTGCCATGTAGTTTATTTTGGCTCGCATCAACATTTCATCATCTGGGGTGAAATTATCTGAAAAATAAACTAGTCTTAATATTCTGTGTATGTTCTTAAATTCTGATCTGATACCAATATTCTGGCATTGTTAAGAAAATAGTGGCAAAAACAACGTTACTGTAAAGAGCAGATAGTGATGTCAACCCCTCCTCTACCATAATGACGTAAGGCGACCCTGATGCTACCCACTTCTATATGGGAATAAGAACGAACGTTATGATTTGATCATTCTGAGAGGTGATACACATTTAACTAGAAATGATCAATAAATCAATTGGTATACATGTAGTAAATAATTGGACGACTCCCCCTTAGAATCTTAACACCAACAACGTGTAATGATCTCTGCCATCTATTACAAAATGCTCACTTACCTTTCAACATTTTTGCTACAACCTCATCCTCGCTCGATTTGAGTTTCGCTTTAGAAATCGTGGCAAATTTCCCAGTTGTAATAGTTCCCAATAGTGTCAACTGATAGTGAGGTATCTGCCATGACTGCCCCTTCTCAAATTCCTTACCTCCATACAGGTATACGTCCTCCTCGTCATATTTATATGCATTGTTCTGAAATACAATAACCATGAGTTATATAGCCAGGCCCGTAGCCTCAGGGGGAACGATGGGAAATGACCGCCTGAAAAATGTTTTACTTTCCCCCTTAAAAATCAAGTTTGTGGTGTTTATATAGAAAATACTATCATAGCAATATTTTCATTAAATTGTAGCAGAAACATGCAATCTAACTCAATTCTTTAAAGTGACATGGGTAGTCAAAGTTGATAACTGTACCAGTTGGTAAACTAAGTATGGCTCTTATGTCATTATGAATTGTTCTTATAGAAAAGGGAGACTTACAGGATAGGCACTTGTTGAAGGTACATTACTTTGTTTAGATTTACCCAAAGCATTCTGAATATAAACAGAGCTTCTTTCCTTTCGATTTTTAGTAAACGGTGGGCGGTTTGTTACAAACAAGAACACCAAAACCACGAGTAGTACCAGAAGCAATAGACCTGCAATTAACAGAATCATTTTGATGAGAATTGGGAATAAACACTTAAAAAATCTTAGCTTCGAGTATATAATACATGTACATCATTTCTTACTAAGCGAAAGAGAAAACCATCGACAAAACTTCCTTAATTGCGTACAACAAGGTTTGATAATTTAATCAATTAGTGACACTGATTCCCCTCCATAGTATAATCAGTAAGGATATCTATGTATAAAAGCCTACCTATGATAATACCGGCTATAGCCCCTGCAGCTAAACCTGAAAATAGACAAGAGATAATATTTTTAGAAGTTATTGTGTATTGTCTGCAAGGTGAAAAGTTTTTTTAATTTTTTCCATAATGTTTCTGAGAATTGGGACAGAAGCTACGAAATTGTTTTGTTAGTCTTAGAACATACTTTATTTCTTCAAAATTTGTTTTTACACAGTTCAATTTTAGTCAAAATTAGTGACTTTTAAGTTGAAATTTCTAGGAGAGAAATGTGTTTCTATTTGATGTATACTTACAAAAATTGTATTTTATTGTATAAACGCAAATGATATCTAAGACTAACAGTAGCATTGGCAGGCTGATATTCCAATTCTCATGCATATAATGGCAAAAATTTCAAAAAATTAACAACAAACGAACAATTAATGTAGGCTAATGATTATGTTCTGGTCAAATTTACCTTATTGAGCACTGCCTGACGGTGCCTACCAATATAAGCCCGAACAAGAGGAAAAGTAGGAAAGTAGACCACAATTTAAGAGTACGTTAAGTATATATGGAAATTTGTCATTTTTATAAACTTAGACTTTTAAAGCTTTAATGTTCATTAAAGGGGGTAAAGGGGGTAGAGGGGGTAGAGGGGGGGGGGGGTGTCAGTTGACAGTCATATTAATATGCCCCTTTATAGTATAAAAATATGATATGACTACTAAAATTATCCATACTCACCAGACACCTCGTTATATTCTTAAAAATAAAACAAAAAATTACATTAAAACTATTTCAGCCCAATGAATTAGAGCACATTATATATACAATGCATCATGCCATTGCAAGTATTTTAGTGGCTGGGAGAGACGGAGTTAGTTAAGTTTTCCGTTCAGTTTTATTAACCATTCAAATGAAATATACCGTAAATTTACGTGTACAATGCGTACTTTTTCAAGATTAGTCTAAATGTTTTTTTTTTTTTCCATTTTCCAGATCATTCCGAAAAGAGTATTTCCTGAATGATATTTGATGTATTTCAATCCATATAATAATTGATTCTCAGTAAAATTAAATTAGTTGCATTTTTTTGTTATTTTATTACTTTTAATATGTGCTTACCGGTATACCATTGATCGTATCCAGACAGCTTTTTCACATCGTTAATCTAGAAATATAAACAGACCACACATGATACTGATATGATCAACTCAGTTCCTGACTCAAGTGAGAGAACGCTCTATATGTATTTCAAGGCAAACCTTAAAAATAGCTTACTTAACATTTTTTTTTTGTTTCAATTATCATTTTAAAACCACCTTGAACCGCCCTTTATAGAGCCGAATATCACCCGGGGAGACTGTCTTCGTTCTACTCATGTGATGGTCACCGAGAGAACCAATATGTTGTTGAAATAAATCAATTATGCATGGAAACCTCACCCTTGAAAGAGCGTGGTTCGACTTACCCTAAAAGTCTGTCTGGGTCCGCCGATCATAGCCTGGTTCATCACTTCAACGTGTAAAGTCACCCCAGGCAAATCATCGTAGGACGGGAGTTTCAAATTAGAATTATCTAACTCCAGTTCAGCCTCGATATCAAAACAACGATCTATCTTGGCCAGGCATACCAGTTTTCGCACATCAGGATTTGCCTACATTATATTATATCAAATCAACTGTTCAATATACATGTAATATATTTTATAGATACAGCTAGGATAGATCTAACAAGGTGCATGTAACTTAATCGATCAAAGGGTAAAGATATTTTCTAAATTGTGTGTCGGAGATATTTATAGCATCAATTCGCAACATTCACATCTTCAATCAGACATCAATCTGTGGTTCCGGCAATTTGCACTTAAACTAAGTCTTTTGATGACAACACAACCGATAGTATTCTGTGTGACGTCATTAAACACCCATTTCAAGTTGATTGCTTGAACCACAAACGCCTGATTGTAAATTGAAGCAAACATTGATACACCTAACAAATTCAGAAAACCTCTTTAAGATACCATTTAAGTTAACATTTCTGAAGTAGTTATCCTGATAAGGATAGTACATGTAAATCCGAAAGATATGACTGCTATTTAATGATGGGGCATTATGAATGTCATAAGAAGCTCCCCCTACCAAATATATTTGTTGTCACCAATCGTTGCCCGAATAATGAAGAATGGGTGGGGGCATATCTACCAGAGGAGAGGTTAAGTACGCCAAATACACGTACCTGATAGTTTGACTGGGGCCAGGGGATAGTGCCATTAGCATACTCTGTATTGGTATCATCACGTATCGCCTTCCATGAGACCAATGCTATACCACTGTCCATATCTTTAGCTACACAAGTCAGCCTGGAATATAATAAGGAAGCCCAAAACACCTTAGTTAGTTGGAATCTAAGAACTTATGGAGGTCAAGATCTATCTGTCTATAACTTTCAGAATCCACGGATAAATGTCGAAGAGATGAAAATGCTAACTGGCCGAATCTACTACGAAAAATAGCCACTTTCATAGTGTCAGGGAAAAATTTGACTCGCCAGTCATGGGCATACTAGATCAAGGGATATCTCGAAAAATTCGTGGCATCCCTGTTGAGTCAAATTGTTACTTACATGGATCGACCGGAAACAATTACGCTCTCATAATTATAATTAATAGAAGTGACGGTAGGTGACGAGGAGTCGAAACTTGTCTGTGTTTTCTCTATTCTTTCATTACCGAAAGGATCCGTGGCTTTCACCCAAAACACAACCGTTTCTCCACTGTCCACTTGCAGATTCAAATCAAATTGTGTTTGAATCGGATTGGACAAATTAAACCACTTGGTCGGCAGAGCTGGTTGACTGTTCCCGCCATTATTGTCTTTGTGGTAGCCATATTGGAAGGAGATTATACCACGTGCGTTTGGAACTGGGGCTTGGGTTCTTCCTTCTTCATTTTTGTAATCTTTCGTTATATATTTGTGTTCCGAAACACCCTCATCATAAAATTGTAGCGGATAGTCCAGGATTTGATTCAAAAGCTGATTTTCTTCCAAAAACTGATTATAGAAAAACCCAGTCCAATCAAATTTGATGACACCGGAAGTGTCAGCTTGCCATGTGTAGTTTGACTCTTTAGTTGAAGAACTTGAATGAAGACGTTTTTCAGGATCATTTGAAATTTGGATCTGTGGGTTGGGATGGTACAAAACAAATCTACGAACATATTCCGAGTTGTTGGCTTTGTCAGCCACTTGTAGGATAATAGAATAAAGCCCCGGTTCGGGTAAGGTGTAGACCGGATATTGAATGGAATCGCTGTGGTTAACTTCAGCAATCTTGATCGGGCCCAGCGGATCTTCCTCGTGTAGTTTCCCATCGCCGTTTGGAGTAAGTCGGAATATTTCCCACGCATATCGGTAAACACCAGATAAACCATCTTTCCATCCGTCCCAACTCAGCTGCAACAGGGAATTCTAAAATGATAAACAGCAAAAAAATGTTTATTACGTATGTGGACTCTCTGAAAGTAATGTTGATAAACGTGTACATCAAATAAACGGCATTAACTCCGACTGTTTGAGCCAGATTGTGAGGGAAGTTGAGTAGATAGCGACACCCCATTAGCAGAGTGTATGGCATAGACAAACTAATAAACTCATCTTTCAACCCTAGCCAGTTTCTGCAGTTGCAGAGCGCTAGCGTATCTTTTACAGAGAACGTTGGCAATAAACCATCTTAGCCTTGTGAACTCTCTGAACGTAATGTCGAATTGACAAACCACAATATCTGGTAAATTGTAAGAAGAGTGTAGCATACCTTTGTGTATTCGTCTCCGAATTCTAAAATCTTGGAGTCATCAGTACAACCGGGGAAACAGTGATATGGTTTGTTGGTGTCAAATTTAAACATGACTGTTTTCATCATGGTCTGTCCTGTGTAATACTCAGTTTTGTAAAATCTATCGGTGTCTATATAATTCAATTTACGATAACCACCTGATTTGATTGTAAATTTTATTGTCATTCTGAAAAATAGAAATGGAAGTTCTCTGACAACTGTTTACAACTGACAGCATCTCGGAAAGACTGATTTAGAGCACTGATGATTGAAAACATGCATGGTGTCGCCGAGAGAGTCGGAATCTGTGATCATACAGTTGAATTGCAGTATCATTTTCTCAATATGAAGGTTTTCACCTATTGTTGACTATAAAAAAAACGTATGATTAGATGTATGGAACAATCGATCCGTACGGAGGTATAACGTTGTCAAAATTGTCGATTGTGTTGCAACGTTAAAATACCTTTCTGCCGTTTTTTCACGTATGCTAATGAAGACGTCATCAATCCATATAAGGTATTGTGTAGAAGTATATTCTGCAAGGTTTGATAATACAGAGTGCGTAATGCAAAGTGACTAATGCAGAATGTATAATGCAAAAGTGTCTAATGCAAAATGTATAATGCAAAGAGTAAATTGTTAGCTGCATTCGTATGTATTTTATTGGATTTTTAAGTATACTTATAAATTTTCCATTTTTACACATCGACATTGGTTTATGAACGTTGCAACGCAAAAGACAATTTTTGGCAACGTTATGTACCTCCATAGATCCGAGCCTAACTTGCATATATGATTAAAGGGATGCGTTCACCAACTAAGCTAACCATCAAACCTTAGTCTCTTAGTAATTTTTTAGCTAAGCTTATCAGTAATATTGCTCATAGCTCACTGTCAAAAAATTGGCATATAAATCCATGTGTATCCATAATTATTAGTTTTTGAAAGTAAAAAATACGAAAATTTGACAGATAATAAATATAAAACAGATTTTTGTTCAGATGAGTCATATGAAAACGGACATACAATGACATAAAACAAATGAAACTCGGATTATCCACCATTATTCTTTAAAAAGAAAAATAGAATATGTTCAATCTATATTTCAAGACTTACCTGTCTCCATTGTCTATCCTAACGTCATAATCTGTATCTAAAACTGTACAGTTGTGGACGCCCTGGATAGGATTGCTCAGTGAAGGAGGATTAGAGCATTTCAATCCACTATATCCTTTAGTTACGGGTTTGCCGCTTTCTACAAACAGTAAAAACCCAGAATACTCATATATCATGTAATCATAAGTAATGAATCCCAGACGCAAGACCCTTTGCTTTTCAACTGATCTTCTCAAGTGTCCCAAATACAAACAAGGAAATGACCTTGATTTGTTCGCAAAAATCATCATAAAAAATGCCATTCTGAAGCATGATAAAGTCACAGCATTATGCTTTTTAAACATTGCTGGCAGTGGACAATGCATATACACCAGATAATACACAATACTTTTTTTTAGACCTATATCTCAGTTTGTGTCCCAGGAAAATGTCCAAATGTCCCTAATCTGAGCATATCCCCCTAGTTGAAAAACACGGGCGCAAGACAGAAAAGAATGGTAATGTAAATGAAGCTAAAAGTCTCCTCAAAACGCCTGCATATATGTATACAGTCTAGATATATAGCGTGTTACACAAACACTTTTTTCAGAATTATATACACCAAGCCTCAATATTATGCACGAAAACTTATAAGTAATTGTACATAAGCAGTTTCATCCTCAACTTGTGCATTAATGAAGCTAGGAAAAACTCGCTCTTCAAATTAACATACCTCTCTCGAGTACAGTTTCGAATTTTACGTCGATCAATCCAAATTTAGCTTCACTGATATACGATGAAGGAACGGGGCTGGTAACATTCAGATCGAAAATAGAAATCCCTATGAAGTCTATTTTATTGTATTCTCTACGATTTGACCACAGTTCGTCGCCCATCTCGTCATCTCTGTTGACTGTGGAATCTAAGAGGATGGAATATTTATTCATATAGATGTTCTTGTTGTTTTTGCCATACTGTCTTAAAACTATCTGACATTGGTAGATTTCTGGTTTGATCTCTTCTCTCACTGAAAAAAAATAAATGTATTTGGAAAGAAGGCACCTTTTAATCTGACAGAGTTCAGCGTAGTGGAATCCTTCCAGATTATTTTTGTCGATTCCATAGAGGAATGGAGAATCTAAGACGTCATTAAAACCCAAGTAGTAACAATATGATCCATTCGGCTCAACCTTTGCCATTGTTCGAGACTATGTTCGAGACTATATAATGACTCGACCATGATAGGCGGCCATCTTGCACGGTATTTGGACAGGAAAAGACAACTCTTGTTTCAAGGTTGATTTTGATTGGCTGTTTTTTCCGCGAAAGATGATGATACATTCTGAAGAATAATTGTGATTGCTTGAACTATGATTTATTCAACATGGCAACTACTGTACAGTATACATGATTATCTAGCATGTCTAGTTCCGAAGTTGATACGAGTGAATATGATCATATGTTTGTGTCGATAGTTCTAGTTTACCGTAGTGTATACCAAGGCGTCTTTTACTAAAACTTACATTAAAAAACGATTGGTTAATAGGATTTCTGTTCATAGTTGTATAGATAATTACGGTAGGGAATCACAAGCTTTCTAATTTATTTGACTAAGTAACAGCAAGTGCCTCGAAAATCTGGTAGTAAAGTTCCATAATGGTACGTAGATATATGTACTTGAACACTAAAATGAGCATGCCGTATATCACTGCGTACATTACACATGGTCCCACAGTGCCGTCAGGTCAGGTTTGTTTGGCTAACACCACAATACTAAAATATTACAATGGGACTGCAATTTGATACTTACTATTTAGACATCCATTACTTTCAAACTGAAAATTAGTTTCACAAGAACATTGGCTGCCTCCATCAGAAATTATCGTACAGTTACCAGGATAACATGGCTTTGTATGAGAACATATTTCTGCGATAGGAAAAAAAATAATACGTCATGAGCAGTTAATTCAAACCCATTAATTCTTCTCATATTTGTTATGATAGTGACGGCTATTACCTGCCGAAGGAGATAATTGAAATAAGCTTAGCTTGTTTTCAGACACCCATTTCAAATTTGTATGATTTACAATTAACTGAATAAAAGTATTATATTAAAAAAATTGAAGGAGATAATGACGATGATAATGGATGGACTGATGATGATGATGGTAACTGATGATGATGATGATGATGGTAACTGATGATGATGAGTGATGATGATAACTGATGATGATAACTGATGATGATAACTGATGATGATGATGAGATAATGACGATGATAATGGATGGACTGATGATGATGATGATGATGATGATGATAACTGATGATGATGGTAACTGATGATGATGATGAACATGATGATGCAATGATGATGATGATGAACATGATTATTATGATGATGATTAACGAACAAAAGAACGAAGACAATGATGTTGCTGAGGATGACTGATTTCTTCTGATCAAGATGATGTTGTTTCAGATGTTGGATACTGATAGATAATACCGGTACTTACTTCCTTCACAAGATGGACCATTGTACGCTACAGTACATTGACATTGGTTCGGTCTGGTACATCTACCACCATTCTTACAAGTTGGATTACAAATAGCTTCAATTGATAAAATTAGGATTTTTTAAAAATTAAAAGAATTGTAAACCAAAATCTGAAGACTTGTGTTTTAAAATTCACTACATTTTTGGTTGTTTTTTTTTTATTTCTTCGAAATAGTCGCCCAATTGAATAGAATATGTCTGATGCTTATCATGAAAGTAACCATATCATATTTTGTAAGTCCAATTTAAAAAAAAAAAGTTTGAATTTTACTCATAAGTACGGAGCCCCTAACACGCAGTGGAAATACTTTTTTAAAAAGTTATTTCGTTTAAACGAAATAATTATTTCGTTTAAACAAATTAATTCTTTCGTTTAAACGAATTAATTTTACTATTTTGCTTAAACGATTTAAATTATTTCGTTTAAACGAATTAATTATTTCGTTTAAACGAATTAATCATTTTGTTTAAACGAATTAATTTGACTATTTCGTTTAAACGATTTAAATTATTTTGTTTTAAACGAATTAATTATTTCGTTTAAACGAAATAATAGAATAAATGTATGCTCAACAGAAAAAAATATAAAAAAGATTTATTTCGTTTAATTATTCCGTTTAATCGAAATAATTATTTCGTTTAAACGAATTAATCATTTTGTTTAAACGAATTAATTTGACTATTTCGTTTAAACGATTTAAATTATTTCGTTTAAACGAATTAATTATTTCGTTTAAACGAAATAATAAAATAAATGTATGCTCAACAGAAAAAATATAAAAAGATTTATTTCGTTTAATTATTCCGTTTAATCGAAATAATTATTTCGTTTAAACGAATTAATTATTTCGATTGAACGAAATAATAAAAAAAATATTTACACTGCGTGTAAGGGGCTCCGTACATAAGGCCTTCTCAAAAAGCACTTTACGTGATTGCAATAAACCCTTTATAATAAAAAAATCAGGTTTGGTCAAGTAGATGTAAAGATGTAAAAAAAAAATTCCAAGAGAATCTGATCACTTTTTTCCACTTTTTAATAAAAAAAATGATTTGACTGTCATCCTGATTAAATTCTATTATTGATATAAATATACAAATATAACTACAATTTCGGATGGTTTGAAATATATCTACCTATATTGCAGTTTTTGTTACCATTATGTCTCCAACCTGATTTACAGAAATAACGGGTTTCGTAGTAAGGTTGCCATATCCATTTCCAGCTGCAGCATCTATAATAGAAATATCATCAGTTCAACTATTTACTATTGCTAAAATTGGTAAGCAGGCTCTGTGAGAGTGTAGCAATTTACGATGGAAAGAATGTGGTGCTATATTCTAAAGTATGCAAAATTATTCAGCAGGAAATGATATGCGCCGTGCAGTATACAATGAGGTAAAGTTTGCCAGGACTGACGCAGTGGCATAAGCCTCTTATTTTTAACTGTCATGTCATGATGAACTTTAAACAATGGTGTTAATGGAAACAGAAATACTCACGCTGCCCAAGTTTTGTAGGCACAAACTCTCACTCGTCTTGATAAACAATATACTCTTGAATCAACATTACTGAAAGGAAAAAATCAACAAACACTTTATCAGATGAGACTGAGATTGAGTTTCATCAAGTACTAAAGAAAATATTTAGACGAGTTAATCCCTTTAAACAATTTATATTACCATGGATCATATTTCGTATTTCTAAGCAAGTTTGGTATATAATTGTGAGTTTTATTCAAAATTACTTTTAAATACGCATCGTGTTACTGTGTGGATCAAATAACATGGGCTACAGGGCCTTCTAACTAGTAGTCCGAAATATTCGGGAAATTTTAATAACAATTCGCTTATAGGATTTGAAGGTTTAGGTGAAATATGATAGGCCCTCTTGCACAACGTTTCACATTACCTAAATAACTGTAAACAATATTGTTAGTCTAGGTAAAAATCAGTAGGTTTCTAGCTAGCTGACAACTGTCAACAATACTGTAGCTATCATAGTCTAGGTAAGAATCAGTAAGTTTCTAGCTAGCTGACAACTGTTAACAATACTGTAGCTATCATAGTCTAGGTAAGAATCAGTAAGTTTCTAGCTAGCTGACAACTGTTAACAATACTGTAGCTATGAGAGTCTAGGTAAGAAATCAGTAAGTTTCTAGCTAGCTGACAACTTTTAACAATACTGTAGCTATCAGAGTCTAGGTAAGTATCAGTAAGTTTCTAGCTAGCTGACAACTGTTAACAATACTGTAGCTATCAGAGTCTAGGTAAGTATCAGTAAGTTTCTAGCTAGCTGACAACTGTTAACAATACTGTAGCTATCAGAGTCTAGGTAAGAATTAGTAAGTTTCTAGCTAGCTGACAACTGTTAACAATACTATAGCTATCAGAGTCTAGGTAAGAATTAGTAAGTTTCTAGCTAGCTGACAACTATCAATAATACTATAGCTATCAGAGTCTAGGTAAGAATTAGTAAGTTTCTAGCTAGCTGACAACTGTTAACAATACTGTAGCTATCAGAGTCTAGGTAAAAATCAGTACGTTTCTAGCTAGCTGACAACTGTTAACAATACTGTAGCTATCAGAGTCTAGGTAAGTATCAGTAAGTTTCTAGCTAGCTGACAACTGTTAACAATACTGTAGCTATCAGAGTCTAGGTAAGTATCAGTAAGTTTCTAGCTAGCTGACAACTGTTAACAATACTATAGCTATCAGAGTCTAAGTAAGAATCAGTAAGTTTCTAGCTAGCTGACAACTATCAACAATACTGTAGCTCTCAGAGTCTAGGTAAGAATCAGTAAGTTTCTAGCTAGCCGACAACTGTTAACAATACTGTAGCTATCAGAGTCTAGGTAAGAATTAGTAAGTTTCTAGCTAGCTGACAACTGTTAACAATACTGTAGCTATCAGAGTCTAGGTAAGAAATCAGTAAGTTTCTAGCTAGCTGACAACTGTTAACAATACTATAGCTATCAGAGTCTAGGTAAGAATTAGTAAGTTTCTAGCTAGCTGACAACTGTTAACAATACTGTAGCTATCAGAGTCTAGGTAAGAAATCAGTAAGTTTCTAGCTTGCTGACAACTGTTAACAATACTGTAGCTATGAGAGTCTAGGTAAGAAATCAGTAAGTTTCTAGCTAGCTGACAACTTTTAACAATACTGTAGCTATCAGAGTCTAGGTAAGAATCAGTAAGTTTCTAGCTAGCTGACAACTGTTAACAATACTGTAGCTATCAGAGTCTAGGTAAGTATCAGTAAGTTTCTAGCTAGCTGACAACTGTTAACAATACTGTAGCTATCAGAGTCTAGGTAAGAATCAGTAAGTTTCTAGCTAGCTGACAACTGTTAACAATACTATAGCTATCAGAGTCTAGGTAAGTATCAGTAAGTTTCTAGCTAGCTGACAACTGTTAACAATACTGTAGCTATCAGAGTCTAGGTAAGTATCAGTAAGTTTCTAGCTAGCTGACAACTGTTAACAATACTGTAGCTATCAGAGTCTGGGTAAGAAATCAGTAAGTTTCTAGCTAGCTGACAACTGTTAACAATACTGTAGCTATCAGAGTCTAGGTAAGAATTAGTAAGTTTCTAGCTAGCTGACAACTGTTAACAATACTATAGCTATCAGAGTCTAGGTAAGAATTAGTAAGTTTCTAGCTAGCTGACAACTATCAATAATACTATAGCTATCAGAGTCTAGGTAAGAATTAGTAAGTTTCTAGCTAGCTGACAACTGTTAACAATACTGTAGCTATCAGAGTCTAGGTAAAAATCAGTACGTTTCTAGCTAGCTGACAACTGTTAACAATACTGTAGCTATCAGAGTCTAGGTAAGTATCAGTAAGTTTCTAGCTAGCTGACAACTGTTAACAATACTGTAGCTATCAGAGTCTAGGTAAGTATCAGTAAGTTTCTAGCTAGCTGACAACTGTTAACAATACTATAGCTATCAGAGTCTAAGTAAGAATCAGTAAGTTTCTAGCTAGCTGACAACTATCAACAATACTGTAGCTCTCAGAGTCTAGGTAAGAATCAGTAAGTTTCTAGCTAGCCGACAACTGTTAACAATACTGTAGCTATCAGAGTCTAGGTAAGAATTAGTAAGTTTCTAGCTAGCTGACAACTGTTAACAATACTGTAGCTATCAGAGTCTAGGTAAGAAATCAGTAAGTTTCTAGCTAGCTGACAACTGTTAACAATACTATAGCTATCAGAGTCTAGGTAAGAATTAGTAAGTTTCTAGCTAGCTGACAACTGTTAACAATACTGTAGCTATCAGAGTCTAGGTAAGAAATCAGTAAGTTTCTAGCTTGCTGACAACTGTTAACAATACTGTAGCTATGAGAGTCTAGGTAAGAAATCAGTAAGTTTCTAGCTAGCTGACAACTTTTAACAATACTGTAGCTATCAGAGTCTAGGTAAGAATCAGTAAGTTTCTAGCTAGCTGACAACTGTTAACAATACTGTAGCTATCAGAGTCTAGGTAAGTATCAGTAAGTTTCTAGCTAGCTGACAACTGTTAACAATACTGTAGCTATCAGAGTCTAGGTAAGAATCAGTAAGTTTCTAGCTAGCTGACAACTGTTAACAATACTATAGCTATCAGAGTCTAGGTAAGTATCAGTAAGTTTCTAGCTAGCTGACAACTGTTAACAATACTGTAGCTATCAGAGTCTAGGTAAGTATCAGTAAGTTTCTAGCTAGCTGACAACTGTTAACAATACTGTAGCTATCAGAGTCTGGGTAAGAAATCAGTAAGTTTCTAGCTAGCTGACAACTGTTAACAATACTGTAGCCATCAGAGTCTAGGTAAGAAATCAGTAAGTTTCCAGCTTGCTGACAACTGTTAACAATACTGTAGCTATGAGAGTCTAGGTAAGAAATCAGTAAGTTTCTAGCTAGCTGACAACTATTAACAATACTGTAGCTATCAGAGTCTAGGTAAGAATCAGTAAGTTTCTAGCTAGCTGACAACTGTTAACAATACTGTAGCTATGAGAGTCTAGGTAAGAAATCAGTAAGTTTCTAGCTAGCTGACAACTTTTAACAATACTGTAGCTATCAGAGTCTAGGTAAGTATCAGTAAGTTTCTAGCTAGCTGACAACTGTTAACAATACTGTAGCTATCAGAGTCTAGGTAAGAAATCAGTAAGTTTCTAGCTAGCTGACAACTGTTAACAATACTGTAGCTATCAGAGTCTAGGTAAGTATCAGTAAGTTTCTAGCTAGCTGACAACTGTTAACAATACTGTAGCTATCAGAGTCTAGGTAAGAAATCAGTAAGTTTCTAGCTAGCTGACAACTGTTAACAATACTGTAGCCATCAGAGTCTAGGCAAGAATCAGTAAGTTTCTAGCTAGCTGACAACTGTTAACAATACTGTAGCTATCAGAGTCTAGGCAAGAATCAGTAAGTTTCTAGCTAGCTGACAACTGTTAACAATACTGTAGCTATCAGAGTCTAGGTAAGAATCAGTAAGTTTCTAGCTAGCTGACAACTGTTAACAATACTGTAGCTATCAGAGTCTAGGTAAGAATCAGTAAGTTTCTAGCTAGCTGACAACTGTTAACAATACTGTAGCTATCAGAGTCTAGGTAAGAATCAGTAAGTTTCTAGCTAGCTGACAACTGTTAACAATACTGTAGCTATCAGAGTCTAGGTAAGAATTAGTAAGTTTCTAGCTAGCTGACAACTGTTAACAATACTGTAGCTATCAGAGTCTAGGTAAGAATCAGTAAGTTTCTAGCTAGCTGACAACTGTTAACAATACTGTAGCTATCAGAGTCTAGGTAAGAATTAGTAAGTTTCTAGCTAGCTGACAACTGTTAACAATACTGTAGCTATCAGAGTCTAGGTAAGAATCAGTAAGTTTCTAGCTAGCTGACAACTGTTAACAATACTGTAGCTATCAGAGTCTAGGTAAGTATCAGTAAGTTTCTAGCTAGCTGACAACTGTTAACAATACTGTAGCTATCAGAGTCTAGGTAAGTATCAGTAAGTTTCTAGCTAGCTGACAACTGTTAACAATACTGTAGCTATCAGAGTCTAGGTAAGAATCAGTAAGTTTCTAGCTAGCTGACAACTGTTAACAATACTGTAGCTATCAGATTCTAGGTAAGAATCAGTAAGTTTCTAGCTAGCTGACAACTGTTAGCAATACTGTAGCTATCAGAGATAACATGCATCAGTCAGCAAGAAGCGTGTGATTTCATGCCCTTCAGTTTGAATAGCGGATATCTGCTGATACATGAGTCAGTGTCGTTTATTTATGTATTTCAAAAAAGCAAATAGGTCAGGGGAATTCCCCTCGAAATTTGATAATATTTAGGACCCGTGTATAGGTTTAGCGATGCATGCATTATTTGACAGACATATAGATATTTTTAATAAAGCATTTTCTTTACAACATGAATATTTTTCTTTATGTGAAATTTCTACTGTATATAGCTTTTCATATGTTTCTGAAAGAGATATATTCACACATTGAATTCGTTTTGTAACCGCGGTGACAGACCTTGATCTAAACACTTACTAACCCGCATGACAGTACTTGAAGGGATAAATTCGTCTAAACATTTTGTAACCGCGGTGACAGACCTTGGTCTAAACACTTACTAACCCGCAGGACAGTATTTGAAGGGATGAATTCGTCTAAACATTTTGTAACCCCGGTGACAGACCTTGGTCTAAACACTTACTAACCCGCATGACAGTACTTGAAGGGATAAATTCGTCTAAACATTTTGTAACCCCGGTGACAGACCTTGGTCTAAACACTTACTAACCCGCAGGACAGTATTTGAAGGGATAAATTCGTCTAAACATTTTGTAACCCCGGTGACAGACCTTGGTCTAAACACTTACTAACCCGCAGGACAGTACTTGAAGGGATAAATTCGTCTTAACATTTTGTAACCCCGGTGACAGACCTTGGTCTAAACACTTACTAACCCGCAGGACAGTACTTGAAGGGATAAATTCGTCTAAACATTTTGTAACCCCGGTGACAGACCTTGGTCTAAACACTTACTAACCCGCATGACAGTACTTGAAGGGATAAATTCGTCTTAACATTTTGTAACCCCGGTGACAGACCTTGGTCTAAACACTTACTAACCCGCATGACAGTAGGCCCCTACTTGAAGGGATAAATTCGTCTAAAAATTTTGTAACCCCGGTGACAGACCTTGGTCTAAACACTTACTAACCCGCAGGACAGTATTTGAAGGGATAAATTCGTCTAAACATTTTGTAACCCCGGTGACAGACCTTGGTCTAAACACTTACTAACCCGCATGACAGTACTTGAAGGGATAAATTCGTCTAAACATTTTGTAACCCCGGTGACAGACCTTGGTCTAAACACTGATTAACCCGCAGGACAGTATTTGAAGGGATAAATTCGTCTAAACATTTTGTAACCGCGGTGACAGACCTTGGTCTAAACACTTACTAACCCGCATGACAGTACTTGAAGAGATAAATTCGTCTAAACATTTTGTAACTGCGGTGACAACCCTTGGTCTAAACACTTACTAACCCGCATGACAGTATTTGAAGGGATACATTCGTCTAAACATTTTGTAACCGCGGTGACAGACCTTGGTCTAAACACTTACTAACCTGCATGACAGTACTTGAAGGGATAAATTCATCTAAACATTTTGTAACCCCGGTGACAGACCTTGGTCTAAACACTTATTAACCCGCAGGACAGTATTTGAAGGGATAAATTTGTCTAAACATTTTGTAACCGTGGTGACAGACCTTGGTCTAAACACTTACTAACCCGCATGACAGTATTTGAAGGGATAAATTTGTCTAAACATTTTGTAACCGCGGTGACAGACCTTGGTCTAAACACTTACTAACCCGCATGACAGTATTTGAAGGGATAAATTCGTCTAAACATTTTGTAACTGCAGTGACAGACCTTGGTCTAAACACTTACTAACCCGCATGACAGTACTTGAAGGGATAGATTCGTCTAAACATTTTGTAACCGCGGTGACAGACCTTGGTCTAAACACTTACTAACCCGCATGACACTACTTGAAGGGATAAATTCGTCTAAACATTTTGATATACATACAAAGACTAGAAAATCAGAATGGTGTAAATAGAAGCTATAGGTGTCCATGATACACATACAAAGACTAGAAAATGAGAATGGTGTAAAAAGAAGCTATAAGTGTCTCTGATATACATACAAAGACTAGAAAATCAGAATGATGTAAATAGAAGCTATAAGTGTCTCTGATATACATACAAAGACTAGAAAATCAGAATGGTGTAAATAGAAGCTATAAGTGTCTCTGATACACATACAAAGACTAAAAAATCAGAATGGTGTAAATAGAAGCTATAAGTATCTCTGATACACATACAAAGACTAGAAAACCAGAATGGTGTAAATAGAAGCTATAAGTGTCTCTGATATACATACAAAGACTAGAAAACCAGAATTGTAAAATAAAAACTAAAATTATTTACGATAAAATCAAGAATAATTTTGTCATTAATTTGAGATTAATTCTGTAGATTTGAAATATGTCGATAAATTATGATTGAGGAATTTCAAACAATGAAGACATTTTCAAATGGTTTAGGGAAATAAGAAAAACAGGAAGTAATGAAATTATTATAAAGTACAGGTATTCAAGTAAATTCCTAATTATAACGTGAAAAAGCCAGGTAATGACGTCACAATCCATGCCAAATGGTTTTAGTGATAATGTGTTCATAATTTAGAAAATATTTGAGAAAATACTGTATCAAAATGGATCTACTATGAAAGTTCTGCAATGAGTATAATATATACAGAGACCAGAAAGCTATAAGAAAACAGCCAATGAATCCTCAAGTAGGCCTATATATATTAATTTCATCCACAAACAGAATAAATGAAAAAAATTATAAATTACGAAAATTTTGAGATTTAAATTTTAAATATTACAAAATAAACATACCCTCTCCACGATTGAACTTTTGAAACCACCACGAAGGTTAATAAAATCACTAGCGCTAATCTGGCCAACCCCGCCATCTTTATAGTTATGCAAGTTACCGTCAAGTCAACATATTTATATTATAGCCATACAGGGAAGTAGATTGATTTCTGTACTCGTACCCTTATTCAAATAGACCCAGTGCTCTATACATATTTCTTTTCTCTCATTTCTATAAAACCTAATCCAAGTGTAAATCTGAATGTTTAACTCTCATGATCTGACACAATTCTTCATTAAATCTGCAGAACTTTGACCCAAGGACCAATCAAAACACTTTCAAAGGTGATAAGAAATACATATCATATTTAGCAAATAGAAAGACATCTAATGAAATTAACTAATATAAAAATGAAATTAAATGGAGTTTTACGTCCTACTTTTCTGCACTTTTTTTATTGAACAAAGCAATTACAACTACATGTGAAGTATTTAAGGTAAGGAATACCATGACCAAACGATAACGTCACACACAAAAAGGTGGTTTCCAATGTTTCTCTAGCAACGGAATACGAAGTTATTACATCTGTCCGTTGCTCCAACAGCATGGGTATACTCGTTATTAATGTCTAATTCCTTCGCGTTAAACTATCGCCCAAGAAAGTTCACCATTCAATACCGAGACATTATGAAATCATGGTTTACGAAATCAATCGCGCGCGAGGATTGCCGAATACTGATAGCTCAGGTGTCGAAGGGGAAGTAAAATCCACGATCAATGTATTGGTATTTTAGTGGCGGCGCCAGCCTTGTGAAAAGGTCAATTAGTGTTTAATTCTGGCATGGATCGAGGTGATACCTTCCGATTTTTTAACCCGGTTTCTTCCGGGCTGATCTAGTTGGGGATCCGTCCTATTCAAACCTATAGTGGAACTCCGGGAATGAGGATTCCCGGTGTTTGAACGCCTCTCAGGTCTTAACGAATTGACCCACCTTTATAAATTTACGGTTTTTCGGAAATTTCGTAGAATTTTCTCATCGATGGAATGTAAAAACTTAACAAAAATCTCCCAAAAGTACCGTCTTAAACTGAAACAAAATTTGAAGCAGTCACAGACGACGGAAGTCGGGATAATTAAAATGGCAGCCATCACTAATAAACTTGTTGCTAGGAAACTTTCGATCGAATAAAAGGTATTGTTTG
This sequence comes from Lottia scabra, assembly GCA_029955415.1. Classification (NCBI taxonomy): domain Eukaryota; kingdom Metazoa; phylum Mollusca; class Gastropoda; family Lottiidae; genus Lottia; species Lottia scabra. The sequence continues at coordinate 4,263,058 of JARJEI010000015.1, forward strand.
AGCTAGGAGATCATTTAATTTCCATTTTATTTAATATTTTTTGAAAATGTATCGAGATGTGCCGATTTCCAAGGACACAGGGGCTTATGAAAGGATTTGAATTTCCGCAATGAAATGATATAGCATGGCAGCCTGACGTTGATACAGTCAACGGCAGGTTTTATCTGACTAGGGCTGATCTGGAAAGTTCCGTCGACAGTTAGAAAACGAAAATACGAATAGGTTAATGTCGCTATCATGGCAAAAATTTCCTCATCGCACACTGCATGGTGTTTGCCCGTCCTCATTTGTCCCCCTTAGAACCTCTCGTTAATTCTCAAACGTTAATAAACCTTAGTTTGAGAAGCCAGGGGTGCAAGGTATTCATTGCCAAAATTACAAGACTAAATACTTAAGTCCTTATTACTGATACCAAAATACCTTGTGTCCTTATTACTGTGACCAAAATACCTTGTGTCCTTATTACTGATACCAAAATACCTTGTGTCCTTATTACTGTGGTATATAGATCATATTTCAGGTGACCAACTCTCCTACTTTCTAGAATTTCAATATGATATATTTTAAGCAGAATAAACATAAATCATACGAAACACAGAAATTGTATGAACAGTTTTAATATGCATACAAAAAGATGATTCATTATATTACTCTAATTACCATGAAGTCATCGAATTGAAGGTACGGAATGGAACGAAACTTTGTTATATATGTTTTAGAAGATACTCTCCTATAGAAGCACTGGCCTAGGTCACGTAGAGACTATTGATTTCATCATAAAAACTTAATAAATAAAATTTACTGCAGTGACAAACGTGACATTTGTTTTTTTGGGAGGTGAATCTAGGAAGTAAACGGCTGGGTGAACTGGGAACAAGTCGGAATCAGATATCTGACCTAAAACTAGAACAGGAAGAAGTTAGACCCTAATCTGCCCTTTATATAATGGTAGATATTTACTGTTCTATTTTTTTTTTAAATAGGATGGAATTTAATATCTTTTTTGTACTTTATCGGGTTTATAAACACAGGAAGGATCCTATACACAGTGATTATATTTCGAGGAGGGAGGGTTTGATTCTCCCAAATGAACAGACAGGCCTAGGTTGGAACACATATTTTATCGAGAAATTGTGATAAAGGATCCGGTTTCTGATTGTTTTTAGTGTTCTACGAACAACACAGTGCCTTAAATCATGGGAGTCCACGCACAGGGGTATATGACTTGGTTTGCTCTTACTTAAAGGGGACCAGTCTTCATTTTTATTGGTTGATTTGGGTCTTGAATATACTTAAGTATCCTTCAGAAGCACTAGAAATGTACGAAAATTGCATATTTCCTTAAAATATATCTTAAATTAGACATTTCTCCTTTTATTTCTATATATGATTTTTTCTATATATTGCATAGTATCGCTAATGTGTAGTAGGGCATTATAACTTTCAAATGCTAATAATTATGGATGCACATGGATTTGAAGACTCAAATTTCAATTGTGAGCTGTGATAACCAGTACTAAATTGCTGAGCTAAAAAATCCCCGTTTCTGAGACTTGGAAAAATCGACCCACGAAAATGAAGCCTGTGCCTCTTTAAAATATACGCAATATAGTGTCATTGTCCACAAACATCGTATCCGAGTAGTAGACCCTTTCGTGGCCATAATATTAAAGAAAAGTAACAAAATTCAAAATAATCCTATACAAATTCTTAAGAATTCTAGGACCATAAATTACTACTTTATTCAATCGTAAACGAACTGAAATTCTATTCTGAGAAGTGATACAATCAGCTGTAAGTAAACAATATCATCTATCAACAGTATACAGTAAAATATAATTTATATCCTAAATGAAAAAACAACAAAATGCGTCGTGATTTTAAGCTTCAGTGATCTGCAGTCTCTCATGCTAGGTTATTATGAATTGTGTATGACCCCATGAAAACCTTCCTGGTTGCAGTAATAATTTTCCACTGGTTTGCGCCCAATAAGGGCTGTAAACGTCACGTAATATAGATAGATATCATATTATTATGTTTTTACTCTGATGTTTTGTTCACCTTGACAAAGTGGTTTTTCCACCTTCATTAGATCTTAAAGGGGTACAGTCGTCTATTCATTTTCTTTCTGAGAATATAGAGCCACTAATGTGTAGTTTAGTCACACCTCTAACCTCACCCAGTCTCGAATTTTCGCTGATTTCTGATATTACGTTTGTTGCAATCAAATAGTTTCACTCTACCAATAGGAGAGCTAATCAAAATGTTTAAAAATTGAAATCTTTGTATGGTTTCCCCTAACATAATCACCATTTTCCTGTCAGAAGACCATATAAATTTCATACAAAACAGCTTATCAACCTGTCGTCCGTCTTTCTTCTCTCTCCTTTTTTTTCGTTTTTGCATACTGTTTTTTTTTTTTTATAGATTTTGATTTTCATGTGTGAAATTATCATAACTAAAATAAAAAAAATTTCTGTAAAAATATGTTTGAAAATATCAGTGGTATACTTTTACATTGCTTAGCTCAAAACTTTCATGGTCATCATAAATTGAATTGGTCAGGCTTTCATGTGCCATTTTTAGAAGTTTTCAAAGAGATTTCTGGAAAAAGTTACAGAAGATTGAATTCGGTGATTAAACATTCAAAAGCAGGACAAATATTTTGGTGGAGTCCTTATAGTTCATTTCCTTGGCATAGTGTTTTTAACGAAGGATTGGTCTCCCCTTAATGGCTGAATATCTCAGAGCATCCCAATACACCAAAAAACAACGTGTTCCTTAGAGGCAATTCCTTTCAAGGTCAAACACTCTGTACTCAAGAAGATGTATTTGAAGGTCTATATCTGGATCACTCGGCTCGGCTATCGGATTTGGTATGTAGTAGAAACACAATAAGCTACAAATTCACCAATCCTCTATAGAATCTAGCCAGAAACCATTTGTAAGCTATACTATAGTAGGCCTCTTGGATACACCTTTCTCGAAAGCATCGGAACTTTTTCGCTACCCGGAGCTACATGATAGATTTGGAATCTGAAACTTTTTTTTTATTAGAATAGAAACCAACTCTCGTTTACATAACATAGTATAAAGAAATACAATACACAAGTAAGTTTATAATTCATAGTGTAGGCTACATAAATACTCAATAATTTCATTCAAGTTATTACAAGTAAACATATTAATGTAATACCAAATACCTAAAACGTCTAATGCAAAAGAAACAAGAAGTACAAGAACCATCTTATACATAATATATATATTGTTGAATTGAGCTAGAATGACCCATAAATCACTTAACTCCGTTTTCGTCTGTTCTTTAAATCCAAATGTTAAGAATCAATTTAATTTTTTTAGAAATTGTTACCTTAAATTTAACTTGTAGAAACATGATTATAATTAATATTAACTAATGCTATATGAAAATCTACAGTTAATATATCTATTATAGATATTTCGGTGTCAAATTTGACTTTTTCCTCCAAAAACAAACACAATTTCAAAATATTTTCAACTTTTTAAATATTCCTATTTGAATACTTTGACGTCACGTCATTGTCTTCTATAACGTCCGCGTCAACAATACAAAAAAGAACGTTGCTATTTTTTATTGTCACTTTTAATTTATGAGTCGAGTGGCACAGAGGTATCAGGTAAGTAACTTTTAAATTGCAAATTGAATCCTTAGTATTGTTATTACATATCTTCTATGAAGATAAAAAACATAATATACATCCATTAATGGATAAAGAGGTAATTGCTGTCATTCTATGTTGTGTTCATTACCACTTATTCTAAAATTGACAATAACTTTTCGTTGACAGATCATAGGAGCGACACTTTTGGAGAAAAAAGTTAAATTTTATGTGCATTATCTTGGTTGTTAGTGGTTAGTTAGGGTTGAGTTACTGGTTGATATATGGTTGTTTCTTCTTGTGCTACATTGTTCTTGGTTGGTTACCATTGGGCTGGTTTGCATTAGAACTTAGCCTAAAATTATCAAACACAATGTTAATTGCTTTGTAATAAATACAAATGCTTCCTTTATGCCTTTCTGTTGCGAAACATCATTTAAAATTATATTATGAAATGTGATACCGAATAAATAAACTCAGAAACCTAGTTTCAATGAGTTTCACAAAGCACAACTTCTTCTCGAGAAATGAAATGAAATGAATTGAGTTTTACATCCTGCTTTTCTATAACTATATGGGCTAATTGAGAACGGGCAAACGCCATGATTCAACTTTTGTTCGGAGAATGATGAAAGGACTGGCTGAACTACGAATTATTCAATAGGCCTATAGAATATTAAATATACAAGGTTATCTAGCACACTTATCTTGTTGTGAATTATTCAATAGGCCTATTGAATATTAAATATACAAGGTTATCTAGCACACTTATCTTGTTGTGAATTATTCAATAGGCCTATTGAATATTAAATATACAAGGTTATCTAGCACACTTATCTTGTTGTGAATTATTCAATAGGCCTATTGAATATTAAATATACAAGGTTATCTAGCACACTTATCTTGTTGTGAATTATTCAATAGGCCTATTGAATATTAAATATACAAGGTTATCTAGCACACTTATCTTGTTGTGAATTATTCAATAGGCCTATTGAATATTAAATATACAAGGTTATCTAGCACACTTATCTTGTTGTAAGTTATATACGAGTGCAACTAGGATGGGACCATAAAGTTAAGAGAGGTTGCTGATAATGACGTTGCAAAGAATGACTAATTCTTCTGTGTTGCTGTTGCTGTGGATGATAATGAAATGATGGTGATAATGATGATGATGATGATGATGATGATTAATACTTACTTCCTTCACAAGTTGGACCATCGTACGCTCCAGTACATTTACATTGGTTCGGTTTGGTACATGTACCACCATTCTTACAAGTTGGATTACAAATAGCTACAATTGATATAATGATATGAAGTCATTCTGATGTTTTCTGTGTTTGTGATACTATTGGGAATAACTGGAATAATTAATGGTGTATTAAAGGGGGATAGGGATTAGGATGTGGGAGTATAACGATATTAACTTCTGATATTTGAATAATTTAAAGAAAAATTGTGAATGTATTCAAATAGTTACCTATATTGCAGTTTTCGTTACCATTGTGTCTCCAACCTTGTTTACAGAAATAACGGGTTACGTAGTAAGGTTGCGATATCCATTTCCATCTGGCGCATCTATAAAAAGAAAACAAACCTCTAATTCTAACTGTGTGAGAAGCGAATCACATGGCGCTATAATACTGTCAAACCTTATGGGAGTTGCTATTGAGGTATAACGTTGCCAAAATTGTCGATTGTGTTACAACATTAAAATAACAATGTCGTAGTTACAAAATGCATTTGTCAATGCTGCAAAGTACAATTGTCGATGTGTAAAAATTCGAAATGTATACTAAAAAATCCAATGAAATGTCACACGAATGCAGCTAACAATATACACTTTGCTATATGCATTTTGCATTAGATACTTTGCATTTTACATTCTGCATTAGTCACTTTGCATTACGTACTTTGTATTTTTACACATAGACAATTGTACTTTGCAGCATTGACAAATGCATTTTGTATTTACGACATTGGTATTTTAATGTTGCAACACAATCGACAATTTTGGCAACGTTATTGTTCCATAGGTTGCTGGTTCTGTTTTCGTCATTTATTGTGATCTTGAATAATGTAGGCGTCTGGACATCTGCATTCGAAAGGTGATAAATTGCGAAAGTTAGCGAAGCCAAAAAAGCCAAGGTTGTTAATTAGGGACTGGAAATACTCACGCTGCCCAAGTTCTGTAGGCACAAACTCTCACTCGTCTTGATAAACAATATACTCTTGTTTCATAATTACTGAAAGAAAAAAATATTTACATGACTATACAGACAGTTGTAATCAAGCTCTATCAGATGGTAAAGTAAATATTTAGATGACTATACAGACAGTTGTAATCAAGCTCTATTAGATGGTAAAGTAAATATTTAGATGACTATATAGATAGTTGAAATCAAGCTCTATCAGCTGGTAAAGTAAATATTTAGATGACTATACAGATAGTTGAAATCAAGCTCTATCAGATGGTAAAGTAAATATTTAGATGACTATACAGATAGTTGAAATCCAGCTCTATCAGATGGTAAAGTAAATATTTAGATGACTATACAGATAGTAAATATTTAGATGACTGTACAGATAGTAAATATTTAGATGACTATACAGATAGTAAATATTTAGATGACTATACAGACAGTTAATATTTAGATGACTATACAGATAGTAAAAACTATACAGATAGTAAATATCTAGATGACTATACAGACAGTTAATATTTAGATGACTACACAGATAGTAGATATCTAGATAACTATACAGACAGTTAATATTTAGATGACTATACAGATAGTAAAAACTATACAGATAGTAAATATCTAGATGACTATACAGACAGTTAATATTTAGATGACTATACAGATAGTAGATATCTAGATAACTATACACACAGTTAATATTTAGATGACTATACAGATAGTAAAAACTATACAGATAGTAAATATCTAGATAACTATACACACAGTTAATATTTAGATGACTATACAGACAGTAGATATCTAGATTTCTATACAAATAATAAATAATTAGATGACTATACAGATAATAAATAATTAGATGACTATACAGATAGTAAATATTTAGATGACTATACAGATAATCTGGTAAGTGTTCCTGATACACATATAAATACTAGAAAATCAGAATGGTGTAAATAGAAGCTTTAAGTGTCTCTGATACACATACAAAGACTAGAAAATCAGAATGGTGTAAATAGAAGCTATAAGTGTCTCTGATACACATACAAAGACTAGAAAATCAGAATAGTGTAAATAGAAGCTATAAGTATCTCTGATACACATACACAGACTAGAAAATCAGAATGGTATAAATAGAAGATATAAGTGTCTCTGATATACATACAAAGACTAGACAATCAGAATGGTGTAAATAGAATCTATAAGTGTCTCTGATATACATACAAAGACTAGAAAATCAGAATGGTGTAAATAGAAGATATAAGTGTCTCTGATATACATACAAAGACTAGACAATCAGAATGGTGTAAATAGAATCTATAAGTGTCTCTGATATACATACAAAGACTAGAAAATCAGAATGGTGTAAATAGAAGCTATAAGTGTCCCTGATACACATACAAAGACTATAAAATCAGAATGGTGTAAATAGAAGCTATAAGTGTCTCTGATACACATACAAAGACTAGAAAATCAGAATAGTGTAAATAGAAGCTATAAGTGTCTCTGATACACATACAAAGACTAGAAAATCAGAATAGTTTAAAGAGAAGCTATACACATATAATGAGTGAAAATTCTATCGAAAAACAGAATGACTTTGAGAATGTTTTATGTAGAAAATATGGGAAATGAAATAAATAATAACATACCCACTCCAAGATTGAACTTTTGAAACCACCACGAAGGTTAATAAAATCACTAGCGCTAATCTGATCAGCCCCGCCATCTTTATAGTTATGCAAGTTCGTCGTCAAGTTTACATATTTATATTATAGCAATACAGGGAAGTAGATTTATTTCAATGACGTTTGCCCGAGTAGAATAGTCAAGGTGACCAGACCAGAACAAAAAATATATTGAAAATGAGAGAGAGGGGGGGGGGGTGTTGCGAGGCCTGGACGGACTCATTTGGTCCCCACCCCTCGTAGAAACGCCTCTTCTTACAATTATTACTCATATGATCGCAGATCACCACAATGCAATTGAGTTGAGCTCGTGGAAAATTTCAGACCCGATACCTTGGCCTTAATATTGTGTATGGACTCGTGTGACAACTTTCCTGGTTTGCAGAAATATTTGCTCACTGCATGACTGGCTCTCAATAATATAATCATGTAATACAATATATATTTTGATTTATCGTTATATAGTGTTTTTACACCTTAATAAAATTTAAAGGTTACAGTCGTCTTATTATTTGCAGCTTCCCGCGATGATAGAGCCATAGCCATAGGAGGTACTATCTACCCCACTGCGTCTGTTATGTTCTGCAAACGGAACATGGTGACAAATCTTTGGATACATTTATAGATGAACATTAAACTATGTGCACCTTCAAAAATTTGAGTTTAGTTTTTAATTATCCACCCCCTTTATGAAAATTCCTGTAACCGCCACTTATTATCCTTTCACTTTCATGTTGGCTCTTAATGATAATTAGGGTGCAGTCTAATTAAAATCAGACCCTAATTTCGTTCGTTCGTTTTTTTTTTTAAATCCGGTTTTTTAACCACTACATTAGGGTCTGAGAACCAGGCGCGATAACAAGCGTTCACGTTAACTTTGACCTAACCTTAATGACCTCTGATTAACCAATCAGATCTCAATGACGTCATATGAAACAGCTAATAAAAAAACGTGTTTTAACCGAGTTCGGAACAGTTTAAAAAAACGAGACTATGGCACTTCGGAATGCACATATTGTTCGCGTCACAAAATCCCAGCGCTGGAGAGGGCAGAGGTCTGATTGGTTAAAACTGAGGTCATTAAGGCTAGGTCAAAGTTAACTTGAACGTTTGTTATCGCGCCTGGTTCTCAGACCATAATGTAGTGGTTAAAAAACGAACGAAATTAGGGTCTGATTTTAATAGACTGAATTAGGGTGAAGAGGTACCAGGAGATTGTGAAAAAAGATTAGGGTCCAAAACGTTGAGAACCTGGGCTAGAGTGTTTAGGTATTTTGTGAGCGTAATGTTTTTTTACTAAGGATTGGTCTTCCCTTAATGGCTGAATATCTCAGAGCATCCCAATACACCAAAAAACAAAGAGTTCCTTAGAGGCAATTCCTTTCAAGGTCAAACACTCTGTACTCAATAAGGTGTATTTGAAGGTCTATATCTGGACCACTGTTTCGGCTATCTGATTTAGTATGTAGTAGAAACACAATAAGCTACAATTGCGCCAATCCTCTATAGTTTCTGTAAAATATAATCTAGCCAAACAGAAACCGTTTTTCTCCAGGTCCAAAACCAAGCATCGAAACTGTTCCGCTAACCGTCGCTAAATATGCTAGATTCTGGATTAAACTTTTTATTATAATAAAAAAAATATTTATTCGTAACTGGTTTACAGTTTAAATAGTTAAGAAATACAATACACAAGTAAGTTTATAATTCATAGTGTAGGCTACATAAATACTCAATAATTTTATTCAAGTTATTACATGTATACATTGTAGTTATGTAGCATTCAACATCAACCATTATTTGCTGATATTACGTACTGAAATCGTTTTATATTTTTTCTAGTTACTACTAAGATCAATGATATACATTAGGTAGTGTAGTGGTTAAAAAAACGGATTTAAAAAAACGAACGAACGAAATTAGGGTCTGATTTTAATTAGACTGTTGTCAAATGATATGAAAACTCAAATTTAATCGATCGCATATTTTTGTCGATCATATGTAATCGGTATATAAGACACTGCAGGGACCACTGAGCGGGAGGGGCAGGGGCACCCCAATTTTTGGCACTTAAATTTGTCATTTTTATAATAATTTTTCTTATAATTTCCGAAATCTTAAAATCGAGTTGCCGAAATTCGAGGAGTTTTTATGGTGGGGGTGAGGATGAGAGGTGGATTATAGATTTTGGTCCCCCCCCCCCACAATGAAAAAGCGATCTGCGCCCCTGCGTGGAATTACGTTTATCCCAACATTCCCTTTCCTATCGTATGCACATCATAACCGTACTCGTCTGTTCTTTAAATCCAATTTTTAAGAATCAATTTAAATTTTTAGAAAATGTTACACTACTTTTAACTTGTAGACACATGGTTATAATTAATATCAACTAATGCTATATGAAAATCTACAGGTTATATGTCTATAATAAATATTTCGGTGTATAATTTAACTTTTTCCCCCCAAAACAAACACAATTTCAAAATATTTTCAACTTTTTTAAATATTCCTATTTGAATACTTTGACGTCACGTCATTGTTTACTATAACGTCCGCGTCAACAATACAAAAAAGAACGTTGCTATTTTTTATCGTCACTTTTAATTTATGAGTCGAGAGGCACGGAGGTATGAGGTAAGTAACTTTTAAATTGCAAATTTTTGTTTAAGACTATTAGTCCTTAGTATAAAGCTTAGTCCACACGAGCAAGTTTTCATAGACAATTTTTCCTTGACAAGGAAAACTTGCTCGTGTAAACGACAAAATTTGCCGAAATCCACTGGTTGAACAAGCCAAAATTTCAACCAGCGATTTGCTCGTGCAAACGCACCAGCAAGGAAAACTTGCCACAAATCGGCGCATCCACTTTTACTTCCGTTTTATTATTTTCTTTGCACGTCGATCTTGCAAATCGGGTATAAACTAAAAATAACAACGGCAATTTTGTTGTGATTTTCACTAGGGTCGCCAGATGGCAGCACTCCCCAACAAGGAAAAATTGTTGGGTGTGTCCACACGAGACGAAGTGACAAATCCTTGCTCAACCATTGAACAATTTTCGTTGTCAATGAAAACTTGCTTGTGTGGACTAAGCTTTACTCTGTCAACAATATTTAAGCACATTCACATAAGTCAAATAAAAAGACTGGTTATTATTTTCTATGTAGATATATAATATGGTTGTTTCTTCTTATGGTAGATTGTTATTTGGTTGGTATGCACTCGATATTAGCCTAAAATCAAAATACACAATTTATGCCTCGTAATACAAAAAAAAAAAAACACTTAAAACTGCATGGTATGCCTTTCTGTTGCGCAACAATGGCCAACAATGCGTACACCAATTAACATTGTTGAATGTGGACTCTGCAAATGGATACCGAATTAATAAACCCAGATCTCTAGTTTCAACGAGTTTCAAATCTTATAGCAATACGATAGGCAGCCATCTTGCCCGGAAAATCAGCAGAAAACTATTGTTCGAAGATTGAATTTGATTGGCTAATATGAACATAGGAAAAGACAACTCTGTCGGGAGAATGATTTTGATTCGCTGAACAATTTAACCATCTCCTTATAACGTGCAACTAACACCTGACAAACAATATTTGTAACACGGTTGCACTTTCAACTAACGATTTAGGATTAAGATTATTGTCAGCATAGTTATAGTTGCCCTAATCTAATGATAATATTGTATCTTATCTTACCTTCATGTCATATTTAACAGTGAGTGCCCGCTGTAAATCCGAGTAGTCCCAAAATCATTCCAAATATAGCCGAACTCTGAACCTTAATTCCTGAAAATTGAAATCGCAAGACTTTAAGCTGATTTCAGAAGCATTAACTATAATATTACAATGGCCTTATAGGCCTATTCTTGAATACTTAGCAACCCTGAAACTTTAAATGGGTTGTAAAGAGGTTTTCTAAACTTTTTATATGTAATGGGGGGACACTAATAGCATCAATTTGCGTCATTCCAATTTCCATTCCGACGTCTGTGGTTCTTGCAATCCAATTTTAATTGCTGTTCAACGACTATGAAAATATTATAATTGCTTATATTTTAAACAACTAAATAATGAATTTTTGCTGCCTGAACTTAACCATACTTTATAACTTCTTACCTGTATTTCGACAGGTTTCAATTAAAGTACAGTCAGCCCCTTGAAAACCATCTAAACAATCACAAACACCATCTATTTTACTGCACTCTCTCTCTATTTTACAAAATCTTGAACATTTCAACGAACAATTTTGTCCATATTTACCTTCATCGCATGCTAAAAATAAAAATTAAGCACAGTGTTCAACACTTTTCATATTGTTTTTTGTCTATGTTCAGCGGGGACCATTTCTAAACTACCTATAGGAGGTCTTAGCTGCCTTGGATTTGTCACACATCCCTCCATCCCAGCACAACACCCCTACTATCCACTATCCACCTCCGCCCACCCTTTAATTTCTTTAGCTTTAAGCTTTCCTTGACCACCTGTGGCCCCCTCCACCTAATGCTCAAATTAATAAATTTTAAAGTTTTATAGCAAAAATATTGGCCCGAGGGGTGTGCCATACCAATTTTCCCCCTCCTTCAATAAGTCACTGTATGTCAAGAACAAAGTTGGATCTTTAAAGTTGAGTGATAATTATAAAATATCTGACCTCGAGTACAATCTATTGACTGATATCCTGGTTGACAACCATCAATACATTCTCCTGTTTTACTGTCACATTGTGAATTGCTATCTTTACATTTTCTATCTGAACATTTCTTACTACATCCTGCACCATATAAACCAGTCGCACAATCTATCAGAAGAAAAAAAGAAAATAACATTTTATCATAGACTAATTTCACATGAACAATTAATAACGTAGCAAAACGTTTGTCTATTTTATCTTGGTGTTTTTCTCTATGTTTATTTTTTCCAAATTTTTTCCCAGGAATAATTGCATTCTGGTTTGACAAAATAAGTATCCAAATTTCAAGATGCTTACACCGGAAGTAATGCAAAAGTGACGAATTCTCGCAATATCTAATAGGACCGTCTACCGATTTGTGTGAATTTGATATATAAATATCAGATTTGATATTTCTTATTTTTCGGTTGAATCTTTTGAAAATATGAATGTCTAGGCCTATATCTAGTGACCTTGACCTTCAATAGACTCAAATCAGAAGGTATTCAGTCTAGCTTGTCCTCGTGTGTCCTTATGTCATTGTGTACGTACGAAAAACAATATGGTAACAAACTTTGTAAAAAAAATTTAGGCTTAGCTGATGATAGGTTTAAAGGTCACTTTTTATATTTTCAATCTTTGCTTACCGGGAAAACAATTTTCATATCCAGACAGCTTTTTAACATCATCAATCTAGAAATAAACAAACATCAGATAGCTTTAGATAGTCGATACTGATATTGACTCGGTTCCTGAGACACGTCAGGTTAAAGGGGCGAGTGATCTACCATTAACAATAGACTTACAGTGATATTTAATGCCCTCATTGTCCTCAAATAGGTAGAGATAGCAAAAAAGTACAAACTATTTTTCAAAATAGGCAACTGTTTGAATCAAGGGTTAGGTATCACATTCTCGAAACACCCTCGAAAGAGCCCAATGTCACCTTGGACGACTGCCAGCAAGTTTAGAATCAATAGTTTGTTTCAACGAAAAAAATAGATTGCATCAAAATCCGGTAGATTCGACTTACCCTAAAAGTCCGTCTGGGTCCACTGAGCATAGCCTGGTTCACGACTTCAACATTTAAAGTTACACCAGTCAAATCATTGTAGGACGGGAGTTTCAAATCACAGTTATTTAGCTCCAGCTCAGCCCCTATATCAAAACAACGATCTATCTTGGCCAGGCATACCAGTTTCTCAGCATTAGCATTTGCCTACATTTAAAATCATAGCAAGAGTTTCATTGAACAAATTAACTTACTTCAGTCAATTTTCATTTTTTAAATATAGTTGTCCATATAAGGATTTTTATTCGAAACATATCGACAATACATGATGTCTTGCAATCAACAACCTAACAAGTCCGTTAATCTGTACCCAAAAACATATTACCGAATCAAATGCGTCAAATACCTGATAGTTTGACTGGGGCCAGGGGATAGTGCCATTAGCATACTCTGTATTGGTATCATCACGTATCGCCTTCCATGAGACCAATGCTATACCACTGTCCATATCTTTAGCTACACAAGTCAGCCTAGAATATAATAAGGAAGCACAAACACTTTTGAAATCTAAAAGTCCCTTTAGAACCACTGCTTTAAATCAATCAATTTGCTGTCGATTCCATTGTTATCGACCAGGAAATTTTTTAACCTTCAGGTGTAAATTTCCACACTTATGATGTTTAAAAGCACACTCGATAAGGGGATATCTAGGAAGAAAACGTGCAACCCTTGTTGAATCAAAAAGTTACCTACGTGGATCGACCTGCCGCTGTTCCACTCTCATAATTATAATTAACGGAACTGACGATAGGTGGCGAGGAGTCGAAACTTGTCTGTGTTTTCTCTATTCTCTCATTACCGAAAGAATCCGTGGCTTTCACCCAAAACACAACCGTTTCTCCACTATCCACTTGTAGATTCAAATCAAATTGTGTTTGAATCGGATTGGGCAAATTAAACCATGTGGTCGGCAGAGCTGGTTGACTCTTGCCGCCATTATTGTCTTTATGGTAGCCATATTGGAAAGAGATTATACCACGTGCGTTTGGAACTTGTGCTTGGGTTCTTCCTTCTTCATTTTTGTAATCTTTCGTTATATATTTGTGTTCCGAAACACCCTCATCATAAAACTGTAGCGGATAGTCCAGGATTTTATTCAAAAGCTGATTTTCTTCCAAAAACTGATTATAGAAAAACCCAGTCCAATCAAATTTGATGACACCGGAAGTGTCGGCTTGCCATGTGTAGTTTGACTCTTTAGTTGAAGAACTGGAATGAAGACGTTTTTCAGGATCATTTGAAATTTGGATCTGTGGGTTGGGATGGTACAAAACAAATCTACGAACATATTCCGAGTTGTTGGCTTTGTCAGCCACTTGTAGGATAATAGAATAAAGCCCCGGTTCTGGTAAGGTGTAGACCGGATATTCAAATGAATCGCTGTGGTAAACTTCAGCAATCTTGATCGGACCCAGCGGATCTTCCTCGTGTAACTCCCCGTCGACGTTTGGAGTAAGTCGGAATATTTCCCACGCATATCGGTAAACACCAGATAGACCATCTTGCCATCCGTTCCAACTCAACTGCAACTGGGAATACTATAATAAAATACAACATTAGTGTTATTGCTCTCTATATATAATTATATGACTCTTTGAAATAAATGTTGACTTGATTAAACCCAGTCTAATCAAAATCAGACTTTTAATTAATTCATACTCCTGCTATTCGATCAAATTTCTCCTCTTGCAGCACCGAGATTATGCCAAGCAGTTTGTTCTGAAGATCATAAATTAAGTCTCATTGAATGTTGTTGAAACAATATTTTTTTTATAATAATTGACTGTTCTGAATTATGAAAAGAGGTTTACCGAAGAGAAGGGTTGTGTAAGACCCATTGACTAACATATAATTAGAAATACGGAAGGAAAGTTGGTTTTAATTTTAATCAGTCTGTTAACTGTGTGGACTCTCCAAAATTAGATCTAGACGTTTTGAAAATGATTCAAATTAACCTGTATAGTGTATATCATAAAAAGTAAAACATACCTTTGTGTATTCGTCTCCGAATTCTAAAATCTTGGAGTCATCAGTACAACCGGGAAAACAGTGGTATGGTTTGTTGGTGTCAAATTTAAACATGACTGTTTTCATCATGGTCTGTCCTGTGTAATACTCAGTTCGGTAAAATACACCAGTGTCGATATTCTTCAATTCACGATAACCACCTGATTTGATTGTAAATTTTATTGTCATTCTGAAAAATAGAAATTAAAGGCGAGTTTAAATTTGGGAGAATATGAGCAGACACTAGATTTAGTCGTAGTTGCCACCAGTGGATCATGTCCTAGTGGTCAATAGATCATGTCCCTTGAAGATTAAAAATGGACAGACCTGCTTTATATTCCCCCTTCCAGTATTCATTGAAAAGGTGTATGTTGAAGATAAAACATTTTCAATAAAATCACCTGTCTCCATTGTCTATCCTAACGTTATAATCTGTATCTAAAACTGTACAGTTGTGGACACCCAGGATAGGATTGCTCAGTGAAGGAGGATTAGAGCATTTCAATCCACTATATCCTTTAGTTACGGGTTT
The DNA here is from genome assembly GCA_029955415.1 of Lottia scabra. Classification (NCBI taxonomy): domain Eukaryota; kingdom Metazoa; phylum Mollusca; class Gastropoda; family Lottiidae; genus Lottia; species Lottia scabra. The sequence goes on from JARJEI010000015.1 coordinate 4,278,885, forward strand.
GCCGTTTTCTAAAAAGAAACAAATTATGTAAGAATGATAAAATAATCTGGCTTAATTTTTATCATAATCACTTCAACAATCACAATTTACGATAATTTTGCGAACCAAAGACCTCTGTCAGGAAATCAAAATGGTGTAAGTAGAATATATATTATGAGAGTTTAAATTAATATACCTCTCTCGAGTACAGTTTCGAATTTTACGTCGATCAATCCAAATTTAGCTTCACTGATATACGATGAAGGAACTGGGCTGGTAATATTTAAATCTAAAGTAGAAATCCCTATGAAGTCTATTTTATTGTACTCTCTACGATTTGACCACAGTTCGTCGCCCATCTCGTCATCTCTGTTGACTGTGGAATCTAAGAGGATGGAATATTTATTCATCTTGTTGTTTTTGCCATACTGTCTTAAAACTATCTGACATTGGTAGATTTCTGGTTTGATCTCTTCCCTCACTGAAAAAAATAAATAAATGCATCTTGAAAAACCGCACTATTCAGCTAAAGCAATATAATCAAATCTGACGTATTTTTCGGCATCTCCTAAACTCTTGTGAAATTGTCATATCTTTCAGATTTTGGATAAGTGTGAAAACAGTCGTTTCGTACATTACGGTGTTTATATTCAGCAGTGACCTAATTCAATTTGCAAAGTTTTCAACGAGATTTCTGGAAAAAGTTATAGAAGATTGTGAATTTCGTTATTTTACATGAAAAGGCATGTCAAATATTTAGTCCAATTCGGCTCACGGTAATTCAGTAATGTGTTTAAGACTTGTGGCTCTAGATTTCATCACGTCGCAAGTAAAGCTTTTGACTGTAAATATTAAAGTTATTAAAGTTGCAATCCAAAATAGGCGTATGCCCTTCTACTGCTCATTTATTGTTTAATTTAGATACGAACCAAAACATATTATGCGTAGAGTACATCATCCTTAAGTGTCACAAAGTATGTGAAACCATTCTTTCTTCAATTTTATTTAGCATTATATCTATTTTCATGAATAATGTTTAAAGAAGCAAGATTGGACGACATACCGATCATGTTTATACGTATGTCGAAGATGACGTTATATACTACTATATAACTGCTACAGATATGCAACGATTATACAAAAAAATAAAATTTAATTCGATGTAAATTTTAACCAACAAAAAAGTAAATAACTTGTTTTTTTTTTACATCAAGATAAAACCATAAAGTACTAGAACATGATTCAAACAAAGGAATCATAAGTGAACATAACTTAAAGTGGATTTCAATTTGCATATATAGGCTATATGCCTTTATATGGATCTAATTCATTCGGTTGGGCGGTTACTTACATGTACTTACATGCACTCACATGAAATAATAAATAAGTTGTATTGTGGCGATATGGAGGTATAGGGTGAATATAAGATTTACCACAACAAACATTTAGTAATTTGATCTGTAAAAATTATTTAAAATTCTTTGTATAGGCCTATATTCGAGTTTATTCATGCAGTGTTATGTTAAATAAAATAGTAAGAACTAAGTTACTTTTAAATGTAAAAGTATGTATTCACCTCACAATAATCTAAATAATCATTTCAACCAATGGAACGTTGTTAAACAATACAATCTATTGTGAATAAATAAAACAAACTGTAGTATGGTGGCCTATCGCATTCATTCGATATATTAATGAAAACTAAAGAGTAAATTTTAAAAAGTAAAACAAAAACAAAATACATTTGAGAGATAAAAATAAATTACATTATCAAATTAAAATGAATTCTAAAAAAAACCGAAAATGAAATTCAAAATAAAAGAACAAACTGAAATCAAAATAATTCATCGGCCTATCGCTGTCACTCACAAAAAAATCTCAGCTAGTGAAAAAACAAAACAAATCATCGGCCTATCGCTGTCAAACGCATATAACTCTGGCGCTTCAATGTTTATTCCTGTAGGCTACTCTAGTCACGATGTCTTGGAGAAACGATTTTAAGTTAAACTCTGACATGGATACATATGTTCTACAAGGTATGAAGCGGAAAGAAATGTTAGATTATTTAAAGCGTGATTTTCCTGATTATGCTTGGAGCATGTCATCTTTGGACAGACGTCTAAGATATTTTGATATTTCCTACACAGACAAGGAAGTAGGCTAACTGTCAATACTGTTTTGCATGCTGTGGCTGATGAGTTGGATGGTCCTGGATCCTTGCTTGGCTACAGAGCAATGCACAAACAAATAAGAATACAACATAATTTGAAAGTGCCTAGAGATGTCATATATGCAGCTATGACAAAACTAGACCCCGAAGGACTTCGAGGAAGATCTGTCATTGAAAAGAAAAAAAAGAAAAAAGGTTGTTTTTTTTTTCAAGTGGACCCAACTGGGTTCATGCAGTTGATGGCCATGACAAACTCATGGGGTACCAGAACCACACTTTTCCTCTTGCAGTATATGACTGTATTGATACATGCAGTCGCAAGTTGTTATGGTTGAAAGTTTGGACATCAAATAGCGATCCTAGTTTGATAGGTCGATGGTACATGGAGTATTTAGTAGAGCACAAAATGATGCCTACATAGCTACGCATGGATCGAGGGACAGAAACTGGTGTAATGTCCACAATCCATGCATATCTACATAGTCACCATGTTATGGATGTTTGTCCAGAAGACACTGTAATATATGGTCCATCAACGTCCAATCAGGTGAATTTTATTAATAAGTAACGCACCTTATCACATATTTTTCATATATTTCATGCAGGGGCGTAGCGTGACCAATTTGACTGGGGGGGTGTAAGGTCCATGTTTTACCGACGAACACGTGGTTTTCAGAGGACAAAAACCCAACTGGCACTAAATATACACATGGCCGTGAGAAGCAAATGAAAACTAAAAGGGGGGGGGGGGGGGGGGTCTTAGATTTGAAGGGGATTGGGGGAATTGCTCCCAAAGAAAATTTTGAAAATCAGGTTGATTTCCTTGCATCTGGTGCCTTTCCGAACAGAATTCTCTTAGAGAACGACCTCATATTTGAAGAGGGTTTGGAGGCATTGTAGGCCTACTCCAAGAAAATTTTGAAAATTAGGTCCGAATTCCTTGCATCTGATGCCTTTCCGAACAGAATTCTCTTAGAGAACGAACTCACATTTGAAAAGGGTTTGGAGGCATTGTAGGCCTACTCCAAGAACATTTTGAAAATTAGGTACATTACCTTGCATCTGATGCCTTTCCGAACAGAATTCTCTTAGAGAACGACTTCCCAATTGAAGAGGGTTTGGAGGCATTGTACTCCAAGAATTTTTGAGTTCCTTGCATCTGGTGCCTTTTCGAACAGAATTCGCACATCTAGTGAATACGGTTTGGGGCATTGTATCATAAGAAAATTTGATTTGATTTCCTTGCAATCAGACCTTTCCGAACAGCAAGCGATTTAGACTGACTGAACTCTATGAAAATCTTGAAAAATAGAATTAAATTCCTTGCATCTGAGGCCTTTCCTGATCTCGTTGGAGGGATTACGCCCTAACAAAATTTTGAAAATTAAGGTCAGAGTTCCTTGCATCTGATGCCTTTTCGAAAAGAATTCGCACATCTAGTTCCATCGTTATAGCTTCGTGTTTTAATCTTTATATAATTATTTCCACATAAACACCATTTTCATAATTACACACATAAGTATCTATTCACTAAAAAACTCTTTCAGTTAACCAACTAGTTTTACCGACAGGTCCAGCCATTACAGTTTTATCGACCTATTCCTCGTTTAACCGACAAGTTCAGTAAAAAATCAGCTTTCATGGATATCAACATTTTACCGATAACAATGTTTTAACTCTCTCGGTTAACCAATCGGTTTTACCGACAGGTCCAGCCATTACAGTTTTATCGACCTATTCCTCGTTTAACCGACAAGTTCAGTAAAAAATCAGCTTTCATGGATATCAACATTTTACCGATAACAAGGTTTTAACTCTCTCGGTTCACCAATCGGTTTTACCGACAGGTCCAGCCATTACAGTTTTATCGACCTATTCCTCGTTTAACCGACAAGTTCAGTAAAAAATCAGCTTTCATGGATATCAACATTTTACCGATAACAAGGTTTTAACTCTCTCGGTTAACCAATCGGTTTTACCGACAGGTCCAGCCATTACAGTTTTATCGACCTATTCCTCGTTTAACCGACAATTAAGTTCAGTAAAAAATCAGCTTATGGATATCAACATTTTACCGATAACAAGGTTTTAACTCTCTTTGTTAACCAGTCGGTTTTACCGACAGGTCCAGCCATTACAGTTTTTAACGACCTATTCCTCATTTAACCGACAAGTTTAGTAAAAATCACCTTTAATGGATATCAACATTTTACCGATTTTACCGGTTAACCAATCGGTTTTTACCGACGGCACCAGCCATTACAGTTTTTATCGACCTCGATTAACCGACAAGTTTAGTAAAAATCACCTTTTATGGTCTCTTGGTTAACCAATCGGTTTTACCGACAGGTCCAGTCTTTTACCGACCGATACCGCGTTTTACCGACAAGGTCATCAAAAGTGGGGGGGTGTGACACCCCCCCACACCCCCCCGTACGCTACGCCCCTGACATGCAATCTAACTATAGAGAACTGACAGTGTTCCAAGTAATTTACTATATGGTGTGATCAACAATGTAACAATCTTATATCTGTATATAAATAGCAGAAGGTTGCAACATTGTTAGCCAAGTTTGACCGAGTGGTTAGAAGCTTGCAGCCCATAAGTGGTGTTCCCGAGTGTTCATTCTGGAGAAGACAACCTTGTTCAGTCCCATGTTCAGGCAGGGTACTTTAAAACACTTCTGCGGGGAGTCTACATGGTCTACTCTTACAACCTATTTTCCCTATTTTTTGTCTTTAAATTTTTCGTCTAACCAGACTGTCTAGCACAGGGCCTTATAAATAAAGAGCATTATGGGTAAATGACAGCGTTAGGCCGATGATTTTTTTTTTGATTTTTTACTTACAATAATAATTTGTGAGTGACAGCGATAGGCCGATGATTTTATTGATTTCAGTTTGTACTTTTATTCTGAATTTCATTTCAGAATTCATTTTGATTATGATTTGTGTTGATTTTGAAATGGAAATTAATTTAAAGTTTGCATTTTATTTTCAAATGAATTTGATTTTGATTTTGATGTTGCAATTTTTTTTTCATTTCTCAAATGGTTTTTGTTTTTGTTTCAATTTTACGTTTTTTTTTTAATTCGTAGTTAATGAATGCGATAGGCCACCATACTGTAGCTAATGACAGAATAAAAAAAAAACTATCACTGTCAGTGATGTCATAAAACGCGTTAGTTTTAGTGGAATTGCAAGAACCACAGACGTCGGAATGGAAATTGGAATGGCGCAAATTGATGCTATCAGTGTCCCCGATACACATACAAAGTTTAGAAATACGCATTACAATCCCGTTAAGTTAGTGACAGTATTATTTTACAGAGGAACAATCGGCATTTTCAGGGTTTGAATATATGTAATAAGTCTTCAGAATTTCTTCAATTACACATTAAACTAAAACTTTCCCTTTCTTTTTCGATATGTGTTTTCTATATATATTATAATTTTTTTTGATAATATTAAGAACGACTAAAGTTCGAGACTAAAAAAAAGCTGCTTACTATTTAGACATCCATTTCTTTCAAATTGAAAATTAGTTTCACAATCACATTGGCTGGCTCCACCAGAAGTTATCGAACATTTACCAGGATAACATGGCTTTGTATGAGAACATAATTCTGGAAGAGAAAAATAATAATCCAAGCAATTTGGGTCTCTCAATTCGTAATGATTGCGTTTACGACCATATTACGAAGGGGACAATGTCAATGGACGAAAATAAAAATAACGATGATGATGATGATAACTGATGGTGATGATTAACGAACGAAGATAATGATGTTGCTAACTGATTTCTTCTGGTCAAGATGATTTTGTTTTGGATATTGGATGATGATACAGTGTAGGTAATAATGGTACTTACTTCCTTCACAAGATGGACCATTGTACGCTGCAGTACATTTACATTGGTTCGGTCTGGTACATGTACCACCATTCTTACAAGTTGGATCACAAATAGCTACAATTGATATAATGATATGAAGTCAGTCTGATGTTGTCTGTGTTTGTGAATTAACTGGAATAACGGATGGTGTATTAAAGGGGGTTGGAGTTTGGGGTTGGGGCAATCGTATATATACGTCGGCCATTTTCTATCAATAATAACCTCGTAGGCATCAGGCGGATAAATCGCACTACTTTTGTCTCTATTGATGACGTCATCTGAAAAGTCTCTGACATCCAGACTTTTCCTATCTATAAGGATAATGTGCAAGGGAGGTAACTAACAACCCATAAACAGAACTATTTTTTATTGCGTAATCTCCTTCCGGCCATTGGCATTGGAAGGTTTTCTTCTATCTGCATACGAGGTTATTATTGATAGAAAATGGCCGACGTATATACGATTGGGGTTGGGGTGAACAGATTGGTAGTGGGAGTAAAACGATATCAACTTCCGATATTTGAATAATTGAAAGAAAAATTTGGATGTATTCAAATAGTTACCTATATTGCAGTTTTCGTTACCATTGTGTCTCCAACCTTGTTTACAGAAATAACGGGTTACGTAGTAAGGTTGCGATATCCATTTCCATCTGGCGCATCTATAAAAAAAAACTCTATTCTGACTGTGTGAGAAGGCTATTGAGAGGCACGAATATATGACCCTATAATACTGCCTAATAATGTAGGCTTGTTGACATCTGCATAGGAACGGTGATAAATTGCGATATCAAAATATATGCCGAAGTTAGCGAACCCACTGAAAAAAGCCAATATTGTTAATTAGGAAATGGAAATACTCACGCTGCCCAAGTTCTGTAGGCACAAACTCTCACTCGTTTAGATAAACAATATACTCTTGTGTCATAATTACTGAAAGAAAAAAAGCTCAATTTCAGTTGGTAAGTAAATATCTAGTCAACTACAAACAACAACTTATATCGAAATATTTAATTCATTTTACAGATATCTGAAATTGAGACTATCAGGTGGTAAAGTTAATATTTAGATGACTATACAGATAGTAAATATTTAGATATAAGTGTCTCTGATACACATAAAAAGACTAGAAAATCAGAATGGTGTAAATAGAAGCTATAAGTGTCTCTGATACACATACAAAGACTAGAAAATTAGAATGGTGTAAATAGAAGCTATAAGTGTCTCTGATACACATACAAAGACTAGAAAATCAGAATGGTGTAAATAGAAGCTATAAGTGTCTCTGATACACATACAAAGACTAGAAAATTAGAATGGTGTAAATAGAAGCTATAAGTGTCTCTGATACACATACAAAGACTAGAAAATCAGAATGGTGTAAATAGAAGCTATAAGTGTCTCTGATACACATACAAAGACTAGAAAATTAGAATGGTGTAAATAGAAGCTATAAGTGTCTCTGATACACATACAAAGACTAGAAAATCAGAATGGTGTAAATAGAAGCTATAAGTGTCTCTGATACACATACAAAGACTAGAAAATTAGAATGGTGTAAATAGAAGCTATAAGTGTCTCTGATACACATACAAAGATTAGAAAATCAGAATGGTGTAAATAGAAGCTATAAGTGTCTCTGATACACATACAAAGACTAGAAAATCAGAATGGTGTAAATAGAAGCTATAAGTGTCTCTGATACACATACAAAGATTAGAAAATCAGAATGGTGTAAATAGAAGCTATAAGTGTCCCTGATACACATACATAGACTAGAAAATCAGAATGGTGTAAATAGAAGCTATAAGTGTCTCTGATATACATACAAAGATTAGAAAATCAGAATGATGTAAATAGAAGCTATAAGTGTCTCTGATACACATACAAAGACTAGAAAACCAGAATGATGTAAATAGAAGCTATAAGTGTCTCTGATACACATACAAAGATTAGAAAATCAGAATGGTGTAAATAGAAGCTATAGGTGTCTCTGATACACATACAAAGACTAGAAAATCAGAATGGTGTAAATAGAAGCTATACTTGTCCCTGATACACATACAAAGACTAGAAAATCAGAATGGTGTAAATAGAAGCTATAATTGTCTCTGATACACATACAAAGACTAGACTAGAGCTGTGAACAGCACTGAGCGTGGCCCGTGATACTTTGCCTGATAGCTGTAAGACTTTTTGAACTTCAAACCCCTAAAGTCTGGTATTCAATATGGTCCTCAAAAAAGGTCAAAATGGTCCTTCCAAAAAGTCAAAATGGTCCTTCCAAAAAGTCAAAATGGTCTCAAAATAATATTTTTACTTATGATTAACAAATTAACAAAACATAAAATGCTACATAATATATTTTTTGTATAATCTTTTTGAGAACTGGAACTTCAAATTATATTGTAAGTCTTAGAATGTCTTGGACTTTTATTTTTTTGGCCATTTTAACCAATGAATTGGTTGAAATCAAAGAGGAAATTCAGAGGCCATTTTGACCAAAATAGGGTCCATGGTGACTGGCCATTTTGACCAAATTTAACTTTTAAGGCCATTTTGACGTTGGCAAGATTAAACATTTACTTTTTATTGCAACGGATTAGCGCAGACGCTAATGGCCCCTCGTTTGGTCAAAATGGTCCCTGATAAATGGTCAAAATGGTCCTAAAAAAAGGTTAAAATGGTCTTTCCAAAAAGTCAAAATGGTCTCAAAATAATATTTTTTATTACATAATACATAATATATTTTTGTATAATCTTTTTGAGAACTGGAACTGGAACTTCAAATTAATATTGTAAGTCGTAGAATGTCTTTGCTTTGATGAAAATATAAATAGGAACACAATTTATGTCAAAATTAGTGACCTTTTTTAGGGTTAAAATAGCTTCCAATTATTCCTTTGATTATGATCATATAAGCTACAATTTATTAAAAAAAAATCAGGGACCATTTTGACCAAAGAATTGGTTGAAATCAAAGAATAAATACAGAATCCATTTTGACCAAAATAGGGGCCATGGTGACCGGTCCATTTTGACCAAAATAGGGGCCATGGTGAATGGCCATTTTGACCAAATTTAACTGTTATGGCCATTTTGACTAGGGGCCATTTTGTATAGGGGATTTACCCCCTTTCCCAACATTCGAACTGTGTAAACGTCAATATTTTCCTTTAATGCTGAGTTGAAATACTGTCTTTTGTTTCAATCGATTGGAGCAGTCAGTAGCCAGTTGAATTGATGTATGTTAGTCAATTAAGTGCCGTGGGTAAGAATCATCCACATTATAAGAAAAAATCTGATATTATATCAAATATAGCAAACACTCGAAAAAACAAGTTAATTTTTATAAAGTTAAAACAATGTGTAATGAGATTGATTTATTTTTGACCTATAATAATCTTCTTAGCAGACGATAAAAAACAGTTTGAACGCTTACTTTTTATTGCAACGGATTAGCGCAGACGCGTAAACAGTATTGCCCCTATCATGATGAGCTTGTTTTAGATGTTGATAACTCATTCATTTCTTGAATTGAATAATGTCATTTATTAATCATTGTAAAATGACGAATTGCTGTCTGCTAGAGTCCAGCCCTAGAGTTAAAAGATTATGTAGTCTGACTGATTTGTTTATGACCTTTAATAACCTTAGCAGACGACAAAAAGAAAATTGGTGTGTATCTTGTAAAAAGAGTTCTGTCAATGGTAGAGAAACAATTCGAACAGGTTAATGTATCAAAAATTCACTGCTGTAAATGATTGTATGTAAAATTAATATAAGTGAAAATTTTGCAAAAAAAAATGAATAAATTTTTTATACTTTTTAGAGTGTTAAAAGATTACATAATCAGATTAATCTGACCTAAAATACTTCACACCTCCATGTGAAAAGTTCATGCCGATAGTTTTATTACTATATTATATAACCTGCTATAACCCTGTCAATCATTTTAATCCTCTCTACTTCTTTTTTTCTCAGAAAAGGGGTATTCTATGCCTATTTTCACTTTAATGGATTTTGTATTAAACTGCTCATGTCATATGTCGTTGAAAAGAGAAAATTGTGTACATCATCATTAAACAATCCATAAGGCTATTAGATAATTACATTGCGAGTTAGAACCCTTAGTCGAAAAAAACGCAATATTTTGAAAACATATTTTGATGGGTTATTGTCATATATCGTTTAAAAGATAATCAAATCGCCATAACAAAATTGAAAAATTTAATTCTCTGCGTTGATTAGAAAATATGATAGGGATGTCCAAAGTTGACAAAAATGTCCATTTTCGAATGTCCATAAAACCAGAAGTTAATATTTTTCAACCAACATGAGCATACCTATGGTAAGCTCAGGTCAAGGACATCCTTCACTGGAATTTTCAAGGTCATCAAAGGTCAAGGTCACATAATATGGCCTTTTGAATTTTCAAAAACTTCAAACGAACATAAAAAAAATTCTAATTCGAAATTCAAAATTCTGTTCCAACAAACTGTAGACAAGGTTACAAGGTTTTGATAGACACCAAAATCATAAAAATCGGATAACAAATACAGGACTTCTTGATTTTTTGCTTAAATTTGTCCGCCTGTGACGGCAGCTTATGACTCACTTCCGGTTCGGATATTTTATGCTAAGTGCATTCTAATTATGACTGACAGACAATATATATAGTTTTTGTCAATATCTGAAATTTACACTGGTGGTGTTGCTAGGCGTGATTTTGAAAAACCGGAAGTTCTCACGTCAAAACCGGAAGTGATGAAAAATTTTGATTGAGTAGTTTTATTTCTATGGACATTCTGTATACGTCCTGTAAATTTCCGGTCAATCGGATAATTAGCGGCTGAGTTAGAAATTTTGAGCTTTTTTGAAAATTTTGGTTTCAAATTTTTTGGACAAAAATATTTAAAAATTGAAATTTGTGTAGTCCCACCTGATACTTCTTTTTACAATGAAGATATTAAAGAAAATTTCAGCCAAATCGGTCCATAAATAAACCCTACAGACTAAGACATATTATGCAATAGCCCACTCCTGGTTCAGCAAAAATTGAGTTTCAGATATTCATTTTTGATTCCAGGTCATTTAATAATGTTTGGTGGATACAATTATTCTACACCATTTTCGATTTTCTCTAAAATATCAGAATAGTGTAAAAAGAAGCTATAAGTGTCTTTGGTACACATATATTTTAGAGACACCGTGACGTCATAGATTTTCTGTAGACAGTAGATTTCGGACAAGCGCGGCACTTGATTCCATTAAAACAAGGAAGAAACATGGCGTCCAACTCACAACTCCCTGAAGTAAAATTGACAGAAAATGATGCTTGCGGCACCAAACTGGAATATTCTTTGATAGAAAAACACTCTAATTCTCAGTTGAAACGATGGTTCGAATCCCGTAGGTTGAACTTGTTTTCTTGCGAAGTCTTTATTAAAACTGAATTGTTAATGAATATTTCAGATTTGTGAAAATGCTTAAAATGAATCTTTAAAAATCGCAGATCACCACTTGGCAGTCGAATTGAGATAATGGAAAATTTCAGACTCGATACCTTGACCTTAAATAAAAGACTACTTTCTCGGTATTTATTAAAGTCACATTGCGGGATTCGTTTGTTTACAAAATGAAATTTATGGGATTTCGGGACAAAAGGTATTCTAGCTTAAACTCTGATGTTTATTTAAGTCAAAAAACTAAAATTCACAGCTTTGGATACTCAGATGGCTTCGATGCAGCTGGATTTAAAATCGGGATCTAATAAAATGATTTTCATAAATAAAATGCTAATGAGGTCAAGCGGGGGGGGGGGGGGGGGGGGGGGGGGGGGCGTGTTAGTTAAATGACGTCACACTCCAATCTCCAGTAGCACGTGCTAGTAGTGGGCGGAGCTTGTGAGTTATTGACGTCTCCCTCAATCAACTCGGTGTTGAAATGTAAACAATCAAAATTTCCTTCAAATGGCTGTAGAATTGGAACCACGAAAGGGAATCGATTTTTTTTAGTTCGATATTCATTTCTAAGTGCTAACTTTAAAAAAAAAACATGAGAAGACTTTTTCTCAATGTCCAAGTTTGGGCTTATGTGGCTTTAATGTATGAACTCGTGTGACAACTTTCCAGGTTTGTAGAAATATTTGCTCACTGCATGACTGACTCTCAATAATATAATTATGTAACACAATATATATTTTTATTTATCATAGTGTTTTCATCTTCTTGAGATTAAAATACACCTTAATAAAATTTAAAGGGGTACAGTCTGCTAATTATTTGCAGATTTCCGCAACGATAGAGCTCAAGTTTGATTACTCTATAGTGTAATATGTAAGCCCAAGTCTAAGGGTGGCAGCCCTCTCAAAGCTTGGCCAATGGCTGGCCAGAAAAAATATTCTGGTTACAGCTTGTTCTGCAATACCACCTCTTAGAATGAACAAAAAAATTAAGTTCTCAAACTTGGTCAATCAGAGTATATATTTATCAACGATGTCTAAAGTATACAAACAGAATGCAAAAAACCCATAAAAATTATGTAAATGTCCATATAATAACAGATTATAATTGATAAACGCCTTAAATTTGATTAAGGGTTTTTCATTTATTGTATATAAACATTGTTTTCTGGATTTATCAGATTATTTAGGTAATCTGTTGTATAGTAATGACACCAGGCAAGTCCCTTGATGAATATAAGCTCCTATTGACCAAATTTGAATTTTTTGTGTTCATTCTAAGAGGTTGTATTCCTTTAAACGTACAGAATAAATGTATGTGATCTTTATCTTTAAAATAACGACGCTAGGACATTTCAGATGAAGTTCTGGAAAGATCTAAAAAGCATGTGGATGGGAACTTGCCTTCACGAAACGATTATTATCAAAAATTTAATTCTAAAACTATATTTGGAAGTTCACCACTCCATCTACTCGTGAGAATTTTTGAAACCACCAGTCGTTACTTCCACTGATACATCATTCAGCAATCGTGTCGAGGTGATCTGAAAGAATCAGGCAATTGAAAAATACATTGAAAATAAGGGTGGGAGTGCAAGGCCGGGACCAATCTAATTAAAATTAGATTACATTTCGTTTCGGTTATTTTTTGATTGTCGACTTCATGTAATCTAAAGACTTGTATAAGAAGGTCATCTGCTGGTGACGAATAAGCTATTTATAGCACGTGCCACCCCTCTGCCAATCAGAACACCGTTTATATTTGAATATTTTGTATTGCGTCATAATTTTCCCACAATGCATATCAATCCATAGACCCGCGATCTTGAAGGTAGTTTTTGATTGGCTGAAATTTTCGTCACCAGCAGATGACCTTCTTATACAAGTCTTTAGATTACATGGAGTCGACAATCAAAAAATAACCGAAACGAAATGTAATCTAATTTTAATTAGATTGAGTCGACAATCAAAAAATAACCGAAACGAAATGTAATCTAATTTTAATTAGATTGGGCCGGGACTGACTCATTTGGTCCCCACCCATCTTAGAAACGTCTCTTCTTGTTTTCTGTACTCAATACCCACACTATTTATAATGCTCAATATATAATACAGATCTGACCTTCTACAAGCTACTCTTTCTACAATTATTACGTATATGATCTATAATGTTCTATCTCAACTGTGTTTCTTTATTTACTGACGGCATTGTATTCCTTTAAACGTACAGAATAAATGTATGTGATCTTTATCTTTAAAATAACGACGCTAGGACATTTCAGATGAAGTTCTGGAAAGATCTAAAAAGCATGTGAATGGGGGCTTGAATTCACGAAACGATTATTATCAAAAATTTAATTCTAAAACTATATTTGGAAGTTCACCACTCCATCTACTCGTGAGAATTTTTGAAACCACCAGTCGTTACTTCCACTGATACATCATTCAGCAATCGTGGGCAATCTCCCTAAAACTCAATCTGTCTGGTAATGAAAGGTAGATTTCGTTTTGTCTTTGCTTTGTCTGAAATTTTACCAATGATTTGTCAAGAGATTATCAAGTATTGCAACCTGAATATATAATCTATAACTTAAGATCTTTTGGGGGGATATTTCTGATACGACAGTTTCTGATGTTTGAGCTACCGGAATCTTGATCACGTGTCAACAATGCTAGTTCTGAAAAACTATGAATACCTGCATGTTCCTTCAGCAACGTTAGACATTGGCATTATCTACCGTTGCTGGATTGACGGGGTTTTCTCGTCATTAACAACTATTATCCCTGCAACTAGATGCCAACCAGGTTTTACAACGCACGATTAGACTCATTGAAACTTGAACTACCCTTCCTTGACTGTCCACAAGTACATCTTTTCCAAGGCATTAACGACTTTTACCTTACTACCCATCCTTGTCTGGCCACAAGATGATTGAACTTACATTCTTTGATGATTTTTGTATGATGTACATGTATAATGTAACATATGTTTAAAATCAATCAAGTATCGATACATCATGAGCCTAATCAATAAAACCAATATCGTCAATAGAATATGGTCACAGGTTCCTTTCGCGTTAGCTTATTTCTAATTAATATACATTCTGCAATATGAGCTCAAAATTGGAAAAATAACTTAAGTAGAGTTGTCACTCGGCAACTCGACCGCTCCGTGTCGCTAGTAGACTATTCTACATAGAGTTTGTGGGTCGTTTAGAGTGACAGAACATCGTTTGTAAAGGAGGACAATAGGATATTTCGTTGTATTTGTATTTGTATTTCAAATATTGAGATTTCAGATGCAGTAAAGCGAATACAATGGGGCCGCGTTTGTCCTCACGCCTTTTACAAGAAACGGAATGTCCCGTTAATCTGGTGATCCGGTCTCTGTTTTCGCACGACCGAGTTTGCCAATCAATGAACGGATTCCATTTTAGTCGCGTGCCACTGTGGGTTATTATAACTGATTAAGGATTCGTATCTCAAACAGACCTAATTAACCTCAAGCAGCCAAATGTCTCGTAATTCCATCTACAGTTCGTCAAAAGCTTACTTTGTGTATGGTGTCATTATAGGACTATTAGCAGTGTTTGGAATGGCAGGGTATTTCAGAGAGTTTTTTCAATCCGGACACCTTGGTAATGCAGGTTTACGACAACGTGTGATAGAAGATACTGGTATGTGGAATTTATTGGTGGAACATGGCATTTATTAACCTCTTTTTAAGTAACTTTTAGGTTCATATCTTCATTGATCGTCGTCATGATGATCATCAGCAGCTTCTATAATCTTTGTTTTCTTCACTTCCCGAATTCTGGCCTAATTGTTCTTGATCTCTATGCTACCATTCGCGGAATCAAGTATATCAAATAAGTGTAATTGAATTACTTTATTTGAAGCTTTTTTTTTCATTTCAGCACCAGATGACGACAGACTGGCGAGAATACTGTACAAAAATGTTCGAGTCTTATGCTGGGTGCTGACACAGTCCGCTCATCTTGAGAACAAGACCATACACGTGAAAACCACATGGGGAAAGCGGTGCAACATCATGCTGTTCTTTACTTCATTACCCAATCAGACCTTCCCCACCATTGGTCTCTTCGTACCAGAAGGCAGAAAATATCTGGTCCAAAAGACAATGAAAGCTTTCCAATACGTTTTTGAAAATTATTACTACGAAGCTGACTGGTTCTTGAAAGCGGATGACGACACTTACGTTATTTTAGAAAATCTACGTCACTTCCTGCTAGACAAGAATCCTGATGACCCTGTGTATTACGGACAACATTTTCATAAGTATTCAGATCAAGGCTACAACAGCGGTGGTGCTGGTTACGTTCTCAGTAAAGAGGCGTTACGCCGGCTGGTTATAGACGGAAAGAACGCAGATGAATGCGTAATGAGAGGCGCAGAAGACGTTCGAATGGGCAACTGTCTGAGCGGTGTTGGAGTGAAAGTCGGAGAAACGTCCGATGCGTTAGGAAGGAGTCGGTTTCATGCTATAATACCGGAACATGTTATATTAGGACAATTTATGACGTGGTATGAGAATTTTACCAGCACACAAGGGGTAAGTTTTACTTTTGAACCACATACAAACTGATGTTGCTACCAAGTAAAGTCGTGGCAAGTTACGTTACATACGAATAACAGGATCAGACACGAACTATCCTGGCCACTAAAACATCTCTTCCAAGTCATTTATGACTTCTACCACCCATATTTGCCTGGCTACAAGAACATCTCTTCCAAGGCATTAACAACTTTTACCACCAATCCTTGCCAAATGAAACGACTTATACCACACATCCTTGCCTGGCTACAAGAACATCTCTTCCAAGACATTAACAACTTTTACCACCCATCCTTTCGTGGCTACAAGAACATCTCTTCCAAGCCATTAACAACTTCTACCATCCATCCTTTCGTGGCTACAAGAACATCTCTTCCAAGCCATTAACAACTTCTACCATCCATCCTTTCGTGGCTACAAGAACATCTCTTCCAAGCCATTAACAACTTCTACCATCCATCCTTTCCCGGCTACAAGAACATCTCTTTCAAGGCATTAACAACTTCTACCACCCATCCTTTCTTGGCTACAAGAACTTCTCTTTCAAGGCATTAACAACTTCTACCACCCATGCTTTCCTGGCTACAAGAACATCTTTTTCAAGGCATTAACAACTTCTACCACACATCCTTTCCTGGCTACAAGAACATCTCTTCCAATGCATTTACGACTTCTACCACCCATCCTTGCCTGACTACAAGAACATCTCTTCCAAGGCATTAACAACTTCTACCACCCATCCTTTCCTGGCTACAAGAACATCTCTTCCAATGCATTTACGACTTCTACCACCCATCCTTGCCTGACTACAAGAACATCTCTTCCAAGGCATTAACAACTTCTACCACCCATCCTTGCCTGGCTACAAGAACATCTCTTTCAGGGCATTGACAACTTCTACCACCCATCCTTGCCTGACTACAAGAACATCTCTTTCAGGGCATTGACAACTTCTACCACCCATCCTTGCCTGGCTACAAGAACATCCCTTTCAGGGCATTGACAACTTCTACCACCCATCCTTGCCTGGCTACAAGAACATCTCTTTCAGGGCATTAACAACTTCTACCACCAATCCTTGCCTGGCTACAAGAACATCTCTTTCAAGACATTAACAACTTCTACCACACATCCTTTCCCGGCTACAAGAACATCTCTTTCAAGGCATTAACAACTTCTACCACCCATCCTTGCCTGGCTACAAGAACGTCTCTTCCAAGACATTAACGACTTTACCACCTATCTTTTCTTGGCTACAAGAACATCTTTTTCAAGGCATTAACAACTTTTACCACCCATCCTTTCCTGGCTACAAGAACATCTCTTCCAAGTCATTGACAACTTTTACCACCCATCCTTTTCTGGCTACAAGAACATCTCGTCCAAGGCATTAACAACTTCTTCCACCCATACTTGCCTGGCTACAAGAACATCTCTTCCAAGGCATTAACAACTTCTACCACCCATACTTGCCTGACTACAAGAACATCTCGTCCAAGGCATTGACAACTTCTACCACCCATCCTTTCCTGGCTACAAGAACATCTCTTCCGAGGCATTAACAACTTCTACCACCCACCCTTGCCTGGCTACAAGAACATCTCTTTCGGGGCATTAACAACTTCTACCACCCATATCCTTTCCCGGCTACAAGAACATCTCTTCCGAGGCATTAACAACTTCTACCACCCACCCTTGCCTGGCTACAAGAACATCTCTTTCGGGGCATTAACAACTTCTACCACCCATATCCTTTCCTGGCTACAAGAACATCTCTTCCGAGGCATTAACAACTTCTACCACCCACCCTTGCCTGACTACAAGTACATCTCTTTCGGGGCATTAACAACTTCTACCACCCACCCTTGCCTGACTACAAGTACATCTCTTTCGGGGCATTAACAACTTCTACCACCCACCCTTGCCTGACTACAAGTACATCTCTTTCGGGGCATTAACAACTTCTACCACCCATATCCTTTCCCGGCTACAAGAACATCTCTTTCGGGGCAATAACAACTTTTACCACCCATCTTTGCCTGGCTACAAGAACATTTCTTCCAAGGCATTAACAACTTCTACCACCCATTCTTGCCCGACTACAAGAACATCTCGTCCAAGGCATTAACAACTTCTTCCACCCATACTTGCCTGGCTACAAGAACATCTCTTTCGGGGCATTAACAACTTTTACCACCCATCCTTTCGTGGCTACAAGAACATCTCTTCCAAGCCATTAACAACTTCTACCATCCATCCTTTCGTGGCTACAAGAACATCTCTTCCAAGCCATTAACAACTTCTACCATCCATCCTTTCGTGGCTACAAGAACATCTCTTCCAAGCCATTAACAACTTCTACCATCCATCCTTTCCCGGCTACAAGAACATCTCTTTCAAGGCATTAACAACTTCTACCACCCATCCTTTCTTGGCTACAAGAACTTCTCTTTCAAGGCATTAACAACTTCTACCACCCATGCTTTCCTGGCTACAAGAACATCTTTTTCAAGGCATTAACAACTTCTACCACACATCCTTTCCTGGCTACAAGAACATCTCTTCCAATGCATTTACGACTTCTACCACCCATCCTTGCCTGACTACAAGAACATCTCTTCCAAGGCATTAACAACTTCTACCACCCATCCTTTCCTGGCTACAAGAACATCTCTTCCAATGCATTTACGACTTCTACCACCCATCCTTGCCTGACTACAAGAACATCTCTTCCAAGCCATTAACAACTTCTACCACCCATCTTTGCCTGGTTACAAGAACATCTCTTTCAGGGCATTAACAACTTCTACCACCCATCCTTTCTTGGCTACAAGAACATCTCTTCCAAGGCATTAACAACTTCTTCCACCCATCTTTTCTTGGCTACAAGAACATCTTTTTCAAGGCATTAACAACCGTGCAAACGTCACTTCTTCCCCCTAACGGTTTGATTCTTGGGCTTTAAAATGATGCATCAATCTTTAAAATAAAACAATTTGTGCAGCTTCAAGTCTTTGAAAATGCTTCATCGATATTAATATCATTTTGTCTTTCTCTTTGCAGGGGATGGAATCCTTGAGTAACTATGCCATAACTTTTCACTATGTTGGACCACTGGCCATGCAAGAAATGGAGTATTTTCTATATTATCTCCGACCGTATGGTATTCAGAGGGGAATGTTTAATGTAAATTGATGTTTGGATTAATAAGGATTGCATTGGCTGTACGTCCTCTTACTGTGAGCGTTGTATTGATGAATTAAAATGAACACTATTTTTTAAATAGAAATATAGTTTTATATCCTACTAGAATTGTTATATTCTTTTTTGCACTAATGAAATGAAATGGGGTTTCTATTTCCTGATGTTCAGACTAATGAACTGGTATTTCTATACCCTACTGTTCTGTACCTTCTTTATAGACTTATGTAATGAAATGGAGAAGATTTTTGTTTAAGAATATTTATTTACAAATGAGACATTAAAATGTTTACAATATTTACACATGTCATACATTTACACCATCATGCCCCTTGTCAAATATACGCCCTCCAATTTTCCTTCCCTCAATAATCATCCAGCCACCAGTTACATCTCAAATGCCATACTTAAAAAAACTTTAAATTTATATTTTCTAGTTTAACTAGTGCATGATTGGAATATAAAATTCTTGAAAACGGGGACAAAAAACTTTGTTACATGAAATGATTGTGAGTACATTTTTATTCACAAATTAATCCAAATTCAAATTGAAATATTTTGGTTTATTTTTTTGATTGTGTGAAGTAACCCACAGATAAAAATGAAACAAACGTAATTTAATCAGACTGTGCACTTTAAAAAATTAACTAAAACCTAGAAGTGACATTCACAACTGTGTAGTTACACTATAAGATGTGTCCGCCCTTCAACTGGTCAGTTTCCTATGTATAACATGGTACTTTCTGTAGATCAAGACAGCCCTATATCTACAGCCTATAGTACAGGGTAATAAATATAACAAAGGCCAGTCTATATACATGATATATATGACACTATTCAGTCTATTCTGTCTTTATGACCTTAGCTGAAGGTTGATCTGAAAAACATTTAAACAATTCACATCATTACAGAGCAAACAATTTATAGAGGGGAGATACACCAGCAAGAATTGTTAAAAATTTGGAATTTCTTGGACATTACATCTTTTTCTCAACACATTTCTGAATTCAAGGAAATAGTTGGTAATTGAAACACTTTTGGACATCAAATATGATTTGGATAATGGCATGCTTGGCAACTAGGTACATGTAACAATCAGTCCCTTAAAAGTGCGCAGTTTAGGCTTTTGATCATTAGTATTCACTAATATCTAATTCAATCTCAAGGAAACTATGAAAACTGAAAATATAAAGACAGTCTCACCTTCTTCATTTCGACTTTTTCGTTTTCCTTTAAATGAACCGAACTGAAAAAAAAAAGAAGAAAAATCCACATTATGAACATTTCTCAAAAAGACATTTTTACCTTTACCTATGTGATCTCTCTCATCCAAATATTTGATTTAATTTTGTCATTGGCCTCAGCTCTTACAAAGCTTGGTCTAAAATACGTATGAATAAATAAAATTTATGTTCTACCTTTCCTCTACCACGCCCTCGACCTCTCTTATTAGCTGCATTTCTGGTTTTATTTCGTTCTATACGTTCATTAAAAATCATTTTCCAATGATCAATTTCTTCATCACCTTAAAATAACAAATAGACAACAGTTACTCTTGGTCAACTCATATCTTTAGAATTATGAATGTCATTTAGTTAGCTTTTAGGTCTGCATATATATGTAACATTAAGGATAGACCAGAACCTAAACTTTCTGTCTTCAGGGTAATCAGGAGAGGAAAAGTTCAGTCTCCAAAATAATCATGTGGGGAAAAGTTCAGTTGAGGAAAAGTTCAGTGCCAAAGGTAATCATGTGAGGAAAAATTTGGTTTCCAAGGTAATCATGTGAGGAAAAGTTCCAGAATTTGGAAAAACAAAAAGTTATTACCTTCAAAAACTCTTCCTTCTAAAACAGTTCCATTAATTTCTAGCTTACCACCATTAGCCTCCTTAGCTTTATCTAGAGCAACTTGGGCTTGATTTTCTTCACTGAATCTTACTTGACCCTGAATACAGAAAACATTTGAAGTATGAATGAAATGATAGGGTTGCAGTTTGTAAAGAGATAAATTTAAGGCAAGACAGCAGTCTAATCTTTTAAATTTCTAAACTGTTTAGGGATGTGTAATGAACTTAGTATAAGGCACACAAGGATTTAATTGACTGTCTCATCCAAATGACTTGACACTTTTTCAATTTTGCTTTCAATGCTGATGGGGTTTCTTTTCAAATATAATATCTGACCTTTGGATCTCCAGGATTATAATCTACCCAAGAAACTTTGGCAAAATCTTCAAAGAAATTTCTGACATCTTCTCGTGAGATTCCTTCACCAAAACCTTCTAAATTCAAGATGGCTCCTTTTGTTATTCTGTCTTTAATATTTTCCATTTGCTGTAAGGAAACACAAATTAAGCAAAATGTAAATTTAAACCCTAATTCTTGGAATCTTATTGAATGCAAAACTGAATTAGAACTCTAATTGGTCTTTAAATATTTTTACACGACACTTATTACAAATCATGAATTGCATGCAAAGTATACCATAGTGGCTGAAATTTCAATAGTTTGTATAATTATATTCTACATAGCTTAGTTGTTGTCATTGCACAATATGAATGTTCTTATCTGATCTTACCTCTTCGAATTCTTTGGCTGTTTCTCTGAAATTACACAAATTAAATCATTAAATCAGGCAACACAAATAAACCTTTGAGTTTTTGATAAAAATTATAGGACCAAAAGTACATTTTCATAAACTGTAATATACACAGCATGGATTGAATAACAGAGTTATCATGAAATTCTCGAGTCAAAATGATTACATAATTAAGAAATCAAGGGCAATAACTGGAAAACTTTCATCACCTGATGTTTAATACATAGAGACAATAAAAAAAACTTACGCTTTGGCAGCCTCTTCCTTTTCTAACTTTGACTTTCTTTTTTCATCTGTTTTCTTTTTATAATAATCATTTCTGTTGAAAAAAATACTCTAATGAGCCACAGAATAGAATATAATACACAGAAAAAGGTGAACATTTATTATTTAACTATATGAGATAAAGATAGTGGACCACGGCCATATACGCCTTACGAAAAAGTCTTAAATTTAATCAGGATAAAACTAAACTTTTTCAAACCTTTGGATTTAGGTCCAATAACATCCATTTTAAGTTTCAACAAAATTGGTTGAAAACTTAGATAGTAATAGCATATTCAAGACTTTGGGGCAAGGGCAATAACTCTGCTACTAACGGTCGAAAAAAGCTCAAATTCGAACTTGATCTTTGTTTTCTGAATATGTATATCCATACCGAATTTCATTTGATTCCATCAAAAATTCTAGTTTTTAGAGCGTTTACAAGCAATTGATGTTGATAGAAGCACTTACTATATTGAGGTTAAAGGGCGAAAACTACTCAAAACTGATGAAAAGGCCTAAATCTTGAAAAAGCTTTAATTTTAATCAGGAGTAAACTAAACTTTCTCAAACCTTAGGTCCAATAACAACCATTTTAAGTTTCATCAAAATCGGTTGAAAACTAAGCAGGTAATAGCATATTTAAGATTTGGGGCAAGGGCAATAACTCTGCTTCTAACGATCAAAAATAGCTAAAATTCGAACTTGATCTTCGTTTTATGAATATATATACACATATCAAATTTCATTTGATTCCGTCAAAAACTCTAGTTTTTAGAGCGTTTACTAGCAAATGTTGATGAACAGACCGACGGATTTGGGGCAAGGGCAATAACTCTGCTTCTAACGATCGAAAATAGCTCAAATTCGAACTTGATCTTCGTTTTATGAATAAGTATACACATATCAAATTTCATTTGATTCTGCCAACAACTATAGTTTTTAGAGCGTTTACGACCAAATGTTGACCGACGGACAGGGGTGCCGACAATATATGTCCTCATAGAGAGATGAGGGCGTATAAAAACTGTAGTATTTTCAATATGCAAGATTGAGAGAATTTGAACGAGACATACTTAGCGAATTTTATCAATTCTGTTTCACCATATTTCACTGGCTCTGCTAAAAACTTCTCTGCATCTGGAACTTCTTTAAATGTGACAAAAACTGAACCCTAGACAAAAAAAAAAACTCATACAAATCTGGGATATGATTTGGTTGTCGCAAAATGAATCTTGATAAAGCAGAAAGCACCTCAATATTTGGGAGCACAATAAGAAATATTCATGTCACTATACTTCCAAAAAGTCATTTTTATTTCTTCTTTAGGAAGTATGAACACACACACACCACTACTTTGAACTAATAAAAGAGTTTACTCTTGTAATAATGAGACCATTTTGATCATATCTTGCTAACCCATGCAAAATAATTTTGACTATGAACAACTTTGAATACCCACAGTATCAAAAAAGATACTGAGCAACAACATCAACATAGCACAGGGCTAGAAAATAACACACACAAACCTTGAAAGTTTCAGCATTTCTACGTAAAAATAAACTAGCAACTGGACCATGGTTCTCTAGGAAAGATTTTATAATGTCAAATGTAGCATCTTCAGGAAAACCTTTCTGAAATGGAAGAGAAAATAAAGATGTCCAAACTTTTCATCAGAGTCAAGTTTCTCTGTTCTAAATCTTTTTAAAAGCCAATATCCAGACTTCCATGGGTTCTGAAAATTGTTGAAAATAATTCAATATTTTAAAGCAATAACTTTGTAAGGCACCCTCAAAAATAGTTAGTTTTGATATTAGGTTGTAACCGGATTCAGTTTGCATGAAAAATTCTATGACCTACACAATAGACTGTTCTTTTGCTTAGCTCATCACGATGTTCTTTAGTGTTCTCAGGTAAAGGTTTCTCTGGTGATCGTCTGATTTTTGTATTGTCTTCAGAAACTTCAATCAAACCACTGTCCGATTTTTTAATGGCTGCTACTATAACTTCTGCATCCGGACTCAATTCTTTCAATCGGTTAAAGGTGAGAAGAACTTCTAATGGAACGACTAACAAACAAGTTAAGGACATTTCATATTGGAAACAGCTGTTAGTTTTACATCCACCTCCATGCTTACAATTGATTCATGACATGCAGTGTACAATGAGGTACGAAAATGTGATAAAACTTCTGAGATTAAAGTTAGCATAGAGTACTGCTATATACTTTTTGTCTATAGCAATTTTTCCACAGCACATTTTCATCATTTTAAGGTGGATTTTTTAAAATAAGAAACAATTATTGTTAAATTTATCAAAAGGATACAGCCTTCATCTTCTTTGATTTTTTCCTGTAAAAACTTGTCTTTTGGTAGATTGATATCTCCAAAATAATACTGAAACAAAGATAAATTGATTATACAATCATTGATGGATAGCCTACTGAACATTGTCCCATTTTATCACAAAGTTATTATTGAACCTTCAAGGAGAAATTGTTGTAGTTACTTTTTAAATTCATTTTCTCTTTGATCTTAACCGGATTTAAAATCTCTGCTATAAGCTTAATGGACAAAAATTTTGATAAAAAATGAAGCATTCATTTTCACGAAATGTAGACAATCTATTATAGAATTTTGTTTAAAAAAAATTGTAAAACTGTGTTGAAGCTTAAGATTCGCCTCATTTTAATAGCTAGATATTGAAGTTGTTTCTTGACTTTAAACACCCCATGATATCAGAGACCCAATAGATTTTATTAAAATCTTTGTTCAAGTATAATGGCTTAAACAATTATCCCAATCAGCATTAATAAAATGCCTGAGGCAGGTGTCAAGACACTCAGGATTTTCACACTAATCTGCCTCCAGCCATTTATTACAATAATAACAGTTCTAAAGAGTTATTATATCTGTTTATGTGGCAAATTCAAAAAAAAAAAAAAAGGAGATAAATTTACTACTTTTAACTAAAACAGATATTTTTGGATTCCCAAATATTTGCTTAGTTTTTTGGATATTGTGACAAACAAAAAATAAAAAAGAAAGAAAATAAAGAAGAAATGTTATACCTCAATCTGATAAATAATCTTTTTTTCTAAATCTGTAGGAACTGTTGTGGCTTTATCTCCAGTACTTTCACCCATCTTGAGATTAGTTATTCAAAACGTAGATATCTAAAAAACACATGCATATATTTGTAACCTAATTAAGTCTATCTATATATCAATATTAATTGTTCCAATGACTATATTATCTTGTGTATTTTTTAGACAATATTAAACTTGTTTAATCCAAGGGAAGAAGATGCATGGGGCTTTCAGTTTCAGAGATAGGAAAAATTAACCATCATATTGCCATAAGTATTAATAGTATTTAATCAGATTTCTTAAATTACTGTAAGAAAAGATATCTACGAAATAACTTTTACAAAAATAAACCAAATAGAGTGTCACGAATAATGGAAAATCAATATTAATCAAGGAAAACTACGGTATCGAAAACTGAGAATGAAAGTCGTCAGTAGGCCTACAGTTAAAAATGAAATCAGAAAACTGTAAACAAACCGAAACTAAATTGATGAGAAGAACAAATTTGCAAATCGCCGTAAAGTCAGTTAAATTTTCTAAAGGCAATGAGAAGAAACGTAACTACTCACCCGCTTTGAATATGAATAAGGGGTTCTATTTTAAACCAGACGTCGTGTTTTATGAAAATTGTGAAATATTCTGAAACTGAAAATGTACTTCAACTAGAAACACGTTTTTACATCATATAAAGGCGCATGCGTTGATAATATATCCGCCTCTTCATTACCGAATAACATTCAATACCACCGAACAAATATTATAGCTTTGTCGTCTTCAAACTGTAATCTTAAACTTAACATTCTATTGTTAGATTATTGGCATATATCAGATAAATTTGAACAGGCCTACTAATCAAACTATTTTGATTTGATTATGTAAAAGATTCTACTCCTTATAGGGAAATATTCAGCATTTTCGAGGATAAGATAAACATTTCCAGGTTCTAAGACTAAAAATTTTATTCGTCGAACAGTTAGTGAACATATCCCTTTAAAACCAAGTGCTTCGAAATGATTCAATTATAAAAAGCAGAAGTGAATAACCTAATAAAGAGATAAGACATAATTGGGTTATTTCAAAATAATATATCTTAGTCCCATAACTAATATTTGTTCAAAGAATTAAATCTATCCATACTAAGTTTTAATATTTAAAGGGATATATATAGCGTACATACAGGTTCCCCATACTAAGTTTATACCCCAAAAAACGCATCGACGGTGTAGAATGAACACTGTCCTGATGAGGATCTTATATTCCAAACACATGTCGGAAACATGAAATTGACACTATGACAACTCAATAACATATCTAATCTAATTTTTGTGCCTGTTCATATTATTATTAGATATCTGGGTAGTTTTCCGCATGTGTCCCTTTAAATAATCAAAATACATTGAGCGAGATTAAACACACAAATAAACGTTTCCCTTCTACACCATGACACTTTTCAAGTGTAATATAGTTTCGTTCAGTATTGGCTTTAATTAAACACATAGGCAGGAAAAAAAACTTTGATGTGTCTCACTTTTTTAGCTATTTTGAAGACAGAGAAACGTAAAGATTACACACGGAAATCAAGTATTTGGACAAAGGTAGGTGATGTATCTCAAGACATATATGTGCTAGTTCCATGTACATGTTCACACATTGGACTAACTAAGTCGACTTTATATGTTGATGGAATACGTCCCTTTTTCCCATTATTTTATTAGTCGACCCAAAAATAAATGGGTGCCCAAAAACGTCGCCTCTTCTCATTATGCCAGTCGACCTAACTATATATGGACGAGGGATTACAATTCCTCTATCTATTTTGACCGACTAATTCAGTTGTGGGAATGGGGTGTAATTTTTCCGCATTATTCCAGTCAACCTATAGCTGTGTATGGGAACGCGGAACGGGTAATTTTGAAAAGAGGTAAATAAGGACTATCGCTAGAAAGAATACTTAAAGTCCAATTGTCATTCCTCATTTTGGCTCTGTTTTCTATTTGCAGAAGAAGATGAGCGAGATGAAACCGAAATCATCGCCACCATCAAGAAAAGTCTGGTTGTCTAAAGATGAAATCCAAAGAGCGCTTCCCAGAAAGAGCTTCTTCAGCTGTCATGACAATAAGCTACGGAAGGCAAGGTTTGAAAGCGGAGATTTTACAGACTTTTCAACCAAATCGAATCCTTTGCTTTCCGCGTTGTCAACTGCTGCTGATGAAACCAATAAAACCGAAAATGTTGCCAAAATAAATTCTGCACAGGAACTATTAAAGGAAACTTCATGCAGTACAGGAGATTTCACGACAAAAAACGAGAAACCAAATTGGGAGTTGGTAAAAAATAAAACTGTATCAAGAAAAAAGAATGAAAATGCTAACGCTAGTACTGGTCCAAGCCACTCTAATTTGATGTATGAAAACAGCGAACTTTTCCTTCACGACTGCAAACCGCTTTTCGAATATCTCAAATTTGTGAAAAACAATAAAGAAGAATGGCTAACAACGTATGGAAGTGTTCCTCCGTCGAGCCAAACTCAGCATAGTTTTGCCAGTGATGCAGCCAAGTCTACTGAAAGTTACATCGTGACTGCTTCTTATGAAGTTGGTGCTCGTAGATCTTATCTGCTTGGCTCCAAACATCATCCGGAAGTGACGCACGACAAGCAGCGGAAGTCGCATCTAGAGGACAAACAGAATTTGAAATCTCAAGATAGTAACGAAACTGACGAGATGTCGGAAATTGATAGATTACGATCGAAAGCCATATTGTGGGCAGAGTCTGTGTCAACATCCACATTAATACGGAGTCGTATAAAATGTTTACGAGCTCTTGGTGAAGATGATACAAGTCTTACAACATGGTGGACCAGTCTTCAAACTTGTACTTATCTCAGATGAAAGTTTTACCCATTTCTTTTGGTGCCAAATGTTTAACGTTCAATAAATTATCTTCCACAAATTTATATTTCTCCTTTTTTGGTAATTGGCTCCCCATACAAAGCATAAACATAGTTTTACAAAATGATTTTTTTTTAGATCTCCTCATTTAGATCCATCAAGGATCTCTTCTGTACCCACAAACGATGAAAATTAACATTTTAAATGGTTATTTGTTTGACAATAGTCCAGGTCCAAAGCTAAGGTGACGGGTGACAGGTAAACAGGGATAGCAAGGTTTGAAACAGAATGAGCCTTGCCAGCAGAGGGATATTCATGCACAATCAGAAATTTCATCTTGTTTGCTAGAAGCACAAGGTGGGAGAAAGGGGGATTTTCGGCATTGTGACATTCTCTCCTAACAATAGCTACAAAGTACACCATCACCGTTCCAAACACGGAGACGAAACCCCAGAGATTCAACGAAAGCCCAATTTATTCACTTTAAGGATTTCCCATACTGTTTTTTTTTCCTTCAAAACACGCTGACTGTATATTATTTACAGGAATCGAACCGGCATGTGCGATCGCACCAGAGATAATAACGGCAGGTTTTATCTGACTACAGAGATAAATGAACCATTCTTGTGGACTTTAGCTCAAACAGATTTAAATACACACGCAGATTAGATGCTGGTATATATTCTGAAAATCGTTCATCAAAGCGCAAATAAATAAAAAATCATTCAATCGCTTTCAGAATAAGAATTTTATTAAGAGGTCTGCACGACAATAGTACACTTTTCTCGGACTATCTCTCTGCCATTCATGCCAGTCATCAATTCGAGATTCAGTGAGGGTTTTAAAAAGTTTCTGAACGTGTTTCTTCAAATGGGAGAAAAAAAACCTAATATTTTAAAACATATTTTAAAACGTAAAAAAACTAACATAAATATTGAAATAATAGAAAACAAACTTTAGCGCTGTTTGGCACACAATTGGTAATGTAACATAACTTTAGACATGTATCAATAAAAAACATTCAATATTAACAAAATTAAACAGATAATCATTGGGTTCAATTCCCTATCACCTAACCTTACATAAATTAAAGATAAACAAAAACAATTTAAATTGACTAGACCATGACCCATCACTTAATACTATCTCCACCACCACCACCAAAAAATGACTTAATTCCTATAGACTTGAGATAAATTACAAATCTTACAAACAGATGTAAACTGACTATTTAAAAAAATTAGTGATTAACCAATCAGATGACAGAACACTAAAATCATCTTAAAGGGATTGTAAAGTGGTTTTCTAAACTTTGTATTGTGTATCGGGGACACTGATAACATCAATTTTGCAATGGCCCAAATTGATGCTATGCTATCAGTGTCCCCGATACACATATAAAGTTTAGAAAACCACTTTACAATCCCTTTAAAACAATGAAATACTGTACTCTGGTTATTGGAAATAAACAAATAAAGATACGTTTTTGAGAATTTGGTAACCTGGTAACACTACTGGGCAATTTTCAAGCTGAAATCTCAATATCAAGTACTTTTTGTACATATTTGGCATCTAACAAAACAACAAACAAGAATAATGAAAACAAAACAAAAACAAAACAACAAAGATTAACAAGACTCAAAGCCTATACTGGTATTTTGTATCTGAAGCAAATCCAAGGGTTTTATGAATCAATCTTGACACACTTCTAAATTCCCAAAATGCTGATTTTACATTAGGCTCAAAACACTTCAGGTGTCCCCAAAATAAGTAATAAATTAATAGAAAAAACAAAAATTCTGTCCCACAAAATAAATAATTATTTTTTCACACATTTTTGGACATGAATATGAAAACTTTTTTCAACCTGAAACTGCTTTAAGCAAAATTTGCAACACAAATTAACTTTTCCAAGCTTTTTTGCTTTCTTTTTGCGACTTAATGATTTACAACTATCTTCACTTGAAGGAGGTTTGGCTCTGGTATGAATAAGACAATGTCTCTTTAAGTGTGAAGAACATGTAAAATCTTTCTCACACACATCACACTTATAGTTTCTCAAAGTATTATGCTTTTTTTGTTGCTTGGCTAATTTTTTGTTGGATTTGAAACCCTTGCTATATGTTTCACACTTGCGTTTTTCATGAATTTTGACATGATTGCTCAAATGATTTTTGGCTTGGAAAGATTTGTTGCAAATATTACAAACATGTAAAACATTTTTGTCATGAAGTTTGAGATGACCAGACAGCGATTCTAGACGTCCAAAAGTTTTTGAACATTTTTCACAATGATAATGTTTTGGAATAGTGAAAGATTTTGAGGAAGGGGTTTCCAAAGGAGATGCTTCTGGACCAAGTTTTAGACCATGTGACATCTTGGCCCCTTTTTGCCCATGAGTTTTTTCTTTTCTCTTACTTTTGGCTTTTCCGACTTTGATAGGTATTCTGGATGCTCTTGGCGTTGTCTTGCTTTGGTTCACTTTCAATATGTCCTTAGTCTTAAACTTTGATGGGCTGGTTTTTGTTGCAACTGGTACAGCACATGTACATGAAACACTTTTCTGACCACTGCTATCGGTATTACCTCTTTGAACATTAACACATGCCATTTTTTCTTTCACATTTATTGAGCATTGAATATCATTATAAACAGAACTGCGTGGGCCATATGATTGGCTTTTTGTGTCTTTAACTGAATTCTGAGCAGATGTAGATAAAGGAAATTCAGTTACTTTTGCCAAATTATTCAGTGGTTCAGGTGAAAGATTATGGTTGATTTTTGTTTTGTCTGGTGAATCTTGGTGATAAGTATTACTAGCTGTGTCTGTTATAGAATTTTTCAAGTATCTCTTTGGCATTGATAAAGTATTACTTTGGAATAAATGAAATGGAATAGGAATGAATTCTGGATTGAAATTAGACAATACTTGATAAACTTGTTTGGAATCCAATAAGGGTGTGTCTATTTTCCCACTTGTACTATCATCTTCTAAACTTGACAAAACTTCACTAACTTGATTGATGCTTAATTCTGGAAGCTCTTTGATGATGTCAGTTAAATAAGGCAACAAAACTCCTTCATTCAAGTATGCTGATTGTCTAAAATAGTTGCAATTGGAAATCATGTTGCCCATGTTTTGTTGGTTGCCATTAGTGTGACTAATGCAATGGGTAAGGTGGTTGCCATTGGTAAGATGGTTGTGATAAGTTTGGTAGTTATGATGAGTGATATGGTTGCCATTGCTATCAATGTTGGCATACAAGTCGTTGGCAGCAAGATTTGGATTAGTGGTAAAGTTCACTACACTGGCAGGCTCTTTATTACTGAGAGATCTTCGTTCACTTCGTTGAACTTCATTTGTATAGTAGATCTGCGTAACATTGTGTTTTCTAGTAAGATTTTCGCAGTCTATTGTATGCCCTTTTCCATGTTCTTTACAGGATTTTGTAGGATTTTTATTGTAGATAATAGAGCAGTCTCTCAATCTTGGGTTCTTTGTGAAGTTGTTATTAAGGTCCACCCTTGATGACATCTCCTACAATGAAGGTTAGATATGTTAGAACAGTCTCGAGGATATAACGCTAAATAACTAGCAACAACTGTTCCAGAATGACACAAACAGTCACTCATTCGGCAAATGTTTGGAGCAGTAAAGTCTCGATAAATGAAAACCCAATTTTTACCCACCCCATCCGCCATCTTTTAAGATATCTGGCTAATATTCGCCACGATCAGAAAAACATGAGGTTTGACACTTCATTAATTTAAATTCAAATGAGAGCTTTAATGATTTTACGCGTACCTTATGCTTTGATTCAGTGAAAACGCGATATTTGGAATGAAAAAGAGCACATGGTATGAATTTGATCAATTTTCGAAAGCAGGAGATTTCCCGAAAACCACGTGACAATCACGTGCTAAGAAAAGATCACATCAATATCATGTGACTAGAATCACATGACATGTTAAAATGGCCGACACGAAAAACAACTTTTTGGTTACCTTTATTTGTTTTATTTCGTTAATATGTATTTGTACGGTTAGTATAATGAGACAAATGTTCTGTCGGATACAGCATCACAAAGAAGATAAATTCTGTTGTTTCAATTGAAGCAGAGAAGGAGACGATCGTCAAATATCTCAAATTTTGTCTCTCCATTGCAAAGCCCAGCCAGTAACCAATGCAGTGCCAAACATTTTACATGCTTGCCCATATTTTGACAGTTGGAAGATGGTCAGAAAAACTGAGATACGTTTTAAAATGACATTCCAGACCTTAAATTCTTAGTCCTTAGAGAACCTTGTAAACACTCACTGACTCAGACAATTTTTTTTTCATAACACTAACACAACTTTCCATCATAGTCTTTTCTTCTAAAAAAATTTAAACTTTGATCATCACAAACTCAGAAGACTTCCTTCAAGACGGAAGAAATTAAAAAAAATACTGTAGATTTGTTTACAATATACATGTGGTTGTACATTGGTCTGAATTTTAAAAAGTGGTTTTTAATTTTCAATGTCTCTAAAAAAGTGGTCTGATCTTGGTTTGTTTTTGGCCAAGTTCTGGTTTTGTATTTGTTCTAATACATGCACATCAGAAGATATTTACATTTATTCATTCAAAGCAAATTACATATGGTTTCCCTTTCTTGATACCGACAATAATGTAATAAATTTTATGTGATACTTTTTTTTCAGTGCCAAAATAATAGTTTTTCTATAGATTATAATGACAACACCTTTCTTCTGGATGGAAAACCATTCAGATCTATCTCTGGTAGTCTACACTACAGTAGAACCCATCCTTACTACTGGAAAGATAGGCTGATGAAAATGGTGGCTGCTGGACTGAATACTGTACAGACGTAAGTTGGCGTGATGTTTTCATTTCTTAAATTCAACCTTGAAAAAAATTAAAATTGAAAATAAAAGGTATAGTATCAAAACCCAATGAACATTCCAATATCATCCAATCAAAATTCTGAATAAACTTACTATGATTACTTGACAAAATGGCATGCACTGGTATGGAACGCAAGTGCAAAATGGACACCCGGAACACCTATTATGTTATATCGCTATTCCCTTATGTTTGAATTGACAGAGTAGAAGTATGTCATGCCAATTAAATTTAATGTTTGTACAAAAATTGAAAGAGGAAAAGACACAAAAAGCAGAGCAGGACAAATATAAATAAAATTCACTTTTGTCTTATTTCAGTTACGTACCATGGAATATTCATGAACCAAAACAAGGAGAATATGATTTTACTGGTCTAGCTAATATAGAACTATTCTTACAAACAGCTCAAGATGTTGGTTTAAAAGTTCTATTGAGATCAGGTCCCTATATCTGTGGGGAATGGGAATATGTAAGTTCTTTTGGTGGGTTTTTATGGGTTAGGGCAAAAGGAAAAGTAGCTGGAGTTTTCTTCAGCAATTCAATACCAGTGTGTAGATCAGTGATAGTATAATTCATAGTGATACAGTTTTAGATATTTCGTTTCATATATTTTTCGTTAGTTAAGTCACTTATTCTAGTTTATTTTGGTTAAAGTAAGCTTGCATAATTTTTACCTCAACTGTAAAACAACAATCAAGACAAATATTGATATTTTTATGTTTCAGGGAGGACTACCTGCGTGGCTATTAACTATTAATCCCAATATGGTGGTTAGAACTATGGATCCAGGTAAGCACATACATGTACATCATATTCTTAGGATAACCCTGGACTAGTTCCTCCAACATGATATTTGGATGGGATGTCAGATCTGTGTAGGGCTGACAAATAATGTCATTTGGGGGGGGGGGGGAAGTTATTCTAAATTGAATTTCTACAAACCTGGGCCATATATATCACTCCATCAAGACATTACATAATTTTGTGTGATGTACATGTGCCCCACACGATCACGATACCACAATGCAGTCAAGATGGTACGATGAATTATACTATCTTTTATTCATGTTTCAGATTATATAAAAGCTGTAGATGGCTGGTATGATAAATTGTTACCTATATTAAAGAAATATCTTCATATTAATGGTGGCCCTATATTGATGGTACAGGTAAGAAAGCCTTTCAAATAAGTCAACAAACTCAATTTGATTTGGTTGCAACACTCAGAATGCGCAGACGGCTTCCTCTTCTAAAGTTAAATTTCGAACCAGGTGCACAAATTTCATCAAAATGCTTCTTGCTTTAATTTACCAACTTGACATCTTTTTCAAGCATTTCACAACAAAATGATTTAAAGGGATTGTAAAGAGGTTTTCTAAACTTTGTATGTGTATCGGGGACACTGGTAGCATTAATTTGCGCCATTCCAATTGCCATTCCAACGTCTGTGGTTCTTGCAATTCCACTAAAACTAACACGTTTTATGATGTCACTGAGAGTGATCTACTGGAAGCTGCTATTGATATCTATGCAGATCACTATCAGTGATGTCATAAAACGCATTATTTTTATAGAAATTGCAAGAACCACAGACGTTGGAATGGTAATTGGAATATAAAACCACTCTACCATTCCTTTAAAGATTAAAAAATATGTAATGTTAATTGGCACTTACAGCAACTCTAAAACATATACAAAATATTTTTATGTTATTTGATATATTGTAGATTGAGAATGAATATGGTAGTTATTTTGCCTGTGATTATGACTATTTAAGATTTCTGTATAAGAAAGTTAAGACTGGATTGGGTGAGAAGTCTGTTATTTATACTACAGATGGTGATGGAGATGCCTATGTTAAATGTGGTACTATTGATGGTTGCTACGCTACTATCGACTTCGGACCATCCCGTATGTTATCTTTGTATTTTACTTTGATTTTTTGTCAAACGCGAGTAGGCATTTTTAGATTAAGTAAGTTTAGTTTATCCCTCTATGTCTTATCAATTCATCTTATAAGTACCAAATGGTCTTGTAGTCATACACCAAATATAAACTTTATATTAAGTGTAGGAGAGCCACATGATATGACTGTTCAGAGGGGCAAGAAATCTATCCATAGGGGCAGTTCAGATATAATGTCATTGTAATGGGAAGATGTTATAATTTTGTGTAGCTTATAAGGGCATGCCACAACACATACATTACTGTAAGGCTAGAAATCAATGCGTCAACAAATGAATGCGACATGGGGTATAGGGACTAAAATGCGAGTACAAATTAATGCGATCCGCGATAGGTGTCGCATTTTTTAATATCATAAAAAAGAAAATTGCTTCCCGGAAGTATGATGGCTGGTGCTGTATTCACCTCTAATCTTATCAATTATCAATTTAAGCTAAACTCAACTTAAATGAATGAAGACATGAACAATGGTCTTTTGTCATTGATTACTAATTAGCTTCAAATTTAGAGATTACCTAATTACTTAATCCAGCCTGGAAATTCACTTGGAAATATGTATTTTAAAATGCGGATACAAATTAATGCGATCGCGGATAGGTCGCATTTAACGCATTAATTAATATCTCGCAATAATTTGTAGCCTTACAGTATTGAGTATATATATTATAAAATATCTCAAACACCCACATTCTAAGAAGATAAAATATCTATGTTTGGTACTTAAATTTCATTAGTAATATTATATAACAGTTTCTTTTTATAGTTAATCCAGCCGGTAATTTCGAAGTTCAGAGACATTTTGAACCTAAAGGTCCATTGGTAAGTACATTCTTCTGAAAGAAAAATCTTGATGATCCGATTCTTTGACCAAACCTCTTGACAATAATTTTAAGGATTACAATTTAGGGTAGAAGGGTCCTTTCTTTTAGCTAGTCCTTGACCCAATATCTTGGCAATAATTTAAAGAGGATAACAGCTTAAAAGAGTCACCAGCTTTTGGCAATGATTTTACAAGGATAGCAACTAATAAGTCGCAAGGATCCTTCCTTCCTTGACCCAATATCTTGGCAATAATTTAACAATGAATGATAACAGCTCAAGAGTCACCAGGATCCTGTCTTCGAGTTAGTAATCATTAATCATTGATCATAGCTTTAGGCAATGATTTTACAAAGATGGCAACTAATAAGTCACAAGGATCCCCTTCCTTACTACCAGCTGGTCCTTCACCCAATATCTTTGCAATGATATTTAGAAATACAACAACTAAGGTTCTTTATACCAGCAGGGAAGCCTGTCTTCTAGCAGACCCTGGACTAAACATCTTATCTTATTTCTAACATATTGTAGGTGAATTCTGAGTTCTATACTGGATGGTTAGATCACTGGGGTTACCCTCATGCTCATACTGCTACAGACAGTATATGTTACAGTCTAGATCAAATACTAGCACTAGGAGCCAGTGTTAACATGTAAGTTGTACATCATTTTACAAACTTCCTTCATCATCCAAACAGTTGGAAGAGAAATGGGATATGTTTTCCTAAAGTTTGGAGATTTTTGCTGGCATGAGCTTATCTAATACTGTTTTCTGTTTGAAATAAAATGAGCAAAGAATATCTCATTACAAGATAGCTAGTTTGCAATCATAATTTAGTTTAGTTTAATGAAACCAATGATTTTTTTCTTCTAGGTACATGTTTGAAGGTGGAACCAATTTTGGATATTGGAATGGTAAGTCTAAAGTGATATTTATTTTAATTCACACGGTTTGATATAAGTCATAAGTCTGTTTTCCTTGTCATTGATACAGTTCAGATCACAAAAAACCAGTACCATGCATACGAAGAAAATTGGCAAAATGGCCGCGGTAAAAACTGCATGGCTTTGTTAGTTTTCATACAGGTTGTTTCAGTGCAGTGTAAGAAAACAACCCTTTATTCTTCATTTTCAGGAGCCAATGCCCCACCCTACCAACCAGTACCAACAAGTTACGATTATGACTCCCCTTTGAATGAAACAGGGGACGTTACTGATAAATACATTGCTATTAGACAAACAATATCAAAGGTAAGAAAGTCAGAAATATCATGATAATTTGAACTGATATACTAGGCATATTTGAATATTGTAGACCAAAAGAAGGCTTTGTCACAGTTTCAACAAAAACTTGTAGTTGTGTGTTCAGTGGAAGAAAGGAAGGTCCCAATCTAATTAAAATTAGATTACATTTCGTTTCGGTTATTTTTTGATTGTCGACTCCATGTAATCTAAAGACTTGTATAAGAAGGTCATCTTCTGGTGACGAAAATTTCAGCCAATCAAAAACTACCTTCAAGATCGCGGGTCTATGCATTGATATGCATTGTGGGAAAATTATGACGCAATACAAAATATTCAAATATAAACGGTGTTCTGATTGGCAGAGGGGTGGCACGTGCTATAAATAGCTTATTCGTAACCAGAAGATGACCTCCTTATACAAGTCTTTAGATTACATGGAGTCGACAATCAAAAAATAACCGAAACGAAATGTAATCTAATTTTAATTAGATTGGGAAGGTCCTAGCCACCTCTTTTAAAATTGTCAGTATCCCAAATTGCTCCATTAAAAAGTAATAATTATGTTCATCTTTTTTTTATATTTCAGTACCAAAAGTTACCAGCTATACCAATTCCACCTAACACACCAAAAGGCAACTACGGTGATACAGACATGAATTTTGTATGTTTTCAAAAAATAGTAGCTTAGTGTTCTTTATTATCTTTATTCTTAGAAAATAATTAAAAATCAAGGTTTTAATTCTACAGTATTCTGGACTGGAATTGGAGGGGCTTATGAAATTTACACCATTCCAATTTTTGCTCATATATGCCTAAATTCGCACATATGTGTTAAGAGTTATTTTTGTTTTGTTTATTCAGGTAGCTACGGTACAAGATGCTCTGTCAGTTCTTAGTCCTAATGAACCAGTCCAATCTACCTACCCATTAACAATGGAACAGATCAAATTTGTAAGTGAATACTCATTTTTGGCCTCTCATTTAGACCTTTTCTAGTAGCTTGCGTTTTAAGAACAACGTAGATACAAAAATTATCAGAAAAGCTGAGGTTCGTTTCAATTTAGAGAACCTAATGTCATTGATAGAAAGTCCAGTCAAAACTAATGAATATTGCCTCAACTGGATAATTATAGATTTCCAGTCATCTCATTGGTTAATTAAATTTAAGGTTTTTTTATAATAGCCAATCAAATTGAAGCATTGTATTTAAAGAATATACATTATCCGCTGTGAAGGCTCTATTTTCTAACATAACGTTATGATTTTTCCAAGAGTTGTGTTTTTTTTTCCTTCAGTACTATGGTTTTATTTTATATCGAACCAAATTACCATCAGATATTACTACGCCCACCCTCTTAACAACTCGTGGTGTGAGAGATAGAGGTTATGTTATGGTAGACCAGGTAAGCCAGATTCATAGCCCATTAAATTAGCTCAGTAGTAGAATCTGTACTGTTGTGATGTGCTCTGCCCGAGCAAAAAGGGACAATTAGCCATTTCAGAGACAAACTATCCCAGTACTACCAAAATTTCACTTATTGAACACTGCCAAGGTCCTAATACCTGAGTTATAATCTCTGAAGATTAGTAGGACATACAAACTATTGGAGTTCATTTCATTAATCCAATAAGATACAGAACAGTAGGATGTAAATCTTTCATTTTTTTCCATTAGTCCAATAAGGAACTGAACAGTAGTGTATACCGTATATTTCCGTGTATATTACTCACTTTATTACCCTGAGAACATAGTAAATAGAATATTATAGTATATTCCAGTAAAACATACTATCATTTAATCAGTGTGACTAATGTTTTGTAGGTACCACAGGGTATATTTATTCGAGATGATACGACACAAGTCAATATTACTGGTAAACAGGGCCAATATCTAGATATACTGGTAGAGAATACAGGCAGAATTGGTTTTGCTACTTTAATGAACTATAATACTAAGGTAGGCCAACTAAGTGATTTCTTATTCATAGCAGTTAAAAAAACCAGAAAATACTGTGGGTTTTACTTTTATGCCAGAACTAAAACAATTATTTTACTTAATTAAAATAATAACTTGTAATATTTCAATAATTGTACTCAAAATGTTGCAAGATATTTATTAAAGTTATTGTTATCCAAATAATTTTGTGAAGTTATTCATTTACTTTAAACCTCTCGTGGAAAATATTGGAACCTAATATAC
The DNA here is from genome assembly GCA_029955415.1 of Lottia scabra. Taxonomy (NCBI): domain Eukaryota; kingdom Metazoa; phylum Mollusca; class Gastropoda; family Lottiidae; genus Lottia; species Lottia scabra. The sequence continues at coordinate 4,318,144 of JARJEI010000015.1, forward strand.
TTAGCCACTCCTATGTCAAAAATTAAGTTGAGTAAATTATTTTGGTATATTTCAGGGTATAATATCTAATGTTACGTTGAATGATAAAATATTAACAGACTGGACAATCTATCCTATATCTTTAGAAAATATCAACGCAACCTCCATATTTCAGTATAATATTAAGAGGTTAGTATCTTTCCTTTGAAAACAAAAGTTCTGTACAAATCAGGGGCGGATCCAGGATTTAGAGAAAGGCGGGGCTCTGAAATATTACATGATACAAATTCAACAACACAGTGAGAGGCAAATTTTTAGAGGGTATGGTCAAATTTGGTACCAGGATATGCACTGTCGGCCAAAAATAGGGGGCTCAAGCTGGGCGAGACCCCCCTTGGATCCGCCCCTGCAAATAAGATATCTTTCTCCGTTTTAAAGGAAATGCCTGGTAACTTGCTATAAATTGATATCAGGGCAGATTTTCTTCAATCGGCAACTCAATCCAAAGATCCTTATAAAAAGTGCATAGTCAATCAGTTGTGAAAACATGTCATAAGCTGGTGAATGAGGTATGTTACTGCACATAATAAAACAAATTATGAAAATTAAATCATACAATCTGACAGTTGTTTAATGTATAGCCTCACCATAGGATAAATATAAAAATATTGAATGTTTAATCTATAGCATATCCATTTATTGATATCTTACAGTGCAGGACCTAAAAAGAACAATGGTTTACAAACACCATCTATATTTTTGGGTAAAATTCCAATCCCAGCTTCCAGTGATGAACCTAAAGATACCTTCTTAGATCCTTCCAACTGGACCAAGGTCAGTTTTATTTTCTAGAAGTTGAAATGGCAGTAATCTGACAACTGATACGAAATTCTCTTCAAGACCAAAACAGAAGTAGAAAAAACTGTCTGATATTAAAAAGCATATGAACAAAGGAGGCAAATTGCTGAAAATATATTTGAGAAGAGTTCAGTTCATGCTGGAAACACAGGTTTCAGACATAAACTCTCTGGTTCTTAGCTTCATACTACAGACACTTCAGCCCTCACCAAGCATGCTCCCATGAATGTTAGGGTGTTCCGGCCCATCTCACTCCTATGAAATTTTGAAATCTTGAAGACCAGAAAACACACTGCTGATGATTCATCTTAATCTTCATCAAAATGTTTAAAGGTTTGTTTTGTATTATCATGCAGCTGCCTAGGGCCTAAGGACCCAGCACATATACCTAAAGGTCTGCTCGATTACAACTAATCTGAAACTGTATTCCGAATCTGTGTCACTCGTTTACAACGTTTTGTCTGAATCCGAATCCGGATACCGAATCCGTGAATCTGCCTCATATCACGGATTCTTCGGATTCAATATGGCGTCATTCAGCTAAAACAGAAATATCTATGGGCGCAGCCATCTTGGATTCCGAATCTGTGCCACTTGTTTACAAAACTAACCTAGCTTACTAAACCGGTTTCGGATTTCTTGTAAATTGTACTCGTTTACAAAGTGAATCTGATGTACCAAACCAGTTTCAGATTTTTTGTAATCAAGCAGGGCCTAAGATACTCTTTCAGTCTTACAATATCAAAGATGATAATGATCTCAATATTGGATTTCAGGGTCAAGCCTTGGTAAATGGTTTTAATCTAGGAAGATACTGGCCTGTGATGGGACCACAAGTCACGCTGTATGTACCTAAACCAGAGTTAAATGAGCCATCCAAACTAAATTATTTAGTAATATTGGAGTTAGAGAATACAACTTGTTCAAGTTCTAATGTGTGTAAAATATCATTTACTGATACCCCAGTTATTAATAAAAAACCACCAGGCTTCGATACTAATACTAGAAACATCCCAGTCAACTACCCTTATCATAAACATGTTTAAACTTCTATTAATATTAACTCCTGATGTTACTGTGAGATTAGGTTTGTCAACTCCACACTGATATTAATTTTTGGGGGCAGATTTTGGGTTTGTCTGCTCCACATAATTATAATTTTTTTGAAGGAGTTTAAGTTATCTGCTCCACATAATATTTTTTTTTTTTTGGAGGAGTTTAGGTTTGTCTAAACATAACTAATAATATTTTGGTATTTAGGTTTGTCAATTTGGCATTCCTATTAGGAAGTCTGACTACATAGCTAATTATTTGTATCACCATTATGGATAGGCCTACAATAACAATATTGCCCCAACGATTTTGTTAAAAAAAACTTGAGTGACGCAATATTATTACAAATGTTTTACACAGTTCTTGTGCTCTTATTCACTATAACATTTTGCAGTTAAATTTATTTTTATAATTTGAGTATATATGATCAATATCAACATTCAGCTATATCACCAATAAGGCCTTATCCTACTGTTATCTCTACTATGCACTTTATTGTTAACCAATTTTATTTTTGATTTTGTGAATAATTGAAGTTTATTCTCATGTGATGAAGACTAATGCCCTACTAAATTTCAAGAAATCCGAAACGGGTTCAGTACATGAGAATCATGTTGTAAACGAGTGTGAATTTACAAAAATCCGAAACCAGATTAATTTTGTAAAAAATTTGTATTTGACTAGTGTTTCCGTTGAATGACGCCATATTGAATCTACGAGGCAGATTCAGGGATTCGGAATCCAGTTTTATGTCTTAATGTCTCATATCCTGTATTAATTGTAGTATCTACTTATACTATGTTGTCAAATTATTTAAAGTTACACTCCTTGTATATATTGAGAAGTATTGATCAGCAGGAGTATTTCTGATTATTTTGTGATAATTATTTGACCTATATGTTCATTATTTAGGTTGTTGTATTTTTTTTATGAGGTTTTGATTGATTTATTACTTTTGTATGATTATTATTATTGTTCAGATTAACTTGCATTCCAAAATAAAGTTTATTATTTTAGATGTCTGTGCTTTTAAATTTTTTATTTTTTCATCCATTTTGACTTTTTGCAGGTGCAGCTGATCCACCAAAAAGGATTATTGGGAAAGCCTAATTTATCAGAGAGTATAGAAGTCTATCTATACTCTCTGTCTATATAAAGCATACATAAGATGAGGAGAAGGCTAAAGGTGTTTTTGTGGGACGATTCGATTTGGTCGATTAGCTATTTTGCGCATTTGTGAGCCAGTTCGATTAGGCTAATCGGTGCATTTGTGAGACCGTTTACCTAAACTGATTAGGCTAATCGACCTAACCGTCCCAAGAGTTGGTTAGGCGATTCGATTAGGTGTTATAAGATGGCGGAATGTGCCAGTTCGTAATACTATTGGCTGATATATCAATTACGTCATATATAATATACAAGTGACCTTCTTTTGTTGACAGTCAAGGCTGCCTAATCGCCGGTACATTTGTGGACCACAGCAAATTACACCAAATCGTACTAGCAAATCGAAACCATATCGAATCGTCCCACAAAAACGACTTATAATTCATATCTGCCTTGGATTTTTAAAAGGGGGAATCTACCATCTGCTTGACTATGCTGGTTAAGATTAAGGTAGATTAGAACTGTCGATCATTGTTAGGGCCAGCTTCAGGGTAAGAAATATTTGAATGCCAAGATCGTGTAGGCCTATGTATACAGGTTCGAATCCTGTGTAAGGAAAAGAATATTTGTTTTATAATCTAGATTATGGAGAATGAATAATTATTTGTGGTCTGATACCAAACTTCGACGAAAATTACCTCCAATTAGGCTACTTCCGGTGAAGCCCTCACTCGTTGATTAACCTGATCAGGTAATTATTTTGACATGAAGTAAATTTTGTCGGGGTCGTCAAGCACGAAAACCGGTAAATACGTCTTTCTCTATTGTGATTACACATTTTCTTACAGGTCTGACAAGAGTTTTTAATCTAACGACAACTTGCAAGTTGGAATTTATTCATTTTGATTGACAGTACACACCTTTTTCGCCTCCGCCGGCTTCTTTTGAAGTTCAACCACCTGTAACTAACATCTAACGGTTAACGGCGCTCGTTTGACGAAATACCGGTAGGACCCAATGCAGATTACCAATTCCCCCTCCCCCCTTTTTTGCCATAGGCTAGTCTGTTGTAATTTTTAAAAGTCCTACACCTTTAAAATCTTATATAACCTCATGAGTGGCCCTATTTATTGTCCATGTATGTGCAAGGTAAAAAGTTTTTTTTAGTTTTTTCATGGTATTTTTAAAAGAAATTGAAATAGAAGCTTCAAAGTAGTGTTGTTAGTCTTAGAATGTCTTTGCTTTAACAAAAATATAAAATGCACACATTTCATTTCTGTAAAATTTGTATTTGCTGAGGCATAAGGCCTACAATTTAGTACAATTCAATAAAAAAGTTTTTTGGAATGTGTATCTAGTTATGTAAACTTTATATTTATTATCAAGGCTAAGACATTTTATGATCAACAGTACCATTTCAGGCTGATATTCCATTTCTCATGCAAAATTAAAAAAAAAAAACACTTTTTAATTTGCCCTGACAATACCTATAGAAATAGTGCTATTTAAGGCCTACCGGTATTCATATTTTAAAATTTTCAATGTCTTTATGGTTGACCAATCCCATTTTGAAACTAACCATAAGTTATAGATCTACATCTATTATTTGAAATGATTTAGGCCAATGTTTCATACGTTTAGTAAGACTGATGGCTTTTATTATTTCTAAAAAATAAAGATAACTTTATGAGAATAAGGTCAGTAATATAAATTGACAGTTTAAGTACCACTCCCTTTAGAACACCAACATACTGTCAAAATTGAGATATGGACCCTTAAAAACACGCTATCTTGTTGGGTTTTGTTATTTAGTCTACACCCCCTCATGTATTATTTTAAGAACTAGCATTTGTCACTATTCTTCAACCATATTATACAGACTACTGTTATTATAAAATATCCCTTGATAGTTAGAATATCATTTAAAGTCAATTCATTTACAAAATTTAGTTTTTAAAAGACATGACTGGCAATAATAATAAGAGCAGAAACCCTGCTTCAATCTCGATAACATCAGTCACTTTATCTTTGATTTTAGCCAGACATGACTGGCTAATATAGCCTAAAGATTTAATCAGACATGACTAGCAAGTGCAACCAAATTCATTGATCAGATGCACATTATTCAGTTAAGGTAGTTCAGCCAGACATGATGACAAGTACATGATGCTAAAACAACAGCCATGTTTTATCTTTATCTAGTTTGCCAGAGACTTCTTGCAAGCTCAGAAACCCTGCTAGGCTTAATAATTTAATGACACTAGACAAAAATGCATTAGTCATTACTCTTTAAAGTTCAGCTATTAAAACAGGTTTGGTAAAATGAACCTGATGAAGGAAAGATGACCTTTTAATGTTGAACCAGTTCAAATCATTTTATATCTCTTTTACATTCCTTCATCAAACTGTCACCCTGTCTGGCAGTGTACATCTTAAACTGTATATTATTTTGTCTGGACTCTTCTGATTGATATGGCTAAAACTGCTCGGAATTCGTAATATTCTGTTAAGATTTGATTGGAAATTACTGTGCAAAACTCTAAATTGATTCACTTCTGGATTTCATTATAAATTTGTGAACAAGTTGGTTGAAAAATGGAAGGGGATTGCCCACCACCCTCAACAAAGGAAAATAACATTGAAACAAGGTAACATAAATACCATATTTAAATTTAAATTAAGATATAACCAGATTCAGACAAATAAAGATATTCATGAGGATTTTTTTTTTTTTTACAAATCTACTTTGTAAATGCTTAAGCTTAGGCCTACTACATGAACATGAATTTGTGGATTGAAAACCAAAGGCTCTCTAAAAATAAGATGATTTCACAGTTGACTGTTAAGTATGGAACAACTCGATTTAAGTTGGATAACCACAGACAGTAAGAAGGCTACTGTTTCGGCCTTGTGGCTGAGGTTTAAATGAATAACCACATCAGTTTATATCTGATTGACTGCCAATTAAATTGTTGAAATGAAATATTATGATTTTACAACTTGCAACATGAAAAAAATGAAACAAAATTGTTAATTGCATTTATACCAGCATAGGCGTACAAGCCAGGGGGGCTGGGGGGGCTGCAGCCCCCCCTGAGTCGGGCGAACATGAGTTTTTTCGGGCAATTGTCAAATTTTTCGGGCAGCGCTCGAAAAAAATGTAAAATAACGTTTTTGTCAAGAAAAATATAAATTTTTCAAAAAATTAAAAAATCTTTCCGACCGCCAGAACAAAGTTCCCGAAATCCATTTTTTTTTTGCTGATCCTGAGGTAGGGTTAGTCTGAGCTTCCCAGTCCGTCTCGAGGAAATTTCTTCTTGGCTTCTGTTGGCGCCCAAAAAATTGTAAAATAATGTTTTTGTCAAGAAAAAAATCAAAATTTTTCAAAATATTAGAAAATCTTTCCGACCGCCAGAAAAAAGTGCCCGAAATCCGTTTTTTTTTGCTGGTTCTGAGGTAGGGTTAGTCTGAGCTTCCCAGTTCGTCTCTGGGAAATTTCTTCTTGGCTTCTGTTGGCGCCCGAAAAATTGTAAAATAATGTTTATGTCAAGAAAATATTTCAAAAATTAGAAAATCCCTCCGACCACCAGAACAAAGTGCCCGAAATCCGATGGTCTGAGCTTCCCAGCCCGTCTCGGGAAATTTTGTTTGGAGCCCGAAATTGGCAACTACATTAATCGACAGACCAGATCTTCTATTTTATTTAAAAATCAGTCAAGATCGAATTGATAAGTCGAACTTACTTTTTGAGATTTGTTAAGATCTTGGGATTGTTTTGCAGAATGACCATGACTCCAGCTATTATCAAAGGCCTTTCTGTGTTATATACACATACCTAATTTTAATAGGTAGGATATAGCCAATGTTTGCATTTAACTAATTCCATGCCTTACGCATTCAGTTCAGTATAATTTCATTTCAAGTTTTCCATGCAATGAGACTGCAGATTGTGATCATTCAGATCTTTGCATTTCAATCTTCGTGACTTTATTAAATTAATTCTTGTGCGATTCGTGATTAAGCAGACCCGAATCTTTAACAGGGTGATAATTGGTCCAAACCAAAGACCCCAGCACCAAGTGGCCAATTTCTATGAACTAGGTTCAAAGGTTCTGAAAGCTGAACATGAAATATATCGCAGAATAAGCTTCACTTCTCCAATGCAATTGATCTTCTTTCCATTATGTATAATCATGATCTGATAGATTTTCTTCCTGAATTTTCAAACGTGGTAAAATTGCTGTGTACCATTCCTGCGACATCGTGCTCTTCCGAACGCTCAATCAGTGCGTTGAGAAGACTGAAAATAGTGAAAACTTATCTGAGAAGCACCACGTTTGAGCCACCTCGCATTGATCAACATCGAACGATTTGCTGTGATTGAAAATGATATGGACAGAATCATCGATGTCTTTGCTAGTCGCAAAAATCGTAAATCAAAATTTCTTTTGAACAGGACACCTCAATTTTCAGACTATGACTATTTTCGCTATCAGCAGTGTACGTGTTTTGCTTTGCTAGTTGATGTAAACTGTGAAAACGCCATGGCCAAAGATTAATCCACATTCATTTTCGTGCTGTTCGTTTAGTTCCTTCTGCGCAGATGTGGGATTCATCGGCAGACGACAGTCACATCAGTTTTGCACGTTTGTATTGAAATTGAAATTCTTGAAGTATGAATGATCACTTTTTCTTACACTGTATGTATATGGTGAAAATAAAATGTTTCCATTGTGGTTCAAATCGATTATCTCGGTGTTACTGAAAGTTGATGGTGCTCTTAGGCGGTATCAATAAATTGGTCATTTTCGGGCATCATGCATATTTTTCGGGCAAAAATGGTTCAGCCCCCCCTAGAAAAATCAGCCCGTACGCCTATGTATACCAGATATACAACGTGTTGTTGGACCAAAAGAATTGATCCCCATATTTTATATAAATTTCACAACTGCAGCATAATTGTTAAATATATTTTTCAAAGTGTCCTCTTATAAAGCTTGTACTTTTGTAAATTTTACAGGACATGACAGGATTTCTTTTTACACCCACAAACAATATATCTATCACAGACAGTGCAGTAATAACCCATGAAAACAGTTAATGGCCCTACAAGAAATATTTTGTATTAATACATTATAGTTGATCAATAATACAAACTACTGCCGTTTCTAGGTCAATAGTACAAACACTTGACACACACTTTATTCAGGCTGAATTTCTTTATAATTCTCAAATACAATAGAGGCTTATAAGTGAAAAGTGCAATAAAACTTATTATTTTCATATCAGTGATATAATAGTTTTGGCCAGGACTGAAGACTCATATTCAAAAGAACAGACCCTATAGCACCCAAAAATAGCAATGTTTTATATGACTGTGGAAACTATTCCAAAAATGCATAGCTTAAAGGAATACTTCCTCTTAGAATGATCAAAAAAAGCAAAATTCTTAAACTGTAATAAGCTTATTCATTAGGCAACTTTTCTAGTGTCCTAAATTACCTAAATAATCTGATAAATCCAGAAAACTACTTTATATATTATAATTACTACAAGAGATACAACATATTAAACGATTTTCGATAATAACCTGTAATTTTATGGAAAATTACTTAGTTTAATGGTTTATTGGATTGTTTGTTAACTTTTTGATGACACCTTTGATTAATATATATGCCAAGTTTAGGAACTTACATTTTTTTGTTCATTTTAAAGGGATTGTAAAGAGGTTTTCTAAACTTTGTATGTGTATCAGGGGCACTGATAGCATCAATTTGTGACATTTCAATTTCCATTCTGACGTCTGTGGTTCTTGCAATTTCACTAAAACTAACGCGTTTTATGACGTCACTAATAGTGATCAAAATTTGCCAACTATGTATTTAACACTGTGATTGAGATATTTCAAGACTTATAGATAAATCGTAACAAACCCCCACTTTAATACAGATAATTGTACTAAGTTTTAAATACCAACAGAAAAAATTGCCAAGTTGAGCCTTGGGCATTAACTTTAACAAATTTAATATTATAAATAATTTCTGATACAGTTATTTATTTGAAATATTCACAATAATTAATCTTGAAATACAAGCTATCATCACACCCATAAACAACTCAATATTGGCCCACCATGCTAAAGAAAATTGTACCTAGTACAATAATGCTTTTTTGTTGTATGACTGAGTAGTGTGTTCTGTGTCCTGCTCCTAGAAATCCAACATGATAATTTTCAAGGGATTGTAAAGTGATTTTCTAAACTTTATATGTGTATCGGGGACACTGATAGCATCAATTTGCACCATTCCAATTTCCATTCTGACGTCCGTGGGTCTTATTGCAATTCCAATAAAACTAACCCGTTTTATGACGTCACTGACAGTGATCTACCGGAAGCTACTATTGATATCTATGCAGATCACTGCCAGTGATGTCTTAAAATGCACAATGGCACAAATTGATGCTATCAGTTTTCAGTTACAGAGAACTTTAACTAGAACAATAGCTGAAGTGTGGTGTTGAACTTTTTCAGCTCTTGAACACATCAATAAAGCTAAATAAATGTTTCAAGCTTTGTAATAATTCTTTGCATTATGTTTTCTCATTTCAGAAATATGGCGTCTAACAGTACATCAGGAGGTCAGGTAGATGAGGTCAAGGACACTGTTATCATCTCTAAAAATAAAATCAAGTATATCAATGCTAAATTTGAGAAAGTGTCAGCCATTATGTATGATTATAAATGTGACATCAAATTAAAAAGTGGGAACCAAAATTTTAAAGCACATCGAGAAGTTTTGTCTGCGGCTAGTGATTATTTTTCTGCCATGTTTAGTCATAATATGAAGGAAAAGGAACAAGATGTAATAGAATTAAAAGGAATCAGTCCTGCAGGAATTTCAGTAATTTTAGATTATTTTTATCATGGTTTCGTCACTATTGAGCCTAAAAATATCGAAGACATTTTAGAAGCAGCACGATTTTTTCAAGTTGAATGGTTGGTGGATGTCTGTTGTAAATTTCTAGTTCATCATTTAGGATTGGACAGTTACACGGAAGTCTTAACATTATCAGATAAATATTTTCTCGGTGATCTCAGATGGGATATTTTCCAATTCCTTGGAACCAATTTGCCAGAACTTGCCAAAACTCCAACCTTTTTTGAAAATCTGTCTCTAGAACTGTTGTCTTCATTCCTGAAAGAAGATGTCTTTATTGATACAACTGAGGACTATCTTCTCTACATTTGTCACAAGTGGGTGAAAGCAGATCTTGAAAAGCGTGAAGCTTATCTCTTGCCATTGCTACGATTAATTAGATTCCCGCTCATGGAACCAGAAGGAGTAGACATGATGCCAGATACGTTCTTGAAATGGCCTGAAATACAAGACGCAGTTGAAGAAGCAAAGCATTATTTAAATGACATTCCATCACAGTGTCTGCATAATGAAGAACGTTTTACGGCTCGTGGATCAAGGAAAGTAGTTACAGCTATGAGTTTCTACGAGGACCAGAATATTTTATGTCACTATGATCTAACAGAGAAGAAGGTGTGTTATGAACAACTGGGTGATGTGGGATTGGATATTGATTTTGAATATGCCTGTACTGCTCAAATTGGTAATTATATGTTCGCTGTTGGTGGTTATGGATCTGATTACTGCAGCACAAAAAGAATGTTTCGTTTAGATGTCAAATCACGGTCATGGTCCGAGTTGGCTTCAATGAACAGTGCACGTACTTCAGGGGCTCTGTGTAGTTCGGGAACACGTCTTTATGTTTGTGGTGGTGTCAATCACCAGTTTGAAGATGGTGACGAGATGGAGGTGATTCTTCAAACTGTTGAATCATACGACCCAGCCACAAATATATGGTCGCCACTTCCAGATCTAGTCCAAGCAAGTTTCTCTCAAGCCATGACTTTCCATGAAAATCATTTATATGTGACTGGTGGAATAAGCGCAGATCCAAGCGACCCAGTACCTCTCATGTCTGCTTATAAATTGAAAATAGGAGATGTTGGATGGGAACCATTCAAAGAGATGTTGTATCCTAGACAAGGGCACTGTATGGTTACTGTTGGCAACAAGTTGTTTGTGATTGGTGGAAAATCTGGCGGTGGAGGTCGTGGAGGGTTCACCGACTCGTTACAAAATGAAGTTTACGATATTGAACTCAATCAATGGACAGAATTAACCCCCACCCCGCCAACTTTTGGTTCTTTGTCATCATTTGTTACTATAGACGAAAAGTTGATCTATTTTCTGAGTTTAATACAGGTTGAAAATAAGATGATTATGAAATTGAACACTTACGACACAGAAAGAGACGAATTTGAAGTGGTCCAAACACTCGGAGGAATCTATTTTAAATTAGGGTTATTCCATGTTGCTTTTCCAGTTGATAGCTTAGAAGCTTAATGCTTTAACTTGTTACATTAAGTCATGTTCTCAAATTAATTATCATTTATCATTTCAAGTATATTAGATCATGGTGAATGGACAAATCCTTGTACCAGGATATATGTGATATGGTAGGAAAAAGGTTATCCGAAAAAATGACTGTCAATGGAAATAATTGTGTTCTTTGACTTGAAGATTGAATCATTTGCCATAGTTAGTCACGCCTTGCTATTATTAGTAACGATCCTCAAACGAAAATGAAATATTACCTTTTCTGCACCGATTCAGACTATTCTGGAGAGATCTCATATAGAGGCCTCTTATAGCAAGTCAGCCTTGTATTTTAGTCAATAATCGACCAATTACGTGTTTTTTTAGCCATAATTGTTCTATTTTGTCAGCCATTTATACTTTTTGCTATATTTTTGGAAGGGAAATCTTGCCTTTAGGTTTTTAGTATTTTATTTAATTTGTTATATTGATGACATTCCATGTTAATACTTCAAAACTTAAAGTTATGATGAAGCTTATTTTGCATTCAGTATCACTTTTCAGATTAAAATCTGATGCCTTTTTTGTCTACAATTTGAAAAACAGCATTGACACTGGTCCCTATGGAGCTACAAGTGTTGTCAGATTATATCAGAAAAAAATTGACTCTTCCATTTTGTGCATGTGCATAAATATCTAGGACATATTTTCTAAGAAATTTTTATTATTTAAGCTTTGGTCTGGGGCATTATTCACATAATTTAACCTTCGTTTGATTGGTCAATCACTAACATTTATTTCTAAATTAAGTATTATTTACTAATCAGATGACTGACTTAAGATTATTTGTTTACGTCTTCCGATTGGCCAATCCCTGAATAAGATTTTTGAATCTAGTGTTATCAACCAATAAGTTATTGTTTTATAAAACCTGGATTTTTAAAGATGATTGTTAGATAAGGCTTCCAATTGTTATATTTTTGTATCTTGATAAATTTTCTCGAACATTTTGTGACCAATTTTTGTGATGAGCTTCCTATTAAAGCGATACCACCTCTTTCAATGAGCAAAAAATTTAAGTTCTCAAACTTGGCCAATAATAGTATATATTCATCACTGATGTCAAAAGTAAACCCTTAAAACTAAGTTATTTTCCATATAATTTGAAAACGTTTATTTTCTCAGTGTTTTTCAATAATCATATGTAACATAATTTTCTGGATTTATCAGATAATACAATAAGTATGTTGCCCAATGATTTGATATTCTTTTTAGCATGTTGATTGTGTATTTTATTCTAAGAGGTAGTGTCCCTTTAAACTATACAAGAAAATTTATATTCTTCTAATGGATTTTAAAGGAATACTACCTCTTAGAATGAACATAATATAATCAAAACTATGTGAACTTACCTGGTGTTATAACTAGACAACAGATTACTTATATAATCTGATCAATCAAGAAAACTACTGTATATATAATTAGTTTTATGGATCTATTTGTATACTTTCGAAACCAAACTTGAGAATTTATATCTTCTGCTCATTCTAAGAGTTGATATCCCTACTGGTAATTGTAGATCTGAATCTATTTATTTTTATATATTTTTTTTTAATCTTGCTAAATTGCTATTCCATTTTTAAAAAATTATTTTATTCTGTGAATGACTTTTTTTTATTTTTGACTGGACACAGAGTAGCCATGTTGAATTATCTGTAGCTTTGGCATAAGATATGTATCCACATTGCCCTTAATTTGGTTAAAGGTTCAACAAATAAGTTGCCCTATTGAATCTGCTGGGAGGGAATTCATTTTGGGGGTTAAATTGCTCTAAATACTGTCAATTAAATTTCTGATGTGCAATGCTGAATAGTGGATTTTGGTAGGATAGTGGGTCATATATTAACCTCAATTTTCAGACATTAACGATCCAATTTATTTAGAGGTACTGTAGTTATGTATAGCCTCCAATCGTTTTGAATCTTATCAATTCTTAGCTTTCCCCACAGAACAAATAATACAAGTATATAGTTTTAAAACTTTATTTTGAACTGAATCAAAACCTTGTGCTAAATAAAATTATACTTTGGTTTTTAAGTATCCACTCCATTAACTGATAGATCTTCTCAACCATGATCTTATCTGGACTACCATACACCACTTGTTAACTGAAAAGACCAGAAATATGTTATTTCCTTTGTTTTTCATATTCCACAATTTGAATTACTAACTATAACAATAATCTGTAAGAATTGCAAGCCAAAATGTTAAAGGATTGTGAAGAGGTTTACTAATCTTTCTATGTGTATCTGATAGCATCAATTTGTGCCATTCCAATTTTCATTCCGATGTCTGTGGTTCTTGCAATTCAACTAATTCTAACGGTTTTATGTCACAGACAGTGATCTTCACAGATAGCAATAGTAGCTTCCTGTGGATCGAACAGTGATGTCATAAAACGCATTAGTTTTAGTGGAATTGCAAGAACCACAGACGTCAGAATGGTTCAAATTGATGCTATCAGTGTCCCCGATACGCATACGAAGTTTAGAAAACCTCTTTACAATTCCTTTTAATCATTTTACACAAGTCTCATACTTATGTCTTACATGATTTGAATCCCCTAAGAAAATTCTGATTCCACAATCAGTGCTTAAGTCTAGCTTTTGCTTTCAAACTATCTAGAGGCTATAACACTCAAAGAGAAACTATTTAATCACCTTAAATATGTTAAGTTTCAAACAATAACTAAATCTTTTACTTTAAACTTTCTCCATCCTGAAAAGACAACATCCCTACCCTCACCACCCACAGTATCAAAGGGGCAAAAAGAGGACCCGAAGACTGGAATGGTAGGAACCCAATACAGGGAGGGGGTGAACCCACAGGATAAGGCTAGATTAGATGTATATGGACAAGAGCTATTTGGGGCAAGAACTTCATGGAAATCAAAATGCAAATTGAGTTGAATTGCTAGACCCAGAATTACCAAAGATCTTTCACTTTTCTCTGTTTTCATTCTTCAGTTTTCAAGCTAAGAAAGAGCTCTTCTAATTTTCTTTCTTGATTCTCAATTTTCTTTTCTTCAATTTTCGTGTATAAGCTTCATTTTTTTTAAGTTTCCCACCCAAATTGTCCAAATATCTTCGCAACCAAAGGTTATTCTTCTCGCATGAAACCAAGAATCTTCCTGATAAGGTTTTCTTAGTCTTCATTTTTCATGAACCAAAAAGCTTCATTTTTCTTTCTTGATGCCTTTAAAATTAATAATTACAAAAATATTAAATTCATTTCCAACTTTTATTTTCTCTTACAAGAGTCTAAAAAATGAACAATTCAGACTATTGCAATGGAAAGGTGTGTTTTGTGAATAGCCTTGTATGAATTGAAAATTCTTAGCCTTAGAATTTATTGTAAACAAACCAAATATCATTTCCCTTCTGAGAAGTGGTTGAAAGTTGGTACAGAAAATATTAAGACAACTTTAGCCATTTTACTGATGCAACAATTTTAAACATCAAAACACACCTAATCCAAAGCTTAACAACATCAAGTAATATTTGGTTTTGAGGGAAAATGAAAAATTCAAAACTTTGTCCATTTTGGTGTACAATACAATAACAATGATGAATTTTAACAATTTTTGAAAATGTACAAAAAATTAAAAGAAACGATAAAACAGTCTTTTGCTGGTTACAAGATCATCATAATTTGTTTACATAAACTCAAAATTATTTCAGAAGCTAGTTTGGCAAAAAATTCTACAAAAATTTGTTCAATAAAAATGACAATGGCCACAGTTTTTATTTGAAGTTATGAAATTTTAATCCATTTAATACTTTAAGATAATGTCAAGAAATGAAATGAAACATTTTTCTTTTTTCATTGTCAAAATATGCTTAATGTTATATCATATTTTTCTAATAGTGTACAATGAGGGAAATTCTGCCAGAGAATTGGTAGTGACAAAAACTGTGGCCGAGTTATGATGATAAATGAAATCAGTGCTTAAACATTTACTGGATATCCACTGTACAATAAATTCACGTTTTATAAATGGATAGCTGCAAACAATAAATGTTCACACAGTAAAATAATCAATAACTGTTCGAGCACTAAAAGAAGGGAAATATGAACAGGAACCATGGGATATGAACTCTAGATTATAATATATATAGTAAAGTCAGACAACTGGATGATTTTAACTCTCAGTAACGACCTAAATAACAGAAAAATAAACAAAAACATATAGGTAAACATTGAACTCATTTTAATCTTATTAAAATACAGTTTTAAATATTTCTTTTAGTTGTATATCTGTAGGTCAATTCACTTATTGTAAAACTTTCCTTTAAGGGACTGTAAAGAGGTTCAATTCCACTTATGACAGGCATTAACGCCATCGCACAAGCGAAAAATGGGTGTGAAGTCATCTAACACTTAGTTTAAATAGAATTGCTAGAACCACAGAAATCTAGATTGGAAATGGTGCAAATTAATGCTAAATTGTCCCAGAAACACATTCAAAAATTAGAAATTTAAAACATGTATGAGCTTATGATGCCAAAAAACAAGTGGTGTCTCAGCTCTTACCAAAGATATTCAACTGGTTGAATTCGTAAATATATAAAAAAAGAGTGAAATATCCCACAGAAATACAAAATAAAAATATTTAAGTTGTATGACAATTAGATTGTTTTTGATAATTTACTACAAGATGTAACAGCAGAAGGTAATCTTCCATCTGAAGAGCAAAATGAAGTCCTCATAACTTAATGAATACATTCGCAAATTTCTCCTTAAATAGTTTTATAACTCAATCCCTACATTTTCAAAGAAACAGGTACAACTTCTACAATGAATTTAATGTGAACTGTTACAGTGATGCACCAGAGGAAATTGTCCCAGGAATGGACATGGACTCAATTACATGTCTCATTCAAATATTTAAACAGCTTTTCTATGTGAATCCTTCTAACCTGCATCACTGACCGAATAAGCAAACCTTAGTTGAAAAATCAATATAAACGTATGAAAAGCAAAACTTTTACCCAAACTGATGTACTACAAGGCACATTTTCATGACATTTAAATGAAATATTGAAAAAAGGAATAAAATGACTAGAACTTACGAGGAGAATAGGATCTTGATCTAGATCGGGAACGTCGTCGATATGGTGAGGGTGATCTTCTCTTGTAACCACGGTTATAAGGAGATGGTGAACGAGTTCGTCTGTCAAGAAGAATTGTTTATTATTGGTATGGGGCTTGTTCCAAAATGTTCAACTATTGTTCTTGAAATAACATAATTGTCCGTTTTCAAACATTAAATCCTGTTGCTATGCAATTTTTTTGTTATGGTTTGCTATGCCCAATGAGGAAAACTTATTTAGAAAAAGACACATATGACCTCACTGAACAGAAGAATACATACGATGATGGTTCTGTAGGTTTACCAAGATAGATACCAGGGGTAGGTGTATGAGCTCTATGAGTTATAGAATAGTCAACACGAATTCTTCTACCATCTATCTCCATTCCAGTACATCTTTCTTTAGCCTATAATTATTACAATAATCCATAACTTTATTGGTTTTATATTGTCAAAAATAGTATTAATTATATTACCACATTGCTAACACTAAAATACCACAAGTGAAAAACAATAACTTTAAAATACCACAAGTGAAAAACAATAACTTATTTGCCACTGAAGTTTACAAAATCAATGTGGTAGACCTAAATAAAACAATGCGAGTCAAATAGCTACTTCAATATGGAAATAAAGGTCAAATGTCTACTGAATAAAGAAGTGTTTCTGACTAGTATTAAGACTTACCTCAATAGCATCTTCTACTGATTTAAAATATATAAAAGCAAAGCCTCTTGATCTTCCACTCTGAAGTTATAAGCATTGAACAAATTAAAATTGTTGTTTCATGAAATGTTTATGATTGGAGTAGATATATTTTTTTATTGCAAAATTAACCAATATTGTTGCAAAAAAAAAAATAATTTTGTGTCTATATATTGTATCTATGTTCGTCCCCATCGGCTGAGTGCGAGACAGCACCGTATCACTTGTGGTTTTGGGCCTAATTCTGACCCATGTAAAATAAAGAGGTTAATATTAATATTATTATAATAATATGTTCAGTCTTGGTCATATTTCAGAATGCAACACAATCTGGTTCAATCCTTCTCAACATACAGTTAAGCCCCAAAGTGAATTAGATCTTATTTTTTACCTGTCTGTCATAAACTATCTGAACTTGGTCCACAGATCCACATCTACCGAATACATCTCTTAATTCTCTTTCTTGTGTATTTAAACTCAACCCAAATATTCCTAGACACGATGTAGGCTCTGGATCATCCTGAAATCAAAGTAAGATAGTATAATGGTAAAAGTGTACATCATAAGGTGCTTGAAAATTAGACTCAATAAAAGATGAAAATATCTGAAACTATCATAAAGTTCACACATGGTCAATAACGTACAGAATAACAATTAATAGGAGCTGACAAATCTCAGATATTATAATGCTTCTAAGTGATTTGTGACATCTTTTGCTACAGATATAAAATTCATTATTAAGAAAAACTTACTCTGTTGCCATCATGTCTACGACGGGTTGACATTGGTGAGTGGCTTCGACTTCGACCACGTCTATAAAATCTCTTTCTGTATCTTCTTGGTGATCGTGATCTACTCCTACTTCTTGAGCTATAAAAAAAAAATCAGATTTAACCTTGGGCCTTCAGCTTAGTGAGCAAGTGTTTAACTTGCTGAGGCACTGTCACCCCTTTGATTGTGCTAATGAGAACTAAAATCATACAAGGCACACAGTATTTCAGTCTGTTAATGAGAACGGTGGTAATAGTTACTTACTATCTACGTCTTCTGTATTTGGGTGCTGGTGATCGGGAACGTGAGCGAGAATATCTTCGACTTCTGCTCCTTGACCTAAAAACATTAACAGTTAAGCTTATTCATTGCATAACCTTGGGTTTGCAGATAGGACTAAGGATATATATTATAACATGTAAGCAACATTGCTCTGGTTTTATCTGGGACTGGGATCTTGCCACTCTGTCAGAAGGAAACTCTGGAAAAATAATGTGAACCACAGACACGTCAGATTTGAAAAAAGAGCTCAAAGTGACAGCACACGTAACAGTTTTCTTAAGACTACCGGTATCTGAACAGAAATGCATTCCTATCCAGTGATCAGTGAAATTTCTATAGTCAACTACATCTTTACATGGATTAAGCATGCTTAGCGTACCTTGATCTAGAATACTTTCGTCTGTTACTACTTCTTCTTGCTGACCTAGATCGTGACCTCGATCGACTGACTGACTTAGATCTTCGAGATCCACCACTCTCCGATTTGATAACAGATCTCGCTGGGGAAGCACCATTCTGAAAAAGAAATTGTGAAAACTTAGGATAGCCAATATGTTAAATCTAACTGGAGCCATTTTGAATTTTGAGTGTGGGGCCATTTTGACCAATCATTTGGTTGAAATCATAGAGCAACTTCAGGCCCAGGGGTCATTTTGACCATGTCCATATCAACTATTGTATTTGTGATCTTTTTCAAATTTCGGGATGATTTTGAATTAGGGCCATTTTGGATAGGGACCAAGTTGATTGTACTAAATCTCTTTCCCAATAACAAGACAGACCCTCATTCATACTCATGTAAAACATATTTTAGCCATTTAATTTTAGAAGAAGAGAGGGAAAGTGCTGAAGTGGAATCAAAAACTCAGACATGTAAGACACTCGCCTAGTCAAGATCATTAAACAATTGCCCTGTTAGTGATCAATCGAGGCTAGAAAAGGTCTAACGAAACCGGCCAGAAACTGGTGTAAAAAATGTAAACAAAGAAAAGTAAGCCGCCATTTCCAGCAAAAGACAAAATAGGATAATTCGTTGCCAAATGAAAATAATGCTGTGAACTTTGGTGTCGAAACTCGATCTCTTACCTCCCGGTCGCTCATTTTGGTAACGTTCTTTTAAGGAAACTTCTGGTTTTTGTGCAGAAGTAAATGTAATTTCATCAAATATGGCGGAAACACGCTCAGATACGAAATAATCTCCAAAAAAAATGCTAAGATAGTAGATATATTATCCAGCCTTCTCGTGGCAGTAGAATTTAGCACCACAGTCTTGACAATCGAGACTTTTCAGATACACATTTTGTTTGAGAGTACAAAACTAGTCAAATTGCCCCAAACCGAAATGGACATTAGATTTAAGTCAGATCAAAATGATCCCAAAATAGAAAAACACAATTGAACTCTTAACTTACTTAACTCTCTTAACTATTTCTCGTGTCAAATTATCAATTAATATTATTTTCATTTCAATTTAGACTAACTATTTCATGTAACCCTGTCCCCCCTTCTTAAATTATTAAAACAACAATCCTATGAAATAACACATAAAAATCGACAAGAAGTTTTCAACAACTGAATTTAAACTCACAATGATTAGTGATAATTGGTCTAATCAAAACAATAGAGTCTCAATTGTAAAGTTTAGAATTACTCGTATCTAATTGGGCGAGTTTATTCCAAAAAATCCAATTTTCAATTCGATTACTGTTCAGTGAAGATTTGATTTCAATTTGTACAGTTTGCCAGGTTTTAGTCCGAAACTTGCTGACTCTATTCCAAACCTTTGCTAGATATTTGGACAGATATGACTCGGAGAGAGTAAGAAAAACTAGGCCTTAAAAAATTGCGATTTTTTAAACCTTGCGCGTCCAGCATTCAATGGCTACCGATAGATATTATTTCTCGGGAAAAAACTTTGATGGACTCTCATACATGGCCTGTATGGTGTAGGGGGATAATGGTGGTATGGTTGAACTACAAAATCATCAATCTTTCCAAATATATCGAAGTCTTGTGGATTCGAGGTAAATAAATACGTTTAAAACCCCGCATCCGCAAGTTTTTTGTGCCTAGTTTTTCTGACTCTCTCCCAGCCATATCCGTACATATAGCTATGGTTACTTACTCTATCGTAAGTATTGTTTGGGAAAGGAGTCAACAAGTTTCGGACTAGTCAGGTATGAGATAAACCTATGGTTGTCTTAGTTGTGTAGTTGAAAACGTATTTACGTATAGAAAACGTATTGGTATGTCTGATTTCCCGACCAATATTTTTGTCTTAACTAATTATCTACCCTCTTTGCCGACACGTAAATCTTCAGTGGCGAAGTGAGCAATTTTTGTTTAAGGGGAGCCATGGGCATGAAAATGCTAAAGTACTGCGATTTTTAAGAGAAATTTCACCACTGCGATTAAATAATAATCTTCATGAAGATAATAATTGGGACTTAGTAGTCTTTTTTATAACACAACTGTATAGTTCATAGTAGTTTTAATAACATTGCATAAATGCTTCACAAAGTGGCTTTAAATTTAAAACAAAAGAAATATTGCACATATATTTTCTTAGTGGAAGAGCGTGCGACATATTACAGGGGAAAAGTTCTGAAAAACAAATTGCACAATGGACTGATTTTAAAAAACAAAACAAGATGTTTATAAAACAAGTATAATATTGACAAAAAGAGCAAAATTTACTGCACAGTATTGATAAAAATGAATATATTAGTGGCCATATTGAAAAACATGACTTAGTCGAAATTACAGGTTTTATAATGCAGACAACCACCCACCCCACCCATTAGTAATGAAATAAAAAATTCAGTTTTAAAAGTCGTTCTTCAAAAATTCCTTGTCGGAATTAGGTCTACTAGTGTATTCAGAATTGAGATTTTGTCCCAATTCAGCTTTGTGGCTTGGTGTTTTGGAATTGCTGAACTTGGAAGTAAAAAGACACAATCCGAAAATGATCAGACCACACAAAATAGTTACCATAATCCTGAAAAATATAAACATAAATACGAGTTAGTACCAGAAATTTTGTTAAGATAGAGCTCATTAAAACAACTGGTCTGGTAATTGATAGGTCACTTTTAGAGAACTCGTATGCTGCAAACGGTCTTCGTGAAAGTTACGCTAGCGCTCTGCAATATATGGGTTACGGAAAATGCCGAGGATTGCCGAATGTGTTTGATGTTGATCTAACGGTCCCCAGATTATGGTTTACTGAAATTGCCGAGGATTGCCGAATGCGTTTGATGTTGATGAATCTAGGTACACTAGGGCAGAAAGCACAAAACGATGATTCCCTCGAGACAAATGACAATTAATTTTCAATATGATACTCAGTTGAGTGGACCTCGACACCAAGGATCAAACGTTCTCCGTGAAAGTTACGCGCTCTGGTTTACGGAAACTTCTGAGCATTTTTTTTTTTTTAAACAATATTTATTCAAAATTTACAAGATATGTGGTACATAAATACAATATATGGTTTCAGAAACAAGCCGAAGCTTATATTAATCCGTTACCATTAGTCTGAGCATTGCCGATTGACCAAGGATATCAGGACACAGTTAAGTCGAACGATTTTTAATTGGTAAGACCTTCGACCTCATCGTGATCAAATTGACACCTAGGGTGCACTCTATTACAAAAACGGCTGGTCCGGATTCGTCCAAAGCCACTCTATTACGCGTCACGTGGGTAATCCGGATTCTCCATTTTCTCCTTTCTACAGACCGGTGCGATAGCGGAGATCACGTGATTACTTAGAAAAGTAATATGAATAATGGTGACACAAAAATCGCGACTATCTATATTTTAAGTGCTGATTGGTTGATACCACCTGGATCTCCCTTCATACTCTATTACCAATTCCTCCGGATATTTCAGCGGACAATCCGGACAGTCGTAATAGAGTGCACCCCTATATTGACTGAGAATCAGCTTATTGACTCTCCCATAGTAAGGGAAGAATTATAAATTCACGGTATACATCAACGTCGTTTTACACATTTCTCCCAACTTGCTCTCCTACAGCGAGGGAAAAATGATAAATTCACGGTATACCCTAATGTCGCTTTACACATTTTGTTCAGAGTACGGCGATTTCTACGAAAGAATGAACGCCAAGCGCCCGGTCCGGTCCGATTGTCGGACCGTGCATACGCTTGGACGAACAGTCGGTAGCGACCGAGGTAGAGTCTAAAAATGTGGGTAGGTCACCACGTCGCTTTACACACTAGATTATTCTCCACGAGTATGGCGATTTCGACGAGCAAACCATTTCGTTGTAATCATCGTGCTAAACAATCACAATTTTTGCCATTTCTTCATTCTGAACTTGACCAAGCAGCAATCACTTTCGTCATACTCATCGTGACCTATCTACCATGAACCCTTCGTCATACTTCCTCGCGTTGATAAGAAAAATAATGTCAAAATCCTTATTCGGGATTTGATTTCTTGACTTATGCTTGGACCGATCAATAGACTCAATAGGTTTGAGAGTGGGTTTGTATACACATTTTCTTCTTTGCAATGGCAAATCCTTTTTTAATCTCAAAAGTGTCTAAGGATCTTTAAAGTGCAAATTACTTTCCACACATGGTTAATCGGTTTATTCTCTTATCCGAACGATTAGATGCAAAATATATAAATTTTGATATGAATGCGAAAAGATAGGTCTTATACTTACAGAATACCCAATAATAAGATAGTTACAGCTGGCCAACCAAAGATCTTCAGTGGTGCTGGCGTGGTTGGGTCTTGAGTGGGTTTTGAGTGGTGTCCATGGTGTTGAGTTGGTAGAGGGGGTCTGGAGTGTCGACCAGGCTGGGATGGGGTGGG
Organism: Lottia scabra; assembly: GCA_029955415.1. NCBI lineage: Eukaryota > Metazoa > Mollusca > Gastropoda > Lottiidae > Lottia > Lottia scabra. Next base: position 4,341,295 of record JARJEI010000015.1, read on the forward strand.
TCTAAAATGAGGTCTGGAATGATGACCAGGTTGGGGTTCTGAATGTATATGGTGAGATGGTGTTGGTGGACGTGTTGAACCAGAAGTAGATGGTTTCTGAGCACATGCGTATTTGGAGTATAAATTGAAATACTGAAAAGAAAATCATAGATGTCCAATAAGATATACAATGCATGTCGATGGACATTAACTGATTCGCTGCAATTATACGTATCGGGTGAGCATGCCATGAACAAGAAATATACTTTAAAGTGTGGAAGTTATAAGAATAGACTCATGATGGCCTTTTTAATCTTGGATCCGGTCTTGAAAGGAACAATGTATTATGTGTTCATGTACTTACATAATACAATGGTGGACCTTCACTTTGGAATTTCAGTTCACCTTCCCTACTAGGATCGCATTGCAGAATAATTTCAGCTGTCCTGGAACAAAGTTACAAAACAATATAAAATATTCGCCAACATGATTCGTCAATTATATGTTAAATCGAGAATGAGCGAAGTAGCCCATAATAACCAACGAAAAGTCGTTATCAGTAATACAGAAAACAATATCCTAAAAATAAGGAATGTATCAATAAGCAGATAAAACCTAAGTATATTTTTTATCCCAGAGGGATAATCATCAAGTCCAGGTGGAGAGTGGTACTTTGGATTTCGGTAGAATGTGTTCAAATAATATATACCAGAGCTTAAATTCAATAAGGCATATGAGTAAAGTCATACAGTGCGCAATGCGAGAGTAATGTCACCATGTCAAGAGAGACCTTTATTTTTTATTACCTATTTCTATTTGTCTGTGCAGTGTATTGAAATATCAAACCATATTCAGAATCGGAAATCGACACCATTGAATCAGCATAGCCTATAGCATAATATTGACCAGTATTCAAATCTTTCTGACAAACCTGGAAATAGAAGTTGAAAAAGAACCATTCAAAGTAAGATGCAAACAAATGGTATGAGTTTTATCCTTGAACGAATTAGATGAAAAGGCTGAACCTGCGACAACCGATGGCTAATTCTGCAACACATGGATGTCGTTATTACATGATCGTGAGTAATGATTGTTGAAGTTGAAGGGTTGAAGGGTTGAGGGGGTTAAGGGGGAGAGTAGTCCGAAACTTGCGGACTCTATTTCCAGCCTTTGATAGCTATTTGGACATATATGACTCCCCAAGTCGTATCTTTCCAAATAGCTATCAGAGGTTGGGAGAATGGGAATAGAGTCAACAAGTTTCGGACTAAGGGAGGAGAAGCAAGAGTGATGTGCTAAACTTACCGCAGCATTGGTACAGTCCGATCCACCTTCATCAAAACCATAGCAAGGATTATAGGAATAGCTAAAACTACCTTGAGTATCGTGTACGTTGGTGAAACTGAAAATACGTTAAAAAAAACGCATTGAAATTACTAGAAATTAAATGTAGTCTTATATCATATTTGTAGGACTAATGAAATAAAATGAAGTTGTTCGTCCAACTTTTTGCAGAATGGAACTTTACTTCTGGTCACGAATAGCTATCTTTTTTCAAAGGCTCATATCCTGAAAAACTCTTTACGTTAGATAAAGCTAAATTCTAATATGTGATTATTATCTAAATGTCCTACTATGGTTTTCGATCCTTAAAAGCCACGGGGTGTAGATCTATGTAACCACGACTATTGGTACAAGAACAGGTAGAGTCCGGATCACATTGGTCTAGAGGGCGAGGAGTAAAAGGATCCCCACTGATTGTGGAAACCAGGAATATTCCAAAATAACACAATAACAAAATTATCTTCATCTTGTGTCTAAATTTATCATCTGACTACCTATACTGTTATCTTGTTTATCTATTTATTTATCTATTTTTAAAGGGAAAGGCCGATAAAATGACCTTAATTGATATCTTCCCCCTCCTCTCTCTTTTCAAGAAAAGAAGGTGATAATGAAGCTCTAATATCGAGAAATTTTATGAAATGTCCTAAATAAAAACTTATGGTTTATGTTTAACTTAATAAATACATAAAAGAGATATCTTTATAAGTAATATCGGAAGTAGTCATAAATTCAATATGTACCCTATTTTTCGGCTTAAAGAGAAAGTTTACGGAAATAACAGCAAAGTACGCCAGAATACCGCTACTATATCTTGATTTAAAGAGAGAGTCCGATGACCAAATTTGATATCAAGTTTAGCCTCTGTTTATTTAACCTACATTACTGATGTTATCATTAAATACCGATCAAGAAAATTTGTCTACATAGTCCACCTTAAAGCTGATTTTTGTTGGGATTAATGACATTTTCCAAAAAAAATTAAAATGCTTATAAGTATTCTCAGAACGAATTTTAATAGTAGAAACTGGATCTGTCCGTATACTCTAGGGCCTAGGCTATATTATATTCCCAGAACGATTTCTTATGGTTAACCAGATATGACGTCAGAAAACCCCTTTACTTACTGTGGTGTGTCATTGTTGTTGGCTAAAGGATGCAGGTCGTAATACCCGTCTACGTTCGTACACGAACACGTGCTGTTAGATTTACATGGTTTTAATGGAAAATCTCCTAAAACACTGGCACAAGAGGCAGTTATTACCAGTACACTAAACACTACCCGTATTGACTCCATCTTAAGAATAGATTGAAGTTAAATTTCAAATCGTTTAATATTGGATACGATATCGTTATCTCGGCACGTGAACAGGCTAGGTTAGATGGGGAGTGGACACTTGGGCAATCTTTCTGATATCTATTTTGACCATTTGACTGTTTTGAAATATATTAAAGGCTTTAAATGCTTGCTTTCCTATTAGAATCTGGGTTCAATTTCAGCTATTCATAAATATTTTAGTAATGGAATTCAACGTCTATAGTTCGTCTGCAATTATTCATTTGATCATATAGATATCTTTAGATATAATATTTAACTATTGTTTGTAAATTCGCAACTTCAGTTGTTTTAATCTGAGCTCACTTAACTTTTAATCCGTTAGTGAGTTGTGTTGATCACACTTCATATAAATTAAATAACGGAACACAATTTTATGATTGGTGTACTACTCCTTAGTTTTATTACACACAACGTTTAAACAATCTACATTGTCATCTTCAGGTGAACTTCACCTGAAGATGACAATGTAGATTGTCGAAACGTTGTGTGTAATAAAACTAAGGAGTAGTATACCATAAAATTGTGTTCCGTTATTTAATGTGATCTCTACCCCTAAATGTCGTTTGAGGATTATTCATATAAATTAGTTGGGATACGATTCAATTGCATTTAGAATACGTTTGTCAAATATTATAGCTCAGAAAACTTGAAAGACTTGATAATATCGGCTATGTAATTGAGACGATTGTCCAGTCTCTGCTATTAATTAAAGATATCATTGTATTGACTCGACGCTCCTGCAAACGGAAATTTCAATAGCATGTGTGTGATAAGATATAGTTGTCTATATCATTCAAATGTCTAAAATGTGAGTCTCGATTATCAAAGAAGCATTTATGATAACTTTCTTACGCACTGGAGAAACGAGATTAAAGATGATATGAAATTTTGGTGTAAACAGCGGAATTATTTGAATCCGGAAAATGTGTAAAGGCGATGACTACATTTTGGTGACTATATAGAAAATTATTTGGACAGTCCAATGCTCAACAGAGTGAAATACAGTGAAAATGTGGTCGTTTGGAATCGTAGTGTGTCTTAGTTTAAATCGTAAGTAAAGTAATTCTAGAAGACTAACTTCTCTGGCAGGCCAATATAGTCTGATTCACGCTGTAAGAATTAGTTCAATATACTCGAAAATATAGTATATTATTAAACACCCATTATTCATTAAAGCGACTGTTTAGAACAATTAAAGTGACGACGTTGTTCCATTTGTACGTTTTGTTTGTCGAATTGTAGGGAAACTTGACGTCGGAATTTGATTATGAAAAGTAATACTGATTGCCAATCTGGCATTGTAAGCTGGTAGAGCTAATACACTTACGATATTTTGAGCTTCCTTTGAGTTTAGCTTTAGCGTAATAGCGTAATAGCCAACCGAAACTTGATTAAGTTTGGCTTTTTTTTAGATTATCATGCCCAATATTTATTGTTTATTTTCCATAGTTAAAGGGGCGTGTTCATCATCCGAGCTTTCAATGGTACCTTAGTCTCAGAAACAAGAATTAGTTTGCTAAGCTAACAGTAACATAATTCAAAGCCCACGGTCTAAAATGTGCGCTTTTAAATCCAATAGCATTCGCGTTTGAAAGTTACAATAACAGAGTCTTTTCTTGAGAATTCGGATCCACTATTTTTAAAAGACACAGGCTGTATACAATACAGAGAAAGAGAGTGAAGTTTTTATTTGATGTAGGCTACAATAAAATTGAAGGATTATTAGGGTTTTCCTTCATAGCTATTTCCTGTAGAATACAATATTTACAAAAAATGGTTACTATTCTCATTAAATTTAACAAATGCGCTTAAAGGGATTGTAAAGAGGTTTTGTAAACTTTGTATGTGTATCGGGGACACTGATAGCATCAATTTGCCAGTGATCTGCACAGATAGCAATAGTAGCTTCCGGTAGATCACTGGTAGTAACGTCATAAAACGCGATAGTTTTAGTGGAGTTGCAAGAACCACTGAAGTCGGAATGAAAATTGGAATGGCGCAAATTGTTGCTATCAGTGTCCCTGATACACATACAAAGTTTAGAAAACCTCTTTACAATTCCTTTAAGTAATGTTTTGTTCACTGATGCCAATATGAGTCTATTTCTGATGGAAGGATTTTCCCAAGATTCAACAGTTGTATTTGGTCTGTTGTTTCACATGTTCTCATTCTGAGACTGGATTGGTTTACTTCAAAATATTGTAATAATAATCATTCATAAATTTGCCTTATTAAAGTAAAAGTCATCTCATTCTATCGACGCGTGTATGTGATACACAATCCTCACCAGGACTGCAAACCGATTATATATACATGTAGGTCTTTTAAATGTATGAGACATCAGAATAACATCCCGGTCGATTGACCTAATATCAGTAAAAATGTTAAGTGTTTGTTCCTCATTGGTAGCCTAATTACATTACTTAAACATAGACCACTAAAGTCAAACTTTGAAAATAAACAAATAACTCGCATATCGCTAGCAGATTGTGACACTATAACAATTAGCACCCATTGTCTACAGAGTTGTCCAAGATTGTAGTTCGGAAACTGTCGTGACCATTGAGAGCCATGTATCGTCCTGTATTTATCGTACACTAGGTGGCATATTGTACAATACATATACAACGGAGTATTTAACTCATTTCCCGTATAATATTAATTAGACTCCAATTAAACTAATGGTTATAATGCCCTAGACCCATATTATTAATAAATATAGGCTACGTTGACAATCTAAATCGGATGTTTGAAGCTAACGTGATATAGAAAATGAAATATACATTTACCCATATAAAACACAACTATAAATGCAATAGATTAAAGCTGATGTGGTCTCACCCCCCCCCCCCATTGAATGGAAACCAGGGGGCGCCGACGTTGCAAGGGGGCGTTAAAAGACCTTCGAAAAAAAGTCGGTCGGTAAGAAATAATATTTTTTTTCGAGCTTATTCTTTTAGTCCCAATACAACACGGGCCCTCCCCCTTATTTTTGGCCGAATAATGTCAGAACCCTCTATAAAATTGCCGCCCCCCCCCCCCACCTTTCTCTAAATCCTGGATCCGCCCCCGTTATTGATATCCGTCGGTAAAGTTGAGCCGACCGACAGCAGACATAAACATACAAAAATTACAAAAATATAGCTTCAAATAGCCTCCCTGCATTGTTTCAAATAGCTAAAACCTTGAAGTTTCCGAGGGTCTTGGTGTGAGTGTTTGTAATCACCCAAGGATTAAGCCTATTGAAAATAAGAGCAATTGAATTTACTATGAATTATTGCTCTCGTTCTTGAATTGTTTGTGGAACCCATAGAGAGTTGATTTCTTGATGGATTTTGATGAAACTTGGTGTGAGTGTTTGTAATCACCCAAGGATAAAGCCTATTAAGTTGTGATGAATGTGATAAATGAAGGGAGTGAGCCGAAATGTTACATTTCACTGCTTACAGCTATTCAAGGGAGACAACTATGAGGGTCTCTCATAGGTCCGCGCTCGCTACAAGCGTTCACTATGACAAGTGCTAAAATTGCTTTTGTACTTCAAGATTAGGTCTTTCCGGTCTTCCTACGGACTGAATTAATTATTTTGGCTCTTTGAATTTACTTCTGGGGTCCAAAGCCTAGTTTCAATTTTAGAACAATGTTGAATTAACCGCGTTTACTACAGTTAAAACGAAAACTTTAAGGACAATGAAGACAATGGTGTGAGTGTTTGTTATCACCCAAGGATTAAGCCTATTGAAAAAAAGAGCAATTTAATTTACTATGAATTATTGCCCTCGTTCTTGAATTGTTTGTGGACCAGATAGAGAGTTGATTTCTTGATGGATTTTGATGAAACTTGGTGTGAGTGTTTGTAATCACACAAGGATTAAGCCTATTGAAAATAAGAGCAATTGAATTTACTATGAATTATTGCCCTCGTTCTTGAATTGTTTGTGGACCCGATAGAGAGTTGATTTCTTGATGGATTTTGATGAAACTTGGTGTGAGTGTTTGTTATCACCCAAGGATGAAGCCTATTAAGTTAATCCACTTGAAGAATGTCAACAAAATCCAGGTAATATAAAAAATGTCACTCTCAGAATTTTTCATTTACTGATAACATTTACTTATTAAACCTAAAAAAATTGTCTTTTGCGTTTCAGTATCGAATATTTTTATCGGGGCTGCAAGTGCCTGAAATATATCTAAATCGCACCCACAACAGTCTTAATTTTCAAAATTTTCCATGAAAGGACCCCCGTATTCCCTCGTTCCTCCTCTTCGACGCAGTTTTCCACGGTCGAAGGGCTCAAGAGGTTTTACATGTGCATCATGCATTTGTGATTGTGATCCATACCTGAACAGAATACCTTAGAGGTGTGACTGTATATTTGTTCCTCATAATAAATATTCCTCGTGGAACAAAAATTATTATAATAAATGATCTCAGGAACTCTTATCATATAATATTTGGGTTAGGGTTATATAATAAAACATTATTATAGTGGAACTTATATATCGTCACAGAGGGTAGGTAGAGGGGTGTGGGTGGGAGCGTCAAAAAGGGTTTGTGTGCCCCCCCCCCCCCCCCCTCCAGCCAATTTGGAGCCACCACGCCACTGGGTCTCACAAAACACTCATATGCATTATCTTCATATCTATATCTATATCTGTGTATCGCATATAGACAGAGCTCACTAGAGATATTCATATCTTATTTGATGATCAAATCCAACAATTCAACAAAATCTGAACGTTAAAATCTTGAAAGTCATCAGCAGCTGTTTTGTACATTTTAACCATCAATGGCGATGTAGGTAGGAAGGTAATAACTCTTGAAATTAGGGTTGACTCTATTGTCTATCAGCAAATTCATGAAATGGTCTTTGTGTTTCAGTTATTCAGTATAATGGTATTAATGGTCAAATCTGCCAAGGAGAAACGTGTTCAGAATGTATTTCTTTTTCTAAAGATTGTCGATGGTGTATGAAGTCGGTGAGTTTATATGGAAGAAAATAGCTGCCAAATATGTATAGCTTTTATATGGAAGGCCAACAGTTATCTTTTCCTTTTTAATTCTCACTGGACTTTTATTTGGCTTGGTACTCACCGCACATATATTTGGGTAGATTTTATATTTGTCTAGTTTTGCAGGGGCGGATCAAGGATTCACAGAAAAAGGGGGCTCTGAAATATAACATGCTTCAACGGCAAATTTTTAGACATCAGTCTGCCAAAAATAGGGGGGGGGGGGGAGAGCTCGAGCCGGGGAAGCAGTGATATCCACCAACTCACTTTATTGGATCAAAAATGAGCGTATGGACTGATTTCAATGAAAATTGCAAAAATTTTGAACACATGTAACACTCTTTAAAAATTAAAAACAATACTTATTCTAATTAAAGAACTTTCACGACACAGCGTCACTAAGATGTGATACACTGGAGAATTTAATAAAAGTTGGCTGCTCCGAGGAATATATCATCTCTCCAAATTCTTCTATTGAATATATTAAGGTACGTATATCAGTGAGACATACCCCACCCCTTCACAAATAGGTCGATTAGTGACCCTATGCTGCTTATGTTTATTTTGTTTACCCCTATAATGTGTTCTCGTCGGTCGGACGGGCTGACATGGAAAAAGCGTATGCGGATGGGATAATAAACCGAGGTCCCGTGATGTGCTATTGGCTGTGCACGTTAAAGACCCCTCCACAGTTGGAAATCGAAAATAAGAGCTGGCTTATGCCGCTGTCCTGGCAAAATTTCCCTTATTGCACACTTCATGGCGTTTGCCCGTCCTCAATTAGCCCATATATAGGTGCAGAAAAGCAGGACGGAAAACTTCATTCATTCCATTTCTTTGGACAGCTTGGTACACCTGCTATCACTATTCATTATATGAAATACTTTCTCATTTGTGATTGATATACTTCCTTAATAGTATATAATTTGTTGCCACCAATGTATTGCCAACTTATTAGTATTGTATGTTAAATTTCTCCTTTTGGATCGTTCGTACTTGGAGAGTTCACATATCTAATGATGTGTATATGAGTTCGTCTACTTTACACCAATTTATTAAGATTTACACGACTAAATGATTATGCGATATTCAGATATTTCAGTCAGATATCTTTCACATCATCAGCTCGATTGGTAATTTTTATTTGACACTTTTATTATTTCTGGTACACGAGATGTGACAAACATTTTGAGAGACGGTCTTCATTGGCTACCACACAAAGTTCAAAATGTTAAAGGAGTATGTTATGTATATTTTAGAACGAGGTTGTAACGGATGGAGACGCCAGCGGACAAAATGCAGTCCAACTTTCCCCGCAGCTTGTTCATATCAAATCTACTCCTAGTAAGTGAATATTTGTCATGTTGTCAGACACAAACGGCACATCCGGCTGACAAGAAATGTTTTTCTATAAACCACATCATTTTTAAACCGTGTCTCAAAAATCTAACATGGATTCCCAATGCTACAGAGAATGTATATGACGCAATGATACATGTTCTGTGTTAAGAATGTTCGATCAACAAGGATAACCAATGCTACAGAGCGCTGTGCCCGTAAAATATAGCACGAATACTGTTCTATGTTAATTATGTCCAACATGGCTACCCAATGCCACAGAGAACTGATCTTAACACATTTTTGTCAAAGCCTCCTCAAGACCTGTGTTAAAGAATAAAAAAAAAGGTTCAACAATCACAAGCCTCTTTTTTTCAGACAATCCTGTAAAAATCCCTTTCACATTCCGAGCTGCCAGGAACTTCCCGGTTGACTTATATTTTTTATTTGATGCCTCGTTTACCATGAAAGATCATAGAGACAAACTAGCAGCTCTTTCACAGGAAATGGGTGAGTGAGGGTTCGAAACTTTGGCAATTAAAAACTGACTGATTCCAGTGTTAACTTAGTTTATTTTGAAGACAAAGATTTTCTTATTTTCTACAGGAATGCACACAATAAATGAAAAAAAGCCCTGTTATATAAGAACATCTCGACAGTTTCATTTGTCCTTACACAATTTCCCCCATTGCACATCACATAGCGTTCCCGCCTTTATCATCGTAATCAGATGTAGGATTCACTTTATTTGTACAATAACGTCAATTTGAGAAGTTATACCAATTCGATCGAAATTTCAGCTTCCAAAATACAGAACATATCACGAAATTATAGATTTGGTTTCGGTTGTTTCCAAGATAAAGTGATATTACCATTTACAGACACGTAAGTATAATTTTTAAAACCATCTAAATATTCGGTATACTTCTTTTATAGGGACCCTTGACATTAAAGCATCATATTTCAGTGTCCTTGGCCCTTAGCCCAAGAAAGGATTCCTTAGCTTTAAGTGACCTTAAACTTTCACCAAAGAAGAGTGACGTCTGTCTCTCTCCAAAATTTAAGCCTTCAAATCTCGGCACATCCATAATTATCAGCGTTTGAAAGTCATAAATACGACTCGTAATTTAGTGAGACTATGTATTATATATAAAACACATATACAGAAAATGAAAGATAAATGTTTAGGACATAGGTAGATGTAATTGAGGGGATTATGTGATTCTGACCATTCCCCTTTAAATGATTAATAATAGCAATATCTGCTCAAAACATTAAATTAATTGTTAAATTAAGAAAACTTTTCACCAAGAAGTAGTAAGAAGTAGGCCTAGATGTAAGAAAATTCCATTTCATTTCATCTGTTGTAGGTTCCGGATTAGTAAACCTTGTGCTGCATGTGATCTACCGTTTGGTTATCTTCACCGACTCTCACTGACAAATAATATTGGAGATTTCAATGTAAGTTGTTTCAATTGATTTATAGCCTACTAAGTAACAAAAATGGAGCTCTCCCATCGGACCAGTAGGTTTCAGAATAATAACTCCATTTCATTTCCCACCTTTGTTTTATTTTATTGTAGAAAGCAGTCCAAGATTCGCCCCTATCAGGAAATATCGACACACCGGAAGGAGGTTTTGACGCCATCATGCAGGCAGTAGCTTGTGAGGTAAGACAGATTCGTATTAATTTTGAAGGGAAACAGTCGGTTTTTGTTGATTTGGGTCTTATCTTATCATTGATTCACTTGGATTGATTTTAAGGCTCGAATTTCGGTGGTGAGCTGTGAACACCATAACTGATAAATTCATGTTTCTGAGACTAAGATTTGATTGGTCGAACGGATGGTGAACGTACGAGGTACAAGTAGACGAGAAACGGTATCCGATGCGGTGCGCTGTGGGATACGATACACATTGTAGTGCAGACCCGTAGGAAGCAATTTCATATTAAGGGGGGAAAATTGTGTAAAAACTCATTCTCAAGTTTGGTGGTGCTGAATTCAAGGCTGCTCCTGTCTATATAAAGCAATTTTGATTTTACTGGTCCTAACAACATACCAGTAAATTCTTATTTTATCTTAAAAAACATTTTTTATTGCTTCGGTCATTAATGCCAAAATTATGTGGGGGGGGGGGGGGGGCTGCCCCTCCTGTTCCTACGAGCCTGTGGTGTACGTTGAACAGTGGTGGTATCATGTGGGGGTTAATGTTTTAGTGATGGTTTTATATTCACACGCACAACAATATTACGTCCATGTATTTGATATAAATGTTTGAATTTACAGGCGGAGATAGGATGGAGAGAAAAGGCACGACGTCTTATTATATATGCGTCTGATAGTACGTTTCATTTTGCCGGAGACGGAAGGGTATGTCTCAACACTTTCTTTTTACTTGTAGCATTTTCTTTCAGTCAAAATTTTCGTCCAGAATTCATTTGACTTTTTGTTTGCCATTTTTGATTAACTCTCCTTCCTGCTCACTTACAAGTCGAAAAGTCAACCCTTTTCCCTAAAATCAATCGCCTTGACGAGGATTCTGTATATCTGGAACATATGTACAGAATGAAATAAACACTAAGTAGATATGTGAACCAAATTTCCACTATTCTTAATTATTGAGATCATATCTGTTTCACTTCAAATTAAACAAAAATCGGTCCAATTTCAGCTTGCAGGCATCGTGCTACCAAATGATGGAAAATGTCACTTATTAAATGGTTCAAACACAGAAGAAGTAAGACAGGTCAGAATTTTTTGTATTATTTCCAGATACCGGATGTCGCATCAGAAGTCATGACTCTGTGATTGTATTTGTCAACAAACGACACCCTTTTTCGAGAGTGCACAATCATAATTATATCGTTCAAAGAGCATAAGACCGAGAGAAAAGTTTTTCTTGTGACATCCGAATAGCTTTCAGTTGTGATTCATCTTCGTTTTTTTGTAGATCAATATTCCATTTTATTTTGATTTTGATTTTTGTTTTTGCCAGGATTATCCATCTATTGGTCAGATTTCACAAAAAGTGTCAGAGAAAAATGTCTATCTGATATTCGCCATTGTAAAAGATGTAGAGGAAGAATACCAACAACTGAGTAGAAATGTTTTAGATTCATACGTAGGAGTTTTAGAAGGAGATTCGTCAAACGTCGTGGACATTGTCAGGACAACGTATGAGGTACCGTAAGCTAAATCTAAATCTTAAGAAATAAATTGTTGTACAATATTTGATAACACTGAACCAAGGGCGTGGATTTGTCCAAAAAAAAAATTTTTTTGGTGGGGAGGGGGACCAACCAGCATGAGTTGTAAAGTCCAATTACGTCGCAAAGCGCCGCAACCGCAAGCCAAAACATAAGGTCCTCGCCCTAGAGAAAAAAATGGAAAATGGCGTCAATTTTGTGCATTCTGGCAGATTTTTCTGGGTTTTGAGTTGATAATACTAATAGGGACTTCTATCATACTTACACGGCCCCCCCTTAATCCACGTCCTTGCACTGAACACGTTTCTAAAGGTATACGTTCACCATTCATGCGACCAATAATTATACTTTAGTCTAAGAAACGGGAATTTTTTAATCTTATCTGATTATTAACGATGTTCACGACTAAAGAAATTTGGACTTTCAACATACATTGTATAGTAACGCATATACAGAAAATGAAAGATCGAGGTATTATGCGATTTTTGTGCAGTTATCCTACCTATGCAGGCCATTATTCAAGGCACATATCGATCCTCGAAAATGCTGAATTTGAGCTTTATAGATTATCCCTGCACGTGCATAGACATGTTTGACCTACCTTATCATATTTTGTTATTGCAGGCTATCGTATCGGAAGTCAAATTTAAAATCGATGCCCCTAATAACACAGTGGTTAAAATATTCTCCAATTGTAACAGGTAAGCTGATGTGTATACGTTAGTATCGAATTTTCATGCATATTGCAATAACATAAACAAGGAGCGATCCGATAATAAATGTAAGGCATCATTCTTCTCAACCGTTATCATTGTTCGAGACTATATATAATGAGTCAATCATGGTAGGCGGCCATCTTGCCCTGTAAGTGGGCAAGGGAAAACAACTCTTGTTTGGAGATCGATTTTGATTCGCTGATTTTAGCGCAAGAGAGGACAATAATTATTGTGATTGGCTGAACTATAATTTATTCAATATGGCAATCACCGTATAGTATACGTGGTTATCTAGCCTCTAGTCTAGTTCCGCAGTTGGTAAGAGTGGTAAGGCAAATCTCTGGTGCGACTGGTTGAGCTCCTACTGACTGTGTGGTAAAGTCACTAAAATTCCCTTGTTCCATACTGCAAGGTTTTGTCTTGCTCATTTGAATTTTATTTTTCAGTGAAAAAATGAGAGAAACGACAGAATGTAAGGGCCTTAGTATAGGGAAAGAGGTAAAAAAAATATATAATCTTACAAAAGTTCCAAGTTCATGTTTTCATAATATCACCTTACCAGAGTGCTAGATCCGTACAAGCTATTTCAAGGGTGGATCCAAACATGTTATATTTCAGAGCCCCCTCCCCCCTCCCTTTCTCTAAATCCTCGGTTCCCAACCAGGGGTAATAGTACCCCATGGTGGTACCAGCAAACACCATAAGGGGGCCTCTCAGACAATTTTAAAAAGTATGGAATGGATAAGATATCGAACTCCATCAACCGACAAATTTCCTTTTACTTTCGTGTTGGCTCTTATAATGTTACTTGTTATGTTAATGCGGGCGAAGGGGTACTAGGAGATTGCTTGAACACAATAGGGGTGCGAAGAGTCCAAAAGGTTGGAAGACGAGGCTCTAAATCCTGGATCCGCCCCTGTACCCTGATCAACATTTAAAAAAGAATAAGCTCAATTTTAGCCATATTACACTGAATAGTTTCGCGCATCACTCACCCGACTCATCGCATCATTAGTCACCCGATTCACCCCATCATTAGTCAACAGACTCACCCCATCATTATTCAACAGACTCACCCCATCATTAGTCAACAGACTCACCCCATCATTAGTCACCAGACTCACCCCATCATTATTCAACAGACTCACCCCATCATTAGTCACCAGACTCACCCCATCATTATTCAACAGACTCACCCCATCATCACTCACCAGACTCACCCCATCATTACTCACCAGACTCACCCCATCATCACTCACCCTACTCACCCATCATCACTCAACCGACTCACCCCATCATTAGTCACCAGACTCACCCCATCATTATTCAACAGACTCACCCCATCATTAGTCACCAGACTCATCCCATCATCACTCAACCGACTCACCCCATCATTAGTCACCAGACTCACCCCATCATTATTCAACAGACTCACCCCATCATTAGTCACCAGACTCACCCCATCATTATTCAACAGACTCACCCCATCATCACTCACCAGACTCACCCCATCATTACTCACCCGACTCACCCATCATCACTCAACCGACTCACCCCATCATTAGTCATCAGACTCACCCCATCATTATTCAACAGACTCACCCCATCATTAGTCACCAGACTCACCCCATCATTATTCAACAGACTCACCCCATCATCACTCACCAGACTCACCCCATCATTACTCACCAGACTCACCCCATCATCACTCACCAGACTCACCCCATCATTACTCACCAGACTCACCCCATCATCACTCACCAGACTCACCCCATCATTACTCACCAGACTCACCTCATCATCACTCAACCGACTCACCCCATCATTAATCACCAGACTCACCCCATCTTCACTCACCAGACTCACCCCATCATCACTCAACCGACTCACCCCATCATTAGTCACCATTAACCCAATGATTTAAAGTAAAACTCCACTCTACGTGTATTCCTTCCTGCCAAGAATTGTTTCGTTTTGTTTTTAAGATAAAGTTGGAAGTACAAGTATTCAGTACCAAGTGTCCCGAGAAGGCAGACGACAGTATTCAAACTATCAATATAAGTGTTATAAATTTATCAGATCAGTTTACTATTCGGTTAGAATCAGATTGTCACTGCGATTGTGGTTCTTCGGTAAGTTAAAAAAAACCTTTCACTTATTCTGTTTTTCTTGGTACTATTAATATAACTATAGCTGTAATATACACACAACTGTTTTGGTTATTGGTGTTAGGCTGAGGGGATAAAAGCCAACAATGAGCCGTCTCTCGAAAATACTGGACGTGGAATCTGAATTTTTCTTACTTAGTGGGGGATTCTAACCCACAACACCTACTCGCCTAGCAGGCAGCAATTCAACTGGCTACCGACTGCGCTAATCCATTGAAACAAAAGACAATGTTTCAACTCAAGAGTTAGAGAGAAGTAGTGACGTTTACACAGTTCAAATGTGGGAGAAGGAGGACATTTTGAACAGCTAAAAGTCACAAAAAGGCAAAAGTCAAGGCATTAAAGTCGTTGCCGTGAACGGCTCTAGTAACTTTTTGCTGTTATGAAGTGAGGTGGACATTTGTCACTGGTTAGGGGACCACATAATCACCTACTTACCTTCTTTGCCAACGTTCGTCTTCAATTAAATCACACCATGCCTGCTATTGTCAGAGTTAATGTCCTTTGTTCAGAACCACCATGACTCTGTAATGACATCCGTATGATTTTGTTCAGGAGCCGAGCAGTCCTAGATGTAGCAGGAATGGAACTTTTGAATGTGGAATTTGTAATTGTGATGTTGGTCGAGAGGGAGAAATATGTCAATGCTCGCAGTTTGAAGTTTTACAAAGTAAAAACGTTGATCCTTGCGTCAGGTATGTGCTAGTATACAAGGGCGGGATGTAGACAAGAATTCAGAGAACATGGAAACTTGTTAGCCACATTTTCGGAGATTTTAAGAGAAGTAGATATATGAATCTTCATTGTTTCAGTCAACCAAAAGTTGCTAAAAAAGACCCCTAAGGACTTAAAGCTATTCTTGTAAAAACAATGCTCACCAATAACTATATGAGCTATCCAAACTTATATTTTTCCAATCCTTCATGGATGGATAAGAACACATCTGTTTCAAAGAATCTTAAGGTCTTGTGCTCTCAATTCGTAACTATTTGGCTTCTTTCAGCAACAAAACAACAGTAAAATGTATGGGACGTGGTACGTGTAAATGTGATCTGTGTTCCTGTGATCCGGGCTATACTGGTAGATTCTGTGAATGCGATACGAATGCCTGTGAGAAACTCGATGGTCAAATTTGTGGAGGTTAGTTCACTTTCAACTGTTAACATTTTGTAAAGAGATTAAAGTGTAGTTCTTTAGCGTTCTATTAAGATGACATTTACGTCTCGGCATTTCAAACGAACCGGAAGTGACGCATGGTTTATGTTTGCTTGGAGTATGCATTATACCTATTTAAAGTTTGATGTCTATGGCCAATGTAAATGACAAACATGAAGAGGCATAACCTTCGATTTCATACGAAACTACGTGCTGTTCTTCAATGAAATAACAGACACGAGAATAGTTAACTGACATCGAATTCATACGCCGATTCAATTTTCGATTTTCGGTTACGAAATGTTTGTATCTTTGTATCATCAAAGTAAAGTTTTTGATAATAGATTGATTTCTAGACTGATGTATCTTTCAGGTGCTGAAAGGGGACGATGTGTCTGTGAGACATGTGTCTGTAATGAAGGATACACTGGAAGCAAGTGTGACTGTCCAACTAGTACCGATTCCTGTTTATCTCAAGATGGAGTAAGTGGTTTAAAAATTACTTCAATACATCTTTGTATCATATTTAGAACCACTTTAAAATGAACCTCAGACCTTTTAGGCCTATTTTTGTTAACCCATTATGACCCTGTTATTTGTAAAGTAAAGTGTTTTGTAAGAATTATCTGTATTTTTACATGGTATTTTTAGAAATCAATTTGAGAAACGAGTTTTTACCCACTGTTGTAGTGAAGCAATATTTCAAGAGAATAAGAGTCCTATTCCGTTTTTGTTTCATGTCTGGCTAGATAAATGCTTTTCATGGGCACTCCGAGACTTGCTTTTTCCACTTCCTGTTTTAGACAATATGTAATGGTAAAGGAAAGTGTTATTGTGGTAAATGTGTTTGTGATGCTTTATATATTGGCGCAACTTGCCAGAATTGTCCCGTAAGTAGTTTTTTACTCAAAACATTAGCACAATAGCAGTTTCCGGATTAACTTTTGGCTGTTTAAAGGGGAATGTTCAGCATTTTCTAGGATCTAGGGGATAAGTCTTGGTGATCCAAATGATCCCATGGGTATGCATGAACTTAAGAACTAAAAATGCTGAAAATTCAAATCTTATGACTTTTGATGATAAATTTGTATCCATGTTGATGCTTTGTTTAATTATAGACTTGTCCAGGGGCCTGTGAAGATAACAGAGACTGTGTTGAATGTATTGTATTTAATGAGGGTGAACTCACAAAAGAAGAATGTTTAGAACAGTGCCCTGTTGTCGAAATTGTAGAATCTATCGGTGAGTGAATTTATAGTAAATTCGATACTAAGCAATTATCCTTGACTGAGTAATCCTATGCTGAGCCTTCGTGTACTGAGCTATCCCGCTGTCATCTCCGACTGAGTTATTCCGGGATGAACTAACCTAGACAGTGCTATACTAGGCCTAAGCAAATAGCCGTAGGGGCCCACAACTCAACAGGGGGGCAGACCGACTTCTTGCCCTAAAACATTATATTTGGGGGGGGGGGGGTGGATGATATTTCACAAAAGTAGCCCCATTACCCAATCGTCGACATATGAAGTCCAGCGGCATGCTGAAAAAGCATGTTACAGTGTCATTTTGAAGTTTGTTTGGTTGTTTCATCATCTGAAGTCTATCCTACCCTTTTTTAGGGGAGCAAAAAATAGATGTGTTTTGGTAGATTTGTTATCGCTGTTGTTGAATACAAAATTTCACTTCAATTTACAAACAATTTTTCTATGTCTAGAACTATGTTTTTCAATGGATCTAGTTTTGAAGAATTTAAACGTTTGCTATTTTCCGAAAATAGCCGCCATTTTTAATATGAAATAATGGCTAGTTTACGTTCTAAACCCTGGTGATAGAATCTGGTATAACTTGTTTTTAAGATGATGTAAATGAGACTTGTCAAGCTAAAGATATAGATGGTTGTAAGATGATTTATAAAATAGTTTATTTAGATGATGGTAATACGACGATAATGGCACAGAAATATAAAGGTAACTGGTCAATATATGGCCGATTAAACAAATCAGCCAAGATGCAAGGAACAGACTTGTCATAATTGTCTAGATGACGTGTCTTAAGTGTCGAGTGAATGAAGTATTCTTCGGAAAACTTTAAAAAAAAATGGAATGAAATGAGATGAATTTTAAGTCCCACTTTTCTGCACCTTTTCGGTTAAGGAGAACGAGCAAACGTCATACAGTGTGCAATGAAAGATATTTTGTTAGGAAAGCGGCTTAAGCCTACTCTTATTTCGACGCCCACTGTTGAATGATCCCTAACGTGCATAGTCTGTAGCATACGAGGCCTCGGTGTATTAACCATCAGAACGACTAGATGCTTTTTCCATGTCAGCAACACTGACAGGGGGAAACCGGGTTGAAAAATCTGTAAAGTGTCATCACGCCAGGATTCAACCCTTGACCTTCAATTTAGAGAGCAAGCGTCTAACTCACTGAGCTAACGCTGCCCCCAAGTTTGCAATTTATCTTAATTGATTTGTTTTATTACCAGAATGTTCCACTCAGATCGACATGGTACCAATCATAGCTGGAGTACTAGGTGGAATTGTTGGTCTAGGAATATTCCTCCTAGCTTTATGGAAGATACTAACATCTGTTTACGATAACCGAGAATATGCTAAATTTCAAGAGGAAGTGGATCAGGTGAAATGGGCTCAGGTTAGTGCATTCTGGTCATTTTGGTTAACTTCCGTTTTCCGTTCTGATTATCGTTGTTTAGTCGTACCGTACCCAAGTTTTATATGCAGAAATTTTTAGTCATCCTTCAGTCATCCACTAAAATTGAACCTTATCGATTTTTGAAGTCTTCGTCATTTTGAAGACTCTTTTCATATATTCAACCCCCGAAAATTGCGATTATTCCCCCTGAAGTACACTGTAACTGTATAACATAATCAATGTTTATGTGTTATAATATGATATATATTAAGATCTCAATACCAGTGATTAGCAATCACAAGCTTGTATTAATTGTATTGGTTACCGTTATCTTTTGCAGGAATCAAATCCAATATATAAAGGAGCTACATCAACTTATAAAAACCCTATGTGTGACGATTTCGATGCGATGTGAAATTGAAAGATTTTTTTTTGAATTTGGTAGCTGACCATGATTATAACCTACATTTGCCTTTGGGATTTGAGTCAGTAAAAATGAACGTTCTTATGCTATTCTTGTGGTTCCGTACAAGCGTAACAAACGAAATAGAATTGTTTATAATAATTCTTAACTTATCTTTCATATCTCTTAAAATCTACAACCAAACCAAAGAGAAATATGTTGGCTTTTTTATTATATGTAAATAAAGAAAACCACATTTTGAGTGAAAGAGATCAATTGTATCGTTTTCTTATTTTTTGTCGTTTTTTACAAATTCAATGGTTAGACTTTACGAAAATGAATATTTTGATCAGGTATTTTGGTCAGATTGTTAAAGCAGCTGTAATTTTGTTTCAATGATTGTAGATGAATTCATATTGTTTTCAGTTTTTGTTAATTTATTTCGTTTTTTTATTATATTTCGTTTTTTTCTTTTATATTTATTGCTATTTTTTTCAGTTTTTATAATCTTTTTCAAGTGTGTATCGTTTTGCTTTTCTTGGCTTTGTTTTGTTTTCTGTATGTCTTTATCATTATATTGTATAATACTAGTATAGTTCTTAATTTTCTGAATTTTCGTTTTGTCGTAAAGCAACGCTAGCATTTTTCAATATGGGGTGTTTTGTAAATGCTGCTATCGATTTGACTTTACTGGAAAACGTTCACATCTGTTCGATCAAACATACACTAGCCTTAGAAACTGTTATTTTTAGGCAATGCTAAGCTTAAGTTAAGCACACCTCGCCATTGAAACTTGAGTCTTCGAATCTTTGTAATTCCATAAATAGTTTGAAGATTTAAAATACGACTCGTATTTTAGTGAGACTACACGCCTTTGACAGAAATAAACTTTATTATATTGAAACAAACATAACGTAAAATAAAAATGTATCACAGTCCAGTAAGATATTAGTTACTATCAACTCTACAAAAATATCAATATCAACAACTTTTAGAATGAAAATTATGCCATTGCTCAGAACTATAACAAATTATTTAAAGAAAAATCAAAATGTTTGAAAGACGCTGTTTAATTTAATACTGCGAGGTATGCAATAAATAAGAAGCTAATTTGGATAACTCACTGAATTTTTCTCTAAATGGACGGATTTTGTTGTTTATGTACAAAATAAAACACAAATATACAAGTATTGTAGATTATAAAAAAATAATAATGTATTAAAACGTAGCCTACAACCACTGAGCTTTACTATTTTTAATTTATTCTTTTGAAGCAGTGGTTCCCAACCTGGGGGCCATGGGGTATGAGGATGTATATCATTTTGTCACAGTCCAACCTTTATTTTACTATATTTTGTTGTGTAAGGTCTGTAGTTACTTGTGGTCAAATGCATCTGACCTCCTGATGATGAAGAGACACAAAACAACAAACCCTGCGCTATAGGCCATATTTTACAATAGCTTTGAATAGAACAGGGGGCCATGGCTCTGGGAGTTTCATGAATTTGGGCCACGACTTGAGAAAGGTTGAGAACCACTGTTTTAAAGTAATGTTTCAGTCTAAAGTCGTGAAAGCACGAAGTAGGTCAAGTGCTTCTTTCAGATACCATAATGATATCGTCAAACTGTAAAGGGTCAATCATGCCCTTTAAACTAGTAGCACTTTAAAATCACATTAACTGAGCTTTCATTTCCAAAAACATTACCTTTAAGCACGATTGTCATGCTATTTGACTTAGGAATACATGTATACCGCAATGGTATCGTCACATGGTAAAGGGTATTCATGGTCCTTTATCCCAATAGTACTTGAAAATCGGTTATTTTGAAAATATTTAGCTGTCCCAGACCCCAAATTCCTTAATAGCTAACACATATACCAAACTTTCCGTAAAAACAAAGAATTAAATTTAGATCAAGAAGTCTCTGAACAACAGTCGTGATCATAAAGTGCATTTCAGATACCATAGAGTATCGTCACACGGTAAAAGGCCAGTCATACCCTACCAAAAGCACTTTAAACTCATATAGCCTCCAAGGGATTCACAACCGATTTCCATGTCCAATGAGATCTTTTGTTTAATTAAAGCTATCGAGAACACTAGAAAAATATATTTTGAAAATCCTCAACTTTCTTTACGAAAGCGTCATAAGAAATATATTTTGAGTGTCCTTTTTTGACAAGATTTGAACATTTTCATGCCATGTCCATATTGTAAATTTGCTAAAATGTCTTCTTAAATGAATAATGATAATAGTAAAGCTCAGTGCTTTATAGTCGTAGGTAAATATCACACCAAAACAAACTATCGAGATTCTTCATTTATGATCGGAGTGACAGGTCTTTTATTTCTGAAAATAACAATATAATATCTGTTAAACAGGAAAACGAAAGTAGCCACAGGCTCGAACCTAACCAGAAGGTACTCCTCTCTTAAGAAAAAATGGAAAAATGATTTGGTGCATTCTAAACCATATTTCGAGGTATGGATGTTGAAGTCAGGATTTCCCACTTTTAATTTTTCCAGAAAACCTTCTTACCAACCCAAACCAAATTATGTGGGGGACCAAGACCCTTTCGTCTTCTCCCGAGTTACAATGGGGGAGGGGGGTTACGAGAGGTATTTTGGTCAGATTTCTCAAACCCAATAACCACTAAAACAAACATTATCAACAAAGTGAACTCTCTGAAAGGAATGTCCAGTCGGCAAACACCAAATATTAAGTATGCGAACTCTCTGAAAGTGCGTACATGTACTTACTTCTTTTTGACGACCAGCAAGACAATAACAACAATTATAACTATCAGAGCCACGGCCCCTAAAACAGCTCCTATAACCCACAACAGATTATCCTCGCTCTCATCTACTGGGGTAATTGATACCGTACAGTTACCGTCTGAAACAATTACATAGATAAATAAAAACTATTTTAAAGGCTGTTTTGAGCACAATGAGACACAATGATCCATGTAACGTAGCTAAAATGATACAGATTAGGGCATTCATTTCGATTTTTCAAGAGCATGATAGCTTTAATATGACATAAGAATTTTTGCATGAAACTAAAACTTTGAAAAGTATTCATATTACTCTTATAAGAATGTGTACTTTAATATTCGGAAACATTCATTTAAATTTAACTATTTTTAGTGCCTTATGACAACGTCCACGATTTGTAGGGTCATTTGTCTTGTCACATGATAAACCAGCGTTTATTTCCCCATAACGATAACAAGATCCACATTTATTCCTTAAATAAAATCATTAATCAATGTATTCAACTATACATCTTTCAGGCTCTAATATATGTTGAGGTGAAGGTCAACCTACCGGAAGTAGATCGAATCCAGACAGGATCGTCATTGTTGACATCGCAAGAGAAACATGGGTCACGTGGTAGTTTAGCATCATCCTGGTAACAATTACCCTCAGCATAACATCCCTGTTGTATAAACATACAAAAATAAGCTTAACAGCAAACTACAGACATTAACAGGCCCGTAGGAAGCAATTTCAGATTGGGGGGGCAAAATGTACAAAAACACATTCTCAAGGGGGTTGTGCAGAATTCAAAGCTTCTCCTGTCAATATAAAGCAATTTTGCTTTCACTGGCCTTAACAACCAACCACTAATTTCTTTTTATAACTTAAAAAAAAAAATTTTGTATTGCTTCAGTCATTAATGTCAAAATTATTGGGGGGGGGGGGGGGGCGGATGCCCCCCCCCCCCCCCCTGTTCCTACGGGCCTGATTAACCAAAGCAAACTAAGTAAATTGTAAACTGTAAACTACAAATACCAGAGGGACGAAACTCACGGCATATAATTCGAAACAGGAGATGCGTTCGAGGTAGGTTTACTATAGATTACTATTATTTTGAATACTGACCGTGTAGGTACAGGAAACGAAAGTAGAATTGACGTTACAGTTATGACAGTCAGCATGGCGGGCTATTATCAAATTACTATCGCTGTATGATCCACCATTGCTCACAGACACTTCATATACTGTAACTTCTTCCATTTCCGGTTCACCAGCCGCTCTCTTTCTTCGTTTCGAGGTAGGCAACGAACACTCAACTGCTCCTATGGAAATTATGTTGGCATCAATAGTGACGTTGTTTAGAACAACTAAACTTCCGTTGGGCATCAACTGAAAAATAGAGTTGTTGAACCAATACACTAGTTGTAATCTTAAAGTAATACTACAACCATAATTTGATTAATCAAATTAAAATCAAATTAATTAGATCATATATTAGTAAAATCATAGTAGAAAGCCCCTAATATCAACTCAAAACCCGGAAATATCTGTCAGAATGCACGAAATTTACGCCATTTTCCATTTTTTTTCTCTAGGGCGAGGACCTTATGTTTGGGCTTGCGGTTGCGGCGCTTCGCGACGTACTTGGACTTGGACCCATGCTGGTTGGTCCCCCCCCCCCCATAATTTTTGACAAATCCACGCCCTTGAAAACTCGGACTTACTTACATTTTTCGAAATTATTCTACATTTAGCAACGCCATCCTCAACGAATGGTCCGCCAGAAACTGTTAATGCTGAGCAACTACCTAAATCACACTCTCCATCACCGTCCTCGTACTCAACCAACCCCAGCGGTGGTTTTTTTAAATCAATTGAACAGTCGTCAGAGGCAAAATCATTATTGCAATTACATGTACCTAGAAAATCAATTGAAGAGTTTGATATCCCATAATCTAATGAGTTTCTAAATTGGGTCTGTAGATAATAATACCCTCAAAATATTTGGGTTTCTAGATAAATCAATACCCATGAATATGGGCCTATATTATACCCAATATAAATAAATTAGAACGTGATAGTCATTGACATACAAAAAAAAGGCAGATTATATAAGGGGAAGACATACAAAGAAAAGGAAAATTTCTCTGATCGCACACGGAAAGGCGTTGATTGATTTTTCAAAAGCTTAATATTGGTCGTTAAACGGTACAGTAAGGTACAGATGGGAAGACAGACAAAATCAAAATGAAAATCATGTCATTTCATAAGTCCAATAATATCCAGAAATGTAAGATACGAGTATATTATATGTTTCCCATTTCATTTCATTAAACCACTGACTTAGATACTGAAATGTGAGTATAAATCTCCAATTTCATTTCATTAGCCAAATATGGTACAGAACAGTAGGACGAAAATTCATTTCATTAGCTCAATAAAGTACAGAAAAGTAGGAAGTAGATCGTTAATCTCCCATTTCATTATACGAACAAGTTACCGAACAGGTTGGAAGACAATTTAATTTAACACTCACCATTTGTACATGTACCCTGACCATTACATTCAAATGGACAAGCGATATTTTGGACCAGATTCAATATGGAAGGAGTTCCGTCAGTGGAGTTCTGTAAGGTGGAATTCTGGCCGACTTCTTTAAAACATTTGTTTTTGATAGATTCTATGGCAGTCAGAGCAAAAGATGTATCACCTGCTAGCTGGAATGAAAAATGAATGATATCAGAAATTT
This sequence comes from Lottia scabra, assembly GCA_029955415.1. Lineage (NCBI taxonomy): Eukaryota > Metazoa > Mollusca > Gastropoda > Lottiidae > Lottia > Lottia scabra. The sequence continues at coordinate 4,366,126 of JARJEI010000015.1, forward strand.
TGAATAAGGGAAGGCAAAAAGAAAGAATGAAGGATACAATCGACATTTTCGGGTTGATTCTAGGAATTGGACCTATGTTAACAGTCTTCAAGAGTACTTAAACTATACGAAAATCACAAACCCTCTTCAAATATATCTCATACAGGAATTTTTTTTTCGTCGTGCCAGTTAACTGCCTACTCATTCGGCTCAACCTTCGTCATTTTGGTCGAGACTATGTAATGACTCAGCCATGATAAGCGGCCATCCTGCCAGGTGAATGGGCAAGGGAAGATAACTCTTGTTCGGAGATTGATTTTGATTGGTTGTTTTTACTGCGAAAGAAGACTACACTCTCTGAAGGATGATTGTGATTTGCTGAACTATAATTTATTCAAGATCGAAGTCTCCAATTTAAAACATGAATTTGAAGGATCAAATTTCTACGATTAGTCACGTCTGAGACTAGGGTACGACATGTTCCTTCAGCAACGGCTATCATTTCATTTCATTACATTAATCCGTTGCTATCATGATAAAATTTTCTCGTCATTAACTTTGATTGGTCGAACGATTATTGTTCGACCAGTTATATTCCTTGTAACAAATTATTGCGGGAAAACTTTCGAATGACCAGACGTCAAATTTCTTGTAGTAAATTTACCTTGTGATAATCGAGTCTCAACGGTCATAAATTGAATATGACTATAATGTTTTTTATACGAGGTTATTAGTTGATAATGACGAGAAAACCCCGTCAATCCAGCAACGGTAGATAATGCAAATGTCTAACGTTGCTGAAGGAACATGAGGGTACGATTGTCCAATGGAGTTTATTTTCGAAGAGGGCCGATTTGGGCCATGAATATAAGTAAATAGCCTTCTAAAGTATTAAAACTTAACGAAAATCACATAAAATCCCTACAAATTTACCAGTTACTAAACATAATTATATATATATCCAATTCCTGCATATGATCGTTTCTTTCTATTATTTGTTGATGGGACCTTGCAATCCCAAATAAACTGTACATTGTCCCACTTAAATTCCCCTTTTTTAGACTAAGATTTGATTGAACGTTCCCCTTTAACATGTGTCGCCAACTGAACTGGTTACCTAATGAAAAGTAACTTTCCATTTAACTACAGTACATTCAATAAATTCTAAAACTTAAAAGAAGATACCTGAATATCCACTATACAGTTATTTTTGGGACTTTCAAAGTCAACTCCTGGAACACCCTTACAAGCTTGAACAGCAGTAGAATTGTCGAATAACCCTGTACAATAAGTAGTGGCTGTTTCTTCAGTCCAGTTAACAGCAGTAGACTTGAAGACAAAAGATTGAAATAAAATGAAGTTATTGACCCTTCTACTGATTATACATTGGTGATTTACAGAAGACCTTACATCCAATCATTTGATTCACAGGTCATGTCCCATTCGGCAATCCTCGGTAGTTTCCGTAAACCATAATGTGTTGCCGAGTGCTTTTACGGAGACCGTTTGGATAATATTTAATAAAATTGGTTTAATTCGAAATACCACCACGTGATCTACATATATAAAGCAATAGTGCCATACTAAATCTTAAAGAAATTTTCAGATTAGGCCTACTCATTCAACAATTGCCTTCTCACCACTCTCCTTTAAATGATTTTTTTAACTTTGGTAACCTACCCTTTTTACAACTGTATGTGGTTCTGATTCGAATGTTTGCTCTATCTTCCTTGTGGATTGCTGTATCGATCGTTTCTTTCTATTATTTGTTGACGGAACTTTGCAATCATCGACTTTTCTAGCTCGACCGAAATAAACTGTACAATCGGCAGAATCTACTCTGTCACACTGAACCGTACTTAGTCCACTCGGATCTTTCGCACACATACACTGAAACGCCGAGTTTCCAATCGCATCAAGATTCTCTCTATCAGTCTCCGAGAAAAGATCCGAAACGCTATCACTGACACTACAACAGAGAGAAAAACAAAATTAAATGATGATTGACAATGATTTTTGAAGGGTGATGATCATCATGATCACGTTCATCACCATGATTGCTGACTGCTTGACTAATACGTTCTCTGGGTTCAATTCCCTCCCTATAGGTAGAACAATTTTGATATTAATTGTGTTCAATTCTGTACGGTGTAGTTTTTGAACCCTTTTCGTCCTCGTACAATACGGAAATAATGACCCGTTTAGAAAAGAAGTTCGACTCCACAATATGGATTCTACTATGTTCGTGATTGATTCTGGGTCAGCCATGAAGTTTCCTTTGTTTCAATATATATGATTAAATGTATACTATACCTCCACGACTCAGAGAATTCATCCATTCCATACCAGCTGAATTTCGTTTCTTTTGTGCCATCTCGATGATAAAACCCTGGATCCCCAACTCGACCACACAGCCCATCGGCTTTATTTATATCACTTTCCGAGGGGTAGACGTAAAGGTTCAAAAATTTAGAATACGTGTACAGATTAGTTTTAACAACCGTACCACTTGGCAATGTTATCTACAAGACATAAAATAGGATTCCAGCTCGTTATTAGATAGCAGTATTCTTCTCCTTCTATAATGTGCTTGAACAATGTAATTGAAGAATCGTTTCCCTCTTGCTATAGGATCTAGTCGGACATGATAGTTTGGTAAGATATAGTTTCATTCTGACCATAAAAACCGCTAGTGTTCAAAAATAACTGTCAATGATCCAAACAATCTGTTAGCTAATTGGACACGATTGTTTAGTATTCTTAGTCTCATACTTGACAGACAGAAAAAACTGTCATTTTACCAAGCACCCTGCTTCCAATATGGACATGATAGTTTAATAAACTCATTTTGAACACTGAAAACTACAAACTGCTCATTTTACTTAGTCGTAAAGAAATATATTTAACTATAATTACCGAGTATTGGGAGCCTAGTCGCACCACATTGATTAGGCCACTCCTGGTTGGGTCACATTGAACGTATTTGATGCTCCAGTATCGTCTTGGTGAACACCTGTCCATTATGTAAACTTCTTTACCGGCCCGTATGGCCAGGCCGCAGACGCAATATGGCCTATAATTAGCAGTACCAAAACAAGGTTCTGTGTGGATCTGAATCTGTAAAATGTAATGATTGGTTTTAACAAATTGCAATGTCAAATAGGGAGCCGCGGTGGCTCAGTGAGTTAGACGCTTGCTCACTAACCTGAAGGTCCAGGGTTCAATCCCAGCATGGGTCGAGATGATACCTTCGGATTTTTCAACCCGGTTTCCCCCTGTCAGTTATGCAGGTCGCAGGGGCTGACATGGAAAAAGCATCTAGTCGTTCTGATGGGACAATAAACCGAGGTCCCGTGTGCTATTGGTTGTGTTCCTGATTATTACATTAAATTTTGTTCGAAATTTATTTGTGCGTTCGTCTGTATGGGATGAGTTCGATGATTCGATGGACCCATACAGACGAACACACAAATAAATAGCTATATCAAACGTTTACCTCTTGTTTCCATGCTTTGTTTTCGTAAAGAGTATATTTTCCAAGATACTGATGCTCAAAATAGCTGAAATATAAAAAAAGGGTCTTCATTAATAAGATTCTTTCCAAGGAACTAATATTTAAAGGATTATTTTTCCTATTGCAGCATTCCAATTTTCAATCACACGATTGCGGTTCCAGCAATTCCACTCAAACATAATCTTTACCTAAATACTACTTTTAAGTGTAAAACTTTATTGAATATCTTCTATAATAAGTATTTTTGGTCAGTGTCGCTGGCAAGGACTTGCTCGTGCTTGCTCATTTTTGATAATACCTTGTGACTAGGTTTGTGAACAACTCAGCCTTCCTTTCTGAGAGTCCACAATCCACATACATGTAGCTATAAATTTAGTTTTCATTTGGCTTTGTCAACTTCATAGCTAATATTGTTGACGCCCTTCAACAGAAATACATCTAAATCAAGTTGTCGAAGTGGTCACTCTGCTGATCGCCGTTTCTAACAAAAATCATTGAATTCTACGTTGACAATTTTTGAGGAGATACAGGGATAGTTTGAGGAGATACAGGAATAGTTTGAGGAGATACAGGAATAGTTTGAGGAGATACAGGGATAGTTTGAGGAGATACAGGGATAGTTTGAGGAGATACAGGAATAGTTTGAGGAGATACAGGGATAGTTTGAGGAGATACAGGAATAGTTTGAGGAGATACAGGGATAGTTTGAGGAGATACAGGGATAGTTTGAGGAGATACAGGGATAGTTTGAGGAGATACAGGAATAGTTTGAGGAGATACAGGAATAGTTTGAGGAGATACAGGAATAGTTTGAGGAGATACAGGGATAGTTTGAGGAGATACAGGGATAGTTTGAGGAGATACAGGGATAGTTTGAGGAGATACAGGGGTAGTTTGAGGAGATACAGGAATAGTTTGAGGAGATACAGGGATAGTTTGAGGAGATACAGGGGTAGTTTGAGGAGATACAGGGATAGTTTGAGGAGATACAGGGATAGTTTGAGGAGATACAGGGATAGTTTGAGGAGATACAGGGATAGTTTGAGGAGATACAGGGATAGTTTGAGGAGATACAAGGATAGTTTGAGGAGATACAGGGATAGTTTGAGGAGATACAGGGATAGTTTGAGGAGATACAGGGATAGTTTGAGGAGATACAGGAATAGTTTGAGGAGATACAGGAATAGTTTGAGGAGATACAGGGATAGTTTGAGGAGATACAGGGATAGTTTGAGGAGATACAGGGATAGTTTGAGGAGATACAGGAATAGTTTGAGGAGATACAGGGATAGTTTGAGGAGATACAGGGATAGTTTGAGGAGATACAGGGATAGTTTGAGGAGATACAGGGATAGTTTGAGGAGATACAGGAATAGTTTGAGGAGATACAGGAATAGTTTGAGGAGATACAGGAATAGTTTGAGGAGATACAGGGATAGTTTGAGTTGAGGAGACAGGGATAGTTTGAAAGTGTACTTACTCGTATTCAAAATTTTTCATATGGGGATCACAAACCGCATAACACGACTTTCCTTCTGTTTGAGTCGTATCCTGTGTTACGCCAACCTATAAAACAATCTGTTATATATCCTACAACTCCTGGCAACATTTCCAAAACTTTTGTTATATCTAGGAGATACCATATTGTAAAAGGAGTTAGGGTACACTGGTTGACAAAGGGTCACTGTGTAAATAATTAGACACTTTTGCAAATCGAATTCGGGGTCAATTGAATGTGTTGCCAGTGTCGAAAAGAGGTCACTATAATTAGAAGATGGCCGACTGTTGCTTCTGTCACATGTCGAGACTTGGTAGGAATTCGATGTCTATAGCCCTAATGATGTTTCGTTCGAAGTAAGTAGGTACATGTTAATAATACTAGAAAAAAAAATAAACTCTTACTTTAACAGTACCGAAATCATAATCCTGCCAAATACTGTGTGACGAGAAATCGGACTGCGTCTGCAACTTTATTGTGTAATCACTGGATCGGATGCCGTACCGGTAGGCTCGTCCTGACGTTACCGACAAGTTGAATGGTTTGTTCCATTCGTTTGCTTTGAGCTGCACCTGGCATTCAGAGAAGGCGGTAGTCGGTTGTGAACAGGAAGTAGATGAATCTTGATTGTAGATGTTGATACCCAAGGAACACGTCCCTCCGGAATTACATCCGATTGGGGCAGTAGCCTGTATGGTGATGCTACTCATTCCGCCATTGCTAACAGATACCTCTTTGGTAAGGATCTGGAAAATATGTTGGAGCCTGTGAACTAATAATGCACTTACAACATTTGATAATTCTGGGCAGTTTCCGTAAACCTGAGGAATTACCGATTTGGATCATTCAAACTTGCAGGAGAAAAACTTCGCAGGTGTTACTTACTTAAAGAGACACAGGCTTCATTTTCGCATGTCGATTTGGATAAGTGTCAGAAACGGGGATTTTTTATTAGCATTTGAAAGTTATAATGCCCTACTACACGTTAGCGATACTATGCAAATATATAGAAAAGTCATCTATAGAAATAGAAGGAGAAATGTCTAATTTAAGATATATTTGAAGGAAATACGCAATTTTCGTGCATTTCTAGTGCTTCTGAAGGATACTTAAATATATTCAAGACCCAAATCAACCAATAAAAATGAAGACTGGTTCCCTTTAAGCAGAGCTATACGAGCTGACTGATTGTATCGTTAATTGTATGACACAAAGTCTCGTCATTAATGATTAATGACCTTCGCATTGATCTATCGATATCAAACAGACAGAGAGATACTAATGTGTGCACTTTTAATTTCAAATAATTCTAACGCTGCCTTCGTTTTACAATAAAATTTCAAAGTTTTCAGATATAATAATTTTCCTTGTATAATAGAAAAATGTAAAGGGACATTTGCCATAATTTCTTTTGGTGTGTGCCTTAGGACGGCAGAGAAAACACGTAAAACGTTGCCATATACATACCTCTATACCCACAAATTTCTGTGGACTCGACGTCTCGACGCTATAGGCGGAATTTTCACTGACTGCAACTTGATAGGCACAGCGTATCTGAAAAACAACCATGAATTAAAATCTCATTTGTCCTGTTTGTTTAATGAGTTCGCTTACTATGCTCATCTGATACAAACTCTTTGATGATAAACCATTATACACCTTTATTGGTGTCTTTTTTTGTCTATACATGTATTGTATCTATGTTTGTCCCCATGGGTTGAATGTGATATTGGGTATTGGGCCTAATTCTGACCCATGTAAAATAAAGAGTTTGTTATCATTATGAACAATAAGTAGACGTGGCAAAGTGGAGCGTATATACTTGGAGTTCTTCATCAATAACATCTCAGATAGTAAGATACAGACTTACATGTATATTTCGTGTATGTTTAAAGCTAGGACGGGTGTGGCGCCAGGCAGGGTATACTTACTCTTCTAGACACCTGATACCGCTTTGAAATACTTACTCGATTGATATAATTCCTCATGTGAAAGGTTCATAAGCTGTTACCTATGTTTCGTCAAAATGTTCTTTTGGATTTCTAGTTTCGTTTTGCTGTTCGAATAGTTGGTACTTGGTTTCTTTATTATGTAGCAAACAAAAGTTTACACTTTACCTGGAAGCCTGCAGTTTTATCAGTAAGACTGCTTTCCAGTAATTTTGACTGTTCTTGAACGTTGGAATTAAACGGTCCCAGGGGGTTGGCAACCATCTTGTCGTTCACCTTCCAAATAACTTTGTACACCAGGCTTTCGTTGGACAGGGCGAAGTTACAATAAAAGGTGATATTACCATCGGTAAGTGTATCAGCGATTTCAACCTCTACAGGCGTATTATATATTGCATTGACTGAAATTTTAAAACAGATACGTGTTATTTTTATTACTAAAGTGAGCTCAATGCATTGGATATTGAAATGTGGGCTGTCTATGTTAGAAATAATACAAATCATCTTTATTGTCCAAACAGGCGCAGAAAGGAAGGACGTCACACTAATTTGATAGCTGTTATATACTCACTTTGGGTAGTTGTCATTGGTGTTGTAGAGGTTGAATCAATATCTGTAATTAGACCACATATATATTATATCCTCTTAATTACGGAGTTTGTGATCGGAAGGTGAAATTGGGGGTGGGGTGGAGATGGCTGGGATCTGACAGGGTCACACAAACGTCAGAATTGTGTACGTCAAACGAATTCGAAAATATTACATCCAATGCTCTGGCAAATATCATTTTATGTGCATAATCAGATATAAGATAAAACGCCATATTATTCATTATGCTCTAGAAGTGAGTGAGTGACGTAAACAGGCACAGAAAGGAAGGCCGTCACGACACACTTATTTGATTGCTGTTATATACTCACCTTGGGTAGTTGGCATTGGTGTTGTAGAGGTTGAATCAATATCTGTAATTAGACCAAATATATATTATATCCTCTTAATTACGGAGTTTGTGATCGGGAGGTGAAATTGGGGGGTGTCCACGGCTTTGGTCACACATACGTACGTCAGAATTGTTAGACTCTTTTGTGGACAGTGTTTAATATTTTGAAACAAAATGGCCCGAGAATGAAAATATGAGAAATATGATATTGTTGACTAACCTCCAGAGCCAGATTCCGTTATCATTTCTGTAATAAATTAAATTACACAATTTACCAGATACTTAATTAATGATGTCTAAAGACGTTATTTTCCTGTTACTCAATAATCAAACATAGTGATCATCTCATTTATTTCACATCAACATAAAATTGTAACGGTGAATAGGGGCTAAAAATATTCCCAATGTCCCAAGTATAATTAGAGGAACAATAAGGGTTGAGTGGTCCGTGGAAAAAAAAGAAAAGGACGCTATTCAAAATTCTTTCCTCTGAAGGCTTGGGCCTACGGCTACCCCAAAATCCGTATTTTGAACGTCAACAACCCCCACAAGGCCCCTCCTGATTTTTTTCAAGCAAACACCCATGCCTTTCAACGGTTGGAAATTTGAAAATTAAATCCAATGCTCTGGCAAATATCATTTTATGTGCATAATCAGATATAAGATAAAACTACTCACCTTGGGTAGTTGTCATTGGTGTTGTAGAGGTTGAATCAATATCTGTAATTAGACCAAATATATATTATATCCTCTATTTGATAAAGTTACAAAACGGACAGTTACGTACACACCAACCGCCCCACCACCCCCTCCGCCTCCTGATTTTTTTTCAAGCAAAAACCCATGCCTTTCAACGGTTGGAATTTTCAAAACTAGATCCAATGCTCTGGCAAATATCATTTTATGTGCGTAATCAGATATAAGATAAAACGCCATATTATTCATTATGCTCTAGAAGTGCGTGACGTAATCAGGCGCAGAAAGGAAGGCCGTCACGGCACACTTAAATTTGATTGCTGTTATATACTCACCTTGGGTAGTTGTCAAGTTTGAATCAATATCTGTAATTAGACCAAATATATATTATATCCTCTATTTGATAAAGTTACAAAACGGACAATTACGTACACTACGTAACAGCCCCCCCCCCCCCCCCTCCTCCTGATTTTTTTCAAGCAAACACCCATGCCTTTCAACGGTTGGAATTTTGAAAACTAAATCCATTGTTCTGGCAAATATCATTTTATGCGCATAATCAGATATAAGATAAAACGCCATATTATTCATTATGCTCTAGAAGTGCGTGACGTAATCAGGCGCAGAAAGGAAGGCCGTCACGGCACACTTATTTGATTGCTGTTATATACTCACCTTGGGTAGTTGTCAAGTTTGAATCAATATCTGTAATTAGACCAAATATATATTATATCCTCTATTTGATAAAGTTACAAAACGGACAATTACGTACACTACGTAACACCTACGTAACACCCCCCGCCCCCCTCCTCCTCCTCCTCCTCCTCCTGATTTTTTTCAAACTAGATCCAATGCTCTGGCAAATATCATTTTATGTGCATAATCAGATATAAGATAAAACGCCATATTATTAATTATGCTCTAGAAGTGAGTGACGTAATCAGGCGCAGAAAGGAAGGCCGTCACGGCACACTTATTTGATTGCTGTTATATACTCACCTTGGGTAGTTGTCAAGTTTGAATCAATATCTGTAATTAGACCAAATATATATTATATCCTCTATTTGGTAAAGTTACAAAACGGACAATTACGTACACTACGTAACACCCCCCCCCCCCCTCCTCCTGATTTTTTTCAAGCAAACACACATGCCTTTCAACGGTTGGAATTTTCAAAACTAGATCCAATGCTCTGGCAAATATCATTTTATGTGCATAATCAGATATAAGATAAAACGCCATATTATTCATTATGCTCTAGAAGTGAGTGACGTAATCAGGCGCAGAAAGGAAGGCCGTCACGACACACTTATTTGATTGCTGTTATATACTCACCTTGGGTAGTTGTCAAGTTTGAATCAATATCTGTAATTAGACCAAATATATATTATATCCTCTATTTGATAAAGTTACAAAACGGACAGTTACGTACACTACGTACCCCCCCCCCCCCCCCCCCCCCCCACACACACACACCCCCTCCTTATCCTGATTTTTTTCAAGCAAACACCCATGCCTTTCAACGGTTGGAATTTTGAAAACTAAATCCAATGCTATGGCAAATATCATTTTATGTGCATAATCAGATATAAGATAAAACGCCATATTATTCATTATGCTCTAGCAAAGCCCTATATATGTAAAGTTGCGACAACTCATTTACAGGCGCCATTTTGGGTCCCAACGTCATAGCAAAGTATGACGTTATATAGCGCTAACTTCATTGTTAATGCTGCTTTTGAAGCACGGTCGTCGAAAATCCATTACATTATAGTGAGTGCAAGAAATAAAAAAGGAAACTACGCTATTTTTCAAAATTTTCAAACCCTACTCTGGGGGACTAGAGTAAAAGTCTCATCGTGGCGGCCCCGCGGTCAAATTCGTATTTTGGACACCTTTCTGGATTTTTTTCCTGCGCACGCCCCTGAAAAACTACCGCTAATGACTGATAGGCAAATGAAGGGATGCGTTCACTATTCGTGCCTCTTATCAGAAGCAACCATGCGTCTCTAAGCTAATCAATTATTGTATCCATTATCCACATATCCATTATCGAAATTTAAGCCTTTAAATCCATACCCCCCTCCCCCTTTAAAATTTTTGGTCTTTATAATTTTTTTTTACATCAAAATATTTTTGTCATTTTTATCAGATAATTTCCTGAATCTGAAATGACGGAAAACGAAGATGTAAATATTAAAGATATTAACATTACGCCTGATTATTTGAAAGATATCGATCGGCCGATAATAATAAAAATCCGTACAAGCAAAACAATTCCGTTAATCAAAAATCTCGTCCAGTTCTCCGTAACGACCATAAAATTTCTTCAAGAAATTTCTTGAAGAAATTTTAAGTTTGTGTGTCAAGTAACCCTGTAATCTACGGTTAATATTCGACCCCTTGCAAGAAAGTCCTTATAAAGAGAACAAGCTCTAGCATAGCGGATCAATTGTGAAATGTACGTGCCATATAAGCAGGCGATTGTGGTATGTTACTGCACATGAAAATTAACAATAGGAAAATCAAAGTCGTCACGTTTGTCATACAATCTGACACAAGGATTGTGGTTGTTTTAAATTTCGAGAAGCAAATCCAAATAGGACGCTTTAGTCTTAAAATCAGTAGTGTCTTTAAAATACACCGGGAAAAGGCACACGAGCGAATTTGCTGGCGAATTTTATCGCAGGTTAAAATAATCGGCCGAAAATATCGAACATTTTTTATGCCGGCGATTTGTAGGCTACGGCCGTAAATACACGAGCGTATTTTTTCGGGTGATTATAAAATTCGCTGCGATCGGGCGAAAAAATACGCTCGTCTGCCCCTAGCATTACATATTTGATGTCGGCGATTCGTACGGCCGTAAAAATTCGCTGTTAATTATACCGGGCACACGAGCGTATTTTAGGGCGAAATTCGCCGCGATCGTGCGAAAAAATACGCTCGTGTGCCCCTAGCATGAGGGCCTACATTTATTCTTGGATCAAGCAAATAGTTCTTGAAAAATCTTTTAGTTCGAACGCCGAGTTAAAATTTACTCATAATCACATGTATTTAAAACGTAAAGCAATTATAAGCTGTTACTGCGTGCATGGTTTCAGGTTGGCTGCAAAGTTAGTAAACATAAAGCGCAAATAAGTAGCCAACCTTATATGAGACCATACACTCAGAGAATGTGGAACTATGCCGTAGCCTACAAAGAAAATTCATAAATATTCAGAAATTGAAAGACAAATCTTACGTTTGCGGTATATTCATTTTTATTACACAACAGACCATAGTGCAACTTGGGACCCAAAATGGCGCCTGTAGACATTTTACGTCATATTTTCATGACGTCATTAGTATTCCTTGCCTCACAGTTGTCGCAACTTTACATATATAGGGCTTTGTGCTCTAGAAGTGCGTGACGTAATCAGGCGCAGAAAGGAAGGCCGTCACGACACACTTATTTGATTGCTGTCATATACTCACCTTGGGTAGTTGTCATTGGTGTTGTCAAGTTTGAATCAATATCTGTAATTAGACCAAATATATATTATATCCTCTATTTGATATAGTTACAAAACGGACAGTTACGTACACTACGTAACACCCGCCCCCCCCCCCCCCCCCTCCTCCTGATTTTTTTCAAGCAAACACCCATGCCTTTCAACGGTTGGAATTTTGAAAACTAAATCCATTGCTCTGGCAAATATCATTTTATGCGCATAATCAGATATAAGATAAAACGCCATATTATTCATTATGCTCTAGAAGTGCGTGACGTAATCAGGCGCAGAAAGGAAGGCCGTCACGGCACACTTATTTGATTGCTGTTATATACTCACCTTGGGTAGTTGTCAAGTTTGAATCAATATCTGTAATTAGACCAAATATATATTATATCCTCTATTTGATAAAGTTACAAAACGGACAATTACGTACACTACGTAACCCCACCCCCTCCTTCTCCTGATTTTTTTCAAGCAAACACCCATGCCTTTCAACGGTTGGAATTTTGAAAACTAAATCCAATGCTCTGGCAAATATCATTTTATGCGCTTAATCAGATATAAGATAAAACGCCATATTATTCATTATGCTCTAGAAGTGCGTGACGTAATCAGGCGCAGAAAAGAAGGCCGTCACGGCACACTTAAATTTGATTGCGTATATACTCACCTTGGGTAGTTGTCAAGTTTGAATCAATATCTGTAATTAGACCAAATATATATTATATCCTCTATTTGATAAAGTTGCAAAACGGACAATTACGTACACTACGTAACCCCAACCCCCTCCCCCCCGCACACACACACACCCCCTCCTTCTCCTGATTTTTTTCAAGCAAACACCCATGCCTTTCAACGGTTGGAATTTTGAAAACTAAATCCATTGCTCTGGCAAATATCATTTTATGCGCATAATCAGATATAAGATAAAACCCCATATTATTCATTATGCTCTAGAAGTGCGTGACGTAATCAGGCGCAGAAAGGAAGGCCGTCACGGCACACTTAAATTTGATTGCGTATATACTCACCTTGGGTAGTTGTCAAGTTTGAATCAATATCTGTAATTAGACCAAATATATATTATATCCTCTATTTGATAAAGTTACAAAACGGACAGTTACGTACACTACGTAACCCCCCCCCCCCCCCCCTCCTCCTCCTGATTTTTTTTCAAGCAAACACCCATGCCTTTCAACGGTTGGAATTTTGAAAACTAAATCCAATGCTCTGGCAAATATCATTTTAAGTGCATAATCAGATATAAGATAAAACGCCATTATTATTCATAATGCTCTAGAACAAACGGTCTCCGTGAAAGTTATGGTTTACGGAAACTGCCGAGGATTGCCGATTGGCTCTAGAAGTGCGTGACGTAATCAGGCGCAGAAAGGAAGGCCGTCACGACACACTTATTTGATAGCTGTTATAAACTCACTTTGGGTAGTTGTCATTGGTGTTGTAGAGGTTGAATCAATATCTGTAATTAGACCAAATATATATTATATCCTCTTAATTACGGAGTTTGTGATCGGAAGGTTAAATTGGGGTTGGGGGTGCTGTGGGGGTGCTGTGGGGGTGCTGTGGGGGTGCTGTGTGGGTGGGGTGGGGGAGGACGGGGTCTGTAGAGAGACAGGATGCTAAATAAAGATAAAACAAAGTATCATATTATGCTTGTAGAAGTATAGAATAATTGTAATTAAGGATTGAGTGGTCCTCGGGGAAAAAAAGAAAAGGACGCTATTTCAAAAATTCTTTCCTCTGAAGGCTTTGGCCTACGTCTTCCACAAAATGCGTATTTTGAACGTCAACACCCCCGACAACGATGTTGATGATTCATATAGGCGTAGAATGAAATAGAATTATTAGGCTACTGTCGGCACTCTACAAATACCACACACAAAGTAATGAATGATGTTTCAACCTAATAAGTATAACTTAAAGGGATTGTAAGTTTTCTAAACTGTTTCTGTGTATCGGGGACACTGATAGCATCAATATGCGCCATTATAATTTCCATTCTGACGTCTATGGTTCTTGCAATTCCACTTAAACTAACGCGTTTTATGTCAGTAATAATGATCTACCGGAAGCTATACTATTGATAATCTATGCAGATAACTAGTGACGTCATAAAGTGCGTTAGTTTTAGTGGAATGGAAATTTATTTAAGAAGTGCGTGACGTAAAACTTCATACTTACCATCTCCACTTGTAGTAGTTGCACCTAAAAAGATCAATTTACATTCATTAATGTGTTTATAAAGAGTCCTACAACGTGCGCCCCTCCCCACTCCCCTAAAATTTGCAAAGCATTGGTTGAAACTTTAATTTCTCGCTCATTTTACCACAAATGTTTCTCGCCACACTTCGCTTGGCAAGATATCTATCTACATTGCACCCACTCTAGAAGAATATTTCAATAACTTTGATTATTTTAACCTCAAATAATTTTCGCTCCGCTCGGCGAAATTTTATTCTGCGCCCCCCTCCCCTAACGTCAAATCTTGTATCCGACCCTGAGTGTGATTATCAAATTCAAATAATACTGATAGTACTCGAATATCTTTGCGCTTATAACAATGGACATGAAAAAATATAAATGCCATTCCAAAAGTACTGAAAATTACCCTTAGTAAAGGTAAAACAACTTGATAAAAGCTAATATTATAATTCTCATGAAAATGATAAATGATTTCGTTTTAACAACGAATGTGCGAAGGTCATTATTTCAAAAGTTCAAACTATTATCAACAAATTTAAATAAAAATACATTTTCACAAAAATTTGAAGAAAAAAACAATTTTATCAATTTGATGTTTTAAAAATTTGAATGTAAAACTGCATAAAAGAGAAAAAAAAAACAGAAAAGTAACAGAAATTTAAACATCTTACCAAAACAGAACGAAAGAAAAGCCAAAAGTAGAAAAATTGAGCGGGTCATCTCCATTTTGAGGCCTGTTTCTAGTATCAAACCCCTCGCTATTCGAACTGTCTTCAAAATGATCCGAATTGCGCTCTCTTAAAGTGGTAACATTGTTGTTATTGTACCTTGGCAACGTGGTAACAAAACATGAAACATTATGGTGAAATATTTGAAATTTGATTTGTTTTAACACATAATCCGAAACTAACATACTAAACACTCATACACACATATATAATCAGCTAGTTTCACACTGACTTCTGTCAATAATAACTACCAGAGATCAGATATAGAGTCAGCTAGTTTCAGACTGACTTCTGTCAATAATAACTATCAGAGATCAGATATAGAGTTAGCTAGTTTCACACTGACTTCTGTCAATAATAACTATCAGAGATCAGATATAGAGTTAGCTAGTTTCACATTGACTTCTGTCTATAATAACTATAAGAGATCAGATATAGAGTTAGCTAGTTTCACACTGACTTGTGTCAATAATAACTATAAGAGATCAGATATAGAGTTAGCTAGTTTCACACTGACTTCTGTCAATATTAACTACCAGAGATCAGATATAGAGTTAGCTAGTTTCACACTGACTTCTGTCAATAATAACTACCAGAGATCAGATATAGAGTTAGCTAGTTTCAGACTGACTTCTGTCAATAATAACTATCAGAGATCAGATATAGAGTCAGCTAGTTTCACACTGACTTCTGTCAATATTAACTATCAGAGATCAGATATAGAGTTAGCTAGTTTCAGACTGACTTCTGTCAATATTAACTATCAGAGATCAGATATAGAGTCAGCTAGTTTCACACTGACTTCTGTCAATAATAACTATAAGAGATCAGATATAGAGCCAGCTAGTCTCACACTGACTTCTGTCAATATTAACTACCAGAGATCAGATATAGAGTCAGCTAGTTTCAGACTGACTTCTGTCAATAATAACTACCAGAGATCAGATATAGAGTTAGCTTGTTTCACACTGACTTCTGTCAATAATAACTATCAGAGATAAGATATAGAGTTAGCTAGTTTCACGCTGACTTCTGTCAATAATAACTATCAGAGATCAGATATAGAGTTAGCTAGTTTCACACTACTGACTTCTGTCAATAATAACTATCAGAGATCAGATATAGAGTTAGCTAGTTTCAGACTGACTTCTGTCAATAATAACTATCAGAGATCAGATATAGAGTTAGCTTGTTTCACACTGACTTCTATCAATAATAACTATCAGAGATCAGATATAGAGTCAGCTAGTTTCAGACTGACTTCTGTCAATAATAACTATCAGAGATCAGATATAGAGTTAGCTAGTTTCACACTACTGACTTCTGTCAATAATAACTACCAGAGATCAGATATAGAGTTAGCTTGTTTCACACTGACTTCTGTCAATAATAACTACCAGAGATCAGATATAGAGTTAGCTTGTTTCACACTGACTTCTGTCAATAATAACTATCAGAGATCAGATATAGAGTTAGCTAGTTTCACGCTGACTTCTGTCAATAATAACTATCAGAGATAAGATATAGAGTTAGCTAGTTTCACGCTGACTTCTGTCAATAATAACTATCAGAGATCAGATATAGAGTTAGCTAGTTTCACACTACTGACTTCTGTCAATAATAACTACCAGAGATCAGATATAGAGTTAGCTTGTTTCACACTGACTTCTGTCAATAATAACTATCAGAGATCAGATATAGAGTTAGCTAGTTTCACACTGACTTCTGTCAATAATAACTATCAGAGATCAGATATAGAGTTAGCTTGTTTCACACTGACTTCTGTCAATAATAACTATCAGAGATCAGATATAGAGTTACATGTAGCTAGTTTCACGCTGACTTCTGTCAATAATAACTATCAGAGATCAGATATAGAGTTAGCTAGTTTCACACTACTGACTTCTGTCAATAATAACTATCAGAGATCAGATATAGAGTTAGCTTATTTCACACTGACTTCTGTCAATAATAACTATCAGAGATAAGATATAGAGTTAGCTAGTTTCACGCTGACTTCTGTCAATAATAACTATCAGAGATCAGATATAGAGTTAGCTAGTTTCACACTACTGACTTCTGTCAATAATAACTACCAGAGATCAGATATAGAGTTAGCTTGTTTCACACTGACTTCTGTCAATAATAACTATCAGAGATCAGATATAGAGTTAGCTAGTTTCACACTACTGACTTCTGTCAATAATAACTACCAGAGATCAGATATAGAGTTAGCTAGTTTCAGACTGACTTCTGTCAATATTAACTATCAGAGATCAGATATAGAGTTAGCTAGTTTCAGACTGACTTCTGTCAATATTAACTATCAGAGATCAGATATAGAGTTAGCTAGTTTCAGACTGACTTCTGTCAATATTAACTATCAGAGATCAGATATAGAGTCAGCTAGTTTCACACTGACTTCTGTCAATAATAACTATCAGAGATCAGATATAGAGTTAGCTTGTTTCACACTGACTTCTATCAATAATAACTATCAGAGATCAGATATAGAGTCAGCTAGTTTCAGACTGACTTCTGTCAATAATAACTATCAGAGATCAGATATAGAGTTAGCTAGTTTCACACTACTGACTTCTGTCAATAATAACTACCAGAGATCAGATATAGAGTTAGCTTGTTTCACACTGACTTCTGTCAATAATAACTACCAGAGATCAGATATAGAGTTAGCTTGTTTCACACTGACTTCTGTCAATAATAACTATCAGAGATCAGATATAGAGTTAGCTAGTTTCACGCTGACTTCTGTCAATAATAACTATCAGAGATAAGATATAGAGTTAGCTAGTTTCACGCTGACTTCTGTCAATAATAACTATCAGAGATCAGATATAGAGTTAGCTAGTTTCACACTACTGACTTCTGTCAATAATAACTACCAGAGATCAGATATAGAGTTAGCTTGTTTCACACTGACTTCTGTCAATAATAACTATCAGAGATCAGATATAGAGTTAGCTAGTTTCACACTGACTTCTGTCAATAATAACTATCAGAGATCAGATATAGAGTTAGCTTGTTTCACACTGACTTCTGTCAATAATAACTATCAGAGATCAGATATAGAGTTACATGTAGCTAGTTTCACGCTGACTTCTGTCAATAATAACTATCAGAGATCAGATATAGAGTTAGCTAGTTTCACACTACTGACTTCTGTCAATAATAACTATCAGAGATCAGATATAGAGTTAGCTTGTTTCACACTGACTTCTGTCAATAATAACTATCAGAGATAAGATATAGAGTTAGCTAGTTTCACGCTGACTTCTGTCAATAATAACTATCAGAGATCAGATATAGAGTTAGCTAGTTTCACACTACTGACTTCTGTCAATAATAACTACCAGAGATCAGATATAGAGTTAGCTTGTTTCACACTGACTTCTGTCAATAATAACTATCAGAGATCAGATATAGAGTTAGCTAGTTTCACACTACTGACTTCTGTCAATAATAACTACCAGAGATCAGATATAGAGTTAGCTTGTTTCACACTGACTTCTGTCAATAATAACTATCAGAGATCAGATATAGAGTTAGCTAGTTTCACACTACTGACTTCTGTCAATAATAACTACCAGAGATCAGATATAGACTCAGCTAGTTTCAGACTGACTTCTGTCAATAATAACTATCAGAGATCAGATATAGAGTTAGCTAGTTTCAGACTGACTTCTGTCAATAATAACTATCAGAGATCAGATATAGAGTTAGCTAGTGTCACACTGACTTCTGTCAATAATAACTATCAGAGATCAGATATAGAGTTAGCTAGTTTCAGACTGACTTCTGTCAATAATAACTACCAGAGATCAGATATAGAGTTAGCTAGTTTCAGACTGACTTCTGTCAATATTAACTATAAGAGATCAGATATAGAGTTAGCTAGTTTCACGCTGACTTCTGTCAATTATAACTATAAGAGATCAGATATAGAGTTAGCTAGTTTCAGACTGACTTCTGTCAATATTAACTATCAGAGATCAGATATAGAGTTAGCTAGTCTCACACTGACTTCTGTCAATAATAACTATCAGAGATCAGATATAGAGTTGGCTAGTTCCAGACTGACTTCTGTCAATAATAACTATCAGAGATCAGATATAGAGTCAGCTAGTTTCGGACTGACTTCTGTCAATAATAACTATAAGAGATCAGATATAGAGTCAGCTAGTTTCACACTGACTTCTGTCAATAATAACTACCAGAGATCAGATATGGAGTTGGCTAGTTTCAGACTGACTTCTGTCAATAATAACTACCAGAGGTCAGATATAGAGTTAGCTAGTTTCAGACTGACTTCTGTCAATAATAACTATCAGAGATCAGATATAGAGTTAGCTAGTTTCAGACTGACTTCTGTCAATAATAACTACCAGAGATCAGATATAGAGTCAGCTAGTTTCAGACTGACTTCTGTCAATATCAACTGTGAAAGGCATAGCCGTAGGGGCCCACGACTCGACAGTAATCGTCTCAGATCCTGTCAACTACAAGGTCGCTCAGATTCTGTCAACTACAAGGTTGTTCAGATTATGTCAACTACAAGGTCGTTCAGATTCTGTCAACTACAAGGTCGTTGAGATTCTTCAACTACAAGGTCGTTGAGATTCTTAAACTACAAGGTCGTTCAGATTCTGTCAACTACAAGGTCGTTCAGATTCTGTCAACTACAAGGTCGCTCAGATTCTATCAACTACAAGGTCGCTCAGATTCTTAAACTACAAGGTCGTTGAGATTCTTCAACTACAAGGTCGTTGAGATTCTTCAACTACAAGGTTGTTGAGATTCTTCAACTACAAGGTCGTTGAGATTCTTCAACTACAAGGTCGTTGAGATTCTTAAACTACAAGGTCGTTGAGATTCTTAAACTACAAGGTCGTTCAGATTCTGTCAACTACAAGGTCGCTCAGATTCTGTCAACTACAAGGGCATTAAGATTATACCAATGGCTAAGGTTGTTTAGATTTTGACAATTAGTTTAGATTCTGACAATGGCTACGTTTTTGTTTAGATTCTGACAATGGCTACGTTTGTTTAGATTCTGACAATGGCTAAGGTTGTTTAGATTCTGACAATGGCTAAGGTTGTTTAGATTCTGCCAATGGCTACGTTTGTTTAGATTCTGACAATGGCTAAGTTTGTTTAGATTCTGACAATGGCTAAGGTTGTTTAGATTCTGACAATGGCTAAGGTTGTTTAGATTCTGACAATGGCTAAAGTTGTTTAGATTCTGACAATGGCTACGTTTGTTTAGATTCTGACAATGGCTAAGTTTGTTTAGATTCTGACAATGGCTAAGGTTGTTTAGATTCTGCCAATGGCTAAGGTTGTTTAGATTCTGACAATGGCTAAGGTTGTTTAGATTCTGACAATGGCTAAGGTTGTTTAGATTCTGACAATGGCTAAGGTTGTTTAAATTCTGACAATGGCTAAGGTTGTTTAGATTCTGACAATGTCTAAGGTTGTTTAGAATCTGACAATGGATAAGGTTGTTTAGATTCTGACAATGGCTAAGGTTGTTTAGATTCTGACAATGGCTAAGGTTGTTTAGATTCTGACAATGGCTAAGGTTGTTTAAATTCTGACAATGGCTAAGGTTGTTTAGATTCTGACAATGTCTAAGGTTGTTTAGAATCTGACAATGGATAAGGTTGTTTAGATTATGCCAATGGCTAAGGTTGTTTAGAATCTGACATTGGCTAAGGTTGTTTAGATTCTGACAATGTCTAAGGTTGTTTAGATTCTGTCAATGGCTAAGGACTAAGGTTGTTTAGATTCTGTCAATGGCTAAGTTTGTTTAGAATCTGACATTGGCTAAGGTTGTTTAGATTCTGACAATGTCTAAGGTTGTTTAGATTCTGTCAATGGCTAAGGACTAAGGTTGTTTAGATTCTGCCAGTGGCTAAGTTTGTTTAGTTTCTTACAATGGCTACGTTTGTTTAGATCCCCCCCCCCCCCTCTCAATATGAAATTGCTTCCTACGGGCCTGGGCCTGTTAACCATTACTTTGATATTAACAGTAACTTAATGCTCTATTCAGAAAAATAAAAATGTTAACTGGGGGGTAACAGGATATGGATTTTGACAAAAGACATATTAACGCTATTAAAATTAAACAATTAAAATGTGATACACAATAGCCTAACCTATTGTATATTACTTATATTGTATACTGATATGAATTGTGTATTGAATTTCTAAACGATAATTTTACCATCCAAGATTGATCTAATGTGTATATTTATGACAGAAAAGGGTCTTTTAAGGTGAACGGAAGGTCGTTCTCGGGCATCGATTTGGATCTTGATTATGTCAATAGCCTCCAGACTGCACGAAATTCGCGCAATCTCCTCGCGTCTTTCAATCTCTGTTTGTTTATGTGTTTTCTAAATTATAAAGCCCTTTATTTAATAGAATCTGATTGAAAGAATCCGAGGGACCTGAGCCATTGGTAGAATCTGAACGAATTTGTAGTTGACAGAATCTGAACAATCTTGTAGTTGAAAAAATCTGAAGGACCTTAGCCATTGGTTGAATCTGAACGAATATAGTAATAAGTTGACAGAATCTGAAAGATCTGAGCCATTTGGAAAATCTAAACGAATTTGTAGTTGATAGAATCTGAACGACCTTGTAGTTGACAGAATCTGAGCTACCTTGTAGTTGACAGAATCTGAACGACCTTGTAGTTGACAGAATCTGAGCGACCTTGTAGTTGACAGAATCTGAGCGACCTTGTAGTTGATAGAATCTGAGAGACCTTGTAGTTGACAGAATCTGAACGACCTTGTAGTTGACAGAATCTGAGCGACCTTGTAGTTGACAGAATCTGAGCGACCTTGTAGTTGACAGAATCTGAGAGACCTTGTAGTTGACAGAATCTGAGCGACCTTGTAGTTGACAGAATCTGAGCGACCTTGTAGTTGACAGAATCTGAGCGACCTTGTAGTTGACAGAATCTGAGAGACCTTGTAGTTGATAGAATCTGAGCGACCTTGTAGTTGACAGAATCTGAGAGACCTTGTAGTTGACAGAATCTGAGCGACCTTGTAGTTGACAGAATCTGAGAGACCTTGTAGTTGACAGAATCTGAGAGACCTTGTAGTTGACAGAATCTGAGCGACCTTGTAGTTGACAGAATCTGAGCGACCTTGTAGTTGACAGAATCTGAGAGACCTTGTAGTTGACAGAATCTGAGAGACCTTGTAGTTGACAGAATCTGAGAGACCTTGTAGTTGACAGAATCTGAGAGACCTTGTAGTTGACAGAATCTGAGCTACCTTGTAGTTGAAGAATCTCAACGACCTTGTAGTTTAAGAATCTGAACAACCTTGTAGTTGACAGAATCTGAGCGACCTTGTAGTTGACAGAATCTGAGAGACCTTGTAGTTGACAGAATCTGAACGACCTTGTTGTTGACAGAATCTGAACGACCTTAGCCATTCTTCGTGATCAGTGATAAGGTTGCAATGATAAGGAAGGCAGTACCCTAATTGTGGTGTCACATATCGGTAGGCCTATATATTCCGGAAGTGGAGGGGGCCGTGGTTCAAATCCACCCTAACCCCAATACCAAAACTCCTCAGATTTAAGCCACTCGATTTTCAGATTCAAGAAATCTAAGTATAAAGATGACAACAAAAATAGTGGAAAAAAATAAAATTTTATGGGCCAAAAAGTGGGGGGCCAGGTCCCCAGGACCTCCCTGTCCCTGCTCAGAGGCCCCTGATATGTTATGCATATAAATGATTATCTTTTTATTTTTTAAGTGTATTGAATTTCCCCGAAATTGGACCCTGTGTTTTGATAATTAATGTACCGGTATGTAATCCATACTTAAATCCGACGTAAGACTCACGAGTATCGTATTTATTGTAATGAAGTAATCTACCTAAAGGGACACGTACACTGCCCTATCTATCATCAATCATTGTTTAATCTCAGAAACGAGGTCTTTTTAACGAAGCTTATAATTGCCGGTGTTAAAAGCTCAACGTCGAAATTATAGCCTTCAAATCCATTAAGTTGCGCTTGAAAATAAAAAGTTCGACTCGAAAATTAGTAGGACTACGCTAATAGACCTATATATAGACATTTCTATTTTAAGATATATTTTGGAGGTACAGTTCGAGTCGAAAATTTTACTATATTTTCACTTAAAAAGCCCAAAATTTGAGCATTTTTACGATTTGAGGATCAACCCTCAAACAACACAATCCTCGTAAATGCCGAAGGTTCGACGCTAAAGGGTTACATTCGTCTACAGTCGTTTAAAGGGAAGGCATCATTCTGATAATAATGTAAGGGACACGTTTCTTTAGGCTTTGGTTTTCAGTTTCCTAACATCGAGCTTATTAGATGTTCTCAGGTTCAAAAGAATCGGAACTTCGTTCACAGAATTTGTTTAATCAGCTATAAGGCCAACATCTAGGGGCACACTCGGCTCAACCTTTGTCATTGTTCGAGACAATAATGACTCGGCCATGATAATCGGCCATCTTGCCCGGTATTTGGGCAGGAAAAGACAACTCTTGTTTCAAGGTTGATTTTCATTGGCTGTTTTTCCGAGAAAGATGATGATACATTCTGAAGAATAATTGTGATTGGTTGAACTATAATTCATTCAACATGGCAACTACCGTATAGTATACGAGGTTATCTAGCATGGAGTTCTAGTTCAGAAGTTGATACGAGTGCTAGGGGCAGGTGACTTCCGTCGATTTCTTTTCAGCCAGAATCTGACTGCAGTCGGTTACCGCTCGGCTACTTCCGTAAAAATTTCCGTTACTCCAGTTTAGCTAAAATAAAAAAAATACAATCACGGTGGGCCGTGTGATCTGTATATGTAAAAATTTCCGTTACTCCAGTTTAGCTAAAATGAAAAAAAATACGATCACGGTGGGCCGTGTGATCTGTATGATCTGACTGTTGTGCAAGGAACGCTACATCGATTTCATCAGAGAATTTTTCAAAATATGCTATCTAATTTTGTACCCCCTTGAGTGTATGGAACAGTGGGCTTACTCAACCAGTCCATGTGATAGTTGAGCCACAGATGAATAATGAAAATGTGGGAGATAAACAAGAAACAAATAATATGTATATCTTTATTGAATACTGTATGGTCAAAATATTGTATAAATAAATAAATAAATATTGAATGATAAATATTATAATAAAATAATACTGTTTTAGAGGCAGCTTGGATAATACAACCTATCCCTTAAATAATACAATCTAGCATTGAAAAATATTACCTATCCTTGAAAATACAACTTATCCTTGAACAATACAACCTATCTTTGAATAATACAACCTAGCATTGAAAAATACAACCTATCCTTGAATAATACAACCTAGCATTGAAAAATACAACCTATCCTTGAAAAATACAACCTAGCATTGAAAATTATTACCTATCCTTGAATAATACAACCTATCATTGAAAAATACAATCTATCATTGATAATACAACCTATCCTTGAATAATAAAACCTATCATTGAATGGTACACCCTATCATTGAATAACACAACCTATCTTTGAATAATACAATATATCCTTGAATAGTACAACCTATCATTGAATAATACAACCTATCATTGACTAATACAACCTATGATTGAATAAAACAACTATCATTGACTAATATTACCTATCCTTGAATAATACAACCTATCATTAAATAATATTACCTATCATTGAATAATACAACCTATCATTAAATAATATTACCTATCCTTGAATAATACAACCTATCATTAAATAATATTACCTATCCTTGAATAATACAATATATCCTTGACTAATACAGCCTATCCTTGACTAATACAACCTATCCTTGAATAACACAAACTGCTTTTGAACAATACAACTATATCCTTGACTAGTACAACCTATCATTGAATAATACAACCTATCATTGAATGGTACAACCTATCATTGAATAATACAATCTATCCTTGAATAATACAATCTATTCTTGAATAATACAATCTATTCTTGAATAATACAATCTATCATTGAATAATACAACCTATCATTGAATGGTACACCCTACCCTATCATTGAATAACACAACCTATCATTGACTAATACAACCTATCCTTGAATAATACAACCTATCCTTGAATAATACCATATATCATTGTATAACAATTGTTTGAAGATTGCAAAGTTTGTGTTTTATTAAGACCTAATTTATTTAAAGTAAATAATGAATTATTATACCCTTTTCACCATATACATGTTTGAGCAAATTAATAATACTGATTTGATATTGGCAAATAAATACTAAACACTAAAAATTCACTTAAAATACATCATTTTGATAGTGCTCATAAAAAGTGCTGCTAGGCAACAGTGTAAAAATAATAAATGTATGATTATATATAAGGGTATAAAATTGACTTTTGATTTGTAAAGAACCAAAAGTCTAAAAATATTTAAATTGTTATATGAAGACTTTTGATTTTTGGTTTGTTAGCATTAAAGGAATCACTCCTCCTAATTATTGCTCTGTAAAATAAAATATTATATTATATAGGCCTACTTATGCCTTCTGTCATAAGGTATTCAAATTTGACTTTAACTAAATTATATTTGGTTATAAACTCTTATACTCTACCATTTTAAAAAATGACAAGGCATTTGCAATTGACTATGACTTAGATTTATGCATTTGGTTATAAGCTCTAATACTGTATTTTGTATGAGGTAAAAATATTATAGCATTTTAATAAGGCATTTATAATTGATTGTGACTCAAGCTATATTTGATTATGACTCAAGCTATATTTGGTTATGACTTAGCTGTACTTGATATAAGAATTAATACTGTAATTGTAAAATGTAAAAAATTTAAAGCATTTTTGGCAATGATGCCTTTAATAAGGCTTTTGATTATGACTCAATCTATATTTGATTATTACTCCAGTTATATATGATAATAACTTATAATACTGTATATGTATTTGTATAAAGGTATTTGGATTTGATTATGACTCAAGCTATATTTGGTTATGACTCAGCTATATTTGATAATAGCTCAAGCTAAATTTGATTATAACTCAAGCTATATTTGATTATGACTCAGCTATATTTGATAATAGCTCAAGCTAAATTTGATTATAAGCACTAACACTTATCAATGCTTGTTTAGTTTCAATTTCTAACACAAAATAGTCTTATTAAGAATTCTGAATTTACTAATTTAGCCTTACTATACCAGAATGGAATCATTTTATGAGACATATATTTTGATTTTGAGCTCAAGCAATATAATGTTAGACAAATGATAAAATAAATATTATATTAAGACAGTGAAGCCTCAATGAGACAGCTTGATCCCTCTTACAAGTTATCACATTCTTTAACAGAGTTAACAAGGGGCACAACTCCTTTTTCTTAGGCTTTTTAGAACTGAAAATTGTTTTTTACATTTTACCATATTTATATTCACATTTTGTGTCAAAGCTTATTTTAACCTTCCAAATGACCTTGAATCCAATTGAAGTCAGTTATTTCCCTTATTTGCCTAACATTGTTACTTAATTCTTGAAAAGATGAAAAGAAGCCTATCAGCTGAAAAAAAGTTTTCTTTTAAATCCTATTATATAAATATGGCCTGAAGCCTGGCTTATGAAGAGTAGTTGTTCCCCTTGATATATTTAAACAGCTAAAGGATGTTGTCCTGATAGCACCTGGATGGCCTGATAGTCATCTAAGACATTTCGGAATGATTCCACGCACACATCACCTTTAGGATGATTGGCAGCCGCTATTTTGTACACATCTTCGAATGTTTGACCAGTCATTCTCACTCCAATACCTTCAAATATAACCTTGAGCTGAAACGATAACCAAAATATCATTAAATGGGACAAAATATCGGGCCAAAATATCATCTGATGGGCCAAAATATTGGGCCAAAATATCATAAAATGGGCCAAAATATCAAATGGACCAAAATATTAGACCAAAATATCATCAAATGGGCCAGAATAGAATGAAATGGGAGTTTTATATCCAAATCAAGGGACTTAATCTTAACTAAACCAAGATAAAAATCCAGATTTTAAAAATACAGTGATCTGATTTGATCATACCACTGAATTTTAAGAGATCATAAAACTTAGATCCGCAACTCTCTATAGTGGACACAACCTCAATAACTGTTTAAAAATATCAGTTTTATTTCCCGCTTAAATGTATTTAAATTTACCTCTTCTAAAGTTCGTGGAATAAGAAAATCTCTCTCGTAGATTCCCTTGTTACTATAAATAGAGGGGTTTAACAGTCCATAACAATCTGATTTATCACCATAGTTAGTAGAGTCATCTATACGACGTGTTCTAGGTGCTGGTAAATCCATTCTGATAGTTGGAATACCATATGTTCTATACTCTGAAATAACATTGAGTGATTTAGATGATTATATTTTGATGACTAGCGGTATATAGTTAAACAGCAATATCAGGCCTTCCAGTTTACAAAAATCTACTTTAAATAACGGGAAATGAATCTACTTGTATTAATCAAATTACTTTAATGCCTATCTAAGATGTTAATGAAATGAATGAAATACACTATACAGGCAATACCATGCAGTATGGATGGTCTAGACAGCAGCATATAATATAAGCCTTCTCTTTTCAATTTACAATTTGAGGGATCTTAAACATGCATAGTCCGTAAGCACAGGCCATGGTTTATTGTCCCATATAAGTATGATCTTGACAATTCAGGGATGGAACCCTGGACAATCAAGTTAGTGAGCATGCCTCTAACTCAGTGGTTCCCATCCTGAAGGCCATGGGGTATTTATTAGAGGGCCGTGGAGCATGAAGATGTTTTTTCACTAGCTCAAATTTTATTTAATTATATTTTGCTGTGTAAGGTCTGTAATTGTTTGTGGTCAAATGCATTTGATCTCCAGATGATGAGGAAGCACAAAAACTACCATATTGCGAATTAATCAGGGGGCCACGGTTCTGGGAGTTTCGTGAATTTTGGCCACGGTAAAGGAGGTAGGGAGGAGAGGTAAAGTAAGATTATTTACCTTTAGATGAAACACCACCGACAACAGCATTGATCATACCAGAACTAGTTTTATGATTACCAATAGCTTTGTCTATCTGTTGTTTTAATCTGCGTGGAGTACTGCTAGAATTCTGGGCTGATTTTTTATCAAATTCACCATTAATCTCTTTTGATAAATCTGTAATGTCGAAAAAATTACAGCTTCAAATAAATTTTACCCGCTCTACTATAAGTTGGACACTGTGTTGCCAGGAAGCATATAAATTGTATTTTATGTCATACTAAGATTCCATATACGCTTCATGCGTCATCCGTTAAAAATCGAAATGGTTGGTTTTAGATGCATGACAGAGACCATTTGACGGATATCGCTACCGCATATATGGAATCTTACCCTCTAAAAACAACCATTTTTAACGCATGACAGTTCCGTTTGACGCGTATATGGAATCTTAGCCTGATACTGTCAACCTTTCTCTTCTACTTTCACTTTATTTACCAATGATCCGAACTAGATATAGAACATCATTTTTATATGATACAGATGGAAGAAATAGTGCTCTATCACACCAAGTAAAATAAGTATCAAGCCTACTTAATCGATCAAGCAAGTTCCTCAAAACAAAATATTAGTTAACATACCAGGTTTATCAACGAATCCAGACTCCATTTTGTTTTTCCAGTTTAAGAAGTTAGAAAATTCTACATAGTCTATTTTACCATCCCTGTTTACATCACAGTAATCAAAGACCTGTTCCAATAACTCAGGTTCCAGGGGCAGATGGAACTCTACACAGACTTCTCTTAATCCATTGATATCTATCTTACCACTACACTCCTGGAACATAAAGTGGAGTTTTACATCCATTGGAGTTTTACATTTAGTTTACAAAAGAAATTGGAGTTTTACATCCATTGGAGTTTAACATTCAGTTTACAAAAGAAATTAGAGTTTTACATCAAGTTTACAATAAAATTGCTGATTGGTGATAAAAGTGATATGTACCTTATCATAGAATCTAAAGGCTGCCAACAAATCAGGAAAATTATGGTAGTTGACTTTCTTTAGATGTTGTCGTGCTGCTGCTACTACACCTCTCTGTTGATCACGACCTCTAAGATAAGAGCCAGGTACTCTGTTATGTAACAAGTCACCAGCACCATATTGATCTGGTTTAAATAAAACACCAAATGTATGATCAGCCGGTACTTTTAGTGTGTCTTTAATACTGTAACAGAAATAAACATGAGTTTTATGTCTTAATGCTCTGTATCTTATTTCACTAAAAATATTAATTAGTAAAAAATGTATTTTATCTAAATTTATTAAGTTTTTATGACAAAATCAATAGTCTCTACTTGTGACCTAGGCCAGTGCTTCTATAGGAGAGTATCTCCTATAACACCTAAGGTTATAACTAATACTAACAAGTTTTATGAAGTCACTATACCAGTGATTTACCAGAAGCTACTATTGATATCTATGCAGATCACTGATAGTGATGTCATAAAACGTGTTATTTTTAGTGGAAATGCACGAATCACAGACGTCGGAATGGAAATTGGAATGGCACAAATTGATACTATCAGTGTCCCCGATACACATACAAAGTTTAGAAAACCTCTTTATAATCCCTATTAACTATCTGACTTACGGATCATGGACTCGGCCCAACTGAGATTGAGTTCTCTCTCTAAAATTATCTACTCTTTCAGAAACAATCTTTAACGTCTGGTCATCCTGCTCGAGCCATTTTAATGTCTGTTGAACCTCTTTACCGGCGTTACAGTGTGGTGTAGGATAACCATAACCTCTATTAATATCAAAACTAGGACACGTATAGTTCCGTGTCACTCTCTCCCCTACGTCAAAATTAGCGTGAGTTTTAACATAAAGATCATGACCAATCGAACTTTCATCTTTAACTTGTTGGTAATTCTTGTCGGGGTTTATTAACCCACTAGCACCAATATCTGAAATGTCAATTTTTTTAAGTTAAGTTCCAGGCAAAAATGCTTTACAAAACTTGAGTTTTAATCCCAAAGTTTCATAATCTGGTTAAATCAGCTAGAATTGTGTTCAAATCAAAGCATTTGATTCCATTTTCCTTAAATAAATACAAATTTCAAGAATTTCATTCTTACCTAATTCTGTAGGAAGACCAAAAGTAAAATATTCAGTATTGAGATTTTGTGGCAAGCCTGGACGCTGATCATGTGACTTGCCAAGAGGACCTTTGGCAAGGCTGGCATAAACATTTTCTTTTCGATTTTCTAGGCGCTGTTGGAATAATGTCTTGGGATTTGGGTTCAACAGAGTTTCAGCTTTATTGGAAGACTGGGTAGATACTCCGTGACTCATGTTGGCTGCCCATTTGAGATGTGGATCATTGGCTTTTCCGTGGAAAACTCTTCTAAAACCAGCATCGGGCTGCCAGGAAGCTCGGAACTTTCTTACAACATCTGGACTGGGAGGCTGAAATTCATTATGAAGAGAGAATGAGAGCTATTGGTTCATCAGATTTTGGGGGGAACAATAAAATGAGGAATAAGATTCAGCAAATAATATCTGAAAATATCAAAACTATGCGCAAAATTAGTTTTTTACCAATGTGTAAAACTTATTAAACATTTGTTTAAAAGTAAAAGTTTCAAAATCCTATTCCCTTGTGTGTTCACATTATTAGCTTATCAAACTAAGATATTTAAAAACAGATCTTACCCTGTTATTTTTTGGTCTTAAACATGATGCAGTTGAATCACCAAAGGCAGTCAATTTCCCAGCCTGAAATTAAAATTTTACAGATGCCAATAGGTGTTATTAAAAATTGGTGCTGCTATGGACAAACTCAATCTACCCACATAAATTTTAAAATTAGGTTTTGAAATTAACTTGTGAGTTGGCTAATCAAAAGTAAGCCTACATCAAATCCATAAATAAAGCCAGGAAAACCAAAAGAGACAATCTTGAAGGCTAGTGCACACAAGAGCTCCCAGCTGAGCAACCCTAAGCTAGACTAGGTATCGAGTCATAGACGTCTAAACATCACTAGATCAAGTGACTTAAACAAAATGACAACCCTTCAAATGATTCAAAATATGAAGAAATTTTACTTCTTCATTTGTTGTTGCGTCGTCACTAACAAAGAATACTTGCAAGCACGGATATTCCAGCTATGCGTCCAACCACTTGTCTTCCATAATTGCTTCAGATATACAAACTTGCATTCAGCGATGGGCGCAGCCATTTGTGTTTGATCACGTGCTAGCGCATGCGCCCCAGTTGAAAGTTGAAAGCTAAGAAAGAATTATCAAACACGGCAGATAATTTCCTTAACGTCTCGAATGAAAAAAACCTAACATAAAATCTGCGCACACGAGAGCTACGAGCTAAGCCTAAGCTGAGAGGCACGAATGAAATTTTGCTCAGCTGGGAGCTCTCGTGTGCAGTAGCCTTTATAATAAATGAAAAACTCAAGAGAGTTTATTCCATACTATTAAAATAATGTGCATTACTTACAGGTATAATGGCTGGGCTCCAATCCTTTATCTTATTTGCGTACACACTTTGTGTATTTATCATTGGAAAATGTACCGCTGACATTTTCTTTTCAAATTAGAAATGTGTACAGCTAAAACTAAAAGTTTTATTCCGGTAATTTCTGTCAAAATAGTAGCGAAATGGCGAAAAGTTAATTTGTTGAGTGATTCCAGAAATTTAGAATGAAATGCAACAAATAAACATGTTAAAACTTCAAGTTTTCTAGACTGCCTCTGTTCTTCTGCAAACTTTCTCGGCCATTGATTGTTTACATGACCTTAGCAACAGTCGGGTCAAGGACGTCACTAGCTACAGGGTGAAGGTCGGTTGCTATTAGAGTTGTCTCTCTTTGTTTAAGATCAGACCACAAATACTTTAAGAACTCTAAGGACAGACAACTCTGTATCAGAGATTTGGTGTAATAATGTTTGATATGTATTTACAACAGGATCGGAACATCATACTCTATTTCTATGTAAATTATTTCCCTGTTATCGAAGGTTCGGATGAGCTTGGTTGAGATAAAAGAACATGCTGATAATGATAATGACTTGATATTTCCGTCCGTGAACTTTTCTTGGCATTGTTATTTTATTATTTATTAGTCTTGGGAGTAATTCCGTTATATCATAGGCTGCTGTAGGCCTAATTAATTCCTTATCAATAAATTATCAATAATTTAAAGGCATGGTAGGGAATATATATTATTCATTGCATATTGTATTGGTATATCGGTAAGCGGTGCATTATTGTACAGACGGATATATAAACGTTTATGTACGGTATAAAAAATAATCAGTTGTTTTTAATTAACTCTTAGGGAAAAAATTAGTCTGAGATGTGTAGTACAATAAAAAAAAATCAAATATTTTATTATTTAACTTAGCCTATAGCCTATTGTCTTGTTACATAAGCATAGCAAAAACTTTTACAATTTATATAGTAGACCTAGAGCTAGAGCAATTCTATCATCTTTTTTAAAACTTTTAATGAATTTTATTACTTTCCATATTTTTTATCAACATCGCTCTTATCACTGAATATCCATTGCTTTATTAAGGAGTTTTTAAAAGGTTGCGTAAATTTTGACCTTTACTTATTATTTATATAAGATTCAAGAACTCGGGAAAAAAATTCTTTATTTTGATGAGCCTTGGATGTATTAATGTACAATGACGTCACTCCAGCGCACGCACTTGCTTTTCATCAGATGACATTTAATATCATTCCGCTTGCAAAATTCGGATCTAAATCAGATTTTTTTTAAATTTGTTAAATGCTTTGAAATGCATGTTTTGGTTTATGACATTTTTTTCTCAAATATATGCTGTGTGATAAGGTTTTATTTAAACAAATCTTGCGAACTATATCACCCGCGGAGTAGTTTCCTTTTGTACATACATTAACTCAGCAGAAGAAAGAGGGTGTTTCTGCGTAGTTTCGACCAATAATTTTGTATTTTCTGGCCCTTTTTGCTCAAATTAATACAATTAACCCAAGGATAGGCTTTAGCCTTCATTTGGTAAGTATTTTATCTACATTTATTGGAATGATCCTTGCTTGAAATCAGAAATATTTGGTCGAACAGACGATATTTTTGCAAAATGGCTGCCATTTTTTCCCTGGAGCCTTCCGTGTTTACATGTTAAAAAATCAAAAAATGATAATTTATGGGCTATGAAAATTGAAACTTTTGATAAATCAAGGTTGAAAATTTGCTTATCTTTTTATAAATCGACTATTTGTTGCCTGCTTAAAGATGAAACCCGTTAAAAAGCGGACTCTTCCGTTGTTATAACGTAACTGTCAAGTCATTCTGTGATTCTGCATCACAAACAACCTAGCAAATAACCCCATGGCTCATTGCAGCCTCATGTCAATGTCATTATTTGTAGGCAAGCCAATTAATCAAGTCAAAACCATTGTGTGTCAATCACTACTGATTGTTTATTATAATAACATAGTTGATAATGAGGTTAAATCATGAAAAGTATGTATGCTGCTTCTAGAGAAGGTTTAGTACTACCGGTACTGGTAATATTATTATATTAATGGTGAACTCAAATAACTGATATTTAGGCTAGTGATACTCGTTAGTTTTGTCACTGATGTCAATTGCTGACTCACAGATTTTTCTTAGATTTATAAAATTTAACAGAGCTATTTTGTTAATTAGGCCTACTGTCTAGACAAATAATCATAACCATGCCAAGACTATTAAATTAGGCATATTTTTAATCTGAAAGCAAAACTATGAAAATATGATAAAAATTTATGATAGATGGATGGTTTGTTTCTTCATTAATTAATTCTAATATCTGTAGAGAGTAATTGTTCTATTTTCTGAACTTTGGATCCATATTTGAAACTATTTGTAATTGTTGATCTCATAGGAAACCTTATTCACTTGACAGTAAAAAGGATGAATAATGTTTCCTATTGTCATAATGACAAACCAATTCATAGAAATAGTGTTCAAAGGACTGTTTAAATATAAATCAGACCACTGCTTATTATAGATCATGAAGTGAGACAGAAGATTCTTTTCTGAGGAAAATTTCAGTAGAAACTTAAACCAATTAAAATTAAAATTCTAGTACGTCTAGTTTATTTCAAAAAGCTAAGTACTGAGGAACAGAAAAGTGTGAATTGGGTGAGATTTAGCTCATACGGTTGAATATTCATTTTGGTTTTCAAAATCACAATATTATAAGATGGCTGTATTATTATCAAAAAAATCAATAGCAAATATTGATGTAATAGAAAGACACTTTGAAATTTTGATTTGTTTGTTTATGTTTATTACAGGATTTTGTCAAGTGAAAGCAGATATTTGTAGTAATACCTGATAGCCTCATTTCGAAATGGCTAGTCGCGGGGCTGGAGCTCAACGCCCAAATGGAGCAACACAAGGAAAAATTTGTCAGTTTAAACTAGTGTTACTAGGAGAATCAGCTGTAGGAAAATCTAGTTTGGTATTAAGGTTTGTGAAAGGACAGTTTCATGAATACCAAGAATCAACTATTGGAGGTAAGGATACAGGTTTTGAAATGATACGAGTTTGCAAGTTATATTTCTTAGGTTAAAGTCACAT
Source organism: Lottia scabra (assembly GCA_029955415.1). Lineage (NCBI taxonomy): Eukaryota > Metazoa > Mollusca > Gastropoda > Lottiidae > Lottia > Lottia scabra. Next base: position 4,400,855 of record JARJEI010000015.1, read on the forward strand.
ACTTTATTTAAGTTACTTGCCACAAAACTCATATTTTCTTTTGTTTTAACTATTCAAAATGTTAATGCTGTCTATATATATGATAAATTTAATATATTAAATGATTTTAACGATACTAGTTCTCAAATATGTCTGGCTAATTTTTCTTCATAGCACTTTCAATTATCGAAGGCTTTGCATTATCATTGATATAAAGAAGAAAATTTGTGAAAAAAGGTGTGTCAATCTCCAAGTATGTGAATGTAGAATAAAGGTTCTCAGTTGACTCTATTTTTAAATGTCACGCGTTGTATGGTTTTACTTGGCTAAGACACAGCCAGAAAAATAAGATTACTGAGACTAATTAATATTATTACTTTCTAAGGATGATCAGCTTGTTTTTACTAGTCAGTGACAGTCATACTTGACTCTGAAAGCTGTATATTTTGTTGTAACTTATAAATCATTACAATCTAGAGGAAAAAGCATCTCTGGAAGCGGGGTGGGGTTTATGATTTCGGCCACTTGATTTTCAGATCTAAGAAATTATCTTATTGAAATGATAACAAATATTTTGATGATGAAGATATAATTTTTATGGGCCAAAGGGTTGGTTGTGAGTGGGCATGGGGACAGGGGACCACCCTGTTACGCAACCTCTGTTAATATGTGACCTAACTGTTGTATTTTTTCAATGACTGTATTGACCAGTCATGCCTGGTTAGATCCTCAAAATTTTGCTGTCCATTGAGTAATCTATGTGAAAAAAGAAAAGATAAGTTTATGTCTGATTAATCTTGTAATATCAACAACCTTTCTAAGTTTGAAGGAATCATTTTATGTTTATCTTTTTTTAGCTGCATTTTTAACGCAGACGGTATGTTTGGATGATACAACAGTCAAATTTGAAATCTGGGATACAGCAGGTCAAGAAAGATATCACAGTTTAGCTCCAATGTATTATAGAGGAGCTCAAGCTGCTATCGTTGTTTATGATATTACTAATCAGGTAAGTGGACAGAATTTCCCTCATTTCCCCTATTACTATTTAAATTTTTGCTTATTTGCTTAATTATAGTCTGATCCTCAAGGTTTTTGACAAAAAAGGTGACAAGTTACTTAGACCACTTATGTTACAAATAGTTGGAACTCTGAGCAAGAATAAATATTTGTCCTGCATAATTTCTCCATTACACAATTCATAGTATTTAGCATTATTATCATCACCCTTTCATCATAGAGTAGATAAAGAAACTCATTTTATTTTATTAGTCCAATCAAATACAGAAAAAAAACTCTAATTCATGCTTTTTTGTTTCCAAATTCCAGGACACATTTGGTCGAGCCAAGACTTGGGTGAAAGAATTACAGAGACAAGCCAGTCCTAATATAGTGATAGCTCTAGCTGGAAACAAGGCTGATTTAGCTAACAAAAGAATGGTAGAATTCGAGGTAAGGGACAGATTATTAGCTTTGTATCTCCAGTTCAGAGAGTGTTAGCAAACATGATCCACGGCCAATTAAATAGTGCACTACTTCTACCTCTCTGAGAATTAAACTCATGTTCAACCTACTGAGACTTGGAAATTCAGGGAATTTTAAATAATCATTTCCAGTCATGGAATATCAGTAAAAATCATAATAATTCTGAAAAATTGTTGAAATGAAATAACCTGAAGAAATAATAATTATCTTATACCAACCTTTTATTTTTATTCATCCTTTTGTGTTGGTAACAAAAAAATGTTATCACGGAAAATCCAAGTCAACCATTCCGTTGATTTTTTATAACATCAGTCATGCAAAAGGATTAAATGCTGTCTGGCAAGTCATTGAAATATCAAAAAATTGTCTCAGATAATCTGTATATACTCTGATTTGCTATTTACAGGTGTTTGTTTCTCATTGACTTCAATCTATTCACAATATATTACAGGAAGCTCAAGCCTATGCTGAAGAAAACAGTTTACTTTTTATGGAAACCTCTGCAAAAACTGCAATGAATGTAAATGATATCTTTTTGGCAATAGGTGAGAATAATACAATTTTAATTTTTTAACCCTTTGAAGTATTGGAACTATATGAAAGTTGATCAATCCCTTCAAACATACCGGTTGTTCAGTGAGTTAGACTCTTGCTCACTAACCTGAAGGTCCAGTGTTCAATCCCGGCATTTCAACGCGGTTTCCCCCTGTCAGTTTTGCAGGTGGGAGGGGCTGCAATGGAAAGAGCATCCATTCTTTGGATGATACAATAAATTAAGGTCATGTTTGCTACAGGTTGTGCACGTTAAAGATACCTTGACAGTTTGAATTTCCCTCATTGCACACTGCATGGTGTTTGTATGCCATTGCCTGCCATAGGAAGCCTTGCGGATAATAGAATCCCATATCCTTTCTTTATTACAGCCAAGAAATTACCGAAAAATGAAGCTGGAGGTGGTGCAGCTCAACAAAGACAAGCCGGTGTGCGACTAAATAATGACTCAAATCAACAATCGGAAGGAGGAAGCTGTTGTAGCAAGTAACAAGGCCTGTCATTGGAGCATATTGTCATGTGATCAGACATTTGTCCAATCAGAGACCTTTTCACAAAAAACTTGTGTGTGATGTACTGTTCTTGGGTGTATGAATTCACAGCTACGTCTATTCAATTGTGACAGTTTTTATGGTCAAGTGATAGAAATTCTCGACAAGGTGACATCACAACCTTGACCTTAATAAGATTTACTGCAGAATCACTGTTATCAAACAACACTTATGTAAAAATTTTGCTTTTAAAACTTGCGAGAGAAAAATGCACTTAGGATATTGATTGGTTAAGATATATTTAAATATTGAAATTTATGTTTTAATCAGTCAAAATTTGTTCTGATTTTTGATTGATTATAATTTATTTTAGTTGATTAGATGATATTTGGGATGGGGTGTAGACAAAATGGGAAGGGAAGGGATTTTAATTTGATATTGAGAAATTGTAAAACAAGTATGCAACATAGTCATCATTTTTCTTTTGTTCTATTTCATTATTACCCTCCATATTGCTTACATTTTTTTTTGTCAGAATGAAAGAAGGACATGTTAGATTTTTAGTTCTAAATTTTGATCTTATCTCTTGAAATTTATTAGATATAATGAACCATTTTCTCTAAAATAATCTGCATGCTATACAAACACTGTTTGCTAGCTTGATAATTTTGGAGCATTTTTTGGTTATCTTTTTTGCTAATCATTGGCTTTTATTTTTTGTTGATTAAGAGCTTTGCTTAATTTGGGTAAAATTTTTGTTGTGTTATGGACAATTTGAAATATTTTGTAGTATCTGTAATGAAAAAAAAGTGAACTTGGCACAGTGACAAATGTAAAATAGAAAAAATCGAATTGTACATATTTTGTGAAATCTGTAAGTAAAGATGTTAATATATATGTATTTACCGTATTTCCCTTTTCTTTAAACCTGCTTCAAATACAGCTGTACTTAATGTTTCCTTTTTTTCTGTGGGTTACTTCATTCATTCAAGATCTGATATTATCTTTCTTTAGTTTGAAATAATGGTCATGTAATTGAAGAGAGTATTTGTGAAAATGGTTTATTTGAAATGTCATTGCATCTAGATTGAATTAAGTATGCCACAGAAAAAAAGGAAATTGTGAGATGTATTTTAACCTTAAACTGTCTGTATATTTGATTTAAAATGTCACTATGAACTTAAACTTAATATGTCTCTAATTTTCTGTATTTGTATTTCAAATAATTGAACAATCTCTTAAAGCTAATTGAGCTCAACAGGCATCTCCTTAATTGTCTGACAGGAAAAATCTAATTCTGAGGCCTGAGTGTTATGGTTGAAATGGAAACTATGGAAGCTATGATACAATACAAAGAGATAGATTTGTATGGGGTATAAGACAAAAAGTCATATTTTTTTATGACTATACTTTTAGACTATAAATAATATAACTAGTAATTTATTGCTGATGTAGATACATTAACAATTGGAACTTCAACTTTTAATTTCTTAGTAGTAGATTTTAGTATCATAAAGTTTCAACTTGACTATGTAATAAAATGAATAATATCGCACTGTATTGATGGCCTCTGTAACAATACTAATTACCTGATGTACACAAAGGGCACGTTTCAGAATTCATAATGTCAGAAGGAAAAAGAAGGGTAAATTGACATCTGGTTCATTGGAATCAGATAGAACCTGTTCAGAACTTTCTAATCCAGTGCTACCCAAAATATTTCTTACACTATAACAGTAATAACTGTATAGAAAAGTTGTTGTGTTTTGTAGATTTTTGTTTGAAAAAGCACTCGCGGTGAAAAGTTCAGGAAAACTATCAAAAAAAATAAGTTATTGTTTATCCACCTTAGGCCATATTATGTATGATAAGTACTGAAAACTATTAAGATAATGTAAATAATTCTATGCCTAAAGCTCCCCATAGTGTGAACAAAAGTCACATTTCCATAAGATTGCTGTTCCGAAATTACGGCTGTTACCATCTATATTATTTTGTACAAAGTAACAAATTTGCTGAATTTGATTTTTTAAGTTCCATTTGATTTGAATCAAGGAGGGCAAAGTCAGTTTCTCTTAAACTTGATTAAGATTATATTTCACAGTCATCTGATTGGTCAGTCACAAAAATTGATTTTTATTAGCCAATCAGATTACTGAATTTGTTTTTTTTTTTAAATTGAGAAATACTTCAAATATTAAGACCAATTTTATATATCAACCACTCAGATTAATGTAATTCTAAACATAAAGATCTTATCTTAGTCAAGTTTTTGAGGAAGGAAGCTTGAAGTTATTGCCCTTGTCTCTATATAATGGCGATGGTATTAATCTTGTATGTATTTAAGTTAATATGTATCTATATATAATGTATATTTCATTTTCGTTTTGTTAGATCTAATTACTAGGAAAGGCTAACTTAATTTGACTAATCTTGCTTGTAAAGTTTCTTAAATAATTTCAAATATTTTAATGTTACTTTGCAGATTTTGTATGAAAACAAATTATTGAAAAGTTAACTTAGTATCCATATACCTTAGAGTTGAAATTAACAAGGGCAGAGTGATTTTATGTGTGTTATATCTCAGATTTTGATGAGCAGAATGAGTTAACAAAGATAAGTGAGCTATTCATACATACTGTTGGCTATATCCTTAATAAATTAAGCGAATTCTGTAAACAAAAGTAAGATGTGCACACTTAGTTATCTCTTATCTAAGCATTGTCAACGTATGATCAAACTATAGGAACTCGCCTACCAGGAGTGAAGGGGAAATAATATCTATGTATTGTAATATTAAATAAAGATGTACATATAAATTTGATTATTATTTCTGCATCATGCCGGCATCATTCAAAAACTCTCACTGAAACTATTATTATTATTATTATTATCATTATTATACAAATTTTAGGAAAATAAATAATATATTAAAACTTATTTCTTATTTGTCTTTATATGAGTAGTAATCAATCTTTCAATCGATTAATTAAAGGTACAACACTTTTAATAGAAGCTGAAATATCATCTAGTTGGGCCTTCATCAGCAATTTCATCAGCCAAAAACAGCATCTTCAGCAAACAGTATCCTTGTAATTATAATATCTTCATATTGTACTCACCAGATGCATCCTTCCATTACAGTATTATCCATTGTTGTCACCATAGGCATTTCCATCATTATTATCATCAATTCCATCATTATCAACATAGTTTTATTTCCATTACCATTTCTTCCATCATCATAATTATCATCAATTCCATCATTATCAACATAGTTTTATTTCCATTACCATTTCTTCCATCATCATAATTATCATCAATTCCATCATTATCAACATAGTTTCATTTCCATTATCATTTCTTTCATCATCATAATTATCATCAATTCAATCATTTTCTACATAGTTTCATTTCCATTATCATTTCTTTCATCATCATAATTATCATCAATTCAATCATTTTCTACATTGTTTTATTTCCATTATCATTTCTTTCATCATCATAATTATCATCAATTCAATCATTTTCTACATAGTTTCATTTCCATTATCATTTCTTTCATCATCATAATTATCAATTTCATCATTATCAACATAGTTTTAGTTCCATTATCATTTCTTTCCTCATCAAAATTATCATCAATTCAATCATTTTCTACATAGTTTTATTTCCATTATCATTTCTTTCATCATCAAAATTATCATCAATTCAATCATTTTCTACATAGATATAATTCCATTATCATTTATTTCATCATCAAAATTAAGATCGATTCAATCATTTTCTACATAGATATATTTCCATTATCATTTCATTCATCATCAAAATTATCATCAATTCAATCATTTTCTACATAGATATATTTCCATTATCATTTCTTTCATCATCAAAATTATCATCAATTCAATCATTAGCAACAATGATTTATTTTCATTACCATTTTTTTCATCATCAAAATTAGCATCAATTCAATCAGTATCTACATAGTTTTATTTTCATTATCATTTCTTTCATCATCATAATTATCATCAATTCATCATTATCAACATTGTTTTATTTTCATTATCATTTCTTTCATCATCATAATTATCATCAATTCAGCATTATCAACATTGTTTTATTTCCATTATCATAATTATCATCAATTCATCATTATCAACATTGTTTTATTTCCATTATCATTTCTTTCATCATCATAATTATCATCAATTCATCATTAGTAACATTGTTTCATTATCATTTCTTTCATCATCTTTTTTATCATCAATTCATCATTAGTAACATGGTTTCATTCACATTATCATTTCTTTCATCATCTTTATTATCATCAATTCCATCATTATCTACATTGTTTCATTTCCATTATCATTTCTTTCATTATCATAATTATCATCAATTCATCATTAGTAACATGGTTTCATTCCCATTATAATTTATTTCATCATCTTTATTATCATCAATTCAAACAGTATCTACATAGTTTTAGTTTTATTATCATTTCTTTCATTATCATAATTATCATCAATTTCATCATTATCTACATAGTTTTATTTTCATTATCATTTCTTTCATCATCTTAATTATCATCAATTCAATCATTATCTACATAGTTTTATTTTCATTATCATTTCTTTCATTATCATAATTATCATCAATTTCATCATTATCTACATAGTTTTATTTTCATTATCATTTCTTTCCTCATCAAAATTATCATCAATTCAATCATTATCTACATAGTTTTATTTTCATTATCATTTCTTTCATTATCATAATTATCATCAATTTCATCATTATCTACATAGTTTTATTTTCATTATCATTTCTTTCATCATCATAATTATCATCAATTCAATCATTATCTACATAGTTTTATTTTCATTATCATTTCTTTCATTATCATAATTATCATCAATTTCATCATTATCTACATAGTTTTATTTTCATTATCATTTCTTTCATCATCAAAATTATCATCAATTCAATAATTATTGTCGTCAATTGCAACATTATTAACATGGTATCATATCCATTAGCAACAATCATCATTAGGTTGCTGATTAGGATTTTCTTGTTATGTGGACAATTCCATTATTCCCAATGAAATTCGGTGAGTTTTTAGCTTGGCAGTAAATTGTAAGCTGTACATTCGTTCATTTCTTTCAATTCTGTCCATCTCATCTTGAGTTCTGACCACAGAAAATTGTCATTGTGCCAAGCACGTTGAATGAACACGATACCAAAGTACCTGTCGTGCTGATGTGATAAATATTAAGCCCCTTTTCGCCACACCTTTAAGTGATACAATCGTCTAAATATTTGCCTTGCCAGTCCGATGTATAAACTGATAGCTTAAATCGAGATTTATCAGCTGATAAAATATTCAAACGACTATAAAGATACTTGTAGCTGAAATTGGGCTTTATCAGCTGGTGAAGTAAATATTTAGGTGAATAGAAATATAGCTGAAATTGAGCTCTATCATCTGGTATAGTAAATATTTAGACGACTTTAATTGAGCTCTATTAGCTGAAGTAAATATTTAGATGGCTGTCAATATAGTTTAAATTGAGTGAGTAAAATAAATATTTAGACGGCTAAAAAGATACATACATGTAGCTGAAATTGTGCTTTATATAAGTTGGTGAAGTAAATATTTGGACGACTATGAAGATAGCTGAAATTGAGCTATATCAGCTGGTGGGGTAAATATACAGAAAGCTCAAATTGAGTTCTATCACAGAAAAATAAATTAAATATACAGATAGATGAAATTGTGTAAATATAGCTGTCTGGAATTGAGCACTATTTGTGGGTACAGTAATATTTAGACAACTATACAGATAGCTGACATTGAGTTAAATATCAACTGGTAAAGAAATATTTAGATTGCGGTATCCCTTTAATAGAACTAGACTACGTGCTGAGCCTTCAATAAGTATCTTATGTAATATGTACGAAGAACATAGATAACGATAGAGTAATTTTACCAGTCTCCACTAGATGGCGAGATAAATTCGAGAAAACAATTATAACTCATCTAAACTCTTCTTCCAATTTCTCCAAAAAGTGAACAGAGTATTGTAAAATGCTTTAAATTGTTGGATTTATTTGTATTGTGGTTTTAATTTTCGGAAAATGACAGTTTTTGTGGAAAATACAAGGAATATAACGAGAAAGAAAGGGGGCGTATCAAGGATGTAATTTTAACTCTTGAAACTAAAATCTACTTCAGCAATTCATTTTGTTTCATATAGTATGGGATTATTGTACAAAAAAGGTAAGATTTGTTGGTCCTGTAGGCTATGACGAGGGATGTGATTGATCATGGGAACTCCACCCTCAATTATTTTCATTTTATTTGAAGGAAAACTCTTCTGATTCCATACCATGCACCTGCAATATTTTTTTGAAGGCGTTGGATCTTGCTGTTGACTTGAGTGACAGGAACTGTGCTCATTCAGTTTTTGGCAGACGCGCCATCAATCTGTTCTTTGGAAATTGATGAAATTCTCCAAGATGCTGCCAGTTATAAACAGTCCTTGAACATTCAGTTGCTCTGAGATCCAGGGTGATATTGTTAGAAAGAAGGGGTGGCGCCAGATTCCAGGTACATGGGGCGCACATAAGTTTCAAGCTGATTAATGAGGGACGGGGTTTGAAAAATACAATTGATTTTGCGTATTCTGATTTACATTTAGGTCAATATATATATAAGTATTATACTTTGAAATTTCTTAGACAGAAAGTGGGGTGCAAGATTTTCATGAGGGGTAAATGCTCCCCTAATAACCCCACTGATCGTTACGTTCAGAAGACTTGAGGCTAAGATCTCTGCCCTTCCGTGTTTGTTTGTACCGATGATAAGAAACAAATTGTATCAGATCACAAACGTATCGAGTGAGTCTTTGTTATCAAACCATTCTTATCAATCGTGATATGGTAATCGTCTACTATCGGTATATATAAGTACATGTACATATATACCTCGGATTGATCTTTCAGAAGGGAGAGTCTTGACTTCTCAACGGGTACATTTCTTGGAAATTTGGGTATGTTTCCATAACAGTGTCTACTGGAGAGATCGTGATCACGATGGCATCTCCAGCTGCCGCTTAAAAATTATTTTGGGGTATGGCTGTTGATCAATTGGGTGCTTTTACAAAAGGGGCACCGTTTCTCCCTATCACCAATAGATTATTGGATAAAATGATACGATTTTTAGACATTATTAACCTCGAATAACGATCCAGTTACATCATAGGGATAAAAACAAAATTCAGTTCAACATACTTAGCCAACATACCCAATTCCTAAGGTCAAAGGTGAATAAGTCGGGGTTTACATGTCGGATGCCTTTCTTTAAACTCATAATATATAGTGACAATATGAAAATGAATCATTTTAAAGCGATATAGGCGTCTAATTTATTGTTCACCATGATATATGTGATAAAACTAGGGCTTATTCATTATCGGTTTGTCCACAATTAGATTCATATACTATGCTGTTATAAAGACACAAAAGGCGGCTCTTACTTCCAGTTTGAGTCCTGTTGCTAAATCTAATGCTATGACTGTTAATTCTGTAACAATTAAGTCGACAATTACTGTTATTTAAATCAATAATACGCTTACAATGACCTGATGGTCTGACACCATTTTATTAACAATATAATAAAATCTTCATTTAACTCCACTTTAAATCTAATGACAATGCGTCATAAACCATATTTAAAGAAAACACTCATATTGTGTTATGTGATGGTAAAATTGTCAATGTAGGTGACCTAGATTTCTTTGTTTAAATCGTGCTGTAAAAAAATTGATATAATTTTATCTGGGATATGATTACAGATATTCAAAAGAAGTTTTCAGGCCATTTTACGATTATCAGGGATATTTTTATGGATCAGCTTTTCTGTTTTATTATCATTCAGAACGATGAGTAATAGAAACTCGAACCAAGCTAACGGTGGCAGCAAAATACAACATGTCAAACTCGTCCTACTGGGTGATCAAGGAGTGGGCAAATCAAGTATTGCTCTGAGGTTTGTGAGAGGAGAATTTTTTGAAAATAACGAAGCTACGGTTGGAGGTAGGTAGTAAATATGTCCTATTAAAACTAAATTTGACACAGGAAGACGTTTTTCGAACTATGTCAACTGTTAAGTCTTAAGCACATGCGCCCCTTTAAAATCTTTCAATGATAACTTGTTTTGATCTTCAGCCTCTGGAAGAAAATAGGCCTATAATATGTTATTTCAGAACATCAACCCACCAATTTTTTTCTCCTGTACCTAGAAACAACGACACCTTTTATCTTGGCTATACCTGCCTTTTAACATTTCAGCTGCGTTTTTGACGCAAACCGTAAACGTACAGGGACATGCAATAAAATTTGATATTTGGGATACAGCAGGTCAAGAAAGATATCACAGTTTAGCTCCAATGTATTATAGAGGAGCTCAAGCTGCTATCGTTGTTTATGATATTACCAGCCAGGTAAGTGACGGAATTCCTCTTTTCTCCCCTATCACTTACAAGGTTACAGTCGCTGTCGCTGAACCCTACTTGCTTTCGTTACTTGCTACATTTTAGCAAGGGAAGTGTAATACGTATAATACCTTTCCTCCACCCTTCCCCTCGATAAAATGGCCATATCATGTTAATTTATTTATTTCCAGAAATCATACGAGAGAGCTGTGGCTTGGATCAAAGAATTGAGACAGCAGGCAAATTCTCAAATAACAATAGTTTTGGCGGGAAACAAGGCCGATATGGCGCACGACTCACGAGCTGTCCAAATCGAGGTAATCTTTCTCACGGATCCTCTTCAAATGATCAGGTTCTATAGAAGCTATCAACTAGTCACCACTTGATAATGCTTTTACAAGGATGAGCAGGCACAAGTTTCGTATAGGTGCCATTCTACCAATTAGTCTTTGGCCAAACCTCTTAGATTCAAGAGAATCCTGTTTACCAACTAGTTCTTGATGAGACATCTTGGTAATGATCTTACATGGATTGAAACTTGGTTCCTCAAGAATTCATTTTATCAGTTGCTCGCAACAACCACAATCTAAATTATATATAATTGCCACGCGCGGACCTATGAGAGGCCCTCATATTTCCCTAGTATGAATAGCTTATACAATACAGCGTGAGCGCGGACCTATGAGAGATACACTCGGACATTTCTGTGATAATAAGATGCGAATTTTGGGAAATATAATATATATTATGATGGATGTATGTATCAATGTCGTTGGTTTGCGTTTAAGAATCGATTTTGCATGGATACCAAATGAGTTTCTCAAGGATGAATTCTACAAGTTTGGCCTTTGCCAATCGTCTTAGATGTGTTTTTACAAGGGTGTTCCGTATTTTTTTCCTAACTTCATGTTAAATCTCAGTTTGGCAATAGTAGGAAAACATCAAAGGATTAATGGTCATAATCTCTCCGTGTTATTTTCATCAAAATTTCATGAAAAAAATAGCAGGACCATTTGATCTACGGATATCAGAACCAAAGACCACCATTTACTGATGTATAATGTACAGAATAATTCTGGTTTTTTCAGGAAGTAAAACATTTTTCTGAAAGTAATGATCTAGGATGGTTTGAAGCGTCAGCTAAAACTGGGATGTCTGTAGGGGATATATTTATGTCTGTTGGTAAGTTTATGGTCCAATTTGACTAAAATATAGCTCTAAGTAGGTCTATATTTGGTGTCTTTCATTTATTTTCCTTTGTTGATACCGAAAAGAAAATATTTGAACAGTTACCCAGTTCTCTGGTTATAAGGTTATTTGGTTCAGCAGATGCAAATTGCAATACATAGGTGTATTCCTCTACTTCTGCCTTCTGGGATCAAGATCGCAATCGAAGTACTGAATAAACCCTAATAACTTGAATGATTTTTTGTTGCCTTTTTATTTCAGCGAAACAACTTGCTCTGAGGATAGAGTCTGGAGGTCTCGTGGACGACAAATCAAAAGGCGTAAAACTAAAGAAAGGAAAAAACGGATCCTCGGAAAATAAAAAGTGTAATTGTTAAAAGTGATGGTAGACTTGGATTGTGTGTTTTTTTTGCCTGGGAGTAGCGAACAAATTAAGAGTCGGAGTATTATTATGTAGACCCAAGGAAATGATTGTTAATTAAGGCTACATATTATATGTGTCCCGCCTGTTTTTTTTTCAGAAATACTGTACAATTCTCATCGTCACCCGTGTGCGTGTTTTTGATCGTATCTTGTGAAACGGGATTCTTTAAGGTGCCAACTGAAAAACGCACTGGGGGAGGCCATCCAACTTCCGGACTTTCAATTCCATTGATTTTGAACAATAACTACGGAACAACATTGCTGAGTTGCTTGAAGTACATTGCTATCATAATTTAACTGATTCCGATTTCACTTTTAAAGACGAACTGCGAACTGGTTCACGTCTGGTCCAATCCGAAGCAATTATTGATCTGACAGGTAATCAAGAGTATTGTCCCTTTTTGGACGATAGTATTTTGTTACAGGGGTGATATAATTGCATGTGGTTATCTGTCATCCTGATCACCCTTTTACAATTAGCATGGTTCAAAAAGGGAAGTAACTCTGATAAGGAATGATGTCATACGAAGCCTGTCTGTCAATATGCACGAACTTTATGAAGTGCCGGAAGTCAAAAGTTTTCTTCTTTTATTGTGAAAATGTAGATATAAATAAGTGTATTTTTAGCAACGCGATGATGCTCTTATTTTATCGGTAAGTTTATTTTATGGAATTTTCTTCTTGCTTGATTTATCTAATGGCAAAAAGGTAAACCAAAACAAGCGATCACCGAATATGACGTTTGGATCTGCCATTTGGACTCAGACCACAAATACATTGTATATAAAATTCGATCAGGATTGATTTTTAATGATTATTCGTTCTATCCTGTGCTGTGAACAGAAAGATAAGAAATTCTTGTGATTTTTTAATGATAATGTGATCAATTAGGATATTAACTGTGGAACCTATTAAGAAAGCTCTCAACAAGTCTGGTTTTAATGGAATCAAGATAAAAGACTTGGACAATGTTATCTTGAAATGTGAATTGGCAGGTCTTATTGTGTATATTGTGTAAACTGTTTGATTTCCACAGACTAGCTTAAAAGGCTTTTTTGTTATAATGGCAATACTATTTAGTATATACAATGCTTTCCAAGAATGTTTTCTATATGACTATATCTACAGACAGGAAGCCATTCTATTATGTGCACATGTAATGTTACAATGTAGACTATATAATTACGTTGAAAAAACTATACAAGATTTAATGACGTTTCTAACAGAAACTGATGAATCAGTCCGTTACCATGGTAGCATCAATCTGATTAAAATACAAAATTCTATGTTTTGTTATTTATTTATGCATCAAATGTTCCTCTGAAATTAACCTTTGGATCATATCACTATGTGACCATACATTGATGGCAGAATTGATCATGATCGAACATTCGGTGAGGTCAAATTCCGTGTAAGTGTTAACACTGGTAGTACAAAATTTGGACTGGGTCCTTATCCTGGGTCATTTCCTTATTTGACCGATATTGAAAAACTTCACCTATGTAAAAGATATACTGGTTCGCGTGTTGACACCCTATAGTACTACATATTGTATATATTAACACGAAAAATTAGTTCAAATGTTGTGTTATGTGTTGGTGTTAACACTAACACAGAACACGAAATTTGACCTTACCCATTGCCCTTCTTTGAAACCCCAAACTGTCTAGGTTACCACTGAGTAGCCTATATGTTTTATATACCTGTGTTTTCACTGTATTTTTTTCTATTACTGCCTCACTTAAACAAAACACATCTCAACCCAAACCTCTGTCTCTGCTTTAGTGTGGGAATTGGAATATAAAATAAAAGTTATGTAGCTGGCAGAATGAGTATATTTTCCCTTTCAATATCATAACAAAAATATATTGAATATATAAACAACATATTACAACAATGATTAAAAAGATCTTAGATCTATCAGACTTTTCCTTTAAAAAATTTTAAGAGTTGAAATAATAAAAATCAATAATTAAACATAACAAAATCAAAACAAAACAATTTCTAAAGATAATAAGCATGAAAGTTTCAAATTATTGATAACGGAAATATAAGGCCAAAAAAAATAATACTTCCGATAACATAGTCATTTTAAATAGGGTCGGTATAATAAAACTAAATTCAGAAGTTTTCACGATCTATTCAGTAGATAAAAAGATAAGGTCAGCAGGGTTCAGATAGGGTCGGTCGGGTTGCCGGAAGCAGAACTGTTATTTGTTTGGCCTAAGCAAGGGACTTAATTCAAGCTAATTTTTAACAGACACCTAGACTCAAAATTGCCATTTTTGGCAGTTATCTTTAATATCTACTGCCTTCCTAAATAAAACCTAAAAATGCCTGAAAGAAAAGTTATTTAAACACAGATTCTATTTAATTCCAAGGAAAGGTAATCCTTGTTTGATGAACAATCATACACTTTTAGTTGCCCTTTACTCTTTAGCATTCAATTCAGAGAGTTCACATAACTAATAACATATTTACGAGTAGATTCAGCATTGCATTAAAAAAATCAAGTTACAGGTGATAAGTGTTTCGAAATTTCGCCAATGACTGCTGACTTTCGTCCATAGAAGAGTTGCTCCAGTCCTATAAAGCAAGTCACACCAAGTAACCAAGGCACTTTCAACACATTTCATTGGGTGATCCTGTCGAAGGTAGTCTAGAACACCTAGTCCAATTAAAATGATTCACCAAACAACAGTATAAATAGTTTTATTGTCACGAATTACCCACAATCTCATTTTGGTCTATCTCAGTAAAAATCTGAAAGAGAAATCATTCATGGAATTAAAGGGAGTTTTTCATTCCTATACAAGCTCATTTCAGGCTTTTTACATGCACTTCATATAAGCCTTACCTCATCATTCGAAGACATGACCTTTGTCATTTGTTTGAGACTATGTAATGACTTGGCCATGATAGACGGCCTTCTTGCCCAGTAAATGGGCAAGGAAAGATAACTTGTTCGGAGATTGATTTAGATTGGCTGCTTTTACCGCGAAAGAAGACAACACTCTCTGAAGAATTATTGTAATTGGCTGAACTATAATTTATTCAATATGGCAATCTCCATATAGTATACAAAGTTATCTAGTATGCTAGTCTAGTGCCGAAGTTGATACAGGTGCATTTGAAGGGATTGTTTAAAAAAATGCTTAATAGGGAAACTTACATCAATAAGATTATCCAGTCCGCTCAGAAACCCGTCTTCATGATTACCTAGCAACCAAGGCAGGTTGTGGTAGAGTATCATTCCAGTTTCTACTGGTATAGTCTTGGCAAAGTCTATTAGCCACACCCCACACTGGCCACTTTCATCATACATTATCAACAATGAACTTCCTATTATCTGTAATAACATACAAATCAAATGTGTTATATAGTTCTCTTTACTACTCCTGATTGATCAAATTGCTTTCATTCATTGCTCTCCTACCTTGTGCATCAATTCCTAACCTATGTATCAATGTCTACTCAATGCAGTGTCTTTATCTTGCATCAATTTCTAAGTCATGCCTAAGTGACCCATCCATTTTTACTGCATGCAAATATGCCTCCTTTATACATCAATACCTACCCTAAGCATCAATGTCTATCCAATGCATCAATGCCTTTTCCATGCCTACAACATGTATAAATGCCCACCCAATGTTTTTATCGTAAATAAAACAGAATGCCTACCTCATGATGTTTGAAGAATTCTGATTGGATGAATTTATCTCTAATATCTTTTAATCTTTGTAAGATACGATGGGTTGATTTTGGATATCCTTCTAAAAACTTGTATATAACATCAACCACCTGCAATATAAACAAATGTAAAAAAAAATACTTCATCATCAAAACAAATGCTTTCTTCTAAAAATTGCAGTCGATAAGCCAAAGGTACCTCAAGGTTTGTTATCCTCAAACATGCTCAATGCACATATAAAATGAACTATTTTTCTGCAAGAGTTATTTCCCTTTGATTGTTTCGCCATGCAGACTATGTTTGGAATTAAAACAATGTGAAAACTTACCTGACTTTTGTTTTTAATTTTTTTTAGATTAGTTTTGGGGGCTTCACCTGATTTCTGAAATGAAAACAAATTATTGATAGGCAGGCTTTCAGGCTCTGGTTCCAAAACTTTTGCAAACTTAATACCCATTTTCTATATTTTGGCTATTGATTTATTTGGATTTTATAAAAAAAAAACCATCAAATAATCGTTTTCAAAATTTCTGCATTTTGGCTATCCTCAGATTTTTGCTCTATAATGAATTTCTGTTGTTCCGTTTCTGTTGAAATATGAAATAATAGTGATATTATATATTACCTTGACAGCTTCTATTCTGAAACCTAACGTAGCAGTAGAACTTCCCTCTTCACGGAACTACAATAATGATAAATAGTGAAAACTTGTGAGACATATTGTGGTCCTGTTCAAAATTTCAAAAGAGGCAATCTAGATTATGAGATGGTTTAGATTTAAAACCAGTTTTAGAGATTGAGAAAAATTGATTGTTATAATGCAGGCCTTATCAATTAATGTTTGTAAAGGGCCAAATGCATTTTATGTAAAAATTATTAGGGCCAAATAGAGCTTAGCTAGCATAGCGAGCAGAGCGTTTTAGCGGAAGGAGTCACTCTTGAGGGGCCATTCTCAAGGGTGTCGCGGGCTGCCATTTGAGAAACTGTCTCCTGGAGAATTACTTATATGAAGAGACTGTTATAGGTTGTGCCAAATCCTTTGAAAATTTCAAAAGAGTATAAAGTTCATTAATTTTAAAATATTTTTTATTATATACCATATTATTGTATTCAGTAATCCAATGAAAGGCAGCCTTACCTGCATGTATCTTAATTTAGTAATGGCCTCCTGTTTTCTTTCTTCTTCTGTGGGAGCATTAGGATCTAAATCCACCATTTTCTGATACAAATCTTTCCGTAAAACTGGATTCTTTACTTCTGATTCCAGAAATGTCCTGAAAGCATCAAACAAACGGAAAATATTAGTATAAAGTCAGATTGTCATCTGCTGGCAGATTCCAAGACTGTTTAGGACTAAACCAAATGGAATATTAGGTGCAAGTGAGATTGCTGTCTGTTAATATCTGAAAGGCTAGGTGAGTGCTTTGCATTGTACTTTCTCCTTCTGCTGGATCTTGCTGAAGCATTGTGTGACTTCTTATAATTTACATTTCATGACTTCTCTAAGCTAGAATTTTGTGAAACTTGTGGGAATGAATTTAAATCTTACTACATAAGCCAGGAGTTTAGAGCCTTAATAGTTGGCACCAAATTCTTTAATGTATGACTAAAACTTTGATAAGCATTAGGGATATATTAATACACACCTTTTTCCCATTTTGATATCCATGATGTTAGGATCTTTAAAATGTTGTAAGAGATCTTCTATTTCTATAAAATCTACATCTCAGTTAAGGTAATCAGATACATTATTGTAGTAATAATAATAATAAACTCTTTATTTTGTGATAACGGTCCTGTCTCACACCCAGCCCATGGGGACAAACATAGATCAATATACAACATATAGACACCCAAAAAAAACAAAAAAAAACAAAAAAAAAATTAATGTACAGAGTTTGATGATTTAGAGGTCAAGTACATGACCACAGGCTACTGGATATTTTTTTAAGATATACAATATAGCAATATACACAAGTACATGTGTATTAAATGGACATATTATCGTCAAGTGATTAAGTACATTGCGACAAATTGTAAAGAAGAAAAAAAAAAAAAAAAAATTCATTAAATTTGTGAAGCCAAAGGTCAGTGCAAGTGCTGCGAGCGGGCTACCCAACCCTACTCCATTATTTTTTGTACTTCATTAATATATATTTTATAAATTGTGAAAAAAGATTTGAAATTAAAATGAACTCATTATATTTGTGGAGTCGCAAATTGTGTCTACTGCATTGAACAAATATACCCATAAAAATATATCAAAGAAAGTTATCTTATTATTGTGAAAAGTAAAAGAGGCAGTCAGCAGGTTGGGAGCTTAAATGCACAGATTAATCACCAAAATCCATAACAACGTGTCCCTAACAATATAAATCTTGCATGTAAACATTAAGAAATGCCAAAACTATTTAAAAAATTTACGTAAAACTCTTAAAGTCGTTAAGTTTTATTGATTGTTTTTGGAAAACTATTGATCAATAGTGTTAAAATGTAAGAAAAGTTTTAAAGCTTTTATAAGGCAAAAAATCAAAGCTATTGACTTAATTATAAGGAGATGATCATCTCCAATTTATAACAATCCCTTTTAAAACAAATTCATGTTGATAAAGTAGATCATACTGAAATAATTAGCATATTTTACAAATCTTTTTAGTCTTTCAATATAACCCCTGCTCTTAAAAACTGTCAAAAATTAATTTAAGAATTATCATCTCATCAACATAACAATATGTCCATGAATTTCATTGTATTAAGTTCTACCTACATTTTTCTGGGTCAAAATCACACGTAGTGTTGTGGGTCATATAAGTATTATAATATATCAAAAATCTATTTGGGTATATTTACCCAATTTAATGGTAGAGTGAATTAAGGGAGCTAGATAAACTGATAAAGAGGCTTATCCGCATGATCAGCAAATATTGAATTTTGGAGGTTTTATATCTGTGTTCACACTTCATTGTAAGACTCTCTTAACATACATTGAAGTAGATTAAATCAAAAAGTTTCTAGTCTTTGTATGTGTATCAGAGACACTTATAGCTTCTATTTACACCATTCTGATTTTCTAGTCTTTGTATGTATATCAGAGACACTTATAGCTTCTATTTACACCATTCTGATTTTCTAGTCTTTGTATGTGTATCAGAGACACTTATATCTTCTATTTACACCATTCTGATTTTCTAGTCTTTGTATGTGTATCAGAGACACTTATATCTTCTATTTACACCATTCTGATTTTCTAGTCTTTGTATGTGTATCAGAGACACTTATAGCTTCTATTTACACCATTCTGATTTTCTAGTCTTTGTATGTGTATCAGAGACACTTATAGCTTCTATTTACACCATTCTGATTTACTAGTCTTTGTATGTATATCAGAGATACTTATAGCTTCTATTTACACTATTCTGATTTTCTAGTCTTTGTATGTATATCAGAGACACTTATAGCTTCTATTTACATCATTCTGATTTTCTAGTCTTTGTATGTGTATCAGAGACACTTATAGCTTCTATTTACACCATTCTGATTTTCTAGTCTTTGTATGTGTATCGGAGACACTTACAGCTTCTATTTACACCATTCTGATTTTATAGTCTTTGTATGTATATCAGAGACACTTATAGCTTCTATTTACACCATTCTGATTTTCTAGTCTTTGTATGTGTATCAGAGACACTTATAGCTTCTATTTACATCATTCTGATTTTCTAGTCTTTGTATGTGTATCAGAGACACTTACAGCTTCTATTTACACCATTCTGATTTTATAGTCTTTGTATGTATATCAGAGACACTTATAGCTTCTATTTACACCATTCTGATTTTCTAGTTTTTGTATGTGTATCAGAGATACTTATAGCTTCTATTTACACCATTCTGATTTTCTAGTATTTGTATGTGTATCAGAGACACTTATATCTTCTATTTACACCATTCTGATTTTCTAGTCTTTGTATGTGTATCAGAGACACTTAAAGCTTCTATTTACACCATTCTGATTTTCTAGTCTTTGTATGTATATCAGAGACACTTATAGCTTCTATTTACACCATTCTGATTTTCTAGTCTTTGTATGTGTATCAGAGACACTTATAGCTTCTATTTACATCATTCTGATTTTCTAGTCTTTGTATGTGTATCAGAGACACTTATAGCTTCTATTTACATCATTCTGATTTTCTAGTCTTTGTATGTGTATCAGAGACACTTATAGCTTCTATTTACATCATTCTGATTTTCTAGCCTTTGTATGTGTATCAGAGACACTTATAGCTTCTATATACACCATTCTGATTTTCTAGTCTTTGTATGTGTATCAGAGACACTTATAGCTTCTATTTACACCATTCTGATTTTCTAGCCTTTGTATGTGTATCAGAGACACTTATAGCTTCTATATACACCATTCTGATTTTCTAGTCTTTGTATGTGTTTCAGAGACACTTGTAGCTTCTATTTACACCATTCTGATTTTCTAGTCTTTGTATGTGTTTCAGAGACACTTATAGCTTCTATTTATACCATTCTGATTTTCTAGCCTTTGTATGTGTATCAGAGTCACTTATAGCTTCTATATACACCATTCTGATTTTCTAGTCTTTGTATGTGTATCAGAGACACTTATAGCTTCTATTTACACCATTCTGATTTTCTAGTCTTTGTATGTGTTTCAGAGATACTTATAGCTTCTATTTACACCATTCTGATTTTCTAGTATTTGTATGTGTATCAGAGACACTTATATCTTCTATTTACACCATTCTGATTTTCTAGTCTTTGTATGTGTATCAGAGACACTTAAAGCTTCTATTTACACCATTCTGATTTTCTAGTCTTTGTATGTATATCAGAGACACTTATAGCTTCTATTTACACCATTCTGATTTTCTAGTCTTTGTATGTGTATCAGAGACACTTATAGCTTCTATTTACTTCATTCTGATTTTCTAGTCTTTGTATGTGTATCAGAGACACTTATAACTTCTATTTACATCATTCTGATTTTCTAGTCTTTGTATGTGTATCAGAGACACTTATAGCTTCTATTTACATCATTCTGATTTTCTAGCCTTTGTATGTGTATCAGAGACACTTATAGCTTCTATATACACCATTCTGATTTTCTAGTCTTTGTATGTGTATCAGAGACACTTATAGCTTCTATTTACACCATTCTGATTTTCTAGCCTTTGTATGTGTATCAGAGACACTTATAGCTTCTATATACACCATTCTGATTTTCTAGTCTTTGTGTGTGTTTCAGAGACACTTGTAGCTTCTATTTACACCATTCTGATTTTCTAGTCTTTGTATGTGTTTCAGAGACACTTATAGCTTCTATTTATACCATTCTGATTTTCTAGCCTTTGTATGTGTATCAGAGACACTTATAGCTTCTATATACACCATTCTGATTTTCTAGTCTTTGTATGTGTATCAGAGACACTTATAGCTTCTATTTACACCATTCTGATTTTCTAGTCTTTGTATGTGTTTCAGAGACACTTGTAGCTTCTATTTACACCATTCTGATTTTCTAGTCTTTGTATGTGTATCAGAGATATTCAAAACTTTTATTTTCACTATTTAAATCAAAGTTTTTAAGATTAAGACCACAAATGTCAGTTGGTAAATCAGATCAGAATGATGAAAATCTTTAGCTAAAACCCAACCATCTTAAAGAGTTTGTAAAGTGATTTTCTAAACTTCAAGCATCAATTTCCAATTTTCATTCCGACGTCTGTGGTTCTTGAAATTCCACTAAAACTAGGGTGTTTTATGACGTCACTGACAGTGATCTACCAGAAGCTACTATTGATATCTATGCAGATCACTGGCAGTGACGTCATAAAACATGTTAGTTTTAGTGGAATTGCAAAAAACCACAGACGTTCGAATGACGCAAATTGATGCTATCAGTGTCCCCGATACACATACAAAGTTTAGAAAATCACTTTACAATCCCTTTAAAACAGAAAACCTTGATATATTTCAGTCACCCATTATAAACCCATTGAAATTATTGACATTGGAGATGAGTCTATTATGAAACTTAACACCTAGTCTGTAGTACAAATAATATCTGTTATAATAACAAATAACATACATCTCTCTAAAAGTTATTTGATAAAGGTATTTCTTGCCTTTTTTCTATGTCCTACTGTTTAGGACCTTTTTGAACTAATGAAATAAAATGTCCTACTACTGTTTATTACCTTTTAGAACTAATGAAATGAAATGTCCTACTTTTTATTACCTTTTTGAACTAATGAAATAAAATGTCCTACTGTTTAGTATCTATTTGGAACTAATGAAATAAAATGTCCTACTACTCTTTACTAATGATTGGACAAATGACTTACTTTTTACTTTTCTGTATCTTTTTTTTTCTATCAAACATTTAAGCTCTTGACAACAGAAAAGGCCTACTCTTTTTATATTCTGGAATTCTGGCATAGAGCCCACTCTTTTTCAATGTCCAACTGTCAAGCAAGTTTAAGTCTAAAGTGTCATTTGAGTTCAAATCTTGACCAAACAGTTGCTTGACTTTATTACAATTATTGAAAAGCATAATGAAATTATTCAATCAAATAAAAGGATACATTCTCCATTATGTTCAACCTCTCTATGGAATTCTGGTATCACATCTTGGGTTATGGGGGAATCCATCAATGACTGATAGGCTTTCAATTCATAATTCTCCTTTGCCATTCTTTTCTTCCATATTGTATGTGGTCCTGCTGGGGCAAAGGATCCTAAAAAAAAATTATGTTGCCATTTATGTTTGAGATTCTTTGACAAAAATCAGACAGATTCATAATCCACTATCTTTTTGAATGTAGCTACCCTCTTTTATGTCTTAATTAGAACTGCAGTGTGTAATGGGGGCAAATTTGGCCAGGTCAGCTGCAATACTATTTCTATTGCAATTTAATAGAGAAAAAATATGTCTTACCTGGATGTCCAGCAAGTTGAATCCAGGCATTTTTTCTGTTAATCAAAATGGCGTCTGTAGCAGGAGCACTGAGGTCTAACGCCGTCTGAAATGAAATAACTGTCTTAATGTAAAATCCTGCTATAAATTGCGACATATTAACTCTGTCTGTCTGTTTACTTGGTTTGATATGTTTACTTGGTCTGATAAGTTATCCAATATCAAAACAGTGTTTCAGTTCAGCGAAAGATCTTAATATTTTTATTCGCATAATTGATTTCTGGTTTAAAGTATAACATTTTAGAATCTAAGTCCAGTTTTTCATATTAAATTAGGCACATGGATATGACATGATATAGTTTGTTTAACACAAGTCCAATTGTAAAACGGTACATCCCGAGGGTGTTAAACACTAATTAAAAATTAAGATTGATGAATCAGATCAAAATCTATAAATAATGTCACACCTTGAGCGAGATTATTTTTATCTTAAAGGGGTAGTCCCAGATAGGTCTTTTACTCTGAGCCATTTTACTAATTGCTTTTTGCAAGTAATTGAAAGCCATGCAGTGGATACTTACTGAAACAATCTCAGGCCTGGCCTTGAGAATCTTTTGGGTTTGATAATATAAAGAGATTTTGCCCATGCACATCAAGACTAGCTTGTCAACTCTTCATTTGTATGATTATGTGTAAATTGTGTTCAACTGCAATGTGTTGAAATACGAAAACTAACATCTGGGACTGCCCCTTTAGAAAATATGTAATTTATTTATCTATTGAAGATAACAGTTTTAAATCATTTTTTATCTCATATTAAAGTTACTTATTTTAGTACTTTATATATTATTTTTATACAAGCATTAATGTTGCATTTATTGCTAAAATATAATGATTTATTTTTGACAAAAGCAATCAAAAAGCAACTTTATCTTATACAAATGTGTTTGAAAATCTATGATTAGCATGTAAGCTTAGCAACTGGAAATTAAGTTTGTCCACTGTAAATTTGTCAGTCTTTTCTTGAAATAAGAAGCTAAAAAATTTCGCTTTAACACTAAAGATATCATTGAAAGCAAATTTCAACACAAAATTTACCATGTTTTAAAGGAAAAAAATGTAAACAACTTTACCGTGAATATTTCTGGAAAACAAATTTTTAACTCTGAATTAAACATATTCCAGGTTCTTACTGGTCCAAAATATTCCAATACAAATCAAAATTACACAAAAATCTTGAAATTTTACATTAATTTCTACTAAGTCTGACATAATTGTGCCTTGAAAATTAATCAACTATCTCCAAAACATTTATTTGGGTGAAAATTCAAGTTTTTTCATTCAGAAAAAAAGGCTTTGGTTCAATGATTCACAATACGTTTCTATTTTGGTCTGTCTTTATTCGAGCGATCAGGTCTATCTTGTAAATTGAGTCAAAGATGGGAGTTATGATAAAAAATATATCCATAAATCGAATTTAATGTATTTTTTCATGGGTAATTAAGTAATTGAAAAATAGTAATTGATTGGTGACTTGTGAAGAGCAAAAATACTTTTTATTATCAAAAAAAAAAAAAAAAAAAATTATCACTTAGCACTCTAATACATAAAAAAATATTACCATTTTATACAGAATTATATTTAGAGTTGTCTAATTTTTAAAACCAAAAGAAAGTCCAAAATCCAAATGGTTTCTGGCATACAAACTGAATGCCATGGCCACGTTTAAGATGTGAATCTATGACTATCTTTTTTTCTTTTAACAACAGTGATGATTCAGGTTAAATTATAGCTTGTAATTCTTTTTCTTTTTGAGCAAAAAAAACATCATTGAATTATGTACATATAACAAAACATAAGACAATATTATGGAATATAATGCACTTCTTTAATGGATGAAATGAAATGGAGTTTTACTTCCTGCTTTTCTGCATCTGTATGAGCCACTTATTTAATAAGGTTAGGCACATATACTGTTTTAAAACAATAACAATATACACACCATCTCACCATTACATCTGATGACAACACATGTATATTTTGTTAAAACATTATGTGCCTCACCTTATTAAAGTGGCACAGGCTTCATTTTCGTGGGTCGATATTTCCAAGTCTCAGAAACGGGGACTTTTTTAGCTCAGCAATTTAGTACTGGTTATCACAACTCACCATTGAAATTTGAGCCTTCAAATC
Source organism: Lottia scabra (assembly GCA_029955415.1). Lineage (NCBI taxonomy): Eukaryota > Metazoa > Mollusca > Gastropoda > Lottiidae > Lottia > Lottia scabra. The sequence goes on from JARJEI010000015.1 coordinate 4,426,301, forward strand.
CATGTGCATCCATAATTATTAGCATTTGAAAGTTATAATGCCCTACTACACATTATGGATACTATGCAATATATAGAAAAGTCATCTATAGAAATAGAAGGAGAAATGTCTAATTTAAGATATATTTGAAGGAAATATGCAATTTTCGTACATTTCTAGTGCTTCTGAAGGATACTTAAATATATTCAAGACCCAAATCAACCAATAAAAATGAAGACTGGTCCCCTTTAAAGAAGTATGTTATATTCCATAATATTGTCTTATGTTTTGTAAAATGTGCTCCTCGCTTCTGTATGTCCTTCAAATTTTATGTTAATGTACAAGCAAAATAAATGCACTTAAATTGTTAATGAATAAGCAGATAAATCATACAAACACAAAGAACGAAATAAAAATATAGACAAAACCATGCAAATGTTATGTTAATTATGAAAAAACAAAGGTTAAAAATTCTAAAATCTAAACAAGGTTATTTTACCAAAACCAAGAGACGCATAAGCAAAAACTATAAGAACAATTTAAATACAGCACACCATGCACATACCAACAAACAAAATAAAACAAAAAGTCAACCATTACAAAACAGCCACCAGAAATACGAAGCAATCTTGAAATTCAGATTTTCTTTTAACCAAAGTGTCAGCCTTCTTCTTTGTTTGGCCAAAATGTCATAAATTTAAAAATCTGTATTCCAAAATTTAAAAAACTAAACAAGAATTCATAAATCAAGCACACAAATTTAAAACTAGAAGACAAACAAAAATCTAAAATAGACATACCAATGCCAACAAATTTGCAAAACTACAACCAGTTTTTCCTCCTGAAGTGGCAGGCCACAAGTTATTTGGAATGGTACTGTTGAAGTTTTTGGAACATGTTTTACACATTGCAGGTTTGGATGAATATTGTAAGGTAATTTTCAAAATGTCCTCCTTGTTGACGTCAAGACTGTCTGTAGTTTTATTTTTATCACCCGAGCATATCGAACACTTTTCATATTGTTTCCAAATTGGAAAAGAGGTCTTCAATTTTACACGATTTTTCGATTTGTCGTCATCATTATCCATAGTCAAGGAAACCACATCTTGAATATTCTTTTGTGAACTTTTGCCACAAAATATGTCCAGAGAATTTTTTGAATCAGCATTATTTGCTTTGGAGTAACCGTTTCTGTCTTCAATTTGTTTTTCAACATGAGTATTTTCAACCTTTTTCCCCCGAGCATTGTCATTTGTATTAAGACTAGCTTTTATATTAGAATTTGAAAGATCATTTGCATCTTTGTCATATTTGTGACCACTTGATTTTGAAGTATGAACACATCCCATTTTGAGATTATGTGAACGCTGTTTTGAACAACGAATTTATGAACACTGTTCAGAACAATCATCAAATTATCATTTTAAATGAATTTCTGTAAGATAAGATTTTGCAAAAAGTTTTTTTCAGTCATGTGTGAGTTAAAAACCATGGCCTGCAAGAAAAAAAAACATACTTTCATAAAAACAAAAATACGTACAAAATAATTAATTCTTAACATATTGTTTGAGGAAAACCTTTTACAATGGCCAAAAACTAAACAATTAATCCCTTAATAAACCAACTGAAATAAAATTTGCATCCATAAATCAATTATGAAACTTGTAACATTGCCTTGAATTTCATTCCCAAAAAACAGAATCTAAAGCACATTTACCTCCCTTTAACAAGGATAGGCCAACAGAACGAAATAAAAGACACAAATATCATATAGCCACATTTACCAAACATTCCTTGCCTCAAACAAATCAACTGAGTTTTAGGACGGACTAACAGCATTAGCCTACTCTTATTTTCGATTTCCAACTACCGATAACAAGATATCTTGAACATGTCCAGTCTGCAGCACACTCTGACCTACATCATTGTGAGGGAGCCACAGTGGCCTCCCCTACCTTGATGAAATACCAAACATAACATACTTCAACTCCAAATCCACCCAAATCATTAAAATAACTCTGTTATAGTGTTAGAGATTACGAAATATCACACGATAAACTGTGTCTGTAACAGTAAAGTTATCAATATCATTTACCTGCATATCATAAATATCCTCATTTTTTACTGTTTGAAATTCATCATCCATAGATAAAAAAAACTACGATGAAATACCACAGTTAACCTGAGCCTTGAGCAACTATCAATATGAAATATTTACATAGTTTATGTGAAATACCAGATCATATGCATGTCATATATCACACTCTACTATGTCATATGTATAAGATTTCATATTATAATGAGCACTAGATCTATTTCAAGTTGTTAGAGTGGAATAAGGCCAAGACCCGACAACATTAGGATTAGGATAAGAGATAATCCTCGATTAAACCCTTAATCTGTTAATCCCACAATCACAACAACAACGAAATCACACACATCACAAAGTTAATGTCCAAAAAGTGGTCACAATCTTTACTTTAACTGATGTTTTGATTTATTTAGAGGAACAGAATGTCTGATAATAATTCTGAAAAGTGCCACAGATAGCTGAAATTGAGCTGTATCAGCAAGCAAAATATTTGGACAAATTTTTTGATGGAATCAAATGAAATTCTGTATGTGTAGATATATTCACAAAACGAAGATCAAGTTCAAATTTGAGCTATTTTCGACCCTTAGAAGCAGAGATATTGCCCATGCTCCAAAATCTTGAATTATTACTATCTTTGTTTTAAATCGATTTTGATGAAAATCAAAATGAATGTTATTGGACCTAAATCGAAAGTTTTGAGAAAGTTTAGTTTCATTCTGATTGAATTTACAGCTTTTTCAAGATTTAGGTCTCTTACATAAGTTTTGAGGAGTTATTGCCCTTTAACCTCTATACAGTAAGTGGGCATATATTGCTGTGGTCTAATATCTTCAAAATATTTTTCGTTTTTACCATCCACATGCCGTGGTGGGCGTATTTGGCTGTGGTCAACTATCTTATTTAATTGTAGGTGAACCAGATGCAGGATTTTGGTTCTTGAAAAATACATGTAGCTCAACACAATAGCATAATCCAAAAAAAAAATCATTCACAGACAAACCTGACAATGAATTATATGGCACAGAATGTAAAATCACTTTTCAAATACAAAATTCACTTTGCCAATTGTTTATTGTGAACATGTCAAAGTATGCAAGCTATCTGTCAGCATATCTGTAATATGAAGTGAGTTGCCCCTGGCTTGTAATGTTAATACTATTTTAAGAGAGTGTATGATCAATGAAATGAAGATATTGAAAACTTTTGCCATTGATTTTACAAAGATAACAACTTAGGTTAAACCCAGCTGGTCAAAACCTCTTAGATATGATTTTCACAAGGATCACAACTTTTCTGCCAGCTTGTTCTAGGCCAAACTTTTTTCATTATCTTATTCACTGCGATTAAATACAAAAAAATTATCCATATTTACCTTTTATTTTACACAAATAACAACCTGAGGGATCCATTTTTACCAGCCAAGTCTCATGCAATGTCATTATATCTTGATTTTTAAACATTGTAATGCCACATCCCACAAATAAAATAAAAGAGTAATATTATTTCAGTGTTATATGTGTAACAACATTAAAAATACTGTCACTCTGAAAATCACAGGAAAGTAAATTATGTTATTTTTTATAATTAGGCCACTGTTTAAATTTCACTGATTTGTTCACTGTGTAGATTGACAAAAGTCACTAATTTTTTCAAGTAAATTAACCACCCAAACTCTCAACTCAATGAGCCACTGCAGCTTTTTTAAAGCACAAGGTAAACTCAGTAAAACATCCCTGCTCCTTCAAAGCAAGCTCTCAATTGAAAGAAGTACCTAGCTCCTTTAAAGGACGAACTCAACTCAATGAACAAACCAGCTATTTCAAAGCTACTTCATTAGCTATTTCAAAGCAAGCTCTTAACTGAAAGAACCACCCAGCTCCGTCGAAGCTAGCTCTCAAGTGAAAGAACAAACCAGCTATTTCAAAGGCAGCTCTCAACTGAATAAACCATTAGCTACTTCAAAGCAAGCTCTTAAAACTGAAAGAACCACCCAGCTCCGTCAAAGCTAGCTCTCAAGTGAAAGAACCACCCAGCTCCTTCAAAGCAAGCTCTCAACTGATGAGCCAACTAGCTCCTCCAAAGTAAGAACTCAACTGAATGAACCACCCAGCTCCGTCAAAGCTAGCTCTCAACTGAAAGAACCACCCAGCTCCGTCAAAGCTAGCTCTCAACTGAAAGAACCACCCAGCTCCGTCGAAGCTAGCTCTCAAGTGAAAGAACCACCCAGCTCCGTCAAAGCTAGCTCTCAACTGAAAGAACCACCCAGCTCCGTCGAAGCTAGCTCTCAACTGAATGAACCACCCAGCTCCGTCAAAGCTAGCTCTCAACTGAAAGAACCACCCAGCTCCGTCGAAGCTAGCTCTCAACTGAAAGAACCACCCAGCTCCGTCAAAGCTAGCTCTCAACTGAATGAACCACCCAGCTCCGTCAAAGCTAGCTCTCAACTGAAAGAACCACCCAGCTCCGTCGAAGCTAGCTCTCAAGTGAAAGAACCACCCAGCTCCTTCAAAGGAAGAACTGAACTGAATGAACCACCCAGCTCCTTCAAAGCTAGCTCTCAAGTGAAAGAACCACCCAGCTCCTTCAAAGCAAGCTCTCAACTGATGAGCCAACTAGCTCCTCCAAAGTAAGAACTCAACTGAATGAACCAACCAGCTCCTTCGAAGGAAGCTCTCAACTTAATTGAATGAACCAACCTGCTCCTTCAAAGCAAGCTCTTAACTGATGAGCCAACTAGCTCCTCCAAAGCATGATCTCAACTGAATGAACCACCCAGCTCCTTCGAAGAAAGAACTTAACTGAATGAACCACCCACCTCCTTCAAAGCAATCTCTCAACTTAATGAACCACCCAGCTCCTTCGAAGGAAGAACTCAACTGAATGAACCACCCAGCTCCTTCGAAGCAAGCTCTTAACTGAAAGAACCACCCAGCTCCGTCAAAGCTAGCTCTCAAGTGAAAGAACCACGCAGCTCCTTCAAAGCAAGCTCTTAACTGAAAGAACCACCCAGCTCCGTCAAAGCTAGCTCTCAAGTGAAAGAACCACGCAGCTCCTTCAAAGCAAGCTCTTAACTGAAAGAACCACCCAGCTCCGTCAAAGTTATCTTTTAACTGAATGAACCACCAGCTCCTTCAAAGTAATCCCTCAACTGAATGAACCACCCAGCTCCTTCAAAGGAAGAACTTAACTGAATGAACCAACCAGCTCCTTCAAAGCATGATCTCAACTGAATGAACAACCCAGCTCCTTCAAAGCAATCTCTCAAATGAATGAACCACCTTGCTCCTTGCTCTCAACTTATGGAGCCATCAGTGTAGTGATCTAATAATATTTTCTGCTTGGCCTGAACATGTGTACTGTGTAGGTTTTGAAAATAACCTGGCTAGATATAAACTTTGAACTAATTATAAAGTGAGTTCAAACAATCATCAGAAATATTATTTTAAACTTATATAACTAAACCTTTATACCTTATCACTTTATTCTAATCACCAAAAATAATAAACATGTTAACACTAGTCATCAAGGTTATCTTCAAACAACATTGGATTCAAAATGGCAGAGTGCTAAAAAACAGAAATTGATATGTGGGTGTGCTTGAACAGATCTTGACTAAAAAAGGGGTTAAGGGCTTGTTGCTACCCTCTCAAATCTAAGAATTTCTAGTCACAAGAGATAATCTTATGCTGAGGCACATGTTCAGGACATTAAATGACAATTAATGACCACCTTCTGACCTTCATTACTGACAGGAGAAATATTTATGATACTACCTTAGCTGACTAGATTATTTTCCAAATTTGTACCTTTGACCTGCATCACTAATATAGAATGGCGCAAATTGATGCTATCAGTGTCCCCGATACACATACAGACGCCTGTGGTTCTTGCAATTCCACTAAATTGATCTGCATAGATATCAATAGTAGCTTCTGGTAGATCACTGTCAGTGACGTCATACAACACTTTAGTTTCAGTGGAATTGCAAGAATCACAGACGTCTGAATGGAAATTGGAATGGCGCAAATTGATGTTATTAGTGTCTCCGATACACATACTAACTTTAGAAAATCACTTTACAATCCCTTTAATTGTTTTCCATATTTATTACTCTGACCTTCATCACTGATGTGATAGTTGGAACAATTCAGACCACTATTTTGCACAATTGGATTGTCTTTCCAGATCAGGCCCTGCTACCTGCTAACAGGGTTGAATAATTCCCATGATCTCCTCTGATATCCACAGAATGAAATCATAGCAAGCAGGCAGATAACTCTCTTATCCACAACTCAGCCACAAGATTTCAGAAAGTCAAAGACACATATTCTAATGCTGCTCTTGGAGCAAAATTTCCCTTATAACGCACTCCATTCCATCTCATTTTCCCAATAGAATTTCTGATAGAAAGAGGTTATCAGTGTGAAGATTGTGACCCGGTCAAACGAGGCTAGATTCACAAAAGTTGTTTTGCTGTAGGCAGATATCTTATATTAATTAGTCATCTAGGTTAATTAAACTAGTTAATTATACAACTACACATTAAAGGGATAGGGTCACTTAATAACACATTACTGAACATTTTTTACTTCAATTTGTTTAAAAGAGAGTGGACACTTCTTTCGTTTTTTTTGCTATATATGTGTCTTATAATATACTCATGTTTCTGAAACCCAGAATCCAGAATGAGTAAATATCACTTAATAATTGTCGTCTGCAACATATACAAAGACAACACCATTTTGATTTGTAGACTTTATATGCGTTTCTGATACCCTTATAGCTTCTATTTACACCATTCTGATTTTCTAGTCTTTGTATGTATATCAGAGACACTTATAACTTCTATTTACATCATTCTGATTTTCTAAATATAAGTTAAGAGTTATTCCTGAAACATATACAAAGGCTAGAATGCTTTTCTGATAGTCCTTGAAGAAATGTAATACCTTTATTATGTTGTTGTGCAGAGTTCACTTATATTATATAAAATATAATGGCAAATGGCAATAACATAACTGTTTATATTAGAAATGTAGTAATGAAAAAAACTTTTGTGGATCAAATCACATGTTTTCATTGACAAGTCTTGTTACTATAGCAACCATTCACAGTTTTTAAAAACTGTAATATTCCTTTCAGATTATTCACCTTTCAAAAGGGAATGGTTGCCAGTTTCATTAAAGCAGGAATTACAGTTCTAATATCTACTAATATTTAATAATAATTTTAAAGCGATACTACCTTTTGATACTACCTTTTGAAATGAACAAAAAGTTCTCAAATTTAACAATAAGACTTTATATTCATGAACGGTTTTAAAAATATACAAACAGAATCCAATAAACACATAAAACTAAGTAATTTTCCATAAAATTAGAGGCTTTTATTGAAAAAAACACTTAAAATATAAGTGTTTTTCAATAATTATATTTAAAGAAGTAGTTTTCTAGATTTGTTAGATTATACAGGTAATCTGTTGTATGTTTATGACACTAGATAAGTAGCTTTATGAATAAACTCTTATTAACCAAGTTTAAGATTGTAGATTTGGCGTTCATTCAAAGAGGTAGTGTCCCTTTAAATCATATTATAATCCTTGTCTTATGAATTAAATTTGATTTAGATAAATTAGGATTAAAAGTAAACCCTTTAATTTTAAAGTCTAGCACATACTGGGCAGTTGCAGGTATAGACACCACTCTCTCACCTGAATATTTCACTTTATTGGTTATCTTATATTGAGTCCTCTCAGCAGTAAACCAAATCAGATGACTATAATAATATATACCTTCCACATGCATATATATATATAAGTTATAAGCTTACGCAAGATATTTGGAAAAATGAGAAAATTTAGACTTACTTTTTTAAAACCTGCATGTCCCATATTATAACTGCCTCTGTTGAACAAACCAAACATTGAGTGAAGGTCAATTGGTGAACCTCTCAATACAAAGCTATTCTGACCACAGGAATAAATTATTGTCTTCTAACTTCAGATGAAAAGCCAATCTGCGTAATTAATGTTTATGAAACCGATATTCCAATAAAACTACAAAATTCTATTTACCAACAAAATAACAAATGATGATCAGCACTACTTTGAAGCAGATATTGCAATTAGTATACAATACATGCAATCTGATAATTTTGAAGCTGAAAGTCCAATTTTATCTACCAACCAAAAGCTAAGACTATACTATTTTGAAGCAGATATTCCAATTGAATATGCATAAAAATAATTGTTTAGATTTACACTACATCAAAAGACAAGTTTTTTTTGTACTATTATAAAGCGGCTATTCCATTCACTTAAAAATATTCGATAAATCAATCGTCCATCTCACAATCGCACAATAAATAATGAATGAAAATGTCCAAATCAACCATCCCAAAATCTACAATGAACAACCATTTATTTGTTCAGTAGTTCTCACAAACTTCAAAAGAACAATGTATATACTAGTCATTTAACTCCATTCTGATGGCTAGCCTAAAATATCACATGCCCTAAAATTCTCCGCGACTCAAGTCTCTATTCAGTTTGCAAATTGTTACAAAGAATATACATGTTTTTACTGAGCTAGTTCTTACATAACAATAGGTAAACGTTAAATGGTTTTAATTAAAGTTAGGCTCCAATTCCTAAGGATTATGTTTAGAGAAATCTAATATTCTTTCCCACTGTACTATTTGCATTGCTTAATTGAATAAGATACAAAGTTTAGTTATGAAACAGGCAATGTCATGCAGTGTGCAATAAAGAAATTTTGCCAGGACAGCGCCATAACTTGCTTTGTATCACACAAGATGCTTTGTCCATGTCAGACAGCACCCACAGCCTACTCTTTAATTGAGAAATTTAAATCATGATATTTATTACAGGGCACCATTCGGCGATTCCAAGTGTTGAATTTTTAACTTTCAAACTTTCTGATACTAAGGAATGATTGGTCAAATGGAAAGTGAACAGTTCTTCAAGTCATGAGGGCATTTCAGACCACCAAGGTACGTCAATTACTTCATTCACAGCATTACAGTGGACTAAATTTGTTTCCATTAATAGAGAGTTCAGTTGACAGAGGAGCTAGCACGTTTTGAATGTTATTTTTACACATGTTTACTTTAGCTTTCACTCTACGTGTTTGGAAATATATCACACACAAAAACATGACATAACAAGGGGGGGCTTCAAAAGAAAATCTGCATCAAGAATTACCATAATGGATTAAAGAAACTGTAGTAAAATAAACAGTCTACATGCTCAAATAATTTCTGATGCAGTGCAATTAAACTTTAAAGGCAAACTCCTATGAAATTTAAAACTAACACATCTGTAAGAATTTTTGAATGTTAGCTAACAACTACTGGTAGAAAATTAACAACCTTATATTTCCAATTCAACATTCATCTCAACTAAATTTTAATGGTTAATTTCATAAAAAATGACATGAATAAAGATTGTCACAAAGAGAAACACAGTATCAATAGAAAGTAGGCCTTTTGTTCAAAAAATATATACATATGCATGAACTTAGTCTTGAAAGGATATTGTGCTCTGATATTCATATACTGTCCACTCTCTATTGTGAACCTGTATTGAACACAGCCAAAGATATCATATTTGGAAGAAATCCACTATCATTTGAGCTACCAACAAATTAACACTCAAAGGGAACTAAATTATGCACTAAACATCAAATTTTCTCAAAAAATAAACATACATTACAATTGCAAAAATCTAAATCCTTAATTTTTCAAAAAACAGAACTTATATGTAGCATTTCTCACCATCAAAAAAACACTGTGAACCAAACTAAATATTAAGATGAAATAAAACATCTCTAGCAATGCATCTTCTAAACTAACCATGCTTTATCTACTAATTTAAATTTATATTCTTCTATCTGACCACCATGAATAAAGAATTTCAACAATTATTTTAATATGAATTTAATTATCAATATAATTATAATATAGACATACTTCTTCATACTTTAGGCTATAGTTTTCATAAATTTGACCCAGTCCATAGACTGTGAAACATTCTATAACAAATTGCAAGCAATAGTTGTGAAATAAGAGAAAAAAAATCTATTCTGAACTCAATGTGGTCAGAAAGTACCGGTAACTAATTTGTGAAGTAACATACCTGAGTTGTCGGCGGGGGAAATATCGTTTGAGACTGTGGCACATTGTATGATGCAGAAATCATTTTAAACAGCTTAGAGTTTATCACATGTTTTTATCCTCTGGAAAATACAAATTCAGCTTTAATATATCCACATCATGGTGACGAAAAAACCTTTAATTCAAATCAAACACCATTTGTTAAATTTCAAAGTGAACACAAAGTTAAAACAGTAGGCAGACAATGTAAACATAATTATCAAAATCAAACAATTTGGTTTGAGTTTAATTCAAGAAATAAGTGTGTTTGTTTTAGGAATAAAATGTTATTGTTACAAGTTTTTAACATGGGTTTTTGAGGATACATTTACCATTTGATTCAAGGTCAATCTCTTGACAAAAGATTTATACTTAGTTTGTTGGGTTTAAAGCAATACCACCTCTTAGAATGATCAAATATCAAAATTCTTAAATGTGGGCAATAAGAGTTTATATTGATTAAGAAACTTATCTGGTGTCATAAACATACAACAGATTACCTGTATAATCTGATAAATCCAGAAAAACTACCATATATATTTTAGAGTTTTCAATGAAACCTGTAATTTTATAGACTATTTGAATAAACCCATAAAACTAAGTACAATTATGACACCGTTGATGTCCAAGATTGACAACTTTTTCTCTATGAAAACAAACGTCTGTTTAATGTGAAAATTGTTAGGTAATTAGGTCCTTGGTGAAATTGATAATTATCTTTCATGGAAAGAAAAGAAAGCAAATAGTTTTAAGATAAAAAAACAGGTTCTCTATGATCTTGTCTACCAGCTTTTTATGAAAGCAGCAGTAATCCCCTTTAGTCAGGACAGTGGCATTAAAATTGAATTATCTTTCTTAGCCAAAGCCCATGACTGTCAGAGCCGTGGTTTGCTGTCCAATACAATGACCTAGCCCCTTTTTCCATACAGCTCTTCCAAACTGTCTTCACATGCTAGCTACAAGCGTTAACATTGTGACGAAATTAGCAGCACCAAAATTAGAAATAAATAAATAAAATAACTTTGTATCGAGTTGTATCAAGGTACCTAATGCTCTGCAGAGCCAGAGATGCTAACTCTATAAAGGCCAGATCACAACACTATCCATGAATGAAGAGTTTTCTAAATTAGTCAAAATGTTACTGTATCATTGTTCTATATTTCCTGTGCCCCTCTCTGCTAATATAAGGCATTCCCAAATCAAGGTAATCTAAAGCTCTGGTCCCATGTGCAAATGAATTCAAAGACTCTCTTGTAGGAAAAAAAATATAATTTTACAGACAAGTTACAGTAATGTAGTATTACAGAATACCAGTCAACTCGTCGACATGTCAACTCGTCGACAGAATTTTCCCGGTCAACTCGTCGACAGAAGTCTACTCGTCAACAGAATTGGATGAGACAACTCGTCGACAGAAGTTTTATGATCTGTTCTAATGAGTTACTATTCAAAGAAGGCAATAAAATGTGTTTTTAATATATTTATTTATTCAACAAAATTTCAAAGAGTCTTTAGTTGGGTTTATATGAGCACCGTTACCGATTTCCTTCAATTGAAGTCAATTCTTTAAATCATTATAACAACTGAATACAATTACAGTGCGCGTTCGAGATGCCGATTGGTTCAGGTGTCAGGACGTTTCGTCAAGATAAGTGCGTTCCGTATGCACACCACAGCCAAATTTCCGAGATCAAACAAGTCATTTACTTGTTGCACTAGGCTAGTAACTAACCTCTTTATGCAATTACCAACAGCGGGATCACAATTGGACTAAGGACTGAACCATGTTTAGTCCGTAAGTTCAGTTAATCCGTAAATTGATTGAATAATTGAGGTTATTATCGGATTTATTTTTTAGTATTTTTAGAATAATACTCTCTTCTGATTGGCTGTTTTCCTGTCAATCAGCTTCCGACTTATTAATATTCATGAGAAGCGGATACCTTGAAACAATAATAACCATCAATAAATTCATAACGAACTCACTTTTGAAACCCCGTATTATATCCAATAAGAAAATAAAGAAAAAACTCGACTAAAATAATGATATTATTTAAGCAAAATTTGTTGACGAGTCGTCTTATGATGTGTCGACGAGTTGGTCAAGTCTGTCGACGACTTGGTCAAGTTTGTCGACGAGTTAACTGTCGACGAGTTGGCGTGTCGACGACTTGACTAGACACCCCACCGTATTACAGAGCTCTTCAGAACCCACCTGTCCAAATAGTATACCAGATTACCAGTAGCAGTTAGGTTTGACTCACATGTCCAGTAGTCAAACCACAGATTTGTCAAGGCTTAAAGTCAAACCATTCATTCTACTATAAGTCGATCAGAGAGTCAGTTGGGTAAAATTGCCAAGAAAATAATGTTTCATTCTCTAACAAATACCATACTATACAGTCATACCCTACCATAAACATATCTAGAAAAGTGTTCACTTTGGCGCGGATATGACCAATTTCAAGGTAGCCTACCGGGTACAGTGAAAATTTGATTCAATTTCAACGCTCAGTGAGTAAGTTTTCAATTTGATCAGAAATCTGGTCTAAAAAAGATATCATCGCTGAAAGAAGACAGTACAGTAGTTTAACTGCAGTATCCTGTCCCTGGTATCCTATTTGACTAACCTGTTCGCACTAACCTGTTCGCACTAAGCACACTAGATCCGTTATGATGATAAATACTAAGTGACAAATCGGCTACATATACCGATCACTGCAGATAATGCAGATTCAAGTCCAAATCATAGAATGAAAAACACTGTCTGACTGTGCACTGTGAGGCGTGGCCTCTCTTCATATGTTCAATTACTCAAAAACTCTAATCAGTGAGAATATGTCAACTAGTTCATTCTCTGACGCAAGTGACCCTATACAATGGCTGAAATGTAATTATTGTAGCTGACAATAGCACTCAAATTTCAGTCACATAATCTTTTATTCTTCCTCTTATCATAAACACAACAAACCGGAAATCGCCATAATCATAACAAAGTAGTCTCGAGAAACAAGACGTACAAATGGCAAAGAAATATTCAGAGACTTGATGACCAGGATGTAAAATTAACTGTAGTCGTCGTCAAATATTTTAAATGGAGTTGTTTCCCCTAGACCATTTTTATTGTGGCAGTAGAAAATGAGGGCTATCAGAGTTATGACGCAACAAACTGTGAAATGAATTAAGAGTTTTCGTCCTACTTTTCTGCACTTGACTGGATTAACGCCATAATAGTGTTCGGTGAATGATCTTGCCAGGCCAGCAGAATTAGCCCAGTGACCTGTTAGACGGTGGGTGCAAATAGGGGGTAGAATGATTAGGCTACTAGGGGGACAACGGTCAGGGTTGAGATTCCAGGTATGGAAGAGCCAAAAGGCGCACACCTATAGTGGTGGCCTGTGGGAGACCACGCAAAAAAATGGAAAAATAATAATGATTTTATGCATTCTAGCACTTGGGTGGGTGGGCGAGGGGGATAGTAAAATATCGAGAATAGTCTTAAATATAAAGTGTGGGTCCCACAGGACCTTCAACACTCTGTCCCGCGACACTAGCCTATAGATACACTACTACTTATTCGGAAACATAGATTTATTTGTTTCATTATCAGAATCTTAATTTAAGGAATTAAAACCTCCGCATTTTTTTATATCGCTTGTGTCACATTCATGACAGGAAACTTTCATACTTTTTAATCACCGTCAACATGCTAGACTGAAATTATAAATGACCGTTTCACCCCTAAACGTAAAAAAAAAATTCGCTTGGGAAGGAATAAATTTTCATTAAATCATTTTAACAGACAAATTTTTACATTAAAGGGGAACATTCAGTAATTTTGAAGATTGATCTGGGACTTGAATTAACGTTTTTTGGAATTAGGCCTACTAGAAATTCTCGAAAAATTACAGGTAAACATAGATTTGAAGGCTAAAATTTCGACAGTGATCTGTGAACATTACATCTGATTATATAGCAAAGCTTAAAAATTCCTGTTCCCAAAGCTAAGATTGGTCGGACGAATGGAGAACGCATCCCTTTAAAATGTTATTAGGAAGCATACTTGTTTTTTACTGAATCTTTACTTGAATCTTCACAGAAAGCAATGTCATATTTTTCACATGTCGAGAGTCGAGATCAACCAGCTTGCCTGTGTTACAAATGTTGCGGAGAAAATGTTGTCAAAATGTCCTATTCTTCTTTGCGTATTTTTTAATGTCCCCTTACTGTGGAGAGTGTGGAGTCTTTGAAAGGTACAAAAACCAAGGCCTATCGATATCACGCGATAGAGGCGAAGGACAAAAAAGTACTTTATTTGGCTTTCCATTAACTTTTGATTTAAAATGAGTATAAATAAGAGAGTATCATGACGGCAGGTCATTATCAGTTTGATTACAAGGATGATATACGATCATGCTTTAACCATTTTAATTCACAAGAACCCAGATTCTATTTAGATACAGCACCGTCATAATGACCCTCTCGCTTCCAAATTACTTTATGATCGATTTTAAAAATTACCTTCTTGAGAAAATTGAAGATAACCATTCGTTCCATATAAAAGACATTATTTACTTCGTGACTAAGTTGCGTAATTTTCACTGTACAACATTTTCTGTCCGACGAGGCTACTTTCGTTTCTGAATCACTAAACCTTTGAAGAATTTCTGTATAAAGTGAAATATCAATTCCAAATTGGTATGTTACCATGTAGGCTATTAATAGTTTTGGGTGATGAAAAATGTTTTGATTTTTTTTTTTAAAAAGGCGTCTTGCGTTTAAGAAGAATGTTCAGCATAGTCGATTTAGGACTTGAATATTTCTATTAGCCTTCAGAAGTACTAGAACTGCATGAAAATCATATATTTCCTTCAATTATATCCCTACCTAAACAACTATCTTTCGTTTTCTGTATATGTGTTTTCTATATAAGCCATATCTTACTTAACGGCGAGTCGTATTTTTGACTTTCAAACACTGATAATAAGCTAAAAAATTTCATATTCTTATATATATTTTTAGGGTCGAACAGTTAGTGAACATATCCCTTTAATTACATTCTCACTTGATTTTTAGGGTCATGCATAGTAGGCCTATATCAGTTAAATTATGAATATGAGAATGAAGGAGTTTGTATTGGAAAGAACGGAACGTGGGAAGTAAACTTCCTTTTTTTATACAGAAACCCCTTTATCATAAAGTACAAGTACCTAAATCATAATGTCGGAACTGAAGTCATGCACCAGGCGCATCGGGTCATTAGAACTTCATAAAATCTCTTTTCCGAACTAGCCTACCTTATAATAGAATTAAAATGTAGCCTATTATTTTTATTAGAGAATGTTGTTTTTATGGTTTTAAAACTCTAAAACATTCATTAGGGAAGTCTGCTAATGGATTTTTTCTTTTCAGACATTACGTGCTGAATAGAGACAGAAATATATTTGTATTTCCGGTATTTTGCCGCTCTTTTTAGCAGAAATGATATTGAATATTGTTTATATCATATAAACATCAATATACCCTCATTAGTCGTTTTGTAAGACTGTGACTTAAATAGAAAACATGTATACAGAAAATGAAAGATAACTGTTAAGGTACGGGTATAATTAAAGGGATTGTGCGCTTTTTGGGCAGTTCCAGTAAATTTGAAGGCTAATTACATAAATTCAAGGCGTGCTACAACTCATGTCATTCCATTCTCAGATTTTCACCTAACGTCCTATATACATAAAA
The DNA here is from genome assembly GCA_029955415.1 of Lottia scabra. Taxonomy (NCBI): domain Eukaryota; kingdom Metazoa; phylum Mollusca; class Gastropoda; family Lottiidae; genus Lottia; species Lottia scabra. The sequence goes on from JARJEI010000015.1 coordinate 4,442,283, forward strand.
TCAACAGCAGAGAATAGCGTACCTTATTGACCAAGGTAATGAATAGCTGACGGGATGATTATCGACCTTATTGATTAGGGTAATGACAAGCCAGGATCTGGTTCTAGAGACCATTAATCATCGGAAGTGTTTAACCATTGATGTTTTAACACAGGAAAATTGGTCAATAATCTTCTACTGTGGTTAGAAACAACGACTTAGGTTTAAAATTGACAGAAAGAAAAAAGAAAGAGGCAAATAAATGGAAAGGGGCTTAAAATTGACAGAAAGAAAAAAGAAAGAGGCAAATAAATGGAAAGGGGCTATGTCATAAAAGGAAAGGATGTAGAGACGAAATGAAATGGAGTTTTACGTTCGAATTTTGCTAGGACAGTGACAACCAATCGTCTGCGTTTTCCACAATTTCATTTAAACACTGCCTGTAGCAGATGTGGTCTCAGTGAGTCGGTACTTTGCCAATCCAAACCAACCCATTCCAATTCCAAAGACTTGCAAATATTTTTTGCAAATATTGCTCCATCCATAGCCAAATCGCACCCTGAACTCCAATTGTATGGAACAAAATTTAGAACGTATGATATCCGAATATAAAAAGGTCCTTTTCCTGAGAGAAACAACACTGATCATAATGTGTTGTTTCTCTCAGGGAAAGGACGTTTTAGCCTAAAGAAATCCGCTTCTTTCATTGCAGATGGACTATTGAAGCTGAAACTAAAACGTCTCATTACATGGTCACATATTTTGAAATTTTCACTTGGATTGTGTTGGGTGTATTATTACAGACGTGAATTTTAAACCAGGAATTTTCTCTCAGTAATAAAAGACTTGAATTGGTTTCATGTTTCATCTTTCACTTCATTTCTAGTATAGGTCTTTTTTATTTTCATTCCTTATTTTTGATTTACATGCTTCGTGCTCAAGGTTAAATTTTCTGCAAGGTCATTATAAGTTAAAAGACGCAGTGATTTAAGATTTCTGATGACTTTCTTTAGATTATTTGCATCTATTTTTTCATAACAGTTCGGGAAAGCTGGGGCCAAAAGAGGTAGCACCAAACCCTAGCATTTACTCGTAAATTATTAAAATTTCCAATTAAAACGAGTAAAAGATATATGAAATATGGATTTATTCATTGAAATTTTGATGATGGAAATATTGTTAAAACTGACATACTTAAAATTAAAAATCCAAAATCTCGATTATTCATTCGTTTACCTTTCCATCTTCTGTCTATCTATGAATGAATGGATGAAATAAGAAGTTAGCAATAAGATGGAAGATAGTATGTTTACACTAGCAAAAAATTATAGAGATAAATCTTCAATGTGTCTATTTCAGTTTGTCATGTAGAAAGGAGTTGAACTGGAATATAAAATATGGCTTTTGTGTAATTGATGCTGACTATTTCTAAGAAAACTGCTTTTAAGCATCAGATGATCAAATGTAGTGACTGATAATATCAAGAAAACATTTCACAAATCCTACTTTAATACAGAAACATCTTTTATTTTTTAAACTGCCAAAGTAAATAATACATTTTTAAAAGTAATTTGCAATGTGTAACCAAATGAAGGGAAGACGTTCAAGATATAAACCAAGTTGCCAGCTCTATCTATTCCATTCTGGAAATTTAAATAAGAACTTCTAAAAACAACTTGGTGATAATAATGTCAACTTTTGGACACGAATACAGCGGGATTAGATGCTATCAACTAGGATTTGAAGTAACTCAACTTTCCGGACTGCGTCCGAGGTAGGAGAACCTTTTGGGAGGTGTACAGCTTTCAGGACCACGTCCTAGGTAGTGGAACCAATTGCTAACCAGCAATAAATGATGTTGCTTACTTCAAAGATCAAGGCCAGGAGGTCTTAAAGACCATCTCTAGATACCAAGACCTGGAGCTTGTTGACTTAGCTCCTATGCCTCTTTTGGGCTTTATTATTATTTTATGATCCTTATAGACTGTCCTAGATATCATAGACTAAGAGCTAGTCTATACACACCTGCCTGGTTTAATCTCAACCAGAATCTACTTTCTTCCCTTCAATGATCAATGATCACAAGTAAATATTTGGCTACACATTTTAAATACTTTGTTCATGTAATTAGTAATGGTGAAAATAAATAGGGATTGTTTTTAAATGTATTAAAATAAACTAAGATTGTAAAATACTTTCTTCTATAGTCAAACGTCAACCTCATCTGAACACATTCAGCTTTAAGGTATGAATCTTAGATATATTCAGCTCAATATTTTAAACCCCTATTTTAAAATTCAAACCAACTAACATCTTCAAGACAAACTAAACTGTTCATTGGCAATTTGAAGAGGGCCACTGGTGTATCTCAAATTCTTCTGTTGTAATTATACCCCTCTCCTGTCCATTTCTAATTCACTATTAATCTCATCATTAGATAGAATGACAGAATGTATGGAAGAATGAATGAATGAATGAATTCCCATATTGTATTAGCAGATATTGAAAAGTAATATGAAAAATGCAATCTTGACATTGGACAATCTTTTAGTGATTATATGGTCTTAAAGGGACAGTCTGAATTTTTTTTAGGTCAACAAATTTTTTTGCTCAAATTTGTGAAAACTTTACACCAAAATCTGTAACTATGTGCCCTTTGATGTATCTGAAAGTTTTAACTAAAAAAATCCAGCCGTTAATTTTTAAACGCTAAAAACATGCTAAATTTTTTAAAACCTTACGTAAGGTTTTTATGTGTGTTATGTTTTTGGGATGCTGATAGCAAACTACTGAACGGATTTGAGTAAAATAAACGCCAAATAGTAGAGAAATGTCCCTCTTGTGTATTTCAAAGGTTTCAACTAGAAAATATTGAGCCATTTAAAGGGCAAACACCAAAACTAGGTCAAATTGCGTAATTAACAATAAGTACTCCCTGTTTGTAATTAACCCTTTAAAAACAACTTCAGTTTGATCAAGAAGATATAGAGATACAATAAGCATACTTTAAAAATACTCTCAGGTAGCATTTGCGATTTTTTTGATAATTGAAACTTTTTTCAAAAAAGCAGAATGGCCCTTTAAACAATTTGCTCTTCGACAGTTTGGAAATCGAAAATAAGAGCAGGCTAATGCCTCTGTCCTGGCAAAATTTCACTCATTGCACACTGCATGGCGTTTGCCCGTCCTTAATTAGCCCATATAGGTGCAGAAAAGCAGGACGTAAAATTCCATTCATTTTATTTCATTTTTTATAAACAATTTTCTTATAGCCTAGTAAATGACAAGTTCAGAAAATATTTTCATATTATGGCTCTGTAATATACCCGTGTATCTTTGAGGTAAAACTTAAAGAAAAATGTTCAGCATTTTCGAGGGTCGATTTGTGTATAATCCTTGTGTCATAATGCAATTAGTTTGAAGCATTGTATGTGAATCAACGATAGGGGGGGGGGGGGGGGGGGGGGGAGGGGCGAAATAGGAAGGGGTGAAGTGAGAAGGGACGATATGGGAATGAGGGGCGAATTGGGACAGGGGCGAAATGAAAAAGTGTTGAAATGAGAAAGGGGCAAAACAGAAAAGTGGTGAATTGGGAAGGGACATAATGGAGAAAGGGGCAAAATGGGAATAGTTTGGGGGCGAAGTGGGAAGGAACGAAGTGGAAAGGGACGAAATAGGAAGGGGCGATATGGGAATAAACCACTATTGATATCTATGCAGATCACTGTCAGTGATGTCATAAATAGCGTTAGTTTTAGTGGAATTCCAAGGACCACAGACGTCGGAATGGAAATTAGAATGGCGCAAATTGATGCTATCAGTGTCCCCGATACACATAAAAAGTTTAGAAAACCACTTAACAATCCCTTTAATGCTTTCGCGCCATAATTTATTTGATGAATATGATTGGTCGAGGAAACAAATATCTACCTATGAAAATAACGTCGAGAAAATTGTCATGCAAACATCCGTAAGATCGCATATCGTTGCACATGATAATAATAATAGCAAACTTACAATTCCCTATTAACAACGGTTGTTCCATTACTTCCATATTCTGTATCGTCCATTGTAGTTTTCATGGCTTGAATAATCCGCTTTAAGCTTATCTTCTTCTATGTTTGCTTCATTTTGGTCGACATAGAAAGAAAATAATTGGAAAATGTATCCGTTTGCCCTGTTTGAGGACACCAAAGCATAAAAATTTAATTTGAAATTGTTAATGTATAATAGACAAAGAAACTACTCTACGACAACATTAAGCTTTCAAGAATTTCTTGAGAAAATTTAGTGAAAATTTGGCCCTGGATAATAATTTTTTCAACTTTTGACTCTAAGAAATCTAATATAGGAATTAACATAGGCTACATGTATACAACAGTTATCATTTCAAATTCATCAAATGTATATTTGTCAAGTTAACATACCCCAAAATTGAGATGACCGTGTGCACACCTGTGTAGTTAACTAAAGATTTGAATTTGTTGAAAAAATAAAATGTTTGAAAGCAGTTCAGCTACCTTTACTATTGAGGTTTTAAATTGGAGAGATTGGTGTTCAAAAAGATAGTTTGATTCTCGTAAAACGCAATCTGGTTTTAAACATCAAGCTTCTGATTGGTTTGTTCGAATTTCGATCCAATCAAAACATACCTTTTACGTGAATTTACTGGGTTTTAACCTGATACAATCAAACAGACTGTAATCAGCAAGACTTTTAAATCTGAATGGTGAACATTTCTCAGATTAGGGTCGAATTGTTTAAGTCACATTTAATCTCTATTTCAACTTCAACCCCCTTAACCAGTCTCCCCCCTGTTTATACCAACAGTTCCAGCAGACTACTGTCATTTTGTTTACCCACTTGGAGTTGCATTAAAGTACATTTATCAATTTTCGACATATACCGACCCCAAATAAGAGAAGACATATAAGACCCTCCCCCCCCCCCCCCCTCTTTAAATACGATCTTCATAAAAAAAATATTCTATTTAAATTGAATTAGTTTTCATGATGAAATCCACAGTCTTTGTGACCTAGGCCAGTGTTTCTATATGAGAGTATCTTCTATAATACCTATAACGAACTAGAAGAAGCATTTCACTTTGAATTTTGAGAAGTGAGGCATTACACGATTACACGAAACCAGACCTTTAAAATACGGTGATTATTCATACATGTATATTGAATAGACCATAAGGTAGTAATCTACAGTCATAAAATAAACATGTCTTAAGGGATTGTAACTGGTAATGAATTTAATTTAAAAGAAACGGGGTTTAATGGCGCTCATCAATCTTTAAGTTCATGAATAATTGATAAATATCATTCGATGATTAAATAATCTTTAATAGGGACCCCGGGAATTTACTGTCTTTAGTCGTACAGAATATTGTGAATTGATTAAAACGTGCGGAATCCGTGTGGATTTCATGAGGTTGAATATGAGCTGCTCCTCTCTCGACCTCTTTAAGCCCATGAAGGTCTTTATAAAGTTCTTGAATAAAGGATCTGTATTAATTATTAGGATTACTGAATACGAATTCGAAATTCCAATTCTTTTCTATCTCTTGATGAAACTTGTTTATTTGCTCACATTTTATGAAGACCTGTTCATACGTTTGTGGGTGTGGTGCAAGATTGATTTATCATTAAAGGGGCTTTTCACCATTCAATCCTAGATGTAATATTATATTGTTCATAGCTCTCCCTCGAAATTAAAGCCCTCAAATCCATGGTATGGCCTAACCCTTCTGCCCTCTAGACGTTCGGGTGGGACAATAAACTGTGTCAACACAAGCTGCAGGCTGTCACGTCAGAGATCCCTCGGCATTTTGGAAAACTAGAATAAAAATTGGCTAATGCCGATGTAAAGCCAATTCCCCTCGCAACATAGGGGCCTACTCCAAACAGGGCTGTGAACTGTATGGAAGCTGACTGTGGCCATTAATAAAGTATGCAGTGCCCAAAACCAAGATCATAGAAAGACTGGGTCAAAAGCGAGTTTTTTAGAACTTGTGTTTTACATTTAGCTAACAGGCTAAAAAGTAGGCTAGGATGTATTAGGCCTAAAACTCATTTCATTTCACATATAGCTGCCCAAACTTTGTCCAAAAAAGAATCTCCTTTTTTTTTCTTAATTTCCAATTTATGTCAAATCATTTCTTTATCTCAAATCTGAAATCAAATTCAGATCAATTGAGGTCAATAATTCCCGCCAATTTGTTATCGTCTGCCTCGCCTCGTTGCTAACCAATCGAATTACATCCAATCAACAGACAGCTTCCTGCTCGTTGTTGACATTTCCGTTAGACGGGATTATCACGTCCAGTCGATTGCTGAAGAGTAAAAGGCAAACAATAATTGCTTCTAGATCGAGACTACATTTCCGTTTGATTACCACGGATTTCAATTTTCTCTAAACAAGAGCGTTGCTTGTCTTTTCTGTTGCCAACAAATTAGTTGAAAGTCTGGAGGCATTATGTATTCAGCGACCATTGTAGTAGTTTGACAAGGATTAATTTCATTAGTGTCGAGCTGAATGGTGAATTTAAACACTTTCCCAATTTTAAACAAATAAAGTCAGTTGAATTCATCTCTCTTCTTAAACCTGGCTGTCGCAAGCTGTGTGACAGGAGAAAAAGGCGATATGACTTTACTATATTCTAGGTTATATTTAGCAAATGTAAGCTGCTAAAATTATTGGTGACAGTTTAAGAAACTGGTTTTCTGTTGCCGGTTTGGCGCAGGGTTACACCCTCTTTCAGACAGTAACATCCATCCTTCCACTTCGAATGGGGTCATTGACTGTCGTGTGCCTAAGTTATACTCTGCCTCTGGCATTTAAGATGTTTGGAGCGAGACAAATGCAGATGTGCTCTGAGTCACGTTAGACACAACCTTTTGCATAGCATGCCATCGTTCAACAAGGCACCTACATAGCCTAATGGATTTTGACACTTTTGTTGTCAACAAAATGACAAGGCTTCAAGTCAGTTTTATTGAAGAGAACCTGATAAAGTGAACTCGTTAGCAGACGTCAACTAGAAATGGCGGGAAATTATTTGCAGGTTTATCAATCAGGTCTCACGTGACCAGGATACCAATGAATTCATACCAATTTGTTTGTCGGTTGATTTCTGTTCAATCAAATCAGAGGTAAATTGCTTTCAACGTTTCTTTCAGTTCTTGTCAAATCTAATGACAGAGTGATAAAGTTGAAAATTGTTTTCAAGCTCTGATGGGACGATGGGAAATGGGTGGTCTGGGCTCTATAACCTTGGAATTCAAACTTTGGTTAATGGAGAGGAGTAACACCATGTATGTGCAATGTTTAAAGTATATGGTGCCCGTAAACAACCTTGGTTGATTGTTCCATCTAAGCAAACAACCTTTTCCCATACAAATCCTTCAATCAAATAAGTTGGACGTACGACAGATTAGGTTCATGAGGACGGAAAAAAACTACGTGAGGCGGCAAGACATGCAGTCCCGTTCTGTCCACAGAATGATTTAACAAGCAATCTGTCAGTTAGTTGGATATCATGTTGACCACAGAAAGTTACTGTCACGAAAGCAATTTGCTGGCTAGTTGAATTTATTATTACATTTTCTCTGGTTATTGCCACCTTTAACTAGGTGAAAATTGGTCAGAATTATATTACGTTGTAGACTCCATATTGAAAATGTCCAAAGTGATCAACGATATTGATAAAGGCTTATTGTGGACGAGAAAAACTCAAGTCTAAGAGGCTTGATAATCGGATTAGTTGACAAACCGTTTAGTCGAATTTCTTTACAACATCCAGTCACTTATTAAGAAATATAGTCAGTAGACCTCGTCAATAGATTTACAGGGATACAGACTTCTAAATTTTTATCTTATACAAGCTCTCTATAGAATCATATTACTGAAAGTTTATATGCTGTCGCCACGTTTAGGTAGGTATGTAGATACGGCCATGTACGGTAACTCATTGAGATAATGTGCCGATACATTTTAGTTGTTAGATAACAAGGCTTCGCGTAGTAAACCAACTATTTAGAAGATTGTGTCCCTTTAAGAGAAGAAGTCAGTGGGCCTTGTCAATAATATTAAGAGGAATTTGAGAGAAGTCTATTTGATCTTTATGACTTACTATAGACGTCATAGTGAATATCAAGGTAATAGCATGATGAGGGATTACGCGGGAATAAAACAAAACAAGTGGCAAAGGAAACCGACCAACATACGCGAGTAAGGCTTTAAAAATGCTCCCCCCAGAAATGATATCGACCCTGCTTTGGTCTCTGATATTGATCATTTGACCATTTTGACTATTGTGTGGCCTTACCCGCCTCCACCCAACGTATCCACGGAGGTTCGAGCATAGCCGTAGGGGCCCACGACTCAACAGGGGGGGCAGACCGACTTCTGCCCGAATTTTAGTAATGTTTTCCCATTGATTTCCCGATTTTTTGGGAACTTTTTGCCCGAAAACATATTTGGGGGGGGGGGGGCAGCTGCCCCCCCCCCCCTGCCCCCTGTCTCCTACGCCTATTGGTTCGAGGGTTCGTACGAACGTTGAAAACAAATATGCACTGACTTTCTGTTTGAAACCCTGTACATGTAACTGTTAAAGTTGATATTGATTGCTTCGCGAGTCCATATACCCCCCACCTTTTTTTTTTTTGGAAATTCCTGGCTACGGGTCCACCTTTTATAATTGTCTCTGTCAGGTCTGCCGATTTTTTGTAAAAAGTTCGAATCATGTAGGCACATTTCAAGCACAATGTAAATTATTCTGAATAAAATCAAATGATTAATGTCGCCATGAATTTTAAAATCATTATTAAATCATTGAGTCAAATCATCTGGGTAATGAATAGTTATAATATGAAAGATGAATAATGTATATTATAAACTGGAATGGAGTTTTACGCCCTACTTTTTCTGTAGCTTATTGATTGGGTACAATGTGATTTGAACATACTGCTATTTTATAACGTTATTGGACTAATTGAGTCTTCATATAGGTCTAATAAAAGTGGCGGTTTGCACTCTACTTTTCTGCTTCTGATAAAAATAGATCTACTGAAGGCTCGGTAACATTTTTTTTTTCGAATTCTAAAACAGTAGCTTGCTTTTGAAGCAATGAAAACAAAATAAAAACAATCAACTACAGGTAGCCATAATCTGAATTTTATAGGACTTCGTCGATTAACATGAAAACAGTCTTTCAGTTCCACCAGAAAATGTTCCTGAAAAATACAATGACGTGTATTCCGGCCTTTTATGAGTTAAAGGAAGAAATATAGAAACGTGGCTTTTACAACCGGAAGTATAATTAGGCGGTAAAAATCATTAGAGCCACTTCATTGATCAGGCTATATTGACAACCGGAAGCTCTTTTTGGCGCCATTACCAAACATTCTTCGCTTCCATGCGAAGTATAGAAATGTCATTTCCGGTTGAAATGGGATGAAAGAAAAGTCTTTTGACGTGAAGTTTTTTTGTGAACAAAATCTATCTGAACTATATCTGCTGTGAATGGTGAATTTTCGGATAATTAAGAAAATGAATTTATACATGAACAGAGAAATGACAGTCAAAAACATCTTTAATCTTTTCCATTTGCTATGAGTAGGTCTACGGTTGGGTGACTGTGCTTGCGTTCTACATAAATGATCTAACGTTTATAAACTAATATAATCGTATTTGTTTCACCGACTGCTTAATTTAATGTTCTGCTATACTTTCACTTCCGGTTTCATGTGAAATAGAAATACAGACGAGAACGAGCAATAAAGTATTTCATAACTTCCGGTGTTAATGGTTCATATATTTACCAGGAAAATAACACGACTGTCAAAGTATGTTTATGACTGTGGTAATAGTTTGAATATAGATTCCACTGATAAAATCCTTTTTACACCATCAGAATGTATTGCTATTGTATTAAAGACAATAAACATTGATACCATATACATGCTACTTTTCTAGAATAAGCTAAGGCAGTGGTTCCCAACCTTTTTCAAGCTGTGGCCCAAATTCACGAAGCTCCCAGAGCCATGCCCCCCAAACCAGGGAAAAATAGGTATATAGCGCAAGGGTTGTTGTCTTGTGCCTCCTCGTCATCATGAGGTAAGATTCATTTGACTACAAGCAACTACAGACCTTACACAGCAGAATATAGTTAAATAAAAGTTGGGCTAGAGAAAAAAATGATGATCATCCTCATGTCCCATGGCCCCCTGACAAACACCCCATGGCTCCCTTAGGGGCCATGACCCCAAAGTTGGGAACCACTGAGCTAAGGGAATAGTGACATAACTTGTTGTTAAAAGTTGTTGTAGACAGAGTTGTTGCTTAATTGTTTGCAAAATGTTGAAAAATATTGTTCGGAACTTATACAGATGAAACATGATTTATAACATTCAGATTGGTCATATGTTGTTTAAATGTTAGGCCACTGCAGTGTAGAGAGATCATGTTGGTAAAATGTTGCTAATGTCAACACACCTTTATTCTACTCTTTTTTGTTTTCAAAATTAAAGGATCTTCCGAGTGCAGCCTGTAACATTTCTAGTTGTCTCCCGTTTACTCACTGAACCACCGCGACTCTGAGACTATAATCTATATCAACCTGTAATGGATTCCATATAGAAATCAAGATAATAATAGTGATTAACACAAATGGTTATTGAGAAATATATAATTTACTATATTAACTGAAAACTATTCTATTGTATTTTGACAACTTTAGGATGATACGGCCATTTTCTTGTCAAACTTAATACGAATGATCTATCAAAATAAAACCTTTCAATTAAGAGAAAAACTATGGTGCTTTAAAACCAAATGGTCTCCGTGACAGTTACGTTAAATCTCTTTAACAGATTATAGTTTACGGAAACTACCGGGGATTGTCGTACGGTCAGAAACTATACATAGCCTAACAATAGGGCTACTGTGAACTATTGATTGATAATCGTAACAATTCTGTCAGGCATATGACGTCATAAGATACCAAGCACTTTAACCGACTGAGCAACATCTCCCTCTCCATTTTTCCCCCATAACAACACATATGTGTTGATTTAAATTAGAATTTTGTCAATAATGCTGGATGGGGTGGAAACAATTGAGAATATTTTATAACACCCAAGGTTAATGAGTGACCTTATGTCACTGTTCAGAAAAAGTAAGATTTTATCTGGATAACAAGGACGAAAACCTCCATTATATTTCGAATGAGTGGTTTGCCAGAGATTTCTGACATTTTGAATCAAACCAACCATTTCCCTTCTGCTGATTAACTGTCACATAGCCTGTCATTTTCTTCACCACGATTATCGTGATTGGCGAGATCTCGCGTGATCTTGTTAATAAACTTTGGTTCTGCATGAAATATTAATCTAAAAGTATAAATTTAACTACTATGTCACGTGATTACGTGATACAAACCTCAAGTTTGCAGCCTTGGTGCCAAATTAGGTTTATTTCAATCAATTCGTTGAATTTTAGATCGTTTGGGCGGGAAACTGGCAAGACGGTTTCACCTTATGGTGATCCTATAGATTGATATCAATAGAATAGTGTAACTACATCAGTAGGCCTACCTAATGGATTCTGATCGAAAAGTTGGCCGAATGCTTACATCTGCAGTCAACTGAATGGTTGCAGATGGCAAACTCTCAGATCGGTTACTGTTGTAGGCTATTTAGAATGTAGGCTACAACACGAGGAGTTGACGGCAACAGCTTCCCACACGCCCAGGTCTAGCAATTGGCCGTATTGACAATCCAGTTGCTGCCAGCTTCTGTCAGGTAAACCTCATCAAATTTAAGCTGTTAACAGAAGTGTCTACATCAGTGAACAACCCTCGGACTTCGTTTGAGATAAAGTTTCATATCATTTCACTATCAATAGCACTGAAATATACCGTGGTCATTCCCAGTTGTCATGACAATAAATGAGCATGACAAGTCCAGACGTACCGTTATAATGTCATTTCCGGTTGTAGAAATGATGTTTATGTGGATATTAGCCACGCACGATTTGATTTGAATGGGACGAATAATCATATTATTTTCCTCTTTACAACAGATATTTCCTAATAAATATGTCGGGATTCACTTCAGGCTTGGATAAGTAGTCCTAGGATCAGTCTGCGTATCCCAAGCCAAGGTGTGCATGTGGTGGGGTACGATGGTAAAGTGGAGGTGTCGCATGCAAGGCCTTGGATTTGTCCAAAATAATGTGAGGAAATGAAACGCAATTTTTCACGTCCGTACTGCTTTTCTTCACCTATATGGGCTAATGAAAGAAATTTGACAAGGACAGCGGCATTAGCCTACTCTTATTTTCGATTTCCAACTTTCCTGTAGCACACGGGGCCTCGGTTTAGTTCCATCCGAACGTCTAGACGTTTTTCCATACCAGCCCCTCCGACCTGGATCACTGACAGGGGGAAACTAGGTTGAAAAATCCGAAGGTATCATATGGGAGTAAACCAAGATGGTTTGTAAAGATCACGAAAGTTGCGAACCCCAACAGAACGTCCTTTCCCTCGAAAATTGAAAAAATGACATTATTTTGGTGCGTTCTCGCCCTTATTTCAGGAATTGGAGATGTCTTCCGACTCATTTCATCAGACCTATTTTGCACAAAATCTGTCTTTTTATAAATTATTTCCCCTCAATTCGCGCCCTAAGATGATTCTGAAATAGGGACTAAATGTGACTACATTCGACCCTAATCTGAGCAATGTTCACTGTTCACTTTCAACTGTCTTCCTCATTACAGACTGTTTGATTGTTACAGGTTTAAACCTAGTAAATTCACGTAAAAGGTATGTTTTGATTGGATCCAAATTCGAACAAACCAATCAGAAACTCGATATTTAAAACCAGATTGCGTATTACGAGAATCAAACTTTCTTTTTGAACACCAATCTCTCCAATTTAAAACCTCAATAGTAAAGGTGAGCTAATGAAGCTGAACTACTTTAAAAACATTTTATTTTTTCAACAAATTCAAATCTTTAGTTAACAATACAGGAAGTGCACACGGACATCTCGACAAAACTTTAAATATGGATATTTTGGGGTATGTTTACATAACTACATTTGATAAGTTTGAAATGAAAACATTATTTTAATTCCTGAATATGTATTTACTGTTCGACCACAATGTTCATATTTTTCAAATTATTTTTAAAAGAATTGGCAAATCAACATAAGAGTTATATGCAACTTAGAGTAGATCTATATTATGTGGTCTTAGAGTAAGCCATTGAAAAAATCAATATCAAAGGGAAAATTTTCAGCAAATCTTCACAAAAAATTTCTTGAGAGCTCAATTTTGTCATAGAGTAACTTCTTCCTTTATTATTAGCTTCAACCATTACAGTTTCTAGTCCTTATAAAAATTTATAATTTGGACTAGTCATACCTTCGACTTCAAATTAAATTTCCTTGTGCGTCTAAGGAAATAAGTTTATTATTATATTATCCAATGTTTTCTTTCTATGTCGACCAAAATAAAGCAAAGCATATGAAGAAGATAAGCTTATGGAAGATACAGAATATGGAACAACTGCTGTTAATAACGAACTCTGTAAGTTTGGTCTTATTCCTTATCATGTGCATATTTCTTAAGTAACGATATACAATCTTACCGTTGCTTGCAAGACAATTTTCTTGTCCTTATACTTTTCAATTTTAGAGATATTATTTCTCGACCAATCGAATTCCTTCACACAAATTATGGCGCGAAATTATGGCGACATTACCATAAATCATCAAATAAAAGAAATCGGTGGCTTCGTGGGAAATTTCAGCAGGTGAAATCTTCCAAGTATAATCTGGAAACTTCAACAAAATAGCCTTCATTACTCTGTAAATTGCAGTACCGGTACTCTGATAATATGAAGGTTTCAGTAAGTACTCTGATAATATGAAGGTTTCAGTGAGTACTCTGATAATAAAAAGTTTTCAGTGAGTACTCTGATAATAAAAAGTTTTCAGTGAGTACTCTGATAATCTGAAGGTTGCAGTGAGTACTCTGATAATAAGAAGGTTTCAGTAAGTACTCTGATATTCTGAAAGTTTCAGTGAGTACTCTGATAATATGAAGGTTTCAGTCAGTACTTTGGTAATTTGAAGGTTTTAGTAAGTAATCTGGTAATATGAAGGTTTCAGTGAGTACTCTGGTAATATGAAGGTTTCAGTAAGTACTCTGGTAATCTGAAGGTTTCAGTAAGTACTCTGGTAATTTGAAGGTTTTAGTAAGTACTCTGGTAATCTGAAAGTTTTAGTTAAGTACTCTGAATGTTTCCATGAGTCAATGAGGACGAGTAAACCATGTAATTTGCAATGAAAACAATAAAGTGCAAGAGCAGAAGCATTTACCCACTATATTGAACTTTCTATGGAGTAACTTAGAGTTTTCGTTTTCGAACTTTGTAAATAGCTTTGTTTTTAAAATGAAATGGAGTTTAACGACCTATTTTTCTGCACCTGGAAGAGAGCTGAAATACAAAAAAAAGTCAGTTGCGAGCTTTACATGGAGGCAGATTGATTAAGCTTTACATGGAGGCAGATTGATTAAGCTTTACATGGAGGCAGATTGATTAAGCTTTACATGGAGGCAGATTGATTAAGCTTTACATGGAGGCAGATTGATTAAGCTTTACATGGAGGCAGATTGATTAAGCTTTACATGGAGGCAGATTGATTAATTAAGGCATAGGGCGGTTATACCGAGCCAAAACCATAAGAGTTTACTGTGGGGTAAAGCAAATGCATATATTTACAAGGCTACTGCGTATAAGTTGTAACGTTTTAAATGACAATATTATGCTTATTTTCGACCAATAAAAACTAACAAGTCTCAGAACCTGGAATTTTTTTACCTAAACTAATCACTAGTAGCATCCACAACTCTCCCTCAAATTTCAGCCTTCAAATCCCTGCGTAGCCATAATTATCAGCATTTGCCAGTCAAAAATACGACTCGCATTTTAGTGGTATTGTGAATGATATAGAAAACACATATACAGGAAATGAAAGATAAATGTTTAGGTAGAGGTATAATTGAAGGGATTTTCGTGCAGTACAAGTACGTAGGCTATTTAGATGTATTCAAGATCCAATTCAACTCTCAAAAATGCTGAACATTCCCCTTTAACAAAAAATAAGCATTATATTTATAATAGAAGAAGTTTAAATTTCCAACTTATAACGATAAAATACCTGTACCATTCTTTTCGGTTTGTCTTGAAGATGTTAGTTGGTTTGAATTTTAAAATAGGGTTTTAAATTATTGAGCTGAATATATCTAAGATTCATACCTTAAAGCTGAATGTGTGTAGATGAGGTTGACGTTTGACTATAGAAGAAAGTATTTTACAAATTTTTATTTTAATACATTTAAAAACAATCTTTATAATTTTCACCATTACTAATTACATGAATAAAGTATTTAAAATATGTAACCAAATATTTACTTGTGATCATTGATCACTGTAGGGAAGAAAGTAGATTCTGGTTGAGATTAAACCAGACAGGTGTGTATAGACTAGGTCTTAGTCTACGATATCTAGGACAGTCTATAAGGATCATATAAATAATTATAACACAGCCCAAAAGAGGCATAGGAGCTAAGTCAACAAGCTCCGGATCTTGGTATCTAGAGATGGTCTATAAGACCTCCTTGTCCTTGATCTTTGAAGTAAGCAACATTATCTATTGCTGGTTAGCAATTGGTTACACTACCTAGGACGTGGTCCTGAAAGCTGTACACCTCCCTTAAGGTTCTCCTACCTTGGACGCAGTTCGGAAAGTTGAGCTACTTCAAATCCTAGTTGATAGCATCTTATCCCGCTGTATTCGTGTCCAAAAGTTGAAATTATTATCACCAAGTTGTGTTTAGAAGTTCTTATTTAAATTTCCAGAATGGAATAGATAGAGCTGGCAACTTGGTTTATATCTTGAACGTCTTCCCTTCATTTGGTTACACATTACAAATTACTTTTAAAAATGTATTATTTACTTTGGCAGTTTCACAAATAAAAGAAGTTATTGTATTTAAGTATAAGGATTCGTGAAATACTTTCTTATTATTATCAGTCACTACATTTGACCATCTGATGCTTAAAAGCATGTTTCTTGGTGAAATTCAGCATCAATTACACAAAACCCTTCTTGTAAATAATATACTGAGGATTCATTAATTCTTGTTAACTATACTCTTTCTTCTTATTGCAAACATATTTTTTGATTCATTCATTCATAGATAGACAGAGGATGAAAAGATAAAGGAATTAAATAATCTGGGTTTTTTGTTTTCATTTACCAAATTCCATTGCTTTCCCTGGTTCTTTTATTTGGTTGGACGTACAATAACGACTTCGTGTGGTATTTTTTAGGTTCGATTTGGGTCTTGATAATATGTAAATAGTCTGCAAAATTCTCGTACTGCACGAAAATCTCAAAGTCCCTTCAAGTTTACCTATAAATAAACATTTTTCTTCCGATTTCTGTACGTGTTTTCCATAGGCATAGTCTCCCTAAAATACGAGCCGTATTTTGTACTTTCAAATGGTGACAATTATGGATACAATGGGTTTAAAGGCTTGAACTTTAAGGGAGAGTTGTGAACAATATTTCTGATTGGCTAAAAGAAATTTAGTTTCTGAGACTAAGGTAGGCTATGATTGGTCGAACGCATAAAGTGAACGTTTCATTTTAAGAATAATGTTTTCTATTAGTTTGGATACGAAAAAAAGGAATTCTTACGCCATTTGTAGTTTATTGAAATGTTGATATTCTTGTAGCGATTGCAGCTAAAACAAGATAATGAAACGAAATCAAATTTAAACGGTGATTTTTACAGAGGAGAATATAATAGAGTAAACTCTTTAGCAGACGTCAACGAGAAATGGCGGGAAATAATGGAAAGGTTTAGCAATGTGAAATAAAATTATTGCCCACGTCACGTTTAGATTGCACTTGTGATTGGAAACAATTGAATTGTCGTCTGCTTGACGATTTCTGGCAATTCAATCTAAAACTTCTTCATTTTATTTCTGAGTGATCTTCAAGAGAGTGGGACCAAAAGTTAAGGCTAAGATACAGAAAAGAAGGACGTAAAACTCCATTTCATTTCAAATGATTTACTAGTTTTGGCTTTTGTAGCGCGTAGGTTCGAGCTGTCTTATAGTATCAGTCAAGTTCTTTACCTGTAGCCCACCTTTCAATAGTCTTTTTACATTGGTCCGAGTAGGCTTTATCATTGGAGTAATTTTTGACGTTAGTCTTTGGTAGGATCTTGGTCTTGTCTTGTGGATTGTGGTCCAAGTTGATTCCCATTGTCATAATGAGCGATATAAACAGAAAAAATATACTAATGAACCTCCTTGTTTCTTTTGATCTTTTGTGTTAAAAAAAATGGTAGGCTAATGCCGTTATCTGGCAAAATTACTCCCATTGCACACTAATCTGTCTTCATTAGCCCAATTAGATGCATAAATGGGATATAAACCTCCAATTATTAGTGGGTGAATTCTCTTTTCGACAGACGAATTGTCTTGGTAACCGACTACGAATTCTCCAGTGGCAAAACGTCTTTTTAATTGTGATTTTTTAAGAAGTACACCATTGGGACCTCAAAAACGTAAGCAGGGCGAAGATAGGATGTCTGTTCTTGATTAAAGAGGCGTAGACGGTGGCACATCGTTAATATTAAAGCTAGCCTGTCTGCGTAAAAAGCGATGGTTATTTAATAGGGTATGTAGTGAATAATTAATGCCTGATGATTACTATGATTGTTTATGATAAACTTGGGACTCGTTTTCTACTCTTTACTCGTCTTGTCTACTCGCTGTTTTCTTTTATAGACTGTTATAGACCTTCCTTCACATTTATTGGCAGTGACGGCGGTCGTATGCTGGTGATATCACTGTTCCTCATATCTGGTCCTTTATAGTAGCTAAATAATGATATGTCTCACCAATATGGTCAGGTGATAAAATGATCATGTAAGCCTACTGGAAGGACTTGTTACCCGCTTTGGTAGGACGTAAAACTCCATTTCATTCTTCAAATTAGATTTTTAAGCCATGTTGGTAGCCTAAACTATTTCAAATTAATAAACCAATGAATTGTGGTTCACATGGACTTTTTGAGGTCATTCTTCAACTCCAAAGCCCGTGGTTCGGGCTACTTCTTATCCGAAAGGATCCACAAGGAACCTAAGTTGTTATCCTTGTAAAATATGGATGTTTCTTTCTTTCTTTATCATTCAGGACCTGAACTCTAAATCCCCTCTATGGAGTCTGCGTAAATATAACAAATAATGTTCTTTTGGCAAAATTATTAGACTGCTTAAAATTCCGTTGACATTCAACGCCGCGACTTCAAAGACAATGCGATATTTGAAGGAAAAAATCATGTGCTCCGTAGTTTGTTTGGGCTTTTCAAAGGAATAAGATTTATGTAATTTGTGAAAATTTCCCATATTTTACGTGACCAAGAAGCAATATGGACAATCAATCATCTTTG
The DNA here is from genome assembly GCA_029955415.1 of Lottia scabra. Lineage (NCBI taxonomy): Eukaryota > Metazoa > Mollusca > Gastropoda > Lottiidae > Lottia > Lottia scabra. Next base: position 4,460,807 of record JARJEI010000015.1, read on the forward strand.
TAATACCAATTATACAATAAAAATGACGGGAGAAATATTTTTGATGTTCAACTTTAAACGATTCCTCATATTTTATTATTCTGTGACTGCCAGGAATTCAGAAATTATTAGAATTTGACTTTTCCATTTATATAGGAGACATTTTCTTGCATCTAAACGATATTTTGTTTTTAACTTGTCATGGAATCTATGACTACAGGAATTAACAGTATTTTCCCCTGTTTGGAATTGAAAAATGTTCACTATTCGTTGGACTATACAAATTTTAACCTGATTTTTTTTGGCTTATCTTATCTGTAATAATCGTCACAACTTTTCCTCAAAATTTGAGCCTTCTAATTCCCATAATTGTCAGCGTTTGAAATTACAACTCGTAATTTAGTGAGACTATGCTTTAGAAATGATATTTATTAATTGCTACTAAATTTTAAAATACTAAAACTCAAAATCGAGGTTTGTGATTTTGTTGTTAATATCCACCTTGCACTTTTGAAAAACATAATTGTGGTCTGAATTCTAAGGATAGATAACTCAATAACAACTTCCTGTTATGAACAGTGAGTTCATTTCGCAGATCAATAACTGAAAAAAGTCTGATTTCTTGTTGTAAAAGGTGAATTTGATGATGACATTAATGGTAAGTTAATCTTTTTGTTTCTAACTTCATGTCTGGTCACAATTTATTTGGCAGAAAGAATATTTATGAATGAAATTGTCGGATTTATTAATTGTTGTACACTCGTGTCCGACTCCATATTCCCTCGACAATGTAATTGTAGTCCGAGAAAATGTGTTAAATAGTTAATGAGGTGCCCGTATTTTACCAACTTCTACTTCTTGATGTAAGAAGAAAACATAAGAATTAAAATCCAGACATATTTTAAATAAAGAAAGGTCTATGAATCAATGAAAAGGAAAACCTGTGCTGTGACAAGGTCACGTTTTCTTAAAAGGGGCATTTTCACAATCTGTTCAATCATTCAACGAATTATATCTAGCCTGTTTTGGATCCAATGGAGGTATATTTGAGTGGATTATTTTTGTGCAGTTTTAGTACGGTACGGAAACTTGTGAAGAATCCGATGAGCTCATTCACATATATTCAAGACCTGAGTCAAACTGACTTGGAATGAGGTCCGTGTGAACCTAAAGAAATGGTTAAAATTGTCTAGTATTCTTACAAATCTAGTTTAAAACAGCAAGGGTTCAGATCAAGTCCTATTTCTGAGATTAATATTAAATCCTCATCAATCTGCCAGACTCACTTCTCGGGAGGAGGGAATCCACTACAAATTGCTAGGAAAGGAGATGATCATTTTCAAAAACTGACATTTCATTTAGCATAAACCTCATCAATCTGCCAAGTTAAAAGACAACACAACCCAGGAACATATTGAAGCAATACAATAGAATAAAGAAATCAATCAGACCCCTGTAGGCAATCGTCGATCAATCTAGACCCACTCAAGGCAAGTGTCGTTGTTGAAGAAACACTTGTTTTGTCTCCAATAGACCATATTGATCTTGTTCCAAGTCCCTAGCTATCAATCATTCAATATGATAAAATAAACTTATAGAGAAAAATTAACCGTTTGTATTCCATCTTCTTCTTGCTGAGTCCTCGGGTGTTTAACAGATTTCTTTGTTGTCATAATCAGACTCTTGGAACCGACAGAACTTTGAGAATCTTTTGAAGCGTTTTTTCCGATTCCTGAAAGTGTTATGATGATAAACAACTTGTTTTGATTGATCGGAATCCATCCTGACACTCCTTTTAATTGATCAGTTTATGAGTAATTTTTAAAAAAAATTGTTTTTGAGTAAAATATCTCAAGGGCTGCTATTTTCAAGTGAGAATGACTCAATCTGTAGTACTTAATGGAAAAGTTTGTCACAACAAAAGTTTTCCAGCTTCAAAATAACCAGAATGGTCATTCTATAAACCTCATATCATGCGATTTATGTTTTTTTATGATCATTTTGTTCGCAACTATAGCAGGCAGAATTGCAGAATTAAAACAGATATTTCAGAATATTTCAAGTAAATCTGAATCCAACATCTTCAGTTGTTTATATTTAAGGCTGTTTCCTTAAAATCTTGAACTTATTTTGGAAGGAAATGTAATGTAAACTTACATATTACCTGAAGTTAACATTATGTTAATGTTTGACCACCATGTACAACAAGAATCATAGTTAGTTGAATGACATTCTATTTCCTGACCTGTCATTGCAACAAGATTAAAATCTTATTTCGTTTATAAATTACTTGCTATTTCCCTTAGGACTGGATAAATTTCATGGCTTAGATAAAATAATGTTCTGGTCTAGTACGATATCTTTATTTATACTTGTTGGTCTCATTATTACTATTCCATGAAGACACATTCCGTTGTTGGTCAAAAAAAAAAAATGAATTTCATTTAATTTGTAGGTTGCATTCATTCCTCAGGCCTTTTCAAAAATAGCTGTCCTGATGAAATTTAAGTATCCAAAATATGTCTGTACATTAGATTGTGATATATTAGTTCACTTGCTTTGCTTCTAAAATCCTATAAGCTTATTGCATAGTTTTCCAAGTTGAAGCTTAAAACCACCAAAATCAAACTGCCAAAGAATATTTGCGTTAAAACCTTTTTGCCTTAACAGTATAGTTTGTGTCATAATTGAAAAAAAAACTTCTTCTATTTGAGTAAACTCAGTGTGAATAAACTGTATTTAAAATTAATGAAAAGTGTGAATGTTTTTTATCAGACAATTTGTAAAATATTTGAAAAGATACAAATGTATGGATTTACACCCTGTTTATTATCCTCAATGATTACAATTTGAACGAAGAACAAAGCCTTGAGCAAATATTTCTACGTGGTGCCAATAGCTCTTTCAATATACTTGTTCTAAGCACCAACTGTTAAATTCTCACCAACTCTTAACTACTGTTGTCTTGACATTCTCCCAGAACCAAGGTATTAGTTCAATAAATCTTTCAGTTCTAAGGCTTGGTGTAAAAGTGTTATTTTCATAATGGTATCAGGCTCATAAATGGACAGGTTGAATCTGAATTTTTGAATCACTTGCTAATCACAAGAGCTTTTCTGACGGTAAATCAGGATTATCTTAAGACTTTTTCAATTGAGGTACTGTTTAAGCTACGTGCCATGGATGTAGAGAGAGACTAGAAAGAAAGAGGGTCCTTTAAACCAGCTTGTCCTTCCTTAGCCAAATCTCTTGGCATTGATTTTGCCTAGATTATAATGCATGTTCATCAGACTATTGATAAAAACTTGACAATTCAAAATCCCTTCTTGGCTAAAAAAGAACTGGCGCCCTCACAATTTTTTTCAATCCTTGATCTAACAAATTCAAAAGTGATCAGTTGAATTTTTGATTCAGATTGTTCATGATCATGCTTTCAGCATGGATTGACACTAGGGTTTGCAGCATTCCCGGATATCTCATTCCCGGGAATGGGAATGAAATTAATGCTATTCCCGGGAATCCCGGGATTCCCGGGAATCAATTTCAGCTTATAAGAGCTACTCAATAGCAACCGTTACCAAAATATTGAACATAATAACTAAAGACATTTATGTAGTTTCATTTTTCAGATAATTCGCCATATTTTAGAACATTTTTTGAACCCTAAATGTCTGATTGCAAATAGGTTTTAGTATTGATTAGTGGCAGTGGAAGTGGGTTATGCTACCGACGATACTATCTTTTGAAACCAATGTTTCAGGAAGACCATCGCGCACAAAGATTCCACCCCAGGGCGAGGTATCACCATCATCACAGTGGTCATGGGCGGATTAAGGCTCAGGGACATGGATGGGGGATATTATGGTGATTTTTGTCCCTCCAGATGACAGGATATGCCACTGTCTATGGTGAAATAAACGTGAAAAAATCTATGTTCCCATTCCCGGGAACGGGGAGCTATTCCCGGGAATGAGTACTTGCCAAAAACTCCGGGAATCCCGGGAATTCCCGGGAACGGGAATCCCGGGTACAAACCCTAATTGACACACATTCCATGACACAGTGAAGTTGATTTTTCTAGTAATTTTCTCTAGTATCATTGTAATTCTCAACAATAACAATCAAATACGCCCCAATTCTATTTTACAACTAAACATGTTATTTTATAAACTGTTTTTTTCTCACCTATGGAGGTTAAAAAACTTCAATTTATTTTATTCTTGGTTTAGGTTGTAATGGTAATGAACAAAGTCTCTATATAAGGTATCCTTTGTGGTGTTTGCTGGTACTCCTAGTTGGAAACCGAGGCTCTACACAGATGAGATATGTCTTTTGACTTTTGTTTTTCTTTTGATTATAATCACCAATGCAGTGAAAATGTTGTCTGTTTATTCACTGCTTGATTTTATAGGCTAACCACTCAGACATATTGGACTAGACTACTTGTACCCATAATGCAATCAATTAATGTTGACCACAATGTTTGCTTGGTAATCAAGTCTATCAATGAATTAATAGCACTTCTTTTGTAATTATTAACTGAGTGTTCTAATATAGTCATCTAATTACTACAGTTCACTGCAACATTGACTGTACAATCAAGTCTACTTATAAAATAAGGTTGAGTTCCTTGCATCCTTAGTGAGATATTAACAATATTGACTGGGTAATCTAGTCTTATCAATTAATTAACATCAAGTTTATCTCAATATTTACTAGGTAATCTGGACTATCAATATAAAGATAGCGATCACCAATAATTACAGGATGGTTTTAGTCAATGACTTGATTTTGATTGGACATTAATTGATGTGACAATGGGGACAAATCGACAGTTGGTTTCTGGAAGGAGAGGTATAAAGAAAGAGAGGTAATGAGCTGATAATTAAGAGCTTTGATCAACATTTTAAAGCCACAACATGCAAGACAAGTCAAGATTGAACAAATTTCATCATAGGGGCATTTTGACACAAATTTTACAAGAACTGAACTGCCTATAAGTGTGCATGCTCTGCTTAATATTTGGGGCTGTCCTTGCAAAATCTCCCTCTTTGCACATTGCACCTAATAGGCTAATAAAAATGGACATATGTCATGCAGAGAAGTAATAAAACTTAGTTTCATTTCATTTCTGCTCGATATTTGCAACCAAACTGCTTACCTACATGTACCAAAGCTGGTAAACAAACAGAGTCTGGACCTTGGTTTATCTGACATAATGTAGTTTTAATTAAAGAGATATTAAGAATGACAATGGAGATTTTAATTTTCTCTGTTAATCACTAGACTCATTAGATTGTCATTTTACTTCTAAATTCTTACTGACTTGATTAATTTGAAAATCAACATTCCTCCAAATAGAAAGTTGATCATTTTTTATCATTTTGTGTTTTTAAATGGCAATTTGTTTGTGATGTTTATTGTAGATTAATTTCGTAAAAAGATGTAAAATTGATAATGTTTTTCATATCTTTGTCTTAAAATATAGATTTGTCAGTGAATTTTTTAATATTTTCTGAAGATCAGTAAATGCGATATGTTTACTTGCCATTTCAGCATTCATGAACGATCGAAGATCTATAGATTAGAATAGATAAAAACCTGTAGCCAATTCTGATCAATCTGAAAAACTTTACAAATTTTTATATTTTAACATGCCTTTTGTAATTGGGTCTGATAAAGTGAACCGAGTCTGGTACAGTACCTGTCCCCGATAGAACAGTACCTGTCCCCGATAGAAATAGTCATATTAACACCAGCGTTCCGATAACATTTAATAGGTTCAAAAGGGTATTAGTCACATTTCTTTAATTATGGTGACAATAAAGCCAAACTTGTTGAATGGACTCACTGGTTAAAGGGATTGTAAAGAGGTTTTCTAAACTTTTTAGTGTATCGGAGACACTGAATAGTATCAATTTACCCCATTCCAATTTCCATTCTGACGTCTGTGGTTCTTGCAATTCACCTAAAACTAACACGTCACTACCAATGATCTGCATAGATATCAATAATAATTTTGACATCCTAAAACGCGTCACTCTAAGAGTTTGATTGACTAGTTAGAAGAAAATAATTCAGGTTATATAAATGCAGACTTCTTTAAAGTGCAAACTTTATATCAGTTTCTTTTCTGTCTTAAATGTCGATTTGCTGGTTAGATGAAAGATATTTTCTAAGGTTTAATATTTTTTGTTGTTGTATTAAAATAAAGTAATTTGTTCACTTGATAACCTTTCCTGTACTTAAAACAAATCAGATTGTACAGTTGTTGATTGTATGTAAATACCAAATGATTACATTAACTGATATTGCAGATTGGTTCAGTGAGCATGGGCTGAATGTGAGACAGAACCGTATCACCTGTGGTATTGGGCCTAATTCTGACCCATGTAAAATAATCTGAAGGTCCTGTGATCAATCCTGGCATGGGTTGAGAGTTGAGACATCTTTGTACAAATTTTTCAATTCACTTCCCCCTATCAATAAATGCAGTTCAAAGGTATTTTTTATCACTTCTGGAGCATGCCATTTTTTTCCCCACTGATGAGCAAAGGTACCGGTAACATAATAATAGAAATCTGAATCAGTTTTTTTTTTCTTCAAATTTTCAACAAAATGTGCTTAACTAGCTCTTGGAATTCGGAATCTCAATGCCTTCATTTCTAAAATGCTGAAAATGGTTTTATAATATTATCTGTTAAAAGCTCATATTTTGTTACGATAAATTGCCATTAGCGTGGCAGACATATTTGTTACAGGAAATGTTTTGACCTCCCTATTAACCAGGTATTATGGGATTAGAGTGACGTCTGCTTGTCTCATATTAGTAAAAATGTGTAATTAATCTTCAATCATTACTCTTCAATTACCAGTTTCATTTCACACTGCAAGTAAGTCAAATAACAAAATCAAGGGTGGAAAAAATGCAAAGTTTCCAGGAAACAATGAAATCAGAAATAGGTTTTTCTGCTAGGAATGGTGGGGGCAGCGCCACACAGGTGTCTGAAGGAGAGTCTGTGTATTCCTCAGATGCAGCGATTTTAAAAAAATTGAAGTTTGTTGTGACGTTAAAATATATTTGAGAGAGGCTGGCATGTCTGTGCCCAACCTTGATCCACATGGCAGAACAGCTTGGAGATCAGAGCTATCCGCCTGCTGACAATGTGCTAATTTTTCAACTGCAGCAGTTGAAAAATAAACAAAGGATCAATTCAATCGAAATATCTTGAAAGATAGAAATTGTATGAAAAGTCGTATATATTGGCAAAATGACCTCATCATATACATGTAAGAAAAGCATAAGTAAGGTGTGAAGCTCATAATAGATAGCTGTAAGTCAAAAAAGAGGGTGTTAAGTATCTTCTGAAAGTGAAAAACACTACAGAATACATTAGTCATTAAGCTATTTTAATACATAATAATATTTAAAATGATTAAAAGCTCGGTCAAGTTAGTAATAGTAAAAAGTACCAACAGAAACTCTAGAATCCATTAGTACAGGAAATAATTTCCTGAAAAAAATAGAAATTAAATTTACCACCTAACTAACCATTTCAAATCATTTTTTATAAGTTTATCATGAAATGTAGAAGTAAAATGGAATTTTATTTTAAACCATATTCTAAATGTCATTTACTTCTACATTTCATGATAAACTTATAAAAAATGATTTGAAATGGTTAGTTAGGTGGTAAATTTAATAGATAAGAGCAGAAGAGATGCAGTCAACATTTGGAAAGTTGATCTCACTTACAAACCATTCTACAACTAGTTTCACAAGCAACTTTGTTCTATAAAACAGTCAGTTAATGCATTATTCTTTACAAACATGACGTCATTTGCTTGGATACAGGCAAATGGTGGTCGTTATGTCTAAGAGTTTGTGACTATGAAAGGAGATGAGAGAAGATCATTCAAGGTCATTGGACTTTTACATTGATCGAGGTTTGGCCATGGACCAGCTAGGAGAAAGAATCCTCATAGAAACTAATTTGTTATCCTGCATCTCTTTTGTTCCATTACATAATATATGCACCTGGTTTGTATTCAATTAAAAAGATTTCATTTAGTATCTGATTGGTTGATAACTAGAAATTAAGATTATAAATCAATCATATGACTTAGGAAATACATCTGATTGGTTAAAGTAACTAATTTTGAAATCAAACTTTCTTCAAGATTCCATGAAATTGGCCATTGACCACAGTTTGACCAAAGACTTGTGGTCAATATAAAAACTTAACCTTAATAATTGTTGTCACACTTTGTTTTCAACTGATTTTCCTCCTTTGATAAGTGCTCTATTTGAAAATAGAATTGTAGCTAATCAAATCACCAAATCTATCGCAATTTGGTTCAACTTCAGATTTATAATACATTTCTACAATTCTTGAAATCTTTTCCCGTAAAATATCATTACTGCTTGATATGGGAAGAAAATTGGTCTCTCATTTCTGCCACCAATAGTCGTGTGCTTCATAGATTCAATTCCTAGATTTCTTCGCTCTCCAATCGGAAACCATAATTGGGAATTATGCTTTCAGCGGAAAGCTAAATTTGATTTGGTGTGTAGGCAAATTACTGAGATTGAAAGAGTTGTGTTCCGAGGCAAGGAAAAGAAAAACATGTTATCAAATATTTTGTTCGTTTGGTTTTTAAATGGTACTGTTAAATTGGATTTATTACGACTTGACATCAGCCTTCTTTTTACAATATCAAAGTTAATTTGTTTTCTTTCCTTTCACCTTTGTGCGTTATTTCTGCATGGTTGATCAAAGGTGCTAATAAAATGATAACAAAGATTTAAAGAAAGGTCTTAAAGCTGTCTTGCATCAGGAAAGTTAATTCTGTTTCATTGCCAGTCATGTCTGATACTGGATTTAGAAGTTCGTGCAGTTGATCCATAGGTCTCAATTATTTTTTGTCAAGGACCAAATTTAATTTATGAATGAAATAATAAAGGCCAAATAGAGCTTAGCCAACATAGCGAGTAGAGCGGTTTAAGGGGTCACTCTTGAGCAGCCACTCTTGATAGGGTCGCAGGCCGTATTTGGCCCGTGGGCGGCCATTTGAGAAGGCCTTGGCTTAATGCTTTTAGATCAGTGATGTTGATTGTGTCATTACCAGTCATGTCTGACGTCTCAAAACAACCTTGGTACACAGTTTTTAATTGCACCAAAGATTGGAATGGTACTTGTTTTTGACCAGGAGTTTGATTTTCAATGCATTAACCAGTTGTGTGTAAATAGAGCTATAGACTGATGACGTGATATTTACCAGTACTGTTGTTGTGAAGAGTTATTGTGTAATATTCCATGTGATAATTTGTTAATTGCTCGTTAATAGATGATGGTTAATTAAACGTTTATTCAGTGGTGTCAATTCACCTCATGTACCTGTTAATGAGGTGAAAATAATGTGAATTAAATCATTGACTAATTGGAATGCCTTCAGAACGGAAGTCATTCAAGTACTAGCTATTTCCTTCTGAAATGAAAGGTTTTTTAAATCCTTCTTTTCTGTCTACTTGATTGGGCTATTGAAAAATGAGTAAAATCCTGATATTATCACAGGTCTTAACATGGGGTGACATGAAAAAGTCACTAAACCTATGACTAAGGGATCCTGAACACAAAGATAATTTGGCACACGGTACTTGCTTAAATGATGCACTACTAACATAACTTCGATTTATAGCTCTTTTTTCCCCTGATTTGAATAAAAATGTTCTCCCCTCAATGCACCTGCATCACATTTCTCATGATAGTTTTTCCTTTAAGGAATTAAGGTACCTTACAGTAGGAAGTTAGAACTGTGTGATAAGCTCAATAAGGAACAGAACAGTAGGACATAAAACTTAATTTTATTTTTTTCACTCACCCTATAATTGCTTAAGTTTCTTTCTTAAAAAAACCCAAACTGAACCGTGTCTAAAAAAGTCATAAAGAATCCTGTGTCATACTGAGAATATAATTATTCCTGTTAGATAAAAACTGAAATATGGTTACGTTCAGAAAGTTATGGGAAGGTACATGCTGTGTCCTTAATCACATTATAAATAGAGCTATGATGCCTCATTTAGAAACATTAAGAGTTGCTTTTTCACTTCTGTTCACCGATTTCACTTGAAACATAAAGTCCTGTACTGTACTAGTTCTTCTGGTGAAGAATTTGTATCAGAAACATAGAAATTGTCTAAATCTACTACGGTACCATCTAGTCAAATGCGTTTGAATTTACCTCATTGCACACTGGTCATTTTCATCATTCTGGAACAGAAAAACAGGTCATTTTCATCTTTCTGGAACAGAAAAACAGGAAGTATTTTTCCCATTACTGTACGTTTCATTTTCATGCCAAGCAAGACCACGGTATCGATTGCCTACCCCGTACATAATTTCACTATAAAATCAACATGCCATTGATATACTAATCAGACAAAACTGGCAATTATTACCAAATAAACAATCCTGACATATCCTGCCAAATGACAAGGCTATAATAGTGAGAATTTTACTGATTTCAGAGTTACAGCATATAGTTAATGTAATGTTATTGGTTGTCAACAGACTGTCTAACATGATAAAGAGGCTAGCAGACGCGAGTTGTCAGTCTTTACTTTCACTTTATCATTCAGTTCAATACTCTATAGCTATTAATAGTTCCACTAATGTATAGATATTTTAGGATGTATTTGATTTGTCTTTAAGGTAAGGTGTGATGTTGTTCTTTTGTTTACTCTTTAATCAGTTTTTCTTCGATTTGATATGAATTATGCTTATAAGCACTGATTTTTGAACAATTTGTGGTAGGTTGTGACAAACAAAACAATCCAAGGTTAGGCTTTTTAGCTTGTAGGTTTTAAGTTCTATATGTAGCAATGGCAGGTCCCCAAAACCTCCTGATTCTGCATTAATATAAATGTCATACAGTGTGCAATGGGGGAAATATTGCCAGGACAGCGGCATTAGCGTAGCGTACGCTTATTTTCGATTTCCAACTTTTGAGAGATCTCTAACATGCAAAGCCTGTAGCACACAGGGTTTTTGATTTGTACTTGAAGTTATTTTTAAGCTGTAAGAACACTCATTTATGTGTATCATCTGTGAGTTTTATGATAACATAGTACTACTAAACATATACCGTAAGATATAACATGTCTGACAGATTAATACTGATATTTTGGTACCTATACTTTTGTTTCCAAGGTTACTGTATATTTCAGAAAATATGATTGCACTGCTTTTTCCCATTTCTGTTTTATATAACAATGAAAACACCTCCTTACTGGAAGATAAGACAACTTCGACCATGGTTTAAAGGGGAAGATAAAAAATTGACTTAATCTGTCCAAAAAAAACCCCAAAAAACTGTACAGTTTTATTAGCAGAAAGAAGAAACAATCTTAAAAAAAATTAAAACCAGAAAAAATACATCAATTCAGAAGTTTCCATATTGTATTAATGATAGATTAAACCACATAAATAAAAAACAATTTGTAGCGGAAAAAGGGAAGCGTAAAATATACCATGAGAAAAAAACAGAATGTACCTAATTAAACGATACAGTAAACCTAAACTGAAAGTTCAAATAAGCATGTGAATAAAATTGTTCGCGGAAAGATCAATGTTAAAGATCATTGGTCAATAATGTCATTCTGTTCCAATTCATTGACTCTTCATTGTCTCACAGAAAAAAATGGCAGCACGACCGCTGAGACAATTATTTAATGGAATGAGATTCATAATTGTCAGAAGACAAAGGAAGTTCATTGGAATAATCAACATTAAAGATGAATGCCTCAGTCCTTTTTATTAATTAGTTTTCCTTGTTAATTTGACGAGGAATTGAAGGAATGGCAAAAACAGCAATAAAATGACATATTATGGTATCATTGGGGCAAAGTTGATAAGCTCAGATGCAGAGTGACCTCATTGAAGCTGTCAAAGATAGATCCATCACTTGCTTTTTTATTGAAATTAATGGAATCCACATAGTTGATATTGTTTATTTGTTATTTAGATTTATAAACCTGGAATTTTTTTAGCTTATCTAATCCGTAATATTGTTCACAACTCTCCTACGAAATTTAAGCCTTCAAACACAAGTGCACCCATAAATATTGGCGTTTGAAAGTCAAAATTACGACTTGCCGTTTAGTAAGACTATGCGTTATTTAGAACACACAATATACAGAAAATAAGGATAAATGTTGAGGTATGGATATAATTGAAGGAATTATGACTTTCAGAGAGATCCTATGTCTAATAATGTTTATTTGGTATTTAGCTTTTCAACATACCATCCAGAAAATGCACATAGCTAATAATGGTATTTGGTATTAAGGGTTTTCATCCTCTTTAGAGAGTTTATAATGTCAATTTGGATATGAGTAATTGGCATCCCTTTAAGATTCTCCACTATAGCTAAAGAATGTTTATTTGGTATTTCTGTCTTGGCTTATCCAAGGCTCAAACATGACTTAAGTAGGATGTGTATCTGACATAAAAAGACTGTCAATAAGTCATAAGACTTACAAGAACTGTTCCATAATATTGTTCGTGCCTGATGGAACTTGTCTTGTTCATATTACAATCGTTAATTATATTGTCTTACTAATTAGAAAGATCAAAGAGATAAAACTCGTTATTATTCTTTGATGTCATGATCACATGATGATGAGTGTTAAAGCTTCAACCTATCAATTAAAACTATGGAATTGTGTCGATATATTTATTTTATTATATGAGAACATTTTTAAAAATAAATTTGCATATTAATGTTTATTATGGTACCACATAAAAGTTTTATAGTCAATCATTAGCCCAATAAGTGCAGAAAAGTAGGATAAAAACACTTAATTTATTATATTGGTCCAGTAGGATAAAAACATTTCATTTCATTAGCCCAATCAGGTGCAGTAAAGTCAGATCAAAAACACTAATTTATTTCATTGGTCCAGTTGGATATTTCATTTCATTAGCCCAATCAGGTGCAGTAAAGTCGGATCAAAAACACTAATTTATTTCATTGGTCCAGTTTCATTTCATTAGCCCAATCCGGAAAGTAGGATGAAAAACACTATTTTGTTTCATCAGTCCAATAAAGTATAGAACAATATGATGCCCAGTATGGTATTTCAGTAGTTCCAACAGATTTTTAAAAAATAGGATATAAAACTCTTTCACTTCAATTATCTCGATGTTAAAAACTATTGGCATCCTAATGAGTAGGTTTAGAAATTGATTATGTTTTATTATTGAAATTGTAAGAAATTTGCTGACATGGCAGTAGATTTTTACTTAAGAAATCTTTACAAGATAATGAATTAAAATAACAGTTAATTCTTTCTTTATTTAAGAGGTTAGATATTGATAAGCATGATTTATCAAAGGGTATTCGAGTCAGATGAAAGTCTCATCATTGATCCAGATTCATTGCTTGATAAAGACTAAAGAATTCTAGTCGAAACGTCGCTTAAATAAACTCAGTAATTGTAATCCATAAGAACTGTGTTATCTATATTCAACTACCTTTACTAAATGCCATTCAAGGATCATTGATCCAGATGCTGATATTGGTTACGGGTTTATTTCATTGCTGAGGAGTTTGCAGGATTTAGATTTGTATGACCTCACTGAAAAGTTCTTAAACAAAAATTGGCAAAGTTTGAAATGGATTGTAACAAATCAAAAATGTGCTACAGTTTACATGACCTAGGGCAGTTTGATTTAACTAATAGAGTAGGATATTACATTTATGCTGGACTAATATTCTACATTATCACTGCATGATCTTGTCAGCTTTTAAGTCAAGGTGAAGAGTAAAAAGTAAAAAAAAAATAAACTATTATCACATTGAAATGACCGTCTTGTATGTGATTTCCAGTTTGACAACCTGCAAGAAAAATTGAATTTCCGCTTGTAATTTGAATATTTTTGTCATGCCAAACATGTTGCTGTCTTGTTTGTGACGATGTTTTTTCGATTGACATGAGGAAGATGTTTTATAGCAGACGACAGTGCAGCTGAAACATTGATTACTAGAACTCTCCAGTGTTAGAGATAATTATAACATGGGTGTGTTAAAATTGTCAACAATTGAAATCATTTATATATTCTGATAATCAATATTTTTTCTTCTTTCAAAAAAAATTCATTTCATTTTTTTGTCATTATGATCAATATATTTCTTTTCTTTGAAGTTTTTTTGTTCTGGTTGTCGTCTGCTCGGGCTAGAAAATGTCTCAGAGAAAAAAAAAAAAGTTGTCTTGAAAATTATTATCTGAATCATCTTTCAAATTATATCATTTATATAAAGTGATATAGAGCTTTTTTTTAAGCTATGTACCGTACTTTAGAGAGATAGAGCTCAATTTCTGTATATTTGTTTTAATATTTACTTTACCAGTTGATAAAATATTTACTTTTTCAACTGATAGTAAGAGCTCAATCAATTTCAATTATGTTTATAAATTGCCTCAATTTTTACTTCACTAGCCAATAAAGCTCAATTTCAGCTATCAGTATAGTCATCTGAATATTTACTTTACCAGCCAATAGAACTCAATTTCAGCTATCTGTATAGTCATCTAAATATTTATTTCACTAGCCAATATATCTCAATTTCAGATATCTGTACAGTCATCTGAATATTTACTGTACCAGCTGATACAGCTCAATTACAGCTATCAGTATAGTCACCTAAATATTTACTTAACCAGCTGATACAGCTCAATTTCAGATATCTGTGCAGTCATCTGAATATTAACTTTACCAGCTAATAGAGCTCAATTTCAGCTATCTGTATATTCATCTGATTATTTACTGATAAAGCTCAAATTCAGCTATACAGCTTGCAATATTACATACAAATGGTAAAGTCCCGCAACATAATTTACTATGCATTACAGAGACTGGTTTATGGAAACTGCTGAAGATTGCCTAATTACACTATAACATATTGATACATAATATGTGGAAGAGCTGACTAACAATAAAGGTCTGACAGGCAAATGACTGACAGATCTTTTCATGCTTTGATCTACAGTACTAGTTGAACTATTGAGAAAAAGAAATTAAAAGTGACAAGTTAAAAAGGAAATGAGTTAAATAAAATATGACTAAGGTAGACATGATGGTAAAATTGATATTATAAACAATAATTGTCATCATTAAACATTTATTCTGTTGATATCTTCAGAAATATTATACACTCATTGTCTCACTGCCCGGGGGAATAGGATATATGGAAATTAAAAACCATTTTTCATACACAAACAATATTCAAAAATGGTTAAAGGAAGTCTTGAAAGTTTAGAAACTGATCATTTCCTTCAATGATTATAGAACTGGTTTTGATTTTATACCAATTTTCTTTTTATATGTATTGAAATTTGAGTTGTGTGATGTCCTGGGACTCGTTCAACAAAAAAACCTACAAACAATATTCTAAAAATTTTTTCTCAGAACCCATGCCAATCAGTTTAATTCATTTAACTCCAAGTTTTACTTAGATATATATAGATTCCCCTTTGTCAAAATGTTCAAATTCAGTCTTTATCAATACTGATGTTGAAGGAGTCATTGTCCAACTGCCACTTCATCTTCCAATAGAACAACCTGTTTGTACGGTGATTTCTTTTCAGGTTATAAAATCTTGTCTTTCTAGAATTTAATACAAACATAATTATTGTAAGATCTGTTCGGTTACCATATGGTACTTACTTTATTATTAACAATTAGTATATAAACATAGATTTTATATTTATGGTCAATAAAAGTATTAATCAAAAGGCCATGATAGACGGCCATCTTGATTGGTAGGTAGGCATTGCAAGAGCAGGCAAATCCTAATCATAATTTGAATGGCTGAATTAAACGCACAAGAAGACAACAGATTTTGATAAGATGAACGATTATTTATTCACTTTGGCTATCCAGATTCAGTGGAAAAAAAGGGAGACATATTTTAAAATGTTAGCCTTGTTTACCATTCAGATTGGTAAATTGACATCTCAGAAGTAATCAATTTCTATGACTGATTGAAGAAGATGACTATTAAAATCAAAATTTCTCTCATTGCACATTGCATTGGTAGCTTTCTTTTTGAATTTTTTATCCCTTTCCTTAATTGATCATTTTTGACTATATATATGCCAAACTAAAGACTAATATTTTTAGGACGTTTTTTTCTCACATTTGAAAAGATAGCCAAGGATTATCTAACTTCAAATAGTGAGTTAAAAATGGTATTAGAGGATAAAGAAGCTCAGACTGTTGGACTAATGAGATGATTAGACAATCTTTAACAACTTCAAACATGGTGGTACAAACACTTCCCTCAGACAAATACAAGCTACCATCTTACATTGATAGTGAACAAAATGATACATGGGTGGCTGTATATGCCATACTTCACTCAAATAATTCAGATATTGAAAATTGATCCTCATTTGGGAATGAACTGTTCACAGGCCTAATTTTGAAAACTTAATAAAAATTAATTCAATATATTATATAAAAAGGTTATGTTTTAGATAATAAAGCCCCTGATGAGGATTATGTTTTAGATAATAAAGCCCCCGATGAGGATTGTATATATCTGAAACACTTGACAGCAGAATATGAAATTTTCCTAATGAAGTAGGACTCTGCTATTTCCAAAGCTCCTGTTGAAGGCATGTAGGGTAAACCAAGCCAACCAAGTTAGTCTTAGCCTGTCTGACCTTTTATCAAGTAATGATATATATCAAGGCCTCTTTAATCCTTTTTCAGTTTATTTTCTAATATTGAACATCACTTGTAGAAGCTTTACTTTTCATCAATTAAAGTTTTATTAATTCATGGTCATGACTATGTTAAACCACTCCCAATATATTCTCACTACTTCAAAAAAACTTCACTCCTAGTGACAGGGTTTTATGCTTGTTAACAGTTTTCGGAGATACTCGGTTTTTGGACTAATTTGTATACATTAAAGTTGAAGTAGGTGTGAACAAATTTGCAGAGATTAAAGTTGGAGTAAGTACTTATTCTTATACTACTTATAGAAGTTTCTCACTCAAAGTGAAAGAGTTTTACACTAGTTAATGGCTGGTTTTGGAACTGCTTTGTATGTTATCATCTAGAATTTTAATCAGACAATTTCTGTAAATATAACACCTTTTAAAGTTTTATTAAGACTAGATCAGTAAATATACAAAATTAACCTTATAGAGCTCTAATCAGTTATCAGACAAGATCAGTAAATATACAAAATTAACCTTATAGAGCTCTAATCAGACAAGATCATGCAGTAAATATACAAAATTAACCTTATAAAGCTCTAATCAGTAATCAGACAAAATCAGTAAATATACAAAATTAACTTCATAGAGCTCTAATCAGTAATCAGACAAGATTAGTAAATATACAAAATTAACCTTATAGAGCTCTAATCAGGCAAGATTGGTAAATATTTAAAATTAACTTTATAGAGCTCTAATCAGTATTCAGACAAGATTAGTAAATATACAAAATTAACTTTATAGAGCTCTAATCAGTAATCAGACAAGATTAGTAAATATACAAAATTAACTTTATGTGTAGGATAATGCATGGTTTCGAGGGATTAGTTGACATAATGCCCGCGGGTTCGGGAAAGCACGAGGGCCGAAGGCCCGAGGGCTTTTCCGAGCCCAAGGGCATTATGTCAACTAATCCCTCGAAACCATGCATTATCCTACACATAAAGTTAATTTTGTATATTTACTAATTGGTAAATATGTTGAAAAATCAATCAATACATTTAACATCACATGGGAGGTAATCCATGTCGTGTGAAAAAATGTTCCAGAATTTTCAGAAATATTTAGTTTTTAATATTAAATATCTAATTTTACATTAAAAAATTCTAAAATGTAGTATTGAAAGATATAAATCCCTCGAAAATTAATTACGCTCTAAAAATCTAGTTTTTAAATTTTTAAAACCGTTTTTAAAAAATAAGATGACCAGTAAAAAACATTACAAGAAATGTGAGGGTATATATTGTTGTATCAACCTTTATTGCATCATAGGAAGCAAGAAACCTTACAGATCACTGGGTTGTGACTTTATATTGTCTGATAAGAATGCATACTTTGTCACTGGGTAGTGGCTAGTTACGATTCATCAGATTGATTTTGAAACTTCAAAAAAAAAAAAAAATCTTTAAGACGTAGAGTTGATTGCTCAAATGTATTGGTGTTAGATTAAAGTATATTCTCTCGAATGTACTTTGGTAGAGGGGATATTATCTCTAATGTACCTGTCCACGGGGGATATTATCTCGAATATCCCTGGGTTGAGGGATATTAGCAAAAAGAAAGACCTGCCATAACAATGGGATGACGTCACTAGAGGTTTTTATAGAGCTCTAATCAGTAATCAGACAAGATTAGTAAATATACAAAATTAACCTTATAGAGCTCTAATCAGTAATCAGACAAGATTAGTAAATATACAAAATTAACCTTCTAGAGCTCTTCTCAGATAAGATTGGTAAATATACAAAATTAACCTTATAGAGCTCTAATCAGATAAGATTAGTAAATATACAAAATTAACCTTATAGAGCTCTAATCAGACATGACTGGCAAATACATCCACATAAACAGTCTAGAGCTTTTAATCAAACTCACTAGCAAATATATTATACAAAGCAGCAATCGTGAACCTTGTAAACCTCATAATGATGTTAATATTTTGATTTCGTTAACAATTGTTATATTTATGTAAATTACACTCAACACATATCTAAATCAAAACACTTGAAATGAGGTTTGGGCGCGATTAAAACAACATTTTTTGTGCAGATGGAGTTTTTAATGAACTTATTCTGAAGTTGAATTAATTTTTTTATGGCATATCATGTTTTTAAAACTGTACAATTTTCAGTTGAGAGTTGACATAATTTTTTAGGGGTATTATTTTGTTGTTATTGGGGGGCAGTTATTGCCAATTTTGTTTCTCGTTTGCTTGTTTTGTGGATGAAGTGACATTTCTTAATATCAAAAGAAAACATTTGTCTTCGTCACTGCAAACATCTGAGGTGGCTTCTGATATTATTAAATTTGTGTGAGAAAGTTGTTGCAGTAGGTGCACTGATTAGAGGGGTAAGAGGTTAAAAGAGTCGCCATCGGTGTAAATTATTAGTGAGCAGTCTTGATTATCCTGCATCTCACAAGGAACCCAGTAGTCAAAAAATATTACTTTGAAAATTTGTAATAAGTTATATATTGAGAAATGGCAAACTTATTACAAAAAATTATTGTAAATTGATTTGATTGTATTTGGCAGTTTGATTGAAGTTTTTGTCTTTTTGTATTATTTGGGGGCTGCTAATTTGGGCATGACATTAACCTTTGTAACTAGCGTGTAATCTAAAGCCCTGGACTCTGTATTTGGGATTAGCCCATACATTTATAATTGTTGATATATTTGAATATGTTGTATTGTAGTGAGATATGTCAAGTAGTTGTAACATCCTGAATTACAAGATGTTTTAACATACTCTCTGTATGTATTGTCCTATTATCATTTCTTTATATACACTTCAGTTTCATTATATTACTGATATACTTATTTCAAATTTTGTCAGGTTACTTTTTCCCCAGTATTTATGGTCCAATTGTCATATCTTTTTATATTGATATACCGTAACCAAAACATTTTTGAGTGTCATTCATGCTTCAGAGATGATTTTCCTCTTTTAATGAAACAATTCTCTATGGTATTATAATTTTTCAAAACTGAAATTGGCCTTACAGTCCTTGTGCAATTCAACAAAATTGTATTAAAAAGACTGTCATTTCTCCCAGGGTAATAATAACATTGTCTGTGGCAGTTATTATGTGCCGTCATGATATTTGGCATTATGACATGTGTATGTGACATTATTGACATTGTTTTGCTGATGAAATGCAATATTATTTTTACGGGCAAATGACTTATAAGGGACATTTGGCCAGGTTGGCTGCATTAGCCTATTCTTATTTTTGTCTGCCAAATTGTTAGGGATCTTTAACATGTACATCCTATAGCACGTGGGGCCTCGGTTTATTGTCCCATCAGAATGATAGCCACTTCAACCTGCATCACTGACACGGTGAAACCAGCGTATATCATTTTGACCCATACTGGGATCGAAGGTAAGGCAACAAGTGCACTCAGCCACCGCAGCCCTCCAACCCTCCAGAAACTTATCATAAGAGAATGAAACTTGACTAAAAACTTATAGCATTTGAGAAAAAAAATTCTGCAGTTCGAATGTACTAGTTTCTATGATTCACTGAAGGGTTTAACTATTGCATGTAACTATTTTATTTTAATTTGAACTAACATCAACTTGGCATGTTACATACAGAATGTTAAAAACTGAATGGAAAGTTGACTTGTTATTGAGAATAGAAAACATGTACTTGTCCACATTGAGGCTGATTCTTCACATAATAAGTCTTAAAACAAAATAACAATTGGTTAAGGTTATTGAAATTTAGTTTGACTAAACTTTCTCAGATAATCAGAATAAAAGACAAGTAAAGCTATGCTAAGTAAGGCTATGCTGTGTGCAATGAGGGAAATGTTCTAGTACAGTGGCACTTCTCTTATTTGGATTTCTAATTGTCACATGAACTTAAACATACACAGCTGTAGCATGTGGCTCGATTCTTTTGTTCCGAGATTACATTTCACAATTTTTAGCAGTGAAAACAGCCATGAAGTTCTGAAGTTAAGCTCTGTTTTACCAGTATTTTTGTACAGACAAGCCTTCCTTGATAACATTATCTATAATTAACAAATACCTAATGAAGTATGAACAATTGACAGGTCTGTTATTCTATAAATAAACTAGAGTCTTAATCAACTTGATATCCATCATTCCTTCACGACCCTAATGACCTTCACGACCTTACTTTCAATTTCCCTGTGACCTTTTATTTAGGGTTCCATGTCACTTGCATTCTCAGTGGAATGATTGCTGTGACATTCTTTATTATTAGCCTGAAATTCCTGATGAAATGAAATTGAAGTCTATATATAATCTTAGTGTTCTTTACCTTATTGGGCTAATGAAATGAAATGGAGTTATATATTCTACTGTTAAATATCTTATTATTCAATTGAAATAGAAATTTATACCCTCTTCTGCTAATGTCAAATTGAAATGGAGTTTTATACCCTCTTCTCCTTATTGATCTAATGAAATGAAATGGAGTTTTATATCATTGTGTACACTTATGAAATGAAATGCCCTACTGTTACGTTTTGGATATTGAAATGGACTCAAATATTTTACTTTTTTCTGTACTTTATTGACTTCATGAAATGAAATTATGGCATTTTTAATAAGAAGCCTAGGGGTGAATCTGATTTGTTCTAGTCGTGTTTCGATGAGCAATGGTCTAAGAACAATACTTCAGACAATCATCAATTGAAATGTAAACAAACACAGCCACTGTCTTGTTGTAATGATTAGGTTGATGATTGTGGTGATATTGAGCCAATTAAAACTAAGTAGACTGAAGGAATGGCTGATTCGTGTGGATTGTTTCGTGTCTATTGTTATGATTGATTGATTGTTATGATGAAATGTAAATCAAGGTTTAATTCCCCTTGGGGCTAGGGCTATTCAATACACGATATGATAGCCATGGGGCCTATTATCATATAACTTGCACTAAGCTACGGAAAAAAAACACTTAAAGAGTGAACATATTAAAGTTAAAGGTTCATATTATCTCATTTTATTGGTACAAGGGCTGCATGACATGCTATGATTGGAATTGCTGGAAAGCGAGCAAGCGCCTTACTCATGGAACCATTGTGGCTCTGGCTTGCAAAATTTTCCTGCAGTTCTAGTATTTCTGGAGGCTATTTTCATATATTTAAGGCCCAAATAAATATACTTTCCAAAATGCTGAACATTCCTCTTCAAAGTTACATATCTACAAATGTAAATAATTTTATGTGAAAATCTGAATGGGTAGACCATAAATAGATGAAATATTATATGAAAAATTATTTTTGAAATAGTGCAAATAAAGAAGTGTGTTTCCTGTATAATCCATCAAAATTCATGAAGGGTGTTCGTTATTATTAATCATATCTTGCATAATTTATCATTTCTTGTCATAAACCTTGTTAATTACTCCACCATTTCCTCAGAGATAACAAACCCTGACCTGAGCTACGGACGTGTCCATCAACTTCTGTCCTAGTTTGACAATAGGCTTGATGTCATGCACAAGTTTGTTGACAACATTGATGTTGGTTGATTAATTAGAACTATACCTGGATTTGAGCACTGTTGAATCAAACATTCTGCTTATATTTTTAAGAAGGGTTTTTACTGGTTTTTGAAACAAAATGTTCATGTTTTGTTCTATCAAAAAATCTTAAATGTAAGAAAAACAGTAAATATCTGTCAAAAACAACCAAATCTTCTGCAAAAGCATGCAAAAACACATATCTTTTTCAAATATCTAAAAGTATTAAGTTATGTGTCAAAACTGTTAAAATGACTTTATCTTGACCAAAATTTGACGATATATCATGATAATTACATATATCACGATATGGCGATATTTCGGTATTTTTATTTGAGGCGATATTACTAACGATGTAAATTCCTATACCGGTATTTATCGCGATACCGGTATATCGCCCAGCCCTATTTCATTGACCCTGGATAACATTTCATTGGCCCATTATGGTAAAGAATTGGATAACATTTCATTGGCCCATTATGGTAAAGAATTGGATAACATTTCATTGACCCCGGATAACATTTCATTGGCCCATTATAGTAAAGAATTGGATAACATTTCATTAGCCCATATTTCATTAGCCCATTATAGTATAAAACATAATGATATTTTTTAAGACCTTTATGGTACCAAACAGGAGAACATATCATAAGCCCATTATAGTACAGAACATAATGATATTTTTTTAAAACCCTATGGTATCGAAAAGAAGAACATTTCATTAGCCCATTATGGTATATTTCATTAGCTCATAACAATGTTGAAAATGAAAACTTTTCATTAGCCCATCATGATATAATAGCCTATGGAACATTTCATAGTGTAAAAAATTTCAATAGCCCATTGATTTGAAAATTTCATATAGTTGATAAGAATCAAGTAGAAACCTGGTCAGACAGGCTTGTCGTAGATTTATGTAATAATTCCCAAAATAGCATGAAATAGATGATTGTTAGTCACGTAACTTCTGACTAAACAGCTTAGCTTGAAATATGGAACAAGATTTTAAAAACCATTTAGTTTAAAATACAAGTTTGGTTTTCTTGATAACTAGACTTGTCATGCATGATTTGTTGAAGTTATTAGGTTTTAGGTTCTAGGTTTTCAAAATGTTTAACCAGAAAGATTGAGGACCTATGATGACTTGTATTACATGTATACTAAAAACCAAGCACAAATGATCCCAACCTTAAAACAAATCTCGAAATACATGTAAACACATTACATTTATTTCAATTATGATTTTGATCGATAGCTTAAAAATTGACATATATGACAAAAATATTTTTGAAACATTATTATTGAAAACAACATTTTGTACAATTTTTATTGTAGTTTTCTTTTTGATTTCAGGTATGATTGGATTGATAAGACCATAAAGTTGTAAAAACTTCAAAACTTAAAGGTTAGTTTCATTAGAATATCTCTAAATGTGCTGAAGTAAAAATCCCTTAGAATAGTAACTGACAGTTGAATATAGTGAGGCAGGGTATGCTTGAGAAATTAATGAAGGAGGGGAAGAAAAACAACCATTGAGAAATCATTGAGGGAGGGGAAGAAAAACAACCATTGAGAAATCATTGAGGGAGGGGAAGAAAAACAACCATTGAGAAATCATTGAGGGAGGGGAAGAAAAACAACCATTGAGAAATCATTGAGGGAGGGGAAGAAAAACAACCATTGAGAAATCAATGAGAAGGGGAAGAACAGCAACCATTGAGAAATCATTGAGGGAGGGGAAGAAAAACAACCATTGAGAAATCAATGAGGGAGGGGATGAAAAACAACCATTGAGAAATTATTGAGGGAGGGGAAGAAAAGCAACCATTGAGAAATCATTATGGGAGGGAAAGAAAAACAACCATTGAGAAATCAATGAGGGAGGGGAAGAAAAGCAACCATTGAGAAATCAATGAGGGAGGGGAAGAAAAACAACCATTGAGAAATTATTGAGGGAGGGGAGGAAAAAAAACCCCATTGAGAAATCAATGAAGGAGGGGAAGAAAAAACAACCATTGAGAAATCAATGAGGGAGGGGAGGAAAAAAAACCCCATTGAGAAATCAATGAAGGAGGGGAAGAAAAAACAACCATTGAGAAATCAATGAGGGAGGGGAAGAAAAACAACCATTGAGAAATCATTATGGGAGGGGAAGAAAAACAACCATTGAGAAATCAATGAAGGAGGGGAAAAAAACAACCATTGAGAAATCAATGAAGGAGGGGAAGAAAAAACAACCATTGAGAAATCAATGAGGGAGGGGAAGAAAAACAACCATTGAGAAATCAATGAAGGAGGGGAAAAAAACAACCATTGAGAAATCAATGAAGGAGGGGAAGAAAAAACAACCATTGAGAAATCAATGAGGGAGGGGAAGAAAAACAACCATTGAAAAATCAATGAGGGAGGGGAAGAAAAACAACCATCTTTTATTACATTTGGGCAATGTCATGCAGTGTGCAATGTAGACAATTTTGCCATGACAGCATTCTTTCGAGAAAGTCATTATTGCTCTTGATATTTATTTGCTTTTTTGTCTTACACTCAAATCTTAATTTTGTAAAGGCTATAAAAATGATATATGTGGTTTAAAGTTTAACTTTTTATAACTGTTTTATTATTTTTAAAGTAGAATTTTTAAAAGCTATTATTATATTATTGATGGGCCTTATGTCATATTTGATATATTAGAAATGTAAACTATGACACTTAAATTTGTGTGATAAAAGACTTGAACTAACAAACAATTTTTGCCTACCTGAAATTTTTATTTGTAAAATTTATTAGATAATAAAGTTAAATGCATTATGCATTAGAAACCACTATCAAAGTCACCATTAAACACACAGTTATAACCTCTCTAGTGAGCGTTACTGTACAGATTTATTGTCAGTAAGTGTCATTGTGTGTCATGTCAATGCCGTCATGTGTCATGACATTCAGGTAACTACAGGCCCCCCAGGCAGGGCTTGTTATAGTTTTCTCACCTGTCATTTAAAAGCTTTATCATTGTCAAATGTTGTGTTTTCTGCATGAATTTAACAGCTAAATGCATGTCTTTGTAACAATTAATTACCACATCTGGTAAGGATGTTTTTGCCAGCCATGACTATAACTCTAGATCAGACCTTCTCAATTGATTTTTTTTAATTTTTGTAAAGGGCCAAATGCATTTTATAATAAAAATATAAGGACCAAATAGAGATTAGCGAGCATAGCGTTTTAGCGGAAAGGGTCACTCTTGAGGGGCCATTCTCAAGGGTGTTGCTGGCCGGATTTGGCCAGTGGGCTGCCATTTGAGAAGGCCAGTGCTCTAGACTGTTGATTGTTTGTCGGTATCTTCCAGTAATGTTTGAATGCAGCTTACAACTGTAGAGCTACAGACCTTTTTTTTAATTTTAAATAGTTTAACAGTACATTTTTGGTGCTTAATTCCTCCTGAATAAAGATCATATTATTTGTTTTGAAATATTGAACTTACAATATGTAAGCCAAAGCTGGAGAGAGCAGTGGTAAAAGATAAAATTCAACTAAGAAGTAGGTATTCAATTGATAAAGATAGAAATGTATTCATACTACCAGAAGTATTTGAGTACTAATTAAGAATGTCAATTAACTCTATTGACGAGATCATTGTATTGGAATTCTATCCAGGATTCCACGCCTAAAACTATTCTGGTTTTTTTGTTTGACAAGTATTTAAGTACAGATTCAAGTAGAGTTTTAAGTACTGCTAAAAGGCACTTTTTTGTAAAATAATTGATAATAGATAAAAATTCATAGGACAAATGATTGCACTTTGACTTAAAGAGGCTAGGTTAGCCTATAAACTGGTTTTGTTTTAAAATATTTAAATGAAAGTAGTAAATGTTGATGGTAAAAATATTTTGAGAGTCATAAACTTGAACCAAATCAATTTCATTAAACATTGCATCATAATGTTAAAAAAAAAAACATATATATTTTTGAACTTGGAAAAAAAACTTAGTCACGTTTCCATAAGATTATTGCCAAATATATAGGTGATTCTTTAAGAACTAATTGAGATTAGACAGAACTAGACAGGATTAAAAAGTCTCACCAGAAGGCCGGCTGATAGACCAGATTATCAAGACCTTATCAGAGAGTCAACAACATATTGCATGTTTATTGATCGTCAAATTTTATAAAATTTTGACGAGGATAATTAATCTAATTAGATCATTATGTTTTTATCCTGAAGACAAAACTGATGTCAATGAGTTTCAAAATCTGATTTAGAATTTTAAAGTGGCAAAAAAAAATTAAAATTAACGTTACTATATATCAAATTATGTTTATGATAAGATATCGTCAATAGCTTTACGAAAAATGATACCAGTATCACAAATATTATGCTTAAAACATAGGTTTATAATGCCGCTTTGTTTGCTTAGATTGAAAATTTGGATGACTACATCACTTAAAGGGATTTTGTATGGGTAACAGCATGTTCCTTTAGCAACGGCTATCATTTCATTACATTAATCCGTTGCTATCATGATACGATATTCTCATCATTAATTTTGATTGGTTGAACGATTATTGTTCGACCAGTTATATTCGTTGTAACAAATTATTGCGGGAAAACTTTCGAATGACCAGACGTCAAATTTCTTGTAGCAAATTTACCTTGTGATAATCGAGTCTCAACGGTCATAAATTGAATGTGACGTAGTGTTTTTAAAACGAGGTTATTAGTTGTTAATGACGAGAAAACTCCGTCAATCCAGCAACGGTAGATAATGCCAATGTCTAACGTTGCTGAAGGAACATGGGGTAACAGGGACACTGATAGCATCAATTAATGCCATTCCAAATTAGTTTAAGTGGAATTGCAAGAACCACAGACGTTGGAATGGCTTGAAATGGCACAAATTGAATTATTGATACTATCAGTGTCCCCGATACACATACAAAGTTTAGAAAATCTCTTTATAATCCCTTTAAAATGGATGTTCAGAAACAATGGCCTAAAATCAATGTTAATTAAATTCACAGTAATTAGATTAAAACAACTGCTGATTAGTTTAATGATGTCATTTTAATTAGTTTGTTATCAGAGCCATCAGGCATGAGGTTGAGTCATCTCACTTCCAGGCCTAGATTCCATTCAAATTTTACCGTGGATTTTTGCCAATTGAATTTGTGTAAGATTCATTAGACGATATTGTAGCATAGTCAGTTTGAATTTTTAGAATTGTCATAGGAAATATGTTGACATGAATGGGTCGAGATGATACCTTCGGATTTTTCAACCCGGTTTCCCCCCTGTCAGTGATGCAGGTCAGAGGGACTGACATGGAAAAAGTGTCTAGTCGTTTGGATGGGACAATAAACCGAGACCCAGTGTTGGAAATCAAAAAATAAGAATAGGCTAATGCTGCTGTCCTGGCAAAATTTCCCTCATTGCACACTGCAAGTTGTTTTCCCTTCCTCATTAGCCCATACAGGTGCAGAAAAGCAGAACATAAAACTCCATTTCATTTTTAATTGTCAACTTATTGCAACGGAGAAAGGTAAATGCCGTTTAATTTAAGATTCTGATAGTCAAGTCTTTCAAAGTACATCATAAGAAGATCATTGTAAAAGATAGTTTTTGATATTTTGGAATTACATTGTCTATTCTGTTTGATGCCAAGTTTTCCTGCAAGTCTTGAAATGTGTAGGAATGATACATGTGTTGTACAGTGTAAGAGTTTGAAAAGATAAAAGACAAGATTTCATGTTGGATTGCAACAAGATGGCCTCCCTAGAGATTTCTTTGTTACAAATGGAAATATTCTGGTGAAGGAACGCAAATCAAATGCTGTCGGTGATGAATCGGATTGTCGTCTGCTAGGGCAGTTGGTTGTGAATTGGTTCAGTAATTTTGTAATGTTGTATCCAAGGTGACTTCCCGAGGGTTTTCTTTATTTTGTTGAAATATTCTGTGGGTAGTGAATTGGTTTGTCGTCTGCTTGCTGAAGATTTGAATTTTATCATTTTGAATTTAAGATGGCTTCATAAGAGATGTCATTGTACTGGTGAAGAAACTGTGACATATCTTTGGTAAAATTTAAATTTTAAAGAAGTGGTGTGGCAGAATGGTAAGATTATCATCTGCCAGGGCTTCAGATTACCTTAATTCAGGCACACCCTGTATTGGCTGAGCAGAGCATCAAAAATATAGGGAAAGGCTCCTAAGAAGGCTACAGAAATGTTTTCATCAATTTAGATTCCTCTGTGGGTTATATCATGTATTTACGGAATAGTCATTATCAAAGTTGTTGGCACTTTTGGTTCTGCAGTGTTTAAATAACATGGAGGGACATATCAATGTTGTTAATGTTGTAGGGTTGACGTAGGTGTTTTATATTGAAGAACTACGCAGGGTTCGGTTTTTATATTTTATTCAGGTACAATAAAAACCCTGTAAATATTCAAAAGAGAATATTAGTACATAAAGATATTAAAATATATACAATAATTACAAAACAGAATAATTCGACCATTAATACAAAATAGCTAATATTGAAAATATAGTAGCTCCAACTGACTCGACTATGAAGGAAGACAAAATAACAAATATCGCTTATAATACATATCGGGTAACTAATAAATAGAAAATACTTATTATTGCATGTAATAAATATAAAAGAAATTGCTTACCCTATAAAGGGGTTTTAATAAAGCTTGGAAATCAAGCTAAACTTGAAACTATATAACTATAACTATATACTAACTGAAAGGGAATAAATGGTATGTAAGTTGTAAATGTATACTGTTTGCAATTAATATATAAATACTATGTTACTGATTTACTTTTAAGTGACCATTTACCAAAAATCCAACATGGCTTCCAATATGAAACAATGACTATTTACAAATACAAACTGGGATAATTTCCTATAATAACTATAAAACTAACATACCTGTACTAAACTATAATAGTAGAAATTACTAAACAAAGTTGAAACAGGAATACCAAAACTGTTTGGAAAGTCGGGAAAAAGAAGTTCTTTCCTGTCCAAAAACTAAATACTTTCTGATTTAAAATATGACTTGAAGTGTAGAAATGAGTGAATGAAAAAGTGTTCACTCATAGTATAGAGAGAGATAGAAGGATGAGTAAAAGATCAGATTATGTGGTGGTTAGGTTATTGAACAGTGCTGATTGATAAAACTTAACTATTTACATTTAAAAGTATTAACCCTTTGTAACATTAACTGGGGCACTACAATTGTTTGGGGGCTGCTAATTTGGGCATGACTTTTACCATTGTAACTGGCATGAAATATAATATGCCCTGTCTGCTGAGCAAGTGGATGCTTGTGATGGCCTGAACACTGAATTCCTTCAAAGAATGACGTCTTTACATAATTATTTTCCATTTTAGTTGTATTGGTGTTTGCTAAGTGATTAGGTAACTTAGACATTTGAATTTCTACCTGATAGTAAGGCATATGTTAGCCCATGCAACCTTATCACTAAATACTTGTACTAAATATTTCTCAAGAATCATCAATTGTTTGAACTTTGGATTATAGTAAAAGTGATCAGATAAGGAAGTGTGTGCAACCTTTTTTTTATGTCATTTGTAGCTGCATATAAAATATCTCTAATTGTTTTACCTTGTTATTTAAAAGATAAGTAAACATTCTGGTGTTTATTGATATTTATTATCTAATTTTGCCCTGTGGATAAATATATAAAAATGGAATGGTAAAAATGACATCTACCCTTCATAATCATGATATTTATGTTGATGGATATGATCATTTAAAAACAACATGAAACTTTCGGTGAGGATCATACTTGACATTTGTGTATTTTACAATTAAAGTTTGAATGAGCTGGAATTAAGACAGCTAAGCATCATTGGGCCACTCCAAATTACTTGACTATTCTTAGAAAATTGGTTTGAAAGGGATATTTAGTTTACTGTTTCAGCTATCAGCAGCATCTTCAGAATTAAAATCTGAGTCGTGGTTCTTCTACAATTGAGGCTAAATGATGTGTAGACTTTTAGACTGTCATGATTTCAGCATTTCAACCTTCTGTAACAGCTTATAGCTCTCTGCAACTGAGCATGTCAACTCAGCATCCCTTATAGAGTATCGTTCAGGGTGCTAGTAATGTATAATCTATGTATAATAATGTTTATTTCACAATTAGGATTATCAACACTGAATATGCCATTCAGAGAGTCCACATAGCCAATGAGGTATCGTGTGGTATCACACATTCAGCAAGAATTCAAACCATGGAAAGAAGTTTCCCCACATGAAATATTTTTATGACCATCCTGTCTAAGAATGTACAAGTTGTTTACAATGAAAACAATATTTGTTTATGTTTGTCTTACCCATTCTGTGTATCTAGAAATTGGATAGCGGCCATTGTTGTTTATTTTTTACACAATTATTCACCCAACTAACAAATTCATTCAAGTTGTGTAAATTTATTTTCAGAAAACACAGAAGTTGTGTACCTTTGGCTAATTGACATAAACATTGAAGATTATCATCAACATACCAAACTTAGAACTCTAATTGGTTGATTATATCGATAATATTGACCAATCAGATTTTTTTATTTTGTTGGACAATATACTGAGGCTTTGTATGCTACTGATCCATGGTAGTTGGAAATTTAAAAAGAGTAGGCTGCTGACCTTGCTAACATTTCCACATTGCACACTGTTCCAAGTTACAGTATGGCACAGTTTATTGGCCAATAAAAAGAGTCAAAGGGTTTGACAAAGGATCAGAATGGTAGATAGGATCCCTATCAACCTAGTTAGAAGTCGTTCTTGTTAAGTCAGTGTCAAGATATTTTGCCAAGGACCAGCTGATGTACAAGATCATTAAAAACTTGTTTTCTTTGTAACTTTTGGATCTGTCCTTCATTCTTTTCTGACTTTAAAACCGATCTGCTTTGTAGCACTTTAATGTGAGTAAGTTACCTGAATTTGTCCAGGTATGCATGTACTGACTTTGATATGAACCACAAATATGTAAATCATTAATATTTTCATATCTTTGTCTGGAAACAAGAAAAGCAAGTCTGATTGATATTATATTCATTCTTTCCTCATTCATTGAAGATCAAATCTTCAATCTAGAAGGTCGAAATATGCAAATGATTATTTTTACGTGCCTATCTTGGATTTCATGAACTCATGACATTTTCTATAAAGGTAAAAAGATATTTGTACATGAAGAAATTGATTATCCCCAGCCTCCATCTTGAAATCATCTTGTGTTAAAAACCATAGCGATATCATGTCATAATCTAGTCTAGGTTTACCAGTGACCTTGAACAATGAGAACATTGATTAGATTCTCATATTGTTGTACCAAATGCCTTGTTCAATCAGTATTTTACAGGTACTGCATGATCTTCATGGGGGAATTCAGTATATTCTTTACAAGTTTTGAATTGCTGCAAGCTTTTACTCTAAGAACGAACTTGTACTGGTGTTTATCTGGTAAGATATATCAGCTGGTAAATACAATAGTTAGATGAAATTATCCCTTTCAATTCGATAAGCTGGTAAAT
Organism: Lottia scabra; assembly: GCA_029955415.1. NCBI lineage: Eukaryota > Metazoa > Mollusca > Gastropoda > Lottiidae > Lottia > Lottia scabra. The sequence continues at coordinate 4,492,639 of JARJEI010000015.1, forward strand.
TTAATGATGAAATTACTATTTCCTTTTTTGTTCAATCAGCTGGTTACACAAACAAATATTCCTTGATTTTATCAGCTGGTGAAGTAAAAAATAAGATGGTGGTTCCCTTTCAGATCAGTCAGCTGATAAAATGAATGATTAAATGACCATATCCCTTTAAGAAATATGGTTTTGTCATCAAATTCTATGCAGAGATAAGCCTGGTTCACATTGTGATATTATCTTTCTAACAGAATATTTTCATGCAAGTTTGACATTCCATTGATGAAAGGATAAGTGCTTAAGTGCGTTGTTAAAACCATTACTAGGTACAGTTCAAATTTTGTAAACCAATGCCCTAAGTTTGTGTTAAAGGGATTGTAAAGTGATTTTCTAACTTTGTATGTGTATCGGGAACACTGATAGTATCAATTTCCAATTTCCATTCCAACGTCTGTGGTTCTTGCAATTCCACTAAAACTATCGCATTTTATGACGTCACTGACAGTGATCTACCGAAAGCTACTATTAATATTTATGCAGATCACTGTTAGTGACGTCATAAAACGCTTAAGTTTTAGTGGAATTGCAAGAAACGCAGACGTCAGAATGGAAATTGGAATGGTGCAAATTGATGCTATCAGTGTCCCTGATACACATACAAAGTTTAGAAATACGCTTTACAATCCCTTAAAAGCTGCAATACAATATAAAGACAGACAGACAATGTGTGGCCAGAAGTATTAGATAATGTCTGTTGTGTACAGTAATTTGATGCTTTAGAAATGGCAGTAAAATACAGCTCTGTCATTTTGAGAATGTTGCACTTTGGTCTAGAAGACCGCTGTCTGAGGTTTAAAGAGGCTTTCCCATGAGATAACTTTTTTTTATATGATTACTTGCCCTTTAATATTTGATTGAAATATATTGAAAGAAAAAGAATATTGTGTGATGCAAGATGCAATTATAAACTGAATTTTCACGGAGGGAAAAAGCTGGTTATAGGCTGGCTATAAGCTTGTGTGCCTGTCTTTTTTGTTCAGCTATTGATCAGGGGCCAAAACTTAGAGTAGGCTCATGCCTATGTTCTGGCAAAATTGCATATAAAAGGCATGCTTCCTGCTCAGGTTGATCAGTCTGTTTTGTTTGACATTAAATTGTTGTATGTTCTTGCTGTAAGGATTGTCATTTGACCAAAGATGAGTAACTTTAAATTTTAAACTAGATTGTAGTAAACAAGAATGCTAATTTGTTACTTTCTCATTGAAAGTTGTTTTAAAATAGTGAGTTATGTCTAGACCAAGTTGGAAGAATAAGAGAAAATGTTGTGGCTAGATATTGGTGGAGATATTCTTTGTTATTTCACCGTAACCAAACACTGACAACATGCAATTAAATATTAGAATGTTTCCGTTCAGGGGAGTTAATTTTTTTATTGCCTGAAAATAAGATGGTGTGTTGCCAAAATAAATTAGCTCGGCCAAATTCTTGTTTGTAGGAATTATCCATAAATAAATCAACTTGTGTGTTTTGTATTTTTCTTTCGGTGAGAATTTTCTGTTACTGAATGAAAATAGAGTTGGAGTTTTCACAGACACCTTTTGAAATGAAATGGATTAAATCTGTGGATTCTGTTTAAATGAAATAGACTTTTTGTTCTGCACATTATTGGGCTATCAAAATGACATTTAGTTTTACATCCTTCTGTTCAGTACCTTAACGGGCTAATGGAATTATATTGAAATGTTCAGTACATTATTGGGCTAATGAAATGAAAATTGAGTTTAATGTCCTATTGAGTATACTGTTAAGTACTTTATTGGGCTAATGATATGAAATTAGATTATTTTATCAATAAATGGCTATTCTTGTTCGTGCATTTTCATTAGGACATTTTTTTCCCACCAAAATCATAAATCTCCAAATCCCTGAGGTTTGTCTGCCATAACAAAAATAACGTAAAACATATATTATCATACATCTTGAAAGCTATTTTTCTTTTTGGTTATTTTCTCATCAAAACAAACAAAGCTCAGCAACCATTTTTAACGACCTCCTCCCAAAATAACCGTCCTTGTCCCAATTGTAAAAATGATTTTTATCTTGAATGCTTTGTCTCCCTTGCCATTTGAATGATTTAAAACATGTATAATTGATATGTAGGTGTCAACCAATTATCGTGAGAAACTCCATCGTCTTAAAGTACAAATATATTTTTTTTGTGATGGATAACTAGGTTGTCATTTGGAATTTCAGTTTGAAGAAAAAAAAAACGCAAAATCTCTGAAGTTATTTCCTTTTTTAAAGGAACTACCCTTTGTATTTATTTTCAGTTGCATTAAATAAAGTCAATATTCAAATAATAAATTCTCATCAGTGTTAGTTAAATTTATTGATCATAGTATTGGTTGTGAACACACTTTTCTAATAAATGTTTTATTATTATATTTCTTTAAGTAGCAAAGTAATTGAATTGTCATTTTTCCTTTAGCAGTTTTTTTTTAGTAGAAAATATGGGATACCTGTAAAAAACACACCAGGACCCTTTTTACCTCTAATCAGGAGAAAAAAAACCAAATACATACTTACAAATGAAAGACATGTTTGTCGAAAATATTCCCTAATTCCATTAATTAGTTTCGAAATCACATGAAGCTGGCTATTGTAGTGCTAGACAAACCAGGCAACATAGAGCAACAAGTTTTATGGTCGCCATTATAAATTTTAAGTAATATAAATCGGATCATTAGCACTTGGTTTCTTTATTATGTAAATGATTATTCATAAAGATAACATATTTGATGATCTTTGAATTTTTTAATTTTTCTCTCTAAATTTAATTGTGTTGTTAAATTTAATTATTTGAAGTTAACCTTAAATTTCTAAATTAGTTCTATCTCATAAAGTTGAAATATTTAATTTTCTTTTAATTTTATTTAACAAATACTGTAATAAAAATTAAAATATTTGATGCCCCTTTAAATTTTCAATTACCCACACATAGCTAAAATTTCACGTAAAAAATGTGCAATTACATTTTGTGAAGTAAACTAGAAACATAAAAGTTTTTAAGACTGCAAAAAATTCCAAAAGGGAAGGAAATATAAAATTTTGTAGCAGCTAATCTTGACAAAATCACAAATAATATTCTGTCAGTTTTAAAATGATAGCTCGTCTAAATTATGATTTATGAGTTGTTTTTTTCATGTCCTTAACATATGGTAGCCATACTTGACTTCAGTATGTAATATTTTTGTAAACTTAACTAAAATTTATGAGTTTTTTGACTGAGATGAGGGGAGTTGTGTACAGTTATGGAACAATAATAATGACATATATCATCATTTTTATTAGATTTAAATTGTTTTGAATTTTAAAGGGCTGGTAAAGAAATTTTTTTAATTTTTTAGCACCAATTTGCACTCTTTCAATTTTCAATAAGATGTCTGTGGTTCCAGCGTTTCCACTGAAACTAATTGTTTGTATCACAGAAGACCTTAACAGTAGTGACCTCATCAAATACTTAGCTTAAGTCAAATTGCTGGAACCACAGATATCTGAAAATTTAGATGAAGCAAATTGATGTCCAATGTAAATGTAACATTTAAAGTTTCTTTTAACTTATCAATTGTTGTTCACCAGGAGCCTTATTCTCGAAAACTTAACATAATAAAATTCAGATTTTAAGAAATAGAGTAATCTGATTGGATAATAAAGCTAAATTTAAAATTTAAAATCATTGTAAGTTAAGTTTTCGAGAATAAGGCCCCAGATCTGGAAAGGGTTGAGTTGTTGATGGTTGTTCATCCAACCAGAACCTGTCACAGTAATGATACAATGATAATCACATCATAAATCATCATTTTTAATAGCTTTAATTTTTTTATGAATGTTGAAAAATTGTCTGTATTGTAAGTCAGATTTCTTCTCTTAGGTTTGTTTTTTAAAAAAAATTGATGTGAATTTTTGTCTGAGTTCTGTTCACTAATCAAATCACAATATTTCTTAAATTTGAAGGATTTTTATAAGCCTACACAAAGTGTGAATTATAAAGGCAATGATTCATGATATAATATTTTCAATTTTTATGAGTATTTGTATAAAATTTGGGTGATCCCTGTTAATTTTAGTGAGGATTTGGAAAACAAATTGGTGCTTTTAAAAGAGATAGGATTCTATTGTGCTTAGTATAGCATATTTGCAGTTTGCTACACATATTGACATATTCCATGCTTTTCGGCCTGCTATCTTCAATTTCTGAAAAGTAAGACTTATTTTGCTGGAAACTGGTGTGCGATTAAAGATATTTTTTTTTTAAGTACGAAAAGCATTGGGGAACATTGCAGGCTTTCGCCTATATAACCCCTCTCCTAGTGATTAAAGATGTCCCCTTTCAAATTCATTAAGGTTTAAATAATCTTTAAATGTTTTAAAAATAAATCTTCATTTGTTAGGTGTGAATAATTGTAATATATGACTTGTTGAACTCAATAAAATATTGAGTACTCTTCTGAAAAAAAGGTAGAAATGTTTTTGTCTACTCAAGTCAAACACTTGAAAATAATGAACAACGTGCAAAGAATACGTCAACAACTTCAAAATGTTACAAATTTTTTCTAATATGCTCTTCGCTTATTTATCTCCTTTGCTGAAGAGTAGAAGAATTATTGATAGCTCATCTTACACTGTTATCATGTGACTCCTAGAAAGACCTACTGCTACTTTTCGGTAGGATTTTTCAACTAGATACATCTCTTTCAGAGAGTCTCCTTCTTTCTTGTTACTTGTGTGCATCAACCATGCTTATTGGTCAACTAGGCATCCCTTTTAGACTAAGCCACATTATATAGCTATATTAAATGATATTTTAGTATCTAATTTTTGTCATCTCGGCACTTTCACACAATCCAAAAAGCTATTAATGATTTGTATATTTGGTATTTAGGTTTGTCAACTCTGTAATCCCATTCAGAGAGTACACACAGTAAATAATACTCATTTGATGTTTTTTAAACCAAATGAAAAAATCAAGTACATATTAGATAAGAGGTAAATTTTTAGAAGTTTTTGAAGATTATTTGGTTTTATTTGAAGAGAGTTTTTGAAGCCCAATGGAGAAATATTTGACTTCAACTATCACTTACTTAATGTCAATGATACTTCTGAACTTCAAAGTGGAGATGTTAGGGTTAACCCTCCTAACTATTGACTCACTTGAAACAATGTTTAAGTTAACTGTTTAAGTGCTAGCCAACTGAAATGAAACACAATGTTTTGTACTGGGTTGAGTTTGTATTTGTATATCAATACTGGTCTGTTTGTAAACACTTAAAATGTAATGGGGCTATCACCGATTCTAGTATTGTATTTTTGGATTTATTTCTACCATTGCTGAGACAAAAGTTTTGATGAAAATCAATTTCAGCTATCTGTGTTGGCATTTAGATGCTTACTTTACCAGTTGTTACAGCTGAATTCCAGCTATCTGCATATGTTACCAAACCTCAACCTGGGCTATCTGTTGAGTCATCAACATTTTTAATAGATTTCTGATTTCAGTATTTATCACTTCTCATAATGTAATTTAATGTTTGGTATGACATTTAGGGGGTATAATCTTTAACTCAATTCAACTCTTCTCAACTGAACTGAACTTAACTAAACTTAACTCAATTTAAGTTGTCAACTTAACTCATTAATTACCCTAACAAAGAGTTGTGCAAGTGCTGACTATATTTAACTAATTAAATAGAATGATCTATATCTGTTTATGTGAAATCTATATATTGTATTTTTATTGATTTATCAACATGTCTAGAGAGATAAAGTTTTAATCTTGAAACATGTGAGGTGTGGTTAATATTTAATCATAATCTCTATCTTAATTACATCTCTTAATTATCTTACAATTTATTTAAAATACAATCACACTGTCTTAATTCAACCATAATAACCGTTAGCTGTTTGAGGGCAATAAACTGAGTGCCATGTTAGTTATTGGCCTGACATGAAAAAAGATGTACAACTACCTGGTTTGTGATATCATCTGCTGGAAGCGAACATTAACTTGTCATATACCTACTGGTACTTACATTGAAAATATGTAATCGTTCATTCAGATAGGAAAGTAGAATGATTTGTACTTGTGGCTCATAGGTTGAATGGGACAATAACTGCGTTTCCACTGAGAATTGTGAAGGAAAGCTAGCTCTAAGCTTGGTTCCCGAACGATTTTAGTCTCGATCATAAAGTCACACATGATTGACAGCTGGCGATCTACAAGACTTAACATTAACTCTACTAGTTAACAATAGAGAGCGCGTGCCCCATATTGCCGAACGAGAAAAAGCTGGCTTTTTGTGTTTCCAGCTTAAGCTTTCATTTGGCCACCGATAAATTGCCGAACGCGAAATGCTTCAATTGCCGAACGGTAACGGCTTAATAGTTCGGCAATTGCCAAGTGGAAACACACAAAAGCTAGCTTAAAGCCGACTTTTTCTGTCAGTGGAAACACAGTTTAAGAATTAAAATTTATGTGATGACATTGCTGTTGTTTGAATGTGACACAGTTGAGCAGTTTAAAATGTTCTGTCGATTCTTAACTCCTGTCCAGTACTTATCAATTGAGAACGATATATATTTAGTAACTGCTGTCCATTAAGCATCACAATTGATAAAATATAGAAAATATTGCCAACTCATGTTGAGGAAGTGACAAACACTTGAGAGTTATAGAAATCAATGGAGAATTATGAGGTAAATAAAAGGTGATCAGAAATTATGATTGGATCAATGGAGGTCGTGATAATACTATATATAAATATCACGAAGATAAAACATTAACAAGTATTTCAATATTTATTAACATGATCACAACATAACACAATCAATGGTACACAAAATTTCTTACAAGTTTATGCTCATCGCATTCTGAAAATTGATTCAACAGATAGTTGAAATTGAGCTCTATCAGGTAGAGAACTAAATACTTGTCATTAAAAACCTGAAGAATTTTGGTCAATGGAGGCTGGAATGTGCTATTTGAACCTAACCTGCACCACCTATACTTTATAAGGTATGGAAACATAGTCTCATAAAGGCACTGGCCCATAGTATCAATTTGCATCATTCCGAATTCAGTCATACGTCTGTGGTTCTTGCAATTATATTAAAGCCTACTTGACTTCACCATTGCAAAAGCTGCCAATAATATCCCAGGGTCTTTGCAATAGTTATGTCATAAAACACTTTGTTTTGAGTTGAGAAAATGGTTGTCGTTATGTTTGAGAGTTCGGTTCTCGACCAGGGTGTGAAAGTCCTATGACCTTATCTTCACACATAATTCCAGTCCATCCAGCTGTAAATGGGTACGGAAAACCTCTTTACAATCCCTTTAATATGTACCTCAATTTAAATTTTGGAAAGTGGAGGTTTTATCAGAGTTCAATTATAAATATGTACCGAGGTCACAGAGTTTCTCACTTCAATAATGACTGTGATATTTATTTTCTCGCGATACTCTGTGTTCTTCGCCTATTGTCAACTTTCCAATTTGCAGTCACTTGCCATGTTGACATGGGGCAGTCAGAGATTTAACATAGGTCTCAACTTGGCAAGATAACAAATTCTAATCCCTTTTACTATATCAGTGCAACTCTTCATACACTTTCTTATAGATGTGTCAAATCTTTGTTAGGCCATGGATAAACAATATTTGATTTTAGAAAATGAAATGAAATTGTTTACACTGTTCTTAGTAATAGAAAACTAAATGGAGATGAAATGGTTCAGTTAGTTAGAAGCTTGCTTGTGAATCTTAAGGACCTGGCTTCAATTCCATACATGTGACTGATATGAAATAAGCGTATAGTCTAGGCCTTGTCAAATGGCAGCCTGCAGGCCTAATCCGGTCCACAACGCCCTTGAGAATGGCCCCTCAAAAGTGACCTCTTCCGCTAAAACGCTGTGCTCGCTATGCTAGCTAATTTCCATTTTTCCCTTAATTTTTTTCATAAAATACATTTTGCCCCTTACAAAAATCAATTGAGAAGGCCTGGTCATGGTCTTGCAGATGAGACAATAAACCAATTTGTGTGCTACTGTTCATGTTAAAGATCTTTTGACATTTGGATATTCAAGAAAGTTAATGCTACTGTCCTGACAATTTGTTTATTGCACACTGCACAGCGTTTGCAAGTCCTCATTAGCCCAATCAGGTGCAGAAAAGAAAAACAATGTTGTCAATACAACAAGCAACATGTTAAATCATATTGTAAAATATGAAAAGGTATACGATTTACAAGGACAGGAAAACAAATGCTGATTTATAGTGGCCTACAAATAATAACTCCGTCTGCTTTGTAACTTTCTCAAACTTTTACTCAGTTGTCAATATATTGTATGTTTTGTCATAGAAACTGGCTTGTATTTGGATGGATCAAAATGTTCTTAAATTAGTCTCACGAAAGGTAATTTCTTCTTTGTTGTATTTAAAGAAACAGCTCAATTATTTCCCCTTGTTGACAAAATTGATAAAAGAATTCTTCCTTCTTTGTTTTGTTTATGAAATGACAAACAACTAAATTCTTGAATGAAATGGCTGTATTGGTTTTAGCGAATATCTAATTTTGGGCCATGTTTGATTTCTAATTCTTTAGCTTCCTTTGCATTGAGAGGTTCTTTGAATTAATTTTAAGATATGCTTCTTCCTTTATTGTTTATGAAGATGAGCTTATTTACATCCAATATGTTAGCTCATTTTGCCTGAATTTGGTCCTCCATCTTGATAATAAGGGCAGAAAGTAGGACGTAAAACTCCATTCATTTCATTTTTTTGATAATAAGGGATAATTTGAATTCCAAAAGATTTGCGAGAGATTTGGTTAGAAGAGGATTATTATAAGATTCTAAGTTGTGATCCTTGTAAAATATTGTATCTGTGACCTTCAAGAACCTGCATTTGAAATAACGTTGTTATTCTTAAACATTTTCAGTGTATGATGTAAACAAGTCATTGAACTTGTAGGCCACTATACAAAACTTTTCCCACCAAATCTATCTCTAAAACAAAAGATCTCAATGATTGTCAGTTGCTATTTGTGTCTGAATATTTAAGTCAGCCTGTCTCCAAGTTGTCATACACTAATTCACTATGAAATAAGATATTACTGATATGTAACTGAATTGTCTAATAAATCAATTTTTTTTCTGTCAATTTTTTTTTGTAAGAACAAAAAGAATTTTGACAGTTGTTGTATTGTTCTTGTGTGAAAAGACAGAGTGGTATTTAGACAGAAGAAAAATTATAGAAATTGAAAAAACTTTTCAAGGAGTAGGCTATGAGCCAAATAAATTAAAGGTCTCAAATCATGACTTACAGTTTATAAGGTCGAGGATGCAATACAGGGAAAGGTTAAGGACGCAATACAGGGAAAGGTCAAGATGCAATACAGGGAAAGGTCAAGATGCAATACAGGGAAAGGTCAAGATGCAATACAGGGAAAGGTCAAGATGCAATACAGGGAAAGGTCAGGTCAAGATGCAATACAGGGAAAGGTCAGGTCAAGATGCAATACATGGAAAGGTCAAGTCAAGATGCAATACAGGGAAAGGTCAGGTCAAGATGCAATACAGGGAAAGGTCAGGTCAAGATGCAATACAGGGAAAGATCAGGTCAAGATGCAATACATGGAAAGGTCAGGTCAAGATGCAATACATGGAAAGGTCAAGTCAAGATGCAATACAGGGAAAGGTCAGGTCAAGATGCAATACAGGGAAAGGTCAAGTTCAAGATGCAATACAGGGAAAGGTCAAGGTCAAGATGCATTACAGGGAAAGGTCAAGGTCAAGATGCAATACAGGGAAAGGTCAAGGACATGATGATGCCTTCTGATTTTTGGTATCTGCCTGTCAGTGATGCAGTTCAGAGGAGCTGACATGAAAAAGGTGTTCTATTTGAGTTGTCATTCAAATGTGACAATAAACTGAGGCACTATGGGCCACAAGGCTATTATCTGTTTGTTTCGATACATTGATAGTTGATAATTGCAAAATATCTCCTAATGCGCACTGCATGGCATTGTGAATCTCTATTTACTCAATCAGGTGGAAAAAAAAGTAGGATAGAAAACTCTGTGTTATTTGATTTTATTTTCACCTTTCCAAGTTTTTGAAGTTGAGCAAAAGACAATATTATGCTACTATATGAATAATGTATGTGATCAAAGGGCTACTTGAAATCCATGATGTATTGACAATATTCAATGGTAGAATAACATTTTACTTCAGGGTAGATCAAAGTGGCTGGTTCAATAGACATTGGTAGATAGTGTATTGGAAAAATAGAAAGAATCAAACCAATATATAAAGACTTGTCTGTTTCTCAAAATATATAAAAACCAAATTGAAAGTAGATCTAAGGTTTCACACATAGTTTTCATTTTTTTATTTATTATATTTTATTAAGTTTATCATCAATTTTGTGAATTCTTTTTTTGACTTTGAAAAAGTTGTCTTTCCTTATTCATGAATTCATCACATACTGAAGAAATCTTTTATTGAACAGAGAAATTTGATTGGTTGAGTATTAAAATATCTAGAACAAAAGGTGTTTAAAAATTGTGTTGGATCATAGTTGGCAAGTGGATTCATAGATAAAAAGACACCAGAATGAAATGTTGCGGTGTGCACATTATTCAAATTATAAACATGACTGACAAATAGAACCAAATCAGGTATTCTGACTCATCTATATATTCATAACATACAGTTAAAAATACACATACTAAGTTGCTGTCTATATATTCATAACATGCAATTAAAAATACACATACTAAGTTGCTGTCCATATATTCATAACATGCAGTTAAAAATACACATACTTAGTTGCTGTCTATATATTCATAACATACAGTTAAAAATACACATACTAAGTTACTGGTATGAATAACTAATTCATTTGACATGTACAAGAAAAGTTTGAATTTTATCTTTGTGGTTATCTTGGCATCTGAATCGCAACACAAAAAACTATTGTCTAAGATTTTTAAAAAGTTAAGAGTTTTACACCTAATGTTGGCCAGAAAATATAAAAAAGGCATTGACATGTGGTAATAAGACGTTTTTTTAACAGTGTCGTTTTTTCGGCTTTGTTTGTTTGCTATACAACTCTGTAAAGTTCAACTAGTTTAGTATAATACATTTAAATGTTGACGTACATGTATAAGCCAAAAACGAAATTCGTCAACAAACTTAGACTGGAGTCAGCAAACCCAAACTTAAGTCGGCAAACTTAAACCATAATTTGTTTTATAAGAAAAACTAATGGTTCGTTAATAACACCCATTGATGAGGTGTTGATTCTAAAACAATTTTTTTGGCAAGGATAAATGATTTTTTTCTGCATTGTTTGAGCCCACCATTGCTGTTCACACATAGTGCTCAACCTAGACACGTAAAACATGTCTTTTGTTGGTGAAACTAGAAAGTGAACTTGAGTTGCACTTGTTTAGAAGTCACAGTTTTCCATTACTTACAAAATAGAGTTCCACTTTCTACAATAATTAAGACTTTGGCCTATGCTTTTAAATTCCAATTTTTTAATCACACTAGGCCTTACTTTATTGTGCTTTCTGATACAGTACAAGCTTTTTCTCATGCCATTGTCCGGGGAATCTAGGTTCTACTTTAGTCCGAAACTTATTGACTCTATTACCAGCCTCTGATAGTTATTTGGACAGATATAGCTGGGGGAGAGTCAGAAAAACTAAGGTACTAAAATTTGGGATTTTTAACAGCTGCACACGCGATTTAATTTCTTGGAAATTTTTTTTTGATGAAACTGCAGACATGGCATGCATGGTGGAGAGGGATGATGGTATGAATGAACTACAAAAATATCAAGTTTTTCCAAATATATTGAGGTTTGGTGGATTTGAGGTATATATACCTTTAAAACCCTGCACCCACGAAGTGCCGAAAATCACCAATTTTTGTGGCTAGTTTTTCTGACTCTTCTCCCAGACAAATCTATTGCCAGCCTTTGATAGCTATTTGGACAGATTCAGCAAGTTTCGGACAAGGTGCTACCTATATACTGTACTTTAAAGATAGATAGAATTTAGAAATAAAGTTCACCCATCATAATATCCTATGTTTATGTTTAAAACAGTATCTTGTGTTTCTATTCTAGCCATTATTAAATGTTAGAATGGTCTTTAGGCTATCTGATTGATTCCAGCACTTGATCTGTTAATATTATAACAATGGTTGGTCTATGATGCCAAAGTGCCTGGGAGTAGTGAATCTAACTACTAAAAAAGCACCTAAAGAAAAGCTTTTCAAATGTTTTTTGATGCTGGTTGTAGATGATTCCTTGAGTAAAATGCCCTTGTAGGGTTAACGACTTAGGTTCTCAAGAATCTTGGTTCCTCTTGGTAATAATTTTACAAAGATAGCAACTTAAATACTCATCTGATGGTACTTTACCAAAGTTTGTGATGTGACTTCTAAACTGTACGAGGCATACTACACCAACCTATGAAATGAAGGGACCAATATGTTCAGTTTATCTCAGGAATGTCTGAATTTCTCTTTGAAATATCAGAGGTGAGAAAGAACATAGATTTTGATAAAACTTGTGATTTAACATGTTCCAGTTGTCCTAGACCAGATGTTTCAGGTGAAACTTAATGACCTTGACCTTGAAAATTCCGTAGAATCTTAAAAATCTTCAAAAAAGCTTTTCTATATGATTTCAAAGATTGTTAAATCATATTTATGTGGGTAAAATAAATGCAGAGTGAAGTTGCCAAAGTTGAATACTATACTCTTTGGCCATTGGGGACTCTGTAAAAGGGATGTAGAATAGACAAACCTAAACACCAAATGACCAATATTGGCTATGTAATCTCTCCTAATGACGCTTCTAGTTGACAGACCCAGTTTCAGAGTGGCTTAAAGTGTTCAGGAAGAAAAAAACCTATTCTATCTCATAATCAAGTACTGCTAAAGTGCTTATTATCCTGCAACTCAAATGCAATAAAGCTTTTAGACTTTTGACTGAAGAACTTGGATTGAAATGAAAATAAGTGGCTATAAATCAAGGCTCCCCTACCAGGCCATGTTTAATTAATATTTCTCTTTTTTTACTTTCAGCCATTAAAGAAAATTACCAGAGGTTGAAATTTTAAAGTAAGTTTAATTTATTTAATTTACCAGTCCCCTGGTGAAATATTTCACATTATACATTACATAAACAAAATGTGTTGACACTCGTTATGGATATATTCCCCTCATCAGGACAGTTGTTTTGAATATTTTGGTTTACCTTCCAAATTTTGAATTGTATGATAATATAAAAATCTGCATTGCAAAACAAAACACAAAATTCAAACAGTATGGCAAATTGATGAAATCAGTTACAAACTTTTCAAATGACGAAATATATCAAATATAAATAGATTAAGTATTTTGTAATAAAAGTGGTATGGAGTATATATAATGTATTCTATCTGTGTGCAAAAAGACTTTCTAATATGGATCAAATATTGAGATGAATGTGGCCCTTTAAGTCCCTTGTGTTTTCATAATGAAATTAATCAGAAAAATTCAACCCCCCTGGAGGACAAAAATAGTCTAACTAGAATAAATGACTAAACATTATGTAGAAGTTTGAGTGTGTGGAATATGGCTAGCAGGAGGCGTTATTTAATTCAATTGGCATAAAGGGGTAAAATATATTTAATTTATTTGACAGAGAAGAATAACATGAATAAATATGTGAAATAAATCAATTTAAACCATAATGGCTTCCCCATTATTCTAACAATTAATATTTCATCTGTAACAACCATTTCTCAGGAACTGGGCTGAAAGAAACATATTTAAAGGGAGTGTGTAACCTGAATAAAAACAGGAATAGTGTTTAATAATATATAGGTTTTTATTTAAAATGTTTTGTTAGTAGAGGAAGAAATCCATGTTTTATTAAATTCAATTGTAAATTGTTTTTCCAATGACTATAATATAAATATTAAAATCAAATTGGCCCATACTGTCCCTTTAATAAAAGTTGTATTTTTGGAAGTATTGTTTGTGTTTATTCAAACAGCACTGTGTTGATTTTAAATAGAAAAAAAACTTTTAAATTTATATTTTTATGCACTATGTCAACCTTTAATGATTTGTTTTAGTTATGGTTAATTTGTTTGAAACTGTCCTTTATTAGTTTGGCAAATAAACAACCAGGGATGTTGATGTGAAAGTCATGAATTTGTATTTTATAGATTTTAACCTACATGGCTTTAAATGCACAGACTATGCTAAATCATGAGAGGAAGAGTGGGGTGTAAAACTTCCATTTTATTTCATATTTACCTTAGACTGCACATGAATGTAGCTGGCCTGTATTAGTCATTATAGTAAAATCATGTGACAATGTTTAGAAGAAATATAGTAAAAGGAAATTGAATGTTTATCAATATTTATAAACAGTATATATATCATCTTTCTGATGGTATATTATTCAAAATAACTTATATACAGATGATGGTCATTACCATGGGAAAGGCTGTTAGGGATTCAATTTAGAAGTCCTTAACCCCTTTTATTATACGCCCACATGAAATGTGGAGCGTATATTGCCGTCACCCATGTCCGTCGGTCCGTCCGTCGGTCCGTCCGTCCGTCGGTCCGTCCGTCCGTCCGTCGGTCCGTCCGTCCACAATTGCTTGTTAACACTCTACAGGTCACAATTCTTTACGGATTTTGACGAAACTTGCTGAAATTGTTTATTATCACCCAAGGATGAACCCTATTGAAAATCAAAAGAACCGTAAAATATTTAACATGAATTATTGCCCTTGTTCTTTAAAACACGTTCGATTTTTAGCTTGTTAACACTCTACAGGTCACAATTCTTTACGGATTTTGATGAAACTTGCTGAAATTGTTTATTATCACTCAAGGATGAACCCTATTGAAAATCAAAAGAATCGTAAAATATTTAACATGAATTATTGCCCTTGTTCTTTAAAACGCGTTCGGTTTTTATCTTGTTAACACTCTACAGGTCACAATTCTTTACAGATTTTGATGAAACTTACTGAAATTGCTTATTATAACCCAAGGATGAACCCTATCGAAAATCAAAAAAATCGAAAAACATTTAATATGAATTATTGCCCTTGTTCTTTAAAACGCGTTCGATTTTTAGCTTGTTAACACTCTACAAGTCACAATTTTTTACGGATTTTAATGAAACTTGCTGAAATTGTTTATTATCACTCAAGGATGAACCCTATTAAAAATCAAAAGAATCGAAAAATATTTAACTTGAATTATTGCCCTTGTTCTTTAAAACGCGTTCGATTTTTAGCTTGTTAACACTCTACAAGTCACAATTCTTTACGGATTTTGATGAAACTTGCTGAAATTGTTTATTATCACTCAAGGATGAACCCTATTAAAAATCAAAAGAATCGTAAAATATTTGATATGAATTATTGCCCTTGTTCTTTAAAACACGTTCGATTTTTAGCTTGTTAACACTCTACAAGTCACAATTCTTTACAGATTTTGATGAAACTTGCTGAAATTGTTTATTATCACTCAAGGATGAACCCTATTGAAAATCAAAAGAATCGAAAAATATTTAATATGAATTATTGCCCTTGTTCTTTAAAATGCTTTCGATTTTTAGGTTGTTAACACTCTACAAGTCACAGTTCTTTACAGATTTTGACGAAACTTACTGATTATTATCACCTAAGGATAAACTTTATTGAAAATCAAAAGAATCAAAAAATATTTAATATGAATTATTGCCCTTGTTCTATAAAACGCGTTGATTTTTAGGTTGTAAATATGAAACCTATTGAAATAGTTTATTATCACACGATAAACCCTATCGAAAATCAAAAAAATATTTGATATGACTTATTGCCTTTCTTGTATAAAATAGGTTTTAGTTTATAGCTCATAACAGAGAAGGATTTTGACTAAACTTAATGAATGCTGAAGCCTTAATGAAATCGAGAAAAAAATTGTTTGGACGACACCTAATTTAAGTTCTGAACAAAATGTAGGCCTCCGACTACAGGTTGAATATTTGATGGTTGCTGTTTTCTGCCAAATGTTCTTTTTCAAACAAAGCTTCCAGTGGGCGTATATTACCTTGCCTGGCAAGCTATCTTATTACAAAAATATTGTAAATATTTTGTGTAATGTAAATGATTGAGCGTTCTGAGAGGTGGTTGAGGAACGGTTCTGAGAACGGACGCAATTAAACTGTTATGTAAACGGTAACCGTTCTGAGAACAGTCTACTGCGCATGCCCAACAAGCTACCTTCACTTTCCTTGGAAACTTGACGACTTGAGTTTACTCTAATGTAAATGGTCACATTTTATCGCGGCCTGATCTGGACTGAGAACGTAGCGCTTTATAGCAGCCTGGTGTAAAAGGGGTTGAAGAGTCAAGCCCATGGAGTTGGCCAAAGTCAGCTAGAGAAAGGGATCCCCTAAAAAACATTGGCCAGGGATTATCTGCTAGGAAGATTCCTCAAAACTATTATTTATACTTTGGCTAGAGATCAGCTGGTCCTCAAAACAGTTATTTATACTTTGTATAACCATCATAAGAAGTTTGATAATGGGTGATAAGATTTGTTAAATTAAGCTTATGTAAATAATATAAATAAGAGTATAGAAAAACATACTGATAGCATCTAATAGCATGATTTCTGCAGGTGTACCGCCAGGTGTTTTGGTGATAAACTCATTAATTTTCACTAATTATACCTAATGCTGAAATCAGTTGTTGGCAGTAAGTCATATTTATGCTGTGTTGGCATCTTTCAAATCTGCTGAAACAGTTTATTCATGTGAATGTTTTAAATAGTACTGTTGTACTTTTATCAGCTTAAAGGGAGAACTCGAGTCAATCTTGCAATAGAATCTGAGTTCGGCTTGATTTTTATCAACTCCTCTGATCTGCTGCACTGGATAAACCTGACTGAAATGAAAACTTTGCCATAAAATATGTATGTTCTTTTTACTGAAACTTGGGTAAAACATCAGAAGCTAGGACAGTCTTGCAACAGAATCTGAGATCAGCTTGATTTTCAAAACTCAACTGATCCGCTGCTGAATTTGATAAACCTGAGTGCTGTGAAGACTTGCCAAAAAAATACTCATGTTCTTTGTAGTGAAACTTGGGTTTACAAGTCATCAGAAGCTAGGACAATCTTGTTCATCACAATTGCTTGTAGTCAGTCAATTTATACATAATTAAAGAAATATTTCATCAGTTGACTCTAGCTGACCTTAAAGGAACACCAGACATCACTTAACTCTGAGCAGTCAGCTTATGCTTTTGAAATCGGCTGAACCTATGATTTATCTGTCAGCATTGGTCAGAGTTCAAATAGAAACAAAAATACAGTAGTAAAAAACTGAGTGCTATATTTTCATGGCTATTATCATTTATTCCTGTCTACACTTATATAGATCTGTCAGAACCGATCAATCTGAAGGTCAGGCAATAAAACCACAACCTTCAGAAGAGCAACTACAAATGGCATTAGTATTGATAAATGATGAGTACAATGTTGCCAAACACATTCATCCGCCATACGCATTTTGCATCAGACTTGATTAATGCTACTTTGAAGCTAATTGATTCTGAAATGCAAATTACAGGCACAGTGTTGAAAGAGAGTTTCAAAAGAGATTCTTCAGGGAAAAATCTAGTCGCCAATCCTGTCCATAATTTTGTGTATGATTTGTAATTGTTGAAACAAAAGTTTCTTTTATTTCTAATAAGCAGCGCGAGAAATGAACATCCCAGCTATATAGTTGTTGTGTGCATGTAAGATTAGGTAAGTTAGATTGAATTGTATAATTATACAGTTTTAGTAACACAAACACATATTGAAGATTATTACACATATAACACATGTTATAAGGTTATTACACATGTTGAAATAACAGTATAGTTCAAACTTTCTGTTATGCATTTACCGCAGATCCTTTTCAGTACTTGTACAATGGGTTATAGTTCTTGTTCAACTAACTTAACACAAACTAATTCTTATAAGTGCATTTAGGGGATGGATTCACATTAAATAACAGAACACATAATATATTATAATGGTATACTTATGATTTTGGTCTTGGTGTACACAACATTTCAACAATTCCATTCCAACGTCTGTGGTTCTTGCAATTCCACTAAAACTAATGTGTTTTATGATGTGACTGACAGTGATCTACCGGTAGCTACTATTGATATCTATGCAGATCACTGTCATTGACATAAACCGAGGCCCCGTGTGCTATTGGCTGTGCACGTTAAAGATCCCTCGACAGTTGGAAATCGAAAATAAGAGCAGGCTAATGCCGCTGTCCTGGCAAAATTTCCCTCATTGCACACTGCATGGCGTTTGCCCGTCCTCAATTAGCCCATATAGGTGCAGAAAGTAGGACGTAAAACTCCATTCATTTCATTTCATTTTCACTGTCATTGACCTCATAAAACGTGTTAGTTTAATTAAGTGGAATTGAAAGAACCACAGACATCAGATTGGAATGGCGCAAATTGATGCTATCAGTGTTTCCGATACACATACAAAGTTTAGAAAACCACTTTACAATCCCTTTAACATTGTCATCATCAGGTGAAATAGTATTCTTAAAATTGTGTTCTGTTATTTGAATACAAACTGCATTTAATCCAAAAAGATAATTTCAACTGCATTCAGAGAAATGATATTTTATATTAGCCAAGTTATGGCTTTCACTGCATGCTGGTAATTATAATAATATAAACAACATATTTTCTACACATGAAAGAACATGATGAGAGTTTTTATGGCTCATTATGCTAGTTATATAGATAGTGAGGTGATATATATATATATCTTGTTATTTGTCAGCTAAAATTATATTAATCATCACCTAGGTTTTTTTCTTCTTACTTGTTTAGTTTCACCAGGTAGGCTGATCATGCACAACTAATTTGTTTTACAGCTTTAAGATGTTGAGTTGAAATAGGTCCCTGAATCTTGAAAGCGGAAATACTGGCTTTTGGAATCTTTCTTACTTTGAATTTGAAAAGAGATTGTAAAGAGTATTTCTAAACTTTGTATGTGTATCGTGGACACTGATAGCATCAGTGGTTCTTGCAATTCCACTAAAACTATCGTGTTTAATGACGTCACTGACAGTGATTTGCATATATATCAATAGTAGCTTCCGGTAGATCACTGGTAGTGAATACTTATGTCATAAACAACTTTTCGACTCTCTTTGTATGGTTTTATGCCTTGTATCGTTATTCTAATTGTATGTTTTTGGCTACCTGTCAACATGCGTTCCATGGCGTTAAAAATGTGCTAGGGTGTTAATGAGGCAACCATTTATCAGTGTTATGATAAACTCAGCGTTATTCTATAATATTTATATTAAATGAGAACGCTGGTATTGATTTATGGCGTTCAAGAGGTGTTACATTAATTAACGTTATTTTTACAATTTTCAAAATATTTGCATTTGTTTTAAAACAATATTATAACAAGCTGTAGCAGTGTTTTTTATAAATATAATAATATATGTTTGAAATTGATAATATAAATATATAGAGCTTTGAAAATTCTGATCTTCAATAATTAAATGATATTGTTTATGTAACCTTGAAGTTTATTGACAAGAGATCATCTCATGCTGTGATATACGTTTAGGATATCAGATCCTTGTGAGGACAGATAGTTTGTTTATTAGTGATTGTGGGTTCAAATCCCTACCGCATGTGAATAATTCATTTCGATCGGCTTTTTAAACTCCTGTTTTTTATCCACTACATTTGGGTCTTACCACGTCATTAAAGCAATACTGTCAGGTTGAACTCTGACCTAACCTAAATGACCTCTACTTTGACCATCCAGATCTTTGCCCTCTTCAATGCTGGGATTTTGTGATGGGAACGAAAGGTATATATTCTAAGGTTCCAAAGTGCTGTAGACTAGTTGATCAGGTCGTTTTTTTTTAAGGTTAGGTCAGAGTTCAATCTGACAGTATTGTTTTAACCACGTGGTTATACCCAAATGTAGTTGATAAAAAAACAGAGTTTAAAAAGCCAATCGAAAAGAATTTTGGGTCTGATTTTAATTAGACTTATCAATAAATAGATGGGACAGTGGTTCACTGAATCAAAATAGCTTTGAGGTGGTGACATTTACCTAACAATTTTTTTCATACAAAAGGGGTTGCCTGTAACTCATATTCACAAGCTCCCAAGAATTAACTCAATTAAAAAAAATTAAGAACTCAATTATAACTCTAAGCATTTGTAAAATTTTATGGTTTGCCTCTTTAAAGCTCTACTTTGCCAACAATGTAGGTATCTATTTCATATAATTGGATGTTATAAAGTCCTGGACCTTGTTTTTGTTGTATTGTATTATCAAAGTAAAGGTCTATTATTCTCCTATTGTAATAAATGGTCAAAATAAGGGTGTAGATTTCAGGGCTCGGTTGTCATGGTCGGGATAAGTCAGTTTTTTTACGCCCATCCACATACTTGGTCATCTTTGTTACACACTAATAGGTTGAAGGGGACAACATGGAAAGGACATTTAGTCATGCAAATTGGAAAAAGTTTTTTCTGATAACACGAAAGATCCTTTGACAGTTGAAAATCGAAAAAAGACTAGACTAAATTTCACTCATCGACATTGCATTGTGTTAACTATGTTCATTACCTCAACAGTCTAAAAAAAATGAACATTCATTTCATTTCCAATGGGCGATTACTGGATATTGTTCAAAAGCTGGAAATTCACAGCCAGGCCTTTAGACAGTCAATCCAGTGTTGGATTTCAACCTATTCCAATTAACTAAATACTGTTTACTTGGTATTTATACTACAGTAGTCAACTCATGTTACACCTGACCATTCATTCAATATAGACCACAGCCTTTGACCTCTTACCTTTGACCTTTACCTAAATTAAAGGGGCACTTGAAGAGAGAGTGTGGAAGGTTGCCAAATGATCGATTAAGTCAAGGAGTACCCCCAGGGCTTGTTGCCATTGTCTGTTTTCTATAGTAATTTGACACAGTAATGTGTGAAGTCGTGGCGTAAAGTGAAGCATTGTTATTACCGATAGAGTGCAGTCCCTTTATCTGTGCCGTGCCGTGTAGTGTAATATAGCCGTGGTTTATTTATAGGTCAGTGTACAGAAGCAGAAGACCAACTGATAGAGTGATATATACATGTGTTGTATTGCTGTCAGTCATATACTCCGTGAGTGAGTTTGTGTTCATATCACATACAAGGTTATTTCTTTATCTTGGATATTCTTGTGGATTTACACTCTTTAATTGGTATGTGTTAACAAATATAATTTAAATGGATGGAAATTTTAGAATTACCATTCATATGGAATGTTTAGAAATTTCCAAATTATGGAAAATTAGTTTTCAAATCTTTCTTGATATGTAACAGAAATTTGTTTAATTTACAATGTGTAAAGTATGTTTACGGAAATGTTTGGATTTACAAATTTGAATTTGGGTATCTTTATAATCTTGATAAAGTAGTTCTTACTTGATAAACTTTTAGAAAATATTAAGAAATATAGACAAAAATAAAAATGTTTTTAGAAAAAATTAAAATATTTTGAAAATATTTATAATTTAAATTTTAAATGTTTATATTTTGGTTAAGATTTTTTTTTGTTTAATGAAATAATTTGATGAAATTGACACTTTAATGGGAATTTTTGAATACCTTCACATTCACACCTTAGATAGATAACAATGTACTGTTTCAATTCACAAATTATTTTAAAATGTAGCTAGTAATCTTCAAAACTCGTGAAATATGAGACAATTAATATAGTCATAAAATATTCAAGAATTATAGAATATATCTGTTATCCAAACAAAATTCAATATCTAACAATCCTTTGATCATTAAGTTTTTTGTATCAGTTAGTTGTAAATAAACCACATTTTAAGATGCCAGCGCACAAAGTTTATGTCTGCAATTGCCTTGTGGCGCCTACAAAATATATCTAGGTTTAGGGAGTCAGTAGAAATTAAATAAAGAATTTTAGTAATTCTTATCAAGGAAAAATGAGTTTTATGCTCTGCCAGATGGGTCTTGCCAAAGACCAAATTTCATAATTATTAAAAATATTCTTGTTAAATTGTAAATTTTTGCGATTTTGTGAGTGTTTTTGTCAAAATGTTTATATTTGGTTGATTTATGTTTTTATTTAACATTATTTGCTTAGTAATAAGCATATTAAACACTCATTAAATAATTTGATAAAGTCGAACACCAAGTCTAAGAACCGTATCTGTTATTGACATATATGTGCAGTCAATTTGCGTATTCCAAACCTTGTTTCTGTTATTGTCATTATTGTCAGTATTTCTGAATCATTTGATATCTTTCTGTTATTAAAACAGGGTTAAGTAGGACCCTTACAACTTGATATGCAAGCTTCCAACAGATTTTGATATTATCATGAATGATTTTGTTGTACAATGCACTTAGAAGTGTTATTTGCATAACTTAACCCCAAAAAGTGCAGGCGATGGTCAATATTGTGAATTAAAGTCAATAGTAGATGTTTACAGTTGGGTGTTATAAACACGGTCAGGTGTTAAGATGATAATTTGTAGTTTAATTAGTGTAGGTAATTAAAGCTTTACAGTTGTTTCGTTTTTCTGCAGTAACACTTGAGAAGGGCATCAATTCAATAATTAGTGCTGCTAAGCAATAATTATCAGTAATGAACGCTTCTGTAGTTGTCAAGTGTTGTAGTAACAAAGTATCTATTTATACTACTTAAGGAAATTTGGCAATGCTGTTAAATACAGAAGTCCACAAAAAAAAGAGAGTTGGCAGCTTTTTAAAATGTTCAATACGCATCTTTTGAAATGTGTCGATTGAATGTTCTGTTTAGGACTGGGTCAAATAATTGAAATAATCGATATCAACGCTACAAATTTTTTATTTTGATTATCGATTATCAAATTTCATAATCGATTAAAATTCATAGTCAAATTTCATAATCGATTAAAATTCATAGTCAAATTTTCATTTAATATTATCTGCTACACGAGTATCAGAAAGTCACATCCCATTATATCATGATGATAATACAAGATTCTGGACATTACATGTACTTCAGTTTCATTTGTCCCAGATATTGATAAATAACAAACGTTCAGGTAAAAAAACATACACCAACAGACGAAGATTAGAAGATTTCTCAATTAAAATATTTCGATTATTGATTGGTAGCCTGCCTTCGATAATCAATCTCAATTTGGTAATCGATACCCAGCCTTGTTGTTGTAATCTTACAAAGTTTGGCAGAGAAAACAAACCATTTTAAAAGCGTTTTAAGTTGCATTTAATAACAGACATGAGGTGATGTTCTCAAGTTTGATTCTATATTGTATTAAGTACATATGAACTTTGATAAAGTACTAATCAGATAGTGTATCCTAAACTGATAACAGAGATAAAACTTACATGTTCCAATTAAAAAATTACCATGATAAAAATCCTACTATGATTAACAAATCTTAAAAAGATATAGAAGATATAGGTCTTGTTTATCTCAGTGAAGCTCTTTTCAAAATGAAAATATCAAAGAAAAAATTATTTATAAAAAATCTTATGACATGTGTGAAATATCTTTTTTTCATTTTGAAGGACACTTTTAATGCCCCAAAAATCATAGTCAGACCAATATTGTTTTCATGTTATTTCGTTCATTAATTTATCAAAGATCAAAAAGTTTAATTAATTGAAATGAAACAATTTATCTATTAGTTTACAAACTTAACCAATTCTACTAACCAAATATATACATTTTGGGTAATTTCTTACAATCATGGTGAAGAAAAAATAAAAAGCCTGATGACTGAAATCAGATAAGTCTAGTTTAAGCTCTCTGTCAACCATTCTATGGCCTATTGTATTTGATGATTTGGATTAAAGACATCTCTTAATGTACAAGAACCAATCTTTGATAGTCCATGTTAGTCGGTCCATTGACATGGTGATTATGGTTAATGTTGATTAATTAGAAGATTACACTAATCCAGTGATTATAAACAATACTAACAACATTGATTCAAAGACAAGAACTATGATAAGCCTCTGGACGTAGAAGTTAATGTTTGTAGATTGTAGCACAGGACATCAACCAGGCCAGCTGAATTTGTTGGTTTGTAGATGACAAGTTAAAGGAATTGTAAAAAGGTTTTCTATGAGACACTGATAGCATCCATTTGGGCCATTCCTATTTCCATTTTGACGTCTGTGGTTCTTGCAATTCCACTAAAATAGGCTTCGGATTGGAATGGCACATATTGATGCTATAAGTGTCTCTGATAAACAAACAAAGTTTAGAAACCTCTTTACAATCCCTTTAACATTTGTTTTCAGCTTATGCTGATATCCAGGCTAGCTGAATTTGGTTTGATTAAATGCAGAAGAAAAGTAAAGAGTTATGTATGGAAACGTGAGCATTGTTTGTTCAACACAACACTTGTTTCAAACATTACATGAACCATATGAATACTTCTTATCACAATAAGGAATTGTAGGGCTATGGTTACTTTCTTCAATACCCCTTAGCTTGGCAGAAGCATTGATAATTCTCTCTCTTCCTTTTTTCCTTTTCCATGTTTTTATTTCTATCCATCAAGTAATTATAGAAAATGATTATTAATAAAATGACCCCCTGTCTTCTCTGTTTTGTACTTTAACAATACAATAATTAAGTAGAAAATAATTATTCATATATAATCCTATTATAGCTACTTAAAGTTACTTGATTTATTATTAAACCTCTTATTCTACTCGGAACAAAATGTATTTAATAATACGAATAAAATAGCAGTTTTATATTTAATATTATGTTTAGGCGCCACTAAGATTTTCATTAACATATTTTTTTCATTCATACATGCATATAATTAGGTCATTCATGCATATATTTGTTTGATCATTCGAATGCATATTGTAGGGTATCGGTTTTTATCATGTACATTGTCAGTTCTTTCATGCATATTGTTATAGTTATGCATATTGTTGGGTCTTTCATGCATGTAAAGTAATTAATGCTAAAGGTCTTTCTTGTAAATTGTTAGGTCTTTCATGCATATTATTAGAAATTTTATGCATATCGTTTGGTCTTTCATGCATATTGTCAGATATTTCATGCATATTGGGCAATATATAGTGGCAAATTTATACCAATAATCTCAAAAATATGAAAATCTATTAGAATATAAAAAAAACTAATAAGAATGTATGGAAATAAACAATGATGAAAACCTGAAAAGCAAAATTATGAAAATGAATGAAAAATTTTAAATTGATAAATGATACGAAAGTTTCTGGTCCATTGAACTGTAATCTATACCTATATATTTTTATATTAAAATGTTTAAATAAGATTTGGTATTTTGATAAAGGTATATCTCACAGAATGTTTAATATACAAAACTTTAACATTTAAATACTTAGCTGTTAACAAAACAAAATCCATTTATGATACATCATACATACATACATTTACTTTAAGTTATACACTCTTTTAAAAAGTTGTGATCAACAAAATGGTTTTTGGTGATTTTTGTATGACATGTTTGACAAAAATATGATATAAATTTTAACCATAGCCGTAGGAGACAGGGGGAGCAGCTGCCCTCCCGATATTATGCTTTCGGGCAAAAAATCCCCAAAATCGGGCAAAATATCAATAAAATTCGGGCAATAAGTCGGTTTGCCCCCCTGTTAAGTCGTGGGCCCCTACGGCTATGATTTTAACTA
The DNA here is from genome assembly GCA_029955415.1 of Lottia scabra. NCBI lineage: Eukaryota > Metazoa > Mollusca > Gastropoda > Lottiidae > Lottia > Lottia scabra. Next base: position 4,518,480 of record JARJEI010000015.1, read on the forward strand.
TCAATATTTAAAAGAAACAGCCCAGAGTATAATTTAGAACATTTTTCATGACAAAGGTGTCAATATCTGTTAATTTTTAGTAAAACCCAATAACTTTACATTTATAACTTAGACATTTAACGTAACAACCTTGGTAGATTAACTTGTAGATGATGTACTGGATTTACTTGTCAGATAAGATAGGGGTAATATACAACATTAATGATGTTCCTTTCATCAACGTTCTGGGTCATAGAAGGTTAAAACCTGTGTAGTAATTAAGTTTCCAGTTGGTAGAGTTTCAGAACTTTAATTATTTTTTTATGAATATTTTTTGTACTTATGAACATGATATTGAAGCTTGTTTGGCCAGTTTTATGGTAGGTTGAACGTACTGGGTTAGACCCAATGGCTATGTTCGAAAAATAAAAATTGTCAGCAAAATTTTTGATATAAGAGGGGAGAGAGAAGTGCGACCTTAACCTTAATCTCTCTGAACCCGCTGCCAAGTGTCATTTATAAGCAACCAGACTTGTTATGATACAAAAATATGCATAATAAAGTGACCGTATTCATCAATTTACAGGATATGTTTTAAAATATCTTACATGTAATGAAGGATTGGCTTTGTGATAATGAAAAACCATATTGTTGAAGTTCAGTTGAACACTGGGAGATTAAAAAAATTGTTTTTATGAACTGGCACATATACCCCTTTAAATGGGATTCTATCTTTAAAGTTGTTTCAGACTAGTTGATGTTTCTATTCAACTCTGGATGATATTTCTACACAATGTTATAATCAATGTTAACAAGGCAACTATTTCGATTTCTCATTTTTCATTGTTAATTTGAATTATTGGCGGCATGTGCAAGGTATTAACACAAAATCTCTGTCTAAATTGAAGCAGACGCGCTATCAATTTTGTGGAAGTAGAACTCATGTTATGGTTTGTATGCTTTAAGTATTATTCACTTGATTCGATTTAAAGTTTTTAAGAGTGGAACTTGCGGGTGGGGGGAGATAAAAGTATTCAGAACTCTTGTTTGAGAAAGTAAAATTTTAATGTTTTAAGTTTTCTTGAGATGGGAGGAAGCAAAAGACATGCTTAAAGATTTTGAGGGGAGATTCCCTTTCGAGAGAGGTGCAGTGTGTGAAGATTTGCCATGTTATTGCCTTATAGAAAGTTTTACAGAGACCAATTAAGTCTGTCAAGATCTATTCAAGTTAATGATAAAGCGAAAGTAGCTGACATGATACTGAACGGGCTATTGTAGTATAATTTTGATTTATTATAGACTTGAATAGACCAGGAATTACACAGAACTTCGATCAATTGCCAATTTTCTCATTACTCCAGCATATTCTTTAGTTTTATAGTTGTCGTTCCTTCGCTGGCTTTCTTTAGATAATATAATTAATCATTATTTCTTATAAGGCCAGGTGAAATTAATGTGCTGTTTTATTGGTTATGATTTAAAGTTGATTAAGCCAGGAGATTAGGCCCTCCAATCAAATTGATTATGTTAATCAAGCTTATTTGATGATCCATGAATTAATTTGATTGGACAACGGATTATGTTGTGTTGAATTCTACATTAAGGACATTTCATGGACTAACGTAACTCGCTGAACAGGAGCGAGTATCTCGATTGATTGTGATTCGACCAAGTCTTACAATTGTAAACTAGTATTGTGTGACGTTACTCTTTGTGATAGATTGGCAATCAATGCTGCCATTGACTGGTGAATTCTCATTCGATAGATTAACAATGTATTATGGGTAACGATCAACTAATTAGGCTCGGAACAGGCTGTAATTACCGTATGTTTCTCAAGATCTAACTTTTCTTAAAAATCAATGTCTGACTATAAAAATGGAACCGATATTTCTGATGAAATTGAAACTGCATGGCCTTGAAATCATTTGGGCCGCTGTGTCTCAGTGAGTTAGACACTTGCTCGCTAACCTGTAGGTCCAGGGTTCAATCCCAGCATGGGCTTAGATGATACCTTTGGATTTTTCAACCTGGTTTCCCCCTGTCAGTAATGCAGGTCGGAGAGGCTGACATGGGGCTGTTGGATGGGACAATAAAACGTGTGCTATGCACGTTAAAGATCCCTAGACAGTTGGAAATCAAAATTAGGTGTAGGCTATAATGTCTGCTAATGCCACTGTTCTGATAAAATTGTCCTCATTGTACACTTCATGGCGTTTTCCCGTCCTCATTAACCCATACAGGTGCAGAAAAGCAGAAAGTTAAATATCCTTTCATCTCATGAAATCAGTAGAACATAAACAAATTTTGGATGGATGTTTTAAGAAATCATAAATTTCTTTAACATACAAAGACTAGAAAATCAGAATGGTACAAAAAGAAGCTATAAGTCCTTTTAAAATGAAGACTAGGAAATCTGTTTTGAATCCCTTTAAAATATGATATGAACTAGGGGAATAGAATAATGACAAATTAATGAGCTGTCACATATGTTGTATTCTTTATTCTTTGTCTCCTATTTGAATATTGAATCAGTGACTGTTTGTTCTTTATAGTTAAACAGTGCATGCCATGTTTTGTTGCGACAATTGCAGTCTTAAACAGCTTAAGGCTATCACAGTGTGGGGTGGGGAAATTTTTGAAGCATGAGGTGACTGGTTATGTTATTTAAATGTATTTTTTATACTGTACAGTGTCACTATATCTATACAGAACTCTTCACAAATATTTAGGGGCTGCAGTGGCTTTGGGAGTTAGACTCGAGCACGCTAACAGGAAGGTCCAGGGTTCAATCCCGGGATAAGTCAAGATGATACCTTTGGATTTTTCAGGGGCTAATATGAAAAAAAGGGTCTAGTTGTTCGGATGGGACAATAAACCAAGGCCCAGTGTGCTACAGGCTGTGCATGTTCAAGAATCCTCGACAGTTGGAAATAGACAATAAGAGTAGGCTAATGCTGCTGTTCTAGCTAAATTTCCCTCATTGCACACTGCATGGCATGTGTCAGTCCTCAATCAGCCCATATAGGTGCAGAAAAGCAGGACGTAAAACTCCATTTCATTTCACTGTTATTTCTCAAATATTTGATGCCACTGTGCTACTGAGTCCACTTATTTCTAAACCATGTCCTATATCAGTGAATATTTCAAACCCCCTTTTTCTGTTCTCTCTTCAATCTTATTTAAATAGATAATTATTATTTTCCAATTTTAGAGGATAATTATATTTTCTATGATAATTGGAGGTTGTATAAGGGTGTGTCTATATGATAACTATGAGCTTTGTGTTGACAGTATACATCGAGGCAAAGATACCCACTGAGGCAAAGTTACGCATGATAAACTTACAATTGCTATCAGATAATGATGGGTTTGCTTCACTAATTGTTGTTTAAATATGATCCTTGAGAGTGGAGAGGTTTTTGTCGTGCGTTAAAGATGAACCAAGGTCTTTTTTTGGGGAATTTTCAATGCATTCATTTCTTGTTTATGAGGGATATTTTGGCTTAACTTCATTGTTTTTGACAATTTTTTCAAGGGATATTTGTAAATATCACAAAAATTGGCGCATTAGGAAAAAAGGGAATTTTATAAAAGGTATTAGGAGTATTATGAAAGGACATGTTGGATAATAACATAAAATACTAAGCTTTGTTAGCTAATTATAGTAGACTATGCCATTCAGTGTAGAATGAGGTAAATTTTGTCAGAATAATGGCTGAACAGTTGCAGTATCCATTGACACAGCACAGATTGTCTTGGTTTATGGTCCCATCTAAACAATTACACACCAATTAGTTACGGTCTAGTCAAACAGGTATATTATGTATGGAATGTTTAGATTGCCTGCAAACCATATGCTAATAATGTGACCCATTGTAGGCATTCAGATAGTTAAGTAGGATATTTATCTCCATTTCATTAGTTCCATAAGTAGGACACAAACTCTATTTCATTTCATTAGTCCAATAAGTAGGACATCAAACTCTATTTCATTTCATTAGTCCAATAAGTAGGACATCAAACTCTATTTCATTTCATTAGTCCAATAAGTAGGACATCAAACTCTATTTTATTTCATTGGGCCAATAAGTAGGACATCAAACTCTATTTTATTTCATTGGGCCAATAAGGTACAGAAAAGAAGGACATTAAACTCTATTCCATTTCATTGGCCTATAAGGTACTTAAGAGTAGGACATAAAACACCGTTTTATTTCATCAGCCCTAATAAATTATAGATCAATAAGGGTTCAAAATTCCATTTCATTTCATCAGCTCAATATAAAGAAGAAAGGGATGTAAAACTCCATTTGATTCTATTATGAGTGTGTATAGAAAAGAGTAAATGATAGTTTGACTAGACGTCGTCACCCGTCATTAAACCACGCCATTTCTATACGTGAACTACCCTAATTTACATTCCAACTCAATTCACCTGAAGAATAGACATCATTTACCCCTGCTGACTTACAATGTATTCTAAACTTAAATTATTTTTTCATTATAGAACTTATTTTAAAGAGACAACTTGTCATTTATTGGTTGGTTGGTAGATGACAAGTTAACGTTTGCTTCCAGTGAAGCTGACATTGCAAACTAGGTAGTTGTTGGTAGTGGTAGTAGTTGGTAGTTGGATTGGTTCAATAAGATGGTACTGTGATGTTGGTTTGGTAATTAGTTGGGTGTATGCTTTGAAAAATTTATACCATTGCTATAGCTATAATAGTTGAATATAAGGCAAATGGTGATCACTGAAAATTTGACTGTTGAGCACTGAAATTCAGGATGTAAAATTCAATTTATGTTAGCTCTTGATTGACTAAATAAAAATATACCAAGACCCTCGTTCAGTGATTATTTTGAAAACCAGGCTGTTGCTATGTAATTGATATGATACAATCGTGTCTATTTGGTGAAAGATTGACAAAAGATTGCATGACGTCTGCTTCATGCAAATCAAAATTTATAATTATAATAATTATATATATACTGGTACAATTTGTGGTGAACATTTAAGGGTAGCCATTCAGTTATGAGAACATTCTTTTGAGCATGCAGACCGCACCTTTTGTGTTCAATTTGACGTCATTTACATCAATAATGTGCTAAACTTTACAGATGGAAGAAAGGATCATGCTTTATTGTGGCAAACTCTTTTGAATCACTTTAAAAGCCAAATAATTTGATTGCATTTTAATTTTATTGGTCACAATTTAGGGATTGGTCTTCTATTTCAAGGGTGAGAGATAAACTGACTCACAAACTTAACCAACACCTTGAATTTTGAAAATTGTTGAGAATGGTATAAACTTTATTTTTTGTCAATGTAAGACAATATTCTTGTAGCTGTTTTTTGAATTATCTCAGCAATGACAGGCGAAAGACAAGAAGTCTATGCATGTTTTAGAAATTATAATTTTAATACCGTTTTATAGTATGCATTGAAACGTTCAAACAATACAGTATTTTGTATGGTGTTTGTTGATACAAGGTTAACATAAACTTCGGTATTTGTACGCATAGTCCGAAACTTGCTGACTGTGATAGAGCGTGGGCAAGTTTCATGTAACATTAACTTTATAAATTCATTCCAGATTTTGATTTATATAGTTATCGGTTATTCAAATTAAATTTAAAACTATATTAGTGATTGACCAATCTGACAAATGGAGATTTTAAGGATATCTGCACATTTCGCCACAGTTAGTTTTCAAATGTTTTTTTTAACTGTATTAGTATCAGTTATTTGTCAGTAGTTTTGGACTATTTCAGATTAGAAGAATACATAACATTATAATTCAGTTTACAATTTGGTTATACACCACTAAGCCTATTATATATTTCTATAGGACAATATAATATTCAGATATATGAACTGCATTATGTTGTCAAAGTTGAAATAACAACCCCAATCTTTTGTTATCATGTCGTGTCAGTTGTATCAAGTTATCGTGTTGCATTATGTAGTGACACGATATTATGTAACACAGTATTGTTAGAGTTATAAGGTCTTAAGGTCTTAGACATTATTTTGGAAAACTATGTTAACATGCAAAGACGTGGTGTTTCTTGAAAACTTAATTGTAGAACCAGGCATTTTTATTTTGAAAAGTGAAACGAATGTGTCCTTTGATTTAGATGAATCCAAGTGTCTTAGATACTGAATTAATCTAGCAAGACCAAGAAAAATATGTGAATATGCCAAAAATACACAAGTTAACTTCTGCATGTTTGGTTGTTTAAAAACACTGCCGCAATGTTTTACTAACATATGATAGATCTGCAATGCATGCTACCAATCCTAGCACTTATTCTGCCATGTTCGCAATTGTTTCCTTTTTTTTACAAACTGTTTATTTCTGTCTTTTCAGAAAGAGGCTAGCTAAGAAAATAGTCCTGATAACAGCGAAGCTGGCGTATTTATTCTGCTATAACCAACTCACTGTCAGAGAGGGAAGCGCCAATGCGGACTATAAATAGTAATTTTTCAGATTTGTGACGTGTGCTTCTGAATGTGAACACACTTTGGAGAGTTATTGTCCTTTGAATTTGCTTCATGACAAACTTCAAAATGTCCGATAACAGTGATTCAGGGAGTGAAGAGAACTATTACGACAAAACAAACGGCAAGGATTATGACGTCTGTCGCGACTTTTTACGCAATGTTTGTAAACGTGGTCGTAAATGTAAATATCGACATCCTAACAATGGTGAACAACGCGAATCAACCAATCAAAAAATAGTCTTCTGCCATGATTATCAAAACACAGGATGTCATCGAGCTAATTGTAAATTCTTACACTGTACTCGTGAAGAAGAGGAGACATATCACTCCACTCGTCAGCTTCCACCACGTCTACAACAAATAGTTCTAACAGGAAATGGTGGTGAAGGATCTAAATTCGATATACCTATTTGTAAAGATTTTCAGAAAGGACAGTGTGTCCGAGGAATGAAATGTAAATATCGACACGTTAAAAATGACTATCCACAAAACGGACTCACTGAGCGTGTGGTAGAAAACAGATTTGATGATCGTTACGAAGAAGAGAGATATGAAGGATTCGATCGTTATGATACTTATAGTGTTGCTAAACGTCGCCGTGTGGAATTAGTGAGTTATCCAGGATTTGAAGACCGATATCGTCCTATGTCATATCATATTGTTGAGGAGGAAAATTTAATGTTACGACGTAAAGTCGAAGAACTTAAAAAAACTATTGCAGATTTGACAGCCACAAATGAAGTACTTTTGGAGCAGAATGCACGTTATCGTGTTTCCAAAGCTAACGCAGTGCAGACATTGACTGGCGGTGATTTAGCGCATACTCAGTTGACTCCAGCAGTGACACCTGGTGGTCCAGCCACTGGCAATTCATTCAATATGAATTCTACATTGACTCAACAAATTTCCATGAACAGCGATCTAGCAACCCAGCATGCTTTGCAGACAGCGCAGCGCATTGCTTCAGTGAATGCAGCGGGAATGAATGTCACACCAAACATAAATGCATCCATGGTTCCTGTTTCCATGACGCAGACAATGGTGCCTGTTTCTATGGGACAAAATAACATATCGATGCAAAACCTCCAATCGGGTTGCACTATTACACGTAGCATTCCGCAAAGTTTTGCAGCGCATCAGAGCAATCCACTCATATCCTATCCTATCATGTCTCATTCTATGAGGACGGCAGCAGTGGCACCAAGCAGTCTGGCACACTGACAGACTTTCAATCTATAGCGCTATTTATAGTAAGTATTTCTTTATATCTTGTGACATTGAAACATTGCTGGCACTTTATTCTAGGGACCTGTTTCACATATTTTTAAGATGATTTATGCGCTTCTGTCACTTGATTGGTCAACCATTAAAAATGAACTTACTGGTAACTCAAATTACAGTATTTTTATGAAACAGTCCCTTGCTCCTTGACACTTTGCAGTTTTGGCATTTCAGGTACTTTAGCAAGTTGGCAACTTAGTCCTTTTGCCACAGCGTTATTTCGTACCACCTGGTAGTATAGCCAAGCTAGCTCCTTTTTTCCTGTTGGCAATTAATTCCAGTTGGCACAATGAGTCTGCTATTGGCACCTCATTCCAACATGACATAGTATTGAACTGAGCACTGCTAAAACAATAGTTTAATATGATAGTTCAGTTCAAGAAATTGAAACGTTATTAAAATCTGTCTTTGAAAACAGTATTGGTAATTGCCAAGTTTTACAATATACTAAATTGCTAACAGATATTTTGTAAATGCTTTTGTACTGTATAATTGGCCCAGCAGTAAATAGTTTTCTCATGTTTTAAGGAGAGAATTCTGCCTAATTGAAATATCAGTTGAACAATTCTGGCACCAAAAGGCATATTTACCATAGCATTGTTTACATTGAAAGGGTATAGAATTGTTCACAGAGAGGACATTAAAAGGATTTTTTTTTGTGTTAGGAGATATAGTTGTTATTCAGTTTTAACAAATATTTGAAGTCGTTAACTTTGATAAAGGGTAATCCTAAAGAGTAGAATAATGATGCAGTCTGGTTTAAATTGCCCTCATTGCACACTGAATGGTGTTGATGTCTTCATCTTAAGAAGGCACATTTATAACACCATTTATTCATAGTCGCCTAATTATTCGCCAATTTATCCTGTTACAGGATACAAATGAAAAACTGTAGAACACTTAGTAATTGACAATGGCCTCCTAGAGGTTGACAGTTGCGCATAAAACAGATAAACAAAATTTAAATTAACTTTTCAATTATATTTTTTCCTATATAAGATTACAATTTCAGTCATGAAATTTCAGCACCTGCCAAATACCATAGAATATCAGGTATCCAAGGGTCGGATTTGGCCTCATCTGGCTTTAATTCACTGAACTTTAGTGAAAATAAGATCAGTATGTGTTGAATAATAATAATAAACAGTTTCTGTCCCAGCTTGGTGAATTAACATTCTAGATAATGTGATACAGGAATATAGGTTGTATAGGGTCATGGCACAGACGTCCTAAACGGAATTCTGCCATTTATTGCTGTAAATGACTATTAAGGTGTCAAGGTCATTAAATCACAGGGCTTATCTGTGCATAAAAAAAGCAGTCCCTGTGTGGCATAGGCTGTGCATAGCCGTAGGGGCCCACGGCACAACAGGGGGGCAGATCGACATATTGCCCGAATTTCAATGATATTTTTCCCGATTTTGGGAATTTTTGCCCCCCCTACCTCCCTTTCTCCTACAGCTATGAGGCTGTGCAAGTAAAAAATTTCACAACATTAGTAGAAAGTAAAAGTAGATTATGCAAATGCTGATAACCATTTATAAATGTCCTTTGGACAACATGGTATTGTCCATCTTCAAACTTTGAACTCCATGTCATGAAAAATCTTTCAATATATATCTGTGGAAAGCAGTTTGAGAACAAAATGGTAAAAGCTGTAATTGTTTGCCATGAGGCATGTATATTTATTCCAATTTGATGAATTATGTTAGTTTTTATTGGCACTATAGAATGTTATGTGTTATGATGATGGAAGGTGTTAATATTGATACACCTGGTGTTCATTATTCTCTTTCTACTAACACCCATCTGATTTCTATTGTAATGTCGAAGGTGTTTATTAGTGTTTTTCTGTTTCTATTTTCAAGAAACTCAGGTTGACTTTTTCGGTCTTCAAAGATCATTTTGTGTGAAAGCCGTTCTGTCAACTTAAAAAAACTAAACTAACTAAAAAATGTATACAGATTGCACAGCTTGAAACTAAAAAATGTTTTGCTCATGGTATGTGATGTTGAGTCAAATAGTTGGACACTACAACAGGGGCCGCAGAGCGTTTCAGATAGTGGGGAGCCCATGGTTGAAAATTTTCAAAATCCACCTCTCACCCTCACCCCGATCGGGCCCCACCACTAAAACTCCTCGGATTTCAGCCTCTTGATTTTCAAATTTTAAAAATTATAGAAAAAATAATTATAAAGATATTTTGATGAAAAGAGAAAAAAAATAACTTCCAAAAAGTCGGGGGGGGGCCATGGCCAAACTATTGGTTATGTAGACTCTATGAAAGGGATATTGAGTTTTGTCATATGAGCTTGAATAGGCCCTGCAGAATAGAATATCTTCCAGTTGAATCTAATATTTGAATGGTAGGAGATATTTGTTTAGATTTGAATTATGTAAGGTCTGTTTAAATAGTTATAAATAACCCCAGGTTATTTCAGTTTCTGGTATGTCTGTTATAATAGTTGTATTGAACCAGATTACAATTCCTTGTTCTATTAGAGCAGTGCATACATTAGAATTCTATAAGTGCCAGGTTTCAATACTGAATGTAATAAATGATCTTGCTGATTTTTGATACTCAAAACCTATAGAAATTTCGGTGCTAAGGAATTAATGTAATTGCTTTTATCAAATATTAATTATTTGATCTTTTTGTATTTTTCAGGGGAAGTAATAATAATTAATATCAGAAAAGTTTTCACTATGCACAGAAGAAACATGATCACAGGGATGAGAGGGAAAGAGACAATCAGGCGTCACACCACAGGGGTTAGAGGCAAAGAGACAATCGGACGACAAACCACAGGGACACAAGGGAATCAACAAATAGGCGTTGTTATAGACCAAATCTTGAATCGGGTACATCCTCCATAAAATCAAACTTTTACTGAATTTTAATCCAAAATATTTCTGTATAAGGTGCAACAGCAGATCCAATTTACCTTAAGAGCAGACATCAGACCAGAGGGGCAGGAAAGAAAATCATCATACATAGGTCACAAGGGTCAGTGGGAAACAGACTATGCAACAAGTTGTCAGTGTCCAGAAGAGAAAAAGAACAACTGTGTTTAGAAACATCATGAACAGGCCCCTGTTGTGTTCACTTACTACTACATTAACAGGTTCAGTCTAAAATTTCACAGTCAACTTTCAGGCCATGTGATATAGCATAAGTGATTGGTCAACGATTGGCTGCCAGTCAATGCTAATGTGATGAGAGCTTAAAGCAAAACAAGTGCATCATGGGATATGTTTACATATACATGTATATGATATATGATATGATATGTTAACAGATCCAAGCGAAGGCAAATCCTCAGATGAAATGGCCGATATGCTCTCAAAAAGACACAGTCAAAAATGCTTTAATTTACTCTGAAACAACATTCGGGGAGGCTATCTTACCTTGAAATAAGACATTTTAAAATAGCTACTGGTTTAAATAGCAACAACATAATGTGGTGAAAATAAACTGCTTCAGATGCTTCTGAAATGTGTCAATATTTGAAAGAGATTGAAAAGTGATTACATAAATGAAAATTAAGAAGTATGAAAATCCAAGAATAAAGTGTAAAAATGTTAAATATTAAAATGTTTGAAAGATGTTATTTTTGCAGTCTATATTCTATATAACTTGAAATTATCAAGATACAATTTTAGTTTATGTGCTTAAAGATATGTGGACAAGTTTAGTTTATGTGCTATGAACTTTGTGGACTCTCTGAAAGGGTTACAGCTGATCCAAGTTATTTCTTTTTAAGAATTAATTATTTGATCAGAATTGTGTTTGTCTGATAGAATGTTAAGATTTATTTAAAGCAATATGAAATTACTATGCTTAAAAGAATAATGTCAACTTATGAGTCTTAATTTAACCTACCTGTATCACTTTTGAAAAGTATAATCTAACTTCTGGTTTGTTTACTATTAAATAAGCCAACTACTGCATCTAACAGTTATTTTTTGTATAATTTTTAAAAAGTGATACAGGGCTATTTAAAGTGATACAGAAGATATAAAGACAACTATTTCTTTGAAGAAATTTCATAAAAAAAAAAATTGTTTGTTAGTTCATCCAAATAATTATGTTTCTGAAATTTCATCTGTTTGTTTCTAACTATATTAATAAATATTATATAAATTGTGTTTTGAAGAAAAAAAAATTATAAAAGTTTTGTAGCTAAAACTATATTTGATTGAAATAAAATGCTACAATAGATGCAGGGGTGTTTTGCTAACTTTGGAAGTAGGGGGGCCCCCAAGTAAATGATGAGCCCCCCCAGGGACATCCCGGTTTTAGCGTTTTCGAGAAGTAGGGGGGCGAGCCCCCCTGGGCCCCCCCAGCAACACATCCCTGAATAGATGTTTGATTTTTTCCCAGAGGGTGAGGGGGATGTTGCAATGATCCTTGCTATTGCAAAGATACCAAAATAAAACTGTGGGCATTCTCAAAGGGAAGTTGAGTTCACACAAGCAAATAACACAGAAACCATATATGTTTTGTGGACTCTTATATGGCATATGAACATTATACTCTCTGATAGAGAGGTGGTCAACCTAATTACCAAATAACTTTATTAGCTATATGGCCTCTGAAAGGGATGCAGTGTTAAAAATTAAATCTCTGATACGATGGAAGTTGACAAAAACTTACAGGTCGAATAAATTTATTAGCTGAACTTCTTGTGAACCATTTGGAAAAGGGGAGACAACTATGCAGCCTCTTTCTCTGAGATGATGCCTTGTACGAACTGTCCATCTTTGCTTTAAACATCCCCCAACTTTTTCAATCTTCAATACCATCCACGCATGAACGTAATATTGATTTCCACAAGTTAAGGATAGAAATTATGCTATTTTGTTTGTTAAAGTATAAAAATATCGCATTTCGGTTGTCAGGGAAGAAATAAATAGTTTAAATAGATCATGATTAGTGACAGGAAGTAAAATAAATAACTTTCATGTTCTTAATTCACAACTATTTCCTCTAACATGTAAATTTACTCGAGTTCTTCTAATCTACAATATAATCCTGTTACTCGACAACAGACAATCTCAACTTGTTCATACTGGTAGGGGATTAGGTGCCTTGAGTTAGAATCTCCTCATTGGCCAGGTGCAGAAAAGTGGGACATAAAACACAATTTCATTTCAATTGAGTTAGAATTTATGTTACTTTATATTAAGAACTCGTTCACACTGCTAGGGATTAGTAGTCCGAAACTTGCTGACTCTTTCCCCAGTCTGAAAGCTATCTGTCCAAATATCTATCAAAGGCTGGGGATTGAGTCAGTAAGTTTCGGACTAGGGGATTATGTGTCTTGAGACATAAAACACCATTTCATTTGAGTTAGAATTACTTCATATTAAGAACTTGTTCACACTGTTAGTGGATTATGTGCCTTTGGTTTCAATTTATCTGAAGTGATGAACAATTCTTGATGCCCAGAACGGCCTCTCAGAGTATTTTTTCTTGTCTTGAACATCTGATATCAGTAATGAATTAGATTATATTTATTAAATTGGTGTCGCTTTCAGAGAGTCCATAAATAGTAGTAGTAAAGTCTGCTCCATTTCATTAGCCCAACAAAATTTTGATTAATAGGAAGTAAAACGCAATACCGTTGACCCAAATTCCTATTCCGTTTCATTTATACATTAATGTACAGAACAATAGGGTGTAAATCCCTTTTTTTCATTAGTCCAATAAAATTCACATTTCATTCCATTAGTCCAATACAATTCACATTTCATTTTGTTAGTCCAATAAAATGCAGAACGGTAGAGTGTAAATTCTTATTCGATTTCATTAACCCAATAAAATACAGAACAGTAGACTTAAAATTCATATTTCATTAGTCCAGTAAAATACAGAACAGTAGAATTTAAATTCATATTTCATTAGTTCAATAAAATACAGAACAGTAGAATTTAAATTCATATTTCATTAACCCAATAAAATACAGAACAGTAGACTTAAAATTCATATTTCATTAGTCCAGTAAAATACAGAACAGTTGAATTTGAATTCATATTTCATTAACCCAATAAAATACAGAACAGTAGACTTAAAATTCATATTTCATTAGTCCAGTAAAATACTGAACAGTTGAATTTAAATTCATATTTCATTAGTCCAGTAAAATACTGAACAGTTGAATTTAAATTCATATTTCATTAGTCCAGTAAAATACAGAACAGTTGAATTTAAATTCATATTTCATTAGTCCAGTAAAATACAGAACAGTTGAATTTAAATTCATATTCCATTAGTCCAATAAAATACAAAACAGTAGAATTTAAATTCATATTTCATTAGTCCAGTAAAATACAGAACAATAGAATTTAAATTCATATTTCATTAACCCAGTAAAATACAGAACAGAATTTAAATTCATATTTCATTAGTCCAATAAAATACAGGACAGTTGAGTATAAAATATTTCATTTCATTTGCCAATGGAGATACAAAACAAAGTGTAAATTCCTATTTCATTTCAGCCTAATAAGGTACGGGGCATTAGGATATAAAACACCATTTCACTTCAGAAGTCCAAAAAAGTACTGAACAATATAATTTCTACATTTCGTTTCATTTACCCAATAAGATGAATAACGACGTTATTTTAATAAATTCGAGAAGGGAGTTGAAAGTCCCTGTATGAGACAAGACCTGGGAATAAATTACGATCGGTATAGACTAATATATGAGATAATTAGTAAATATATTAATTAAACCTGACATCTCTCTTGTTTGTTTTTCTTAATTAACGTCAACATTAAAACACAAAAATAGAACTTTCTTGCAATTTTTTTCTATCGATATATCGAATTTCAAGACTTTTTTTTTCAACTGAATCTAGTCCGAAACGTTAATATTGAAAGCTTTCTTTTCATTGCACACTGCATAGTGTTAGCCTCTGATAGTCATTTTTGACAGATGTCGCCCAGGTGTGGGGGCTTTTAAAAAGTATGACTGTCATATTATGGTGATTTTTAACCCGTGTTGCCAAATTTCCTGAAATTTTATATAACAAAAGTTGCAGAATGGTTTCATGATTCAGCGAAATAAGCTAATAAGCTTGATAAGGGAACTGTGTCTCTATTCCTTTCCAGACCCCCTGACAAACAGCAACACCTCCTCGAGACCTTGCAAATGACAAAACATTTCCCTATAAAGTTTCTTGTTCTGCAACGACTACATTGTTATTGAAATTTTAGCACTTTATTTCAAAATCGACATGAAACTAAACAGAAATTTTATATAAAATGTGTGAAATTGAAATACATGTACTGCGAACTAGCATCATAGTGAAAAAATGAGCAAAAATTTTAAAATCATTGAAAGTTTGAAGGGTTGGTAGGATTTTTTCCCCTGGGCTGTCACGATCAGAGCAGTAAATAGCAATCCGTAGCGTGATTGGGCGGATATTATTTCATTTGAACGTAATCAACCGAGGCTGAAAGTGGCTTGAGTTCGCCAACTCAATATCAGAATGTTCAAAAAGTACCTTCTAACATGCAATTAGTGTACTTAGACATGACATTCGAAACTACCATGTCATATTTTATTTTTAAATTGACTCTAAACCTTCATTCGACACAGCTCGTTAATGTTCGTCAATTTTCGCTTGTTGAACATTGAGCATTAAATGAGGTTTATTCATACTGTCCTGTAATTGAAAATTGGAGAGGATCACAGTCTGCATTTGATGGACGTAAAACCCCAATTCATCAATTCAGTTTTCAAATAAAATTGCATGTTTTAAATAGTTTGATTATCTGTATTAAGTCTAAGCTATATTCAAACAAAGATTATGTTCTCTAATAACCCGCCAGAAAAACTGTCAGAAACGTCAGAAAGGGCGGGAAAGAGTCACGAAAATGTGGAATTATATTCCTTTAATCGATAGAGCAGACATACAGTTTTGATCGTCGCGAAATACGTGACCACAGTATTATTTAATTTCAAATAACAGAGTGCAATGGATAGAGTTTTGTGTCTTTTATGTTACGTTCTTTCCTAAGCTCATTTGGGCTTAATTAATTTTATGTCATCAAGGTCTTTGAACGTCTTTAAACACTACAAACCATCCTGGTTCATCCCCCAAAAATTTTAGACAAATCCACGCCCTTCTATGCCGTGTACTATCTTCTGTAGCATCATTATTGGGCTAATGAAATGAAAAGTAAGGTTTTTAAATGGCATTTACCAATTGTAAGCACAATATATAGACATAACTTTATTACGCTAAAGAAATAAAGTTTTATGACTAATCTTGGGCCAAATAAATCTATAAAATATGTCATTTAAAGGGTACGAGAAGTAGAGAGGTCGAATCAACAAAACGATGACAGTGGCAAAATCAACTTTCTTCTAGCCCAATTCTTAGACGCCAAATCATAGTAACGTTCGGCAACTGAAGATGGAAGAATGGTAACTCCAATGTGCGATTGTTTATATCAAAACTTACTTAGGATCCCTCAGTCATGGAGAACTGTGACTCGGTATAACAATTGTTTATATCAAAACTTGCCCAAGATCCCTCAGACATGGAGAACTATGACTCAGTGGGGTGATTGTTTATATCAAAACTTACTTAGGATCCCCTGGACATGGAGAACTGTGAGTCAGTAGTGCGATTGTTTATATCAAAACTTATTTAGTCCCCTCAGTCATGGAGAACTGTGACTCGGTATAACAATTGTTTATATCAAAACTTGCCCAAGATCCCTCAGTCATGGAGAACTGTGACTCGGTAGGGCGATTGTTTATTAACTAACCCAGGAGTGTGACTCAGTAGTGCGATTGTTTATATCAAAACTTACTTAGGATCTCTCAGACATGGAGAACTGTGACTCGGTAGGGCGATTGTTTATATCAAAACTTGCCTAAGATCCCTCAGACATGGAACTAACCCAGGATCCCCTTGATTTTCAGAACTGTGACTCCGTAACTAACCGAGGGGCCCCTTGAATTTGAGAACTGTGACTCCGTAACTAACACAGGGGCCCCTTGAATTTGAGAACTGTGACTCCGTAACTAACCCAGGAGCCCCTTTATTTTGAGAACTGTGACTCTGTGGTACGATTGTTTATCTGATTAGGTTGATTAGTCATCAGTCGAGTTGGACAGGCTAATTACTATATATCACGATATAGACACTGATTGCTTCAACACAGTCCGAAACTTCCTCACTCTACCTTATATCTGACAGCCAGTTTGTGGTAGCTGATAGCTGTCATTTTTTTGGCTCTCAAAGACGGACACATTGCACATATCACATTTCCTTTTTATTTTAAACTAAAAGCCACAACATACCGTCTATAATTACGTGCTTACTAAATAGCCTCTACCATTAACATATAAAGGTGACTGGACCCACCCGTTATCTGTCAAATAATTCAGGGGCATTGTATCCCATGGACTAAGGCTTGTAGGTAAAATCAAAGGTAATTTAGTGATTGTTCCCCACACGTATAAGGAAACTTTCAGACTAGCTGTGGCTACACGTTTGTTTCTTCAGACTTATACCTAAACTTATTTTTTCATGAGGAAAAACTTTGAAATACATCAAACGACTGCAATTTAAAATATTAAGTACAAAAGCTAGATTGAATTCTTAAATTGGATTTACTTTTTCAATGTTCACAATTTTTGTTTACAGTTTAATTGAGGTATGAATTATTTAGAAATTGATCTAATCACTGATCACGGCATTTGTCGTTTTGAAGTTAATTAACTTGTTTGTTTAGACAAAAATATTCCCCGGTGCATGCATCTTTAATGTGTTGGGGCTTTACAAAGTTAACAGGACATTGTATGGTCCGACAGAGTCTGAAAACTACAAAAATGGAGTTCATGCAGTGTACCATTAAAGACATTTTCTCAGCTCAGAAACATCAATATGACTTCGAACTGTGTACGAACATTTTTTGTCAGAACCCTCTAAAAATGTGTCGCTCAGGCCTTCGTCGCTTGCAGTGCCGTTGAATTTGAAGTATGTTACATTTCAGAATCCCCCCCCCCCCTTTCTCTAAATCCTGGACTCGCCCCTGTCAATATAAACCCCCAAAACTTTCGTCAAACTGTCATCTTGGAATCCCAAATTAATCATCACAATTCAGATGCCGCTTAAATTTAAGGTAGTTAATTGCCCTATCCAATGCCAGAACTGAGCAGATAAAAATAAAGTGTGTGAAACGAAGGTGTGATATACAGAATGTAGTTTTATTACCATGACAATGTCTTCACAGTTTCTTAGATTCTTATTCTCACCTTACTCATTTATTGGTTGCTATGGAAATACTAAAGGTGCTGGACTGGGAAAACTGTCTTGTTCCTTTCAGGAAGAGAGCTATTATTATCCCATCCTGTAATCCAACCACTTGCCTACTAACACAAGATTATAGAATTTTGCGCCTTCCATCTTTAAATCGTAATTTTGTTTAATGAAAAAATAGTTTTTCTCTAATTTGAAATTAACAAATTACTTCTGAAACTAGACATTTCTCTACCAAACAAAACCTCATTAGATGAAAATTTTAACATGGCGTCTGATATTTTGGAATATTTTTTGACAATAAGGAGGGTAGATGGTGTGAAGCACATCCAAATTAAGCATCCAGTGAAAAAAAGTCAAAATGAATAAATAATATTATTTTATTAACCAAGAATTGACATATTTGAATATAATTATGCAAAAAATCAATTTTTCAAGAATAAAAATAAGTTCCATCTGGGACTAAAGCATAACAATTTCAGCTCATCAAACCTTACTTGGTTTTCATGTCCATTTTCCATGGTCAGTCATTAAACCAATACATTCTTTCATTTGAGCATTTCTAGCAATTTAAACAGACACGATTAGATATAGTTTGCCATTCATCTAATTGACACCCCTTAACCTTCTATTGAACTCTTCCTCACATGCATACTTTCTATCAATATGAAACAATATATGAATGACTGGAAGAGCTCATTCGTAAAATAAGGGATGTTTTTTTTATTGTAAAATTATATCCAATCTAAAATAGGTCTGCATTCTTCAATTACCAACAAATTAAGTCATCTTAAAGGTAAGATTTAAATATCTACTCATAGCCCCTTTATCTTGATACACTTAACAAATTTTAGCCTGGTATTTAAAATTTAAGATACATGTATATGTTAGTTATCATGACGAAAGCACATAATATACACAAAATGACCAAATAAAATGCATCACTTAAAGGCACGTTATTAAAGGATGGAATTTTTCTAAAAAAAGAAAAAGAAAAGTATAAATTATAAATACTCAGTTCCCATTGCAATATTTTACAAATTCAAGAACAGTTTTTTCTTGAAACTGGTCACTTAATCTTGAAGTTTTCCTTTCCCTTTTTTTCTGACCCAACCAGTTGGCATTCTCTTCTCCCAATAGCAGATTTTAATTTTAGAAAGTAATACAGGTAACTGAAACTGATCTCAATCAGATAGACAGGAAAAAAGTAAGACGATTATGTCCTCTTATAACAAATATACAACAATTATGGCAAGATCACAAAAAGCACCGATCACTAAAATAAAATGGCAGTAATGATTTAAATATTATCTTTCAAAAATATACACAGTAAAAACTTTCATATAGACCTGTTTAGAAGCTGGATCATTAAACTGATTGGATGATGTTATTGAACCAATCAGAACTCTTAGTGTTTACAAGTTAGAAATCTGATTGGTCAAAATTATCACTTCAACAATATTAACCAATCAGATTAACTATTACTATTTGAATTAAGTTATCCAGTTTCTAACAACCAAAATTGAGATCTATAAAGTTTAGGGGACTATATTACATAAATTGGAATGCAAAAGAAAAATACCCATAAATCAGCAAAACATGTTTCAAAAACCTTAAAATATACTAAAATTCAAACAAAAAATCAAGAAGAATTAACAGTAGAATAATACATTACCATAAAAAAAAGTTCAAGAGAGGTTTGTTAGCATCTGTCCGAGATTTTTATTAGTTCTATTTACATAATTCTGTTTTTCTAGTCTCTTTGATTCTTGTTATTTTAAAGATAGTGGACCAGTTATTGGGGCGACAATGTCAAAAACCTCTTTTGAATTCTTTTAAAGACACAATTTGATTATTGCACTGAACATTAAAGGTGAATGTGCAGCATTTTCGAGGATCGATTTGGACCTTGAATTTATGTAAATAAATAGCCTTCAGATTTACTGGAACTTCCCTAAAATCGCACAATTCCTTCAATTATACCCTTTACCTTAACAGTTATCTTTCATTTTCTCTGTATGTTTTTTCTATTTAAGTCATAGTCTACTAAACAATGAGTCGTATTTTTGAAAAAAAGTATAGTGAAATTGAAAGACAAATGTTTATTTTGAAGCATATTTGATCGGATTATGCGATTTTAGTCCAATTCTGGTACTTCTGAAGGCTATTTACATATATTCATGACCCAAATCAACCCTTGAAAAAAATTAACATTCCCCTTTAAAAAAGAGGTAATTAAAAACTAATTTAAACTTAGGAAGTAATGACTAATATTTCATTTGTGACAAACATATCTATGGTTTTTTACAATAAAAACAAATAAAAGCAGATCTCTATGATTTTAACTTGGATCTTGCAAGTCAAAGAGATCTGTTATTATGACAAACAAACACAAGCAAGTGACCTTAACCAAACATTTCACAACAAATGTATAAAAGCATCCATGGACCTGACACTCAAAAAATCTAAATTCATCAAAAGCATGGAATTTAACACAATCTCAGTAAAATGCAACCCAGATGTTTTGTTTCATCAGAGTCACACATATTAAAATCTAACATGAAACAAAAAATCCAGATTGTCATTGTAATCAGATTGGAAATAACAACTTTTGATGGAAGATTTTCTGGTTCAAATGGGACTCAATCTTATCGAAAAAATCCTACTACGAATTTATAAAATCCCCATAAAACAATAAATGCTAGAAAAATTAAAATACGGACTTTCCAATGAGCTCGTGAGGCACAGAATCTTTTAAACCAATCAACAACCTGCTTTTCTGTCAAATCTCGTTCCCCGCTGTTGTCAATAACGGCAGCTGCTAAATGACATTTCTGGGATAAAGGCATCTGTATATCAATTCTATTAATAGCCTCCTCTCGTGTAAAATTATTACGTGCCATCAGACGTTTTATTTGTTGATCTGTAGAACTGAAAAAAAAAAAATATTTAAAGATAAACAATTTCTTAAGGATCATGTATAGAAAGAGGCTGCTCAAACCTCTAAACAATGACTAAAACAATTAAAAAAACTCTTCAGGATCATTAATACTAGCTGATCTAGGCATTTCTCTTTCATTAATTTTTAATGATTTTCAGGTAGATCAGATTTGCAGATGAAACAGTCAACACACTGACCAGACCATAATTACAACTTGCAGTTAAGATGTCTAGTCAGACTTGACTAGCAATTAAACCACCACAGCATCCCTGATACTCACCAGCTAACAACCACTGTAAATGTTAAATATGGCAGCATATTCCCTGTTTCAAACAACAATGGTAAGTCTAATATAACAAACTGGTGCCCTGAAAAACAAAGTTTGTGTTATCAAGCATATTACATTTCAGAAAACTGGATGTCATATATCACATTACACTGAAATATAATACTGATAGCTTTGATTAAGCTCATAATCCAAGGTAGTATTCAACAAATAACAGAGACCAAAATCTGAGGTAGTTAAATTATAGCTATCATAATCATGAGATCTAAAAAACATTGTTACCAGTAATCAACAACCAAACACACTTCCAAATAATATTTTTCTGGATTTCAGGATGTGTGATGGAATTTAACTGTTTTCGTTTTTTATCATCATTAAAAACCAATTTCCCCAGTTTATCTCGATCAACACTTCCATTTTCTAAAATAAACTCATCACCAAATACTTGTTTAATTTTCTTCCAGGCTGGCTTACCTGGCAGTACCACTGAAATTAGAGAAAAATCATTCAGGGATACAGTATGGTAATCTAAATATCCAGTAGCTAACTAGCAAACATGAGAACTCAATTTTTAAACATATCTAACTATGACTTCAGATTCACGTAATTTAATTCAACAAGTGGATTAATGTATAAAAATATTTGAAAACATTGAGATATGGGCTTACACATATAAATAGCCTACATTATATAAACATTGTGTAGTTTGTGATTTGCATTTAAAAGAAAATGAAATAAATGAATAATGAATATGATTATGAAACTGAAATGAAAACAAAACAAACCTTCCCTGGCCACTTTGTCAGCATCTATTACAGCACAGCCTAATCTTTTAAACATGGCACTGACTGTTGATTTACCAGAAGCTATGCCTCCCGTTAACCCTATTAAAAACATGGTGGAAATTCAGTAGTAATCAGTTAATTACTTAATTATTTCACAGGCCCCATTGGATTAATTGGGTCACTGAACCAAAACAACAATCAGAGTTATTTCCCCTGTATAGTAGAACTTTGCTAACCATAAAAGATGTGTCATTCAGTATAGTTTTTTAAAGCACATTAGAGCTAGTTGAATGAAACCAAACTATTTTGGAGATTTTAATACATTCTGCTTTCATCTTTAAAAGTTGTTTTTATTTTATGTAAGTCATATCTTATTTCAGTAATAATAAAGTTGGAATCGGCCTCCAAGATGATACAAAAGTTGACACGTAGCAAAGTATAACTAAAAAATTCAAGATGTCAGCTCCAAGTAGCCATCATATTCGACAAAATGTTTGCGGAAGCCGTCCAGCGTATAGAGAAGGTCGACAACCTAAAGCAGTAAAGGTAATGGCTAAGTAAGAACTCTTTTAATTTCCCAGTTATAATTTTTTAAAGCTATCTAGTTGCTTTACGACATTTTCATGTAAATTTTAAGGGGTGTCTCAATTTTGCCAACTCCTGACTCCTGTTTGGCTATAATAATAACAATGGCTTTAGGCTACTGTTGGTAAAGCCAAGCATATGTTTCAGAGGAAAGAAGGGTGAAAGGAGTATGTTCCGTTTGACCGATTCTATGTTCTATAAGCCTATTTTTCGTCGCTAAATGGAAGTGCCTCGCGATTTTTATTTCCACTCAGAAGACTTCTTTGACAAATGAAATGAATAATGATGTTGTTTTCACTTTTCTGAAATTCCCTTGAATACATCGCTAATTGCTATATTCAATGTCATAAACAGTATTATTTTGACATTGTTAGGCAATTAGTTGTGTGCTAAGGCATTTTTTCAAGATTATGATTTGCTATTTATGAGATCTTATCCATTTAATTGATATATTTTTAGGTGTATACAGTTGCTCAAGAATCAAGTTTTTTATTAATACAAGGTGTACCAGCAGTTGGAGCTCATACAGATTTAAATACTCTCTGTTCTGGGTTTGGTGATCTGAAATCATTTCAAGCTCTAGATGACTATCCTAGTGAAGAATTTACAGAAGTTTATTTGATTCAATATGAACGTATACAATCAGCTAGGTAGAGATTTGACTCAGATTAAAACTTTTCTAGCTTGTTACTGTCTTTTAAAAGAAAAAAATTTATGTTGGGTTCAGAATAGTAAATGTGTCATAGAATAACTTTGTGTTAGTATGGATCAATATTTGCTCATATTATCAATTTGAAATTAGTTTTTATGGAAGGCAGTTTTTGCAAAATAATTTGACTTTTCCAGTTGAAACAGATTAAATGTTCTGATTTTCGATTTGATTGATTTTAGATATGCCAAGAGAAAACTGGATGACATCTCATTTTTTGGAGGAGTTCTTCATGTTTGTTATGCTCCAGAATTTGAGTCTGTGCAAGAAACAAGAGAGAAACTGCAAGATAGAAGAAGGCAAGTTGCAGCTAAAATAAGACAGAATGGTGAGTACCGTACTAAAAGTTACTTATCAAAAGTTTCATTATTTGCCAAAATCTCAGTTATTTCGAAAAATCATTCTCAAAATTTATACAGGTTTAATTTATAATCATTATTGGGGCTGTACATTCTGTTATGTAATTGCAGATGAACTGTATGTTATATTTATTTCTGAATAGTGAAATCAAGATATTGAGATTTGGAACTGAGGTCATTAAGTTTATTTAAAAAAATACATAGATAGTTGTACATTCTCTTAAGTTAATTTTTTTTTGTTTTGTTTTTTTTTTTTGCAGAAAAAGGACAAGGTCCCTCCAAAACAGTTGTAGAAGAATTGCAAAATGAACTAGAAAAAATGGAAAACAAACATCCTAGTTCTACCAATAATGCAAAAAGCAGTGTCCAAAATCAAAGTCATAACAGTACTCAGAGTGCAACTGCAAAAACAGAAGTTTCAAAGCAAGAGCAAAGAGTACCACCACTTCCAAACTACATTGATACTCCAACAGAATTTTATCTGCCCAATTTTTCCATTCCACCACCTCCTCAATATGGGATACACCCTCATTATGCACCAAGACATCACCAAGGTTATGGCTATGCTAATGTTCCTAGTGCTCATGCCACATTACCTCTACATTACGACGGAAGGTTATGTGTCAATCAGTCTGTTGAGAATTCAAGCCAATCAGACAAAACACTAGAATCTGAATTGAAACCAGACCCTTCAAACAATGTCTTACATGAAAAGCCAAAAAAAGTGTCACAATCTCAAAAAATAGTCAAAAGACTGGTAGTAAAAGATTATAAATCCAATCGTCCAGTACCAATGTTTGTTCCACGACAAACTATTAAAAAGATTGACAAGTCAGACGGAACAGCCAAGGTGAAGGACACAGATGAATCTAATAAAGAGATAAGAAAAAATGCCTTTACTCTGGGAAAATGCCAAGGTCCTGAGAAGCCTGTAGATCTTCAGTCTCAGAGTTTAGATATAACAAGAGAAGCTGTCATTTCTGTGAACTCTTCTGTGAAGGAGATTAGAAAGCAAGTTGCCAAGGTAAGATTTCAATTCAGTTTATAGTTGTTTGTGAAATATTATAGTATTTAATGTAAGTTAATTTAAAAAATCTAAATAACAAATGAATAAACTTAACACAAAGAGAAAGTGAAATTCATAGTTTGAGTTTTTTTGAAGGAATTATAAGATTTTTGTACAATTGCTTGTTCCTTTTCAAGGTTTTTTCTGTATTTGTTAAACTTAATCTCTGTATTTTTTTCAGTTTTCTAGTGAGCCTCCTTTAAAGAAGAAAAAAAAAACTCAGTGAACTAAATTCTAACTTCTGCAGACTCCGTAGAGCATATCTGTCTCATAGATGAATACAGAACATCTAGAAAACCCAGTGGTGGATTCAGGAGGTGGATCTGTTGTCTAGCCACCTCCCTTACCTGTGTTGATGTAATTTATATATCTTTTGATTAAAGGCTAGAAGAGTAATTCATCTAGGACAACAAACGTCGATTTACCAAAGTGCGTATGCATTTGTCCGGCCCTGTTTATCCAAATTGTATTGCTATCTATCCCACTGTGGCTGTCATGTTCAACCAATGGAAAATGTTGACATATCTTTGGATACATTTAGAGATGAATATTTGAACCTTAACTATGTGAACCTCCAAATATTTGACACATTGTTATCCACCTCCTGTATGATATTCCTAAATCCACGTCTGTCTGCAGGTAGAACCGAGCCCTTTTGACCTGTTTTAACGAAGAACTGCGCCCCTTTTAGTCTGTCTGCAGGTAGAACTGCACCCTTTTTAGTCTGTCTGCAGGTAGAACTGCACCCCTTTTAGTCTGCCTGCGGGTAGAACCGAACCTCTTATAGCCTGTCTGCACGGAGAACTGCACCCCTTTTAGTCTGTCTGCGGGTAGAACCGAACCTCTTATAGCCTGTCTGCACGGAGAACTGCACCCCTTTTAGTCTGTCTGCAGGTAGAACCGAATCCCTTTTAGCCTGTCTGCACGGAGAACTGCGTCCCTTTTAGTCTGTCTGTGGGTAGAACTGCAGGTTGAACCTTGCCCACTTTAGAATGCAGGTAGAATTGAAGGTAGAACCACACCCCTTTCTGTTTGTCTGCATATAGATTATTTATGGTAGAATCGCTCATGTTTAATCTGTCTGCAGGTCAAACTGTAGGTACAACCGAGCCTCTGTCTGCAGGGATAACTGCGCCTATTGAATCTGTCTCTGGGGAGAACCGCAACCCTTCTAGTCCGTCTGTGGGGAGAACTGCACCCCTTTTAGTCTGTCTGCGGGTAGAACTGCAGGTTGAACCTTGTCCCCTTTAGAATTCAGGTAGAATTGAAGGTAGAACTGCACCCCTTTTAGTTCATTTTGCAGGTAGAGACGCACCCTTTGAGTCTGTATGCAGGTAAAATAAGTAGAACTGTGGGCACAACTGCACCTCTTTTTTCTGTCTGCATGAAGAACAGTGCCCGTTTAAGTTGTATGTAGAACTTTTAGTCTGTCTGCAAGGAGAATCGCGCTCCTTTTAGTCTGTATGCAGGTAGAACTACACCCCTTTTTGTTAGTCTTCAGGTAAAACTACTGGTAGAATCGCTTCACTTTTAGTAGGTAGACCTGGGCTAACTCTTTGTTAGGGTGGTGCATCTATATTTTGCGACTTCAGCTTCCTCTTTGTAAGGGTGGTGCACCGATTTCCTGAGCTTACTCTCCGTTGGGTGGTGTCTCGATATTATAAGAATCGAGCTTAGTCTTTGTTAGGGTGGTGCACATATGTTTTGCGACTTCAGCTTCCTCTTTGTTAGGGTAGTGCAAAGATATCTTAAGACCAGAACTTTGTCTTACTCTTTGTTAGGGTGGTGCACCGATATTATGGGACCTGAGCTTACTATTTGTTAGAGTTGTGCACCTATATTATCGACCTCAGCTTACTCTTTGTAATGGTGGTGCACCGATTTCCTGGTACCTTTGTCAACTCTTTGTTAGGGTGGTGCACCTATATTATGCTACTTCAGCTTTCTCTTTGTTAGGGTGGTGTAAAGATATCCTGGGACCAGAGCTTACTGTGTTAGGGTGGTGCACATATATTATGGGACCTGAGCTTACTCTTTGTTAGGGTGGTGCAAATATATCCTGGGACACGGACCAACTCTTTGTTAGGGTGGTGCAAAGATATCCTGGGACCAGATCTTACTCTTTGTTAGGGTGGTGCAAAGATATCCTAGGACCAGAGCTTACTCTGTTAGGGTGGTGCACCGATATTATGGGACCTTTGTCAACTCTTTGTTAGGGTGGTGCACCTATATTATGTGATTCAGCATTCTCTTTGTTAGGGTGTTGCAAAGATATCCTGGGAACAGAGCTTACTGTTTGGATGGTGCACTTCTATTTTGCGACTTTAGCTTCCTCTTTGTTAGGGTGGTGCAAAGATATCCTGGGACCAAAGCTTACTGTTTGGATGGTGCACTTCTATTTTGCGACTTTAGCCTCCTCTTTGTTAGGGTGGTGCAAAGATATCCAGGGAATAGAGCCTTCTCTGTTAGGGTGGTGCAAAGATATCGGACCAGAGCTTATTCTTTGTTTTGGTGGTGCAAAGATATCCTCGGGCCAGATATTACTCTGTTAGGGTGGTGCACCAATATTATGGGACCTGAGCTTAATCTTTATTAGGGTGGTGCACCTATATTATGCGATCTCAGCTTCCTCTTTGTAATGGTGGTGCACCGATTTCCTGGTACCTTGGTCAACTCTTTGTTAGGATGGTGCACCTATATTATGCTACTCCAGCTTTCTCTTTGTTAGGGTGGTGCACAGATTTCCAGGGACACGGGCCAACTCTTTGTTACGGTGGTGCACCGATATTATGGGACTTGAGCTTACTATTTGTTAGGGTGGTGCAAAGATATCCTGGGACCAGAGCTTACTCTTTGTTTGGGTGGTGCAAAGATATCCTGGGATCAGAACTTACTCTGTTAGGGTGGTGGACCTATATTATGCTACTCCAGCTTTCTCTTTGTTAGGTTGGTGCAAATATATCCTGGGACCAGAGCTTACTCTGTTAGGGTGGTGCAAAGATATCCTGGGACCAGAGCTTATTTTTTGTTAGGGTGGTGCAAAGATATCCTAGGACCAAATCATACCCTTTGTTAGGGTGGTGCAAAGATATCCTAGGACTAGAGCTTACTCTGTTAGGGTGTGCACCGATATTATGGGACCTGAGCTTACTCTTTATTAGGGTGGTTCATCTATATTATGGGACCTGCGCTTACTCTTTTTTAGGGTGGTGCAAAGATATTCTGGGACACGAACCAACTTTGTTAGGGTGGTGCATTGATATTATGGGACCTGAGCTTACTGCTTGTTAGGGTGGTGCATTGATATTATGGGACCTGAGCTTACTGCTTGATAGGGTGGTGCATCAATATTATGGGACCTGAGCTTACTCTGTTAGAACTCCAGCTTACTCTTTGAAAGGGTGGTGCAAAGATTCCTGGGACCATAGCTTACTCTTTGTTAGGGTGGTGCATCGATATTATGGGACCTGAGCTAACTCTTTGTTAGGGTGGTGCAAAGATATCCTAGGACCAGAGCTTACTCTTTCATAGGGTGGTGCAAATATATCCTGGAACCAGAGCTTACTCTTTGTTAGGGTGGTGCAAAGATATCCTAGGATCAGAGCTTACTGTTAGGGTGGTGCACCGATATTTTGGCACCTGAGCTTACTCTTTGTTACGGTGGTGCAACTATATTATGCGACTTCAGCTTTCTCTCTGTTAGGGTGGCGCAAAGATATCCTGGGACCAGAGCTTACTCTTTGTTAGGGTGGTGCAAAGATATCCTAGGATCAGAGCTTACTCTGTTAGGGTGGTGGACCGATATTTTGGCACCTGAGCTTACTCTCTGTTAGGGTGGTGCAACTATATTATGCGACTTAGCTTTCTCGCTGTTAGGATGGTGCAAAGATATCCTGGGACCAGAGCTTAATCTTTGTTAGGGTGATGCAAAGATATTATGGGACCTGAGCTTACTCTTTGAAAGGGTGGTGCAAAGATATCCTGGTACCAGAGCTCACATTATTAGGGTGGTGCAAAGATATCCTGGGACCGGAACTTACTCTTTGTTAGGGTGGTGCAAATATCTCCTGGGACCAGAGCTTACTCTTTTTTAGGGTGGTGCATCGATATTATGGGACCTGAGCTTACTCTTTGAAAGGGTGGTGCAAAGATATCCTGGAACCAGAGCTTACCCTTTGTTAGGGTGGTGCATCGATGTTATGGGACCTGAGCTTACTCTTTGAAAGGGTGGTGCAAAGATATCCTGGGACCAGAGCTCACTTG
This sequence comes from Lottia scabra, assembly GCA_029955415.1. Classification (NCBI taxonomy): domain Eukaryota; kingdom Metazoa; phylum Mollusca; class Gastropoda; family Lottiidae; genus Lottia; species Lottia scabra. Next base: position 4,547,528 of record JARJEI010000015.1, read on the forward strand.
ATTAGGGTGGTGCAAAGATATCCTGGGATCAGAGCTTACTCTTTGTTAGGGTGGTGCAAATATATCCTGGGACCAGAGTTCTCTTTGTTAGGGTGGTGCAAAGATATCCTGGGACACGGGCCAACTCTTTGTTAGGGTGGTGCATCGATATTATGGGACCTGAGCTTACTCTTTGAAAGGGTGGTGCAAAGATATCCTGGGACCAGAGCTCACTTGATTAGGGTGGTGCAAAGATATCCTGGGACCAAAGCTTACTCTTTGTTAGGGTGGTGCATTGATATTATGGGACCTGAGCTTACTCTTTGTTAGGGTGGTGCATTGATATTATGGGACCTGAGCTTACTCGTTGTTAGGGTGGTGCAAATATATCCTGGGACACGGACCAACTCTTTGTTAGGGTGGTGCAAAGATTCCTGGGACCAGAGCTTACTCTTTGTTAGTGTGGTGCAAAGATATCCTAGGACCAGAGCTTACTCTGTTAGGGTGGTGCACCGATATTATGGGACTTGAGCTTACTGTTAGGGTGGTGCACCTATACTATGTGATTCAGCATTCTCTTTGTTGAATGGTGCAAAGATATCATGGGACCAGAGTTTACTCTGTTAGGCTGGTGCAAAGATATCCTGAAACCAGAGTTTATTCTGTTCACTTGATTAGGGTGGTGCAAAGATATCCTGGACCAGAACTAACTCTTTGTTAGGGTGGTGCAAATATCTCCTGGGACCAGAGCTAACTCTTTGTTAGGGTGGTGCATCGATATTATGGGACCTGAGCTTACTCGCTAACCGCTTCGCCACCGCGACTCCCGAGGGGGTAAACGCCCTGTTTCTGAAGCCATTCACGTTTTAGCACATAAAACTGTCAAAAATGGGTCGTTCGCATATGAAACGAACCAGCGTTTACTGGCCTATCTTTTCAACACAAAATTGAGGCGATAAATTAATATTGGGAGCTTGTAGGGCCCCTCAAACATTTTGTACGGTAGGGTAGGGCTTCGCAGGGGGGTTAAAATCTGTATAAAAGCTATTCTCGGTGGTGATATATGCCCAAATATGTCAGTTGTGCACAAAACACCATTTGTAAGATGAAAAAAGTGTTTGAATTTTTGAAAAAAATAACGGGTTCGTTGGGGTCTCTCTACGGGTGGCTCCAGCACGCTAACCGCTTCGCCACCGCGACTTGAGAGAAGGCTCGCCAGAGTAAGCCGTGACCCTGACTCCCGAGGGGGTAAACGCCCTGTTTCTGAAGCCATTCACGTTTTAGCACATAAAACTGTCAAAAATTGGTCAAAAATGGGTCGTTCGCATATGAAACGAACCAGCGTTTACTGGCCTATCTTTTCAACACAAAATTGAGGCGATAAATTAATATTGGGAGCTTGTAGGGCCCCTCAAACATTTTGTACGGTAGGGTAGGGCTTCGCAGGGGGGTTAAAATCTGTATAAAGGCAATTCTCGGTGGTGATATATGCCCAAATATGTCAGTTATGCACAAAAAACCATTTGTAAGATGAAAAAAGTGTTTGAATTTTTGAAAAAAAATAACGGGTTCGGTGGGGTCTCGATCCCGGGTCTCTCTACGGGTGGCTCCAGCACGCTAACCGCTTCGCCACCGCGACTTGAGAGAAGGTTCGCCAGAGTAAGCCGTGACCCTGACTCCCGAGGAGGTAAACGCCCTGTTTCTGAAGCCATTCACGCTTTAGCACATAAAACTGTCAAAAATTGGTCAAAAATGGGTCGTTCGCATATGAAACGAACCAGTGTTTACTGGCCTATCTTTTCAACACAAAAGTGAGGCGATAAATTAATATTGGGAGCTTGTAGGGCCTCTCAAACATTTTGTACGGTAGGGTAGGGCTTCGCAGGGGGGTTAAAATCTGTATAAAGGCAATTCTCGGTGGTGATATATGCCCAAATATGTCAGTTGTGCACAAAAAACCATTTGTAAGATGAAAAAAGTGTTTGAATTTTTGAAAAAACTAACGGGTTCGGTGGTGTCTCTGTACGGGTGGCTCCAGCACGCTAACCGCTTCGCCACCGCGACTTGAGAGAAGGCTCGCCAGAGTAAGCCGTGATCCTGACTCCCGAGGGGGTAAACGCCCTGTTTCTGAAGCCATTCACGCTTTAGCACATAAAACTGTCAACAATTGGTCAAAAATGGGTCGTTCGCATATAAAACGAACCAGCGTTTACTGGCCTATCTTTTCAACACAAAATTGAGGTGATAAATTAATATTGGGAGCTTGTAGGGCCCCTCAAACATTTTGTACGATAGGGTAGGGCTTCGCAGGGGGGTTAAAATCTGTATAAAGGCAATTCTCGGTGGTGATATATGCCCAAATATGTCATATGTGCACAAAAAACCATTTGAAAGATGAAAAAAGTGTTTGAATTTTTGAAAAAAATAACGGGTTCGGTTGGGTCTCGATCCCGGGTCTCTCTACGGGTGGCTCCAGCACGCTAACCGCTTCGCCACCGCGACTTGAGAGAAGGCTCGCCAGAGTAAGCCGTGACCCTGACTCCCGAGGGGGTAAACGCCCTGTTTCTGAAGCCATTCACGCTTTAGCACATAAAACTGTCAAAAATTGGTCAAAAATGGGTCGTTCGCATATGAAACGAACCAGCGTTTACTGGCCTATCTTTTCAACACAAAATTGAGGCGATAAATTAATATTGGGAGCTTGTAGGGCCCCTCAAACATTTTGTACGGTAGGGTAGGGCTTCGCAGGGGGGTTAAAATCTGTATAAAGGCAATTCTCGGTGGTGATATATGCCCAAATATGTCAGTTGTGCACAAAAAACCATTTGTAAGATGAAAAAAGTGTTTGAATTTTTGAAAAAAATAACGGGTTCGGTGGGGTCTCGATCCCGGGCCTCTCTACGGGTGGCTCCAGCACGCTAACCGCTTCGCCACCGCGACTTGAGAGAATGTTCGCCAGAGTAAGCCGCGATCCTGACTCCCGAGGGGGTAAACGCCCTGTTTCTGAAGCCATTCACGTTTTAGCACATAAAACAGTCGAAAATTGGTCAAAAATGGGTCGTTCGCATATGAAACGAACCAGCGTTTACTGGCCTATCTTTTCAACACAAAATTGAGGCGATAAATTAATATTGGGAGCTTGTAGGGCCCCTCAAACATTTTGTACGGTAGAGTAGGGCTTCGCAGGGGGGTTAAAATCTGTATAAAGGCAATTCTCGGTGGTGATATATGCCCAAATATGTCATATGTGCACAAAAAACCATTTGTAAGATGAAAAAAGTGTTTGAATTTTTGAAAAAAATTACGGGTTCGGTTGGGTCTCGATCCCGGGTCTCTCTACGGGTGGCTCCAGCACGCTAACCGCTTCGCCACCGCGACTTGAAAGAAGGCTCGCCAGAGTAAGCCGTGACCCTGACTCCCGAGGGGGTAAACGCCCTGTTTCTGAAGCCATTCACGCTTTAGCATATAAAACTGTCAAAAATTGGTCAAAAATGGGTCGTTCGCATATGAAACGAACCAGCGTTTACTGGCCTATCTTTTCAACACAAAATTGAGGCGATAAATTAATATTGGGAGCTTGTAGGGCCCCTCAAACATTTTGTACGGTAGGGTAGGGCTTCGCAGGGGGGTTAAAATCTGTATAAAGGCAATTCTCGGTGGTGATATATGCCCAAATATGTCAGTTGTGCACAAAAAACCATTTGTAAGATGAAAAAAGTGTTTGATCTACGGGTGGCTCCAGCACGCTAACCGCTTCGCCACCGCGACTTGAGAGAAGGCTCCCCAGAGTAAGCCGTGACCCTGACTCCCGAGGGGGTAAACGCCCTGTTTCTGAAGCCATTCACGTTTTAGCACACAAAACTGTCAACAATTGGTCAAAAATGGGTCGTTCGCATATGAAACGAACCAGCGTTTACTGGCCTATCTTTTCAACACAAAATTGAGGCGATAAATCAATATTGGGAGCTTGTAGGGCCCCTCAAACATTTTGTACGGTAGGGTAGGGCTTCGCAGGGGGGTTAAAATCTGTATAAAGGCAATTCTCGGTGGTGATATATGCCCAAATATGTCAGTTGTGCACAAAAAACCATTTGTAAGATGAAAAAAGTGTTTGAATTTTTGAAAAAAATAACGGGTTCGGTGGGGTCTCGATCCCGGGTCTCTGTACGGGTGGCTCCAGCACGCTAACCGCTTCGCCACCGCGACTTGAGAGAAGGCTCGCCAGAGTAAGCCGTTACCCTGACTCCCGAGGGGGTAAACGCCCTGTTTCTGAAGCCATTCACGTTTTAGCACATAAAACTGTCAAAAATTGGTCAAAAATGGGTCGTTGGCATATGAAACGAACCAGCGTTTACTGGCCTATCTTTTCAACACAAAATTGAGGCGATAAATTAATATTGGGAGCTTGTAGGGCCCCTCAAACATTTTGTACGGTAGGGTAGGGCTTCGCAGGGGGGTTAAAATCTGTATAAAGGCAGTTCTCGGTGGTGATATATGCCCAAATATGTCAGTTGTGCACAAAAAACCATTTGTAAGATGAAAAAAGTGTTTGAATTTTTGAAAAAATAACGGGTTCGGTGGGGTCTCGATCCCGGGCCTCTCTACGGGTGGCTCCAGCACGCTAACCGCTTCGCCACCGCGACTTGAGAGAAGGTTCGCCAGAGTAAGCCGCGACCCTGACTCCCGAGGGGGTAAACGCCCTGTTTCTGAAGCCATTCACGTTTTAGCACATAAAACAGTCGAAAATTGGTCAAAAATGGGTCGTTCGCATATGAAACGAACCAGCGTTTACTGGCCTATCTTTTCAACACAAAATTGAGGCGATAAATTAATATTGGGAGCTTGTAGGGCCCCTCAAACATTTTGTACGGTAGAGTAGGGCTTCGCAGGGGGGTTAAAATCTGTATAAAGGCAATTCTCGGTGGTGATATATGCCCAAATATGTCAGTTGTGCACAAAAAACCATTTGTAAGATGAAAAAAGTGTTTGAATTTTTGAAAAAACTAACGGTCTCGATCCCGGGTCTCTCTACGGGTGGCTCCAGCACGCTAACCGCTTCGCCACCGCGACTTGAGAGAAGGCTCGCCAGAGTAAGCCGTGACCCTGACTCCCGAGGGGGTAAACGCCCTGTTTCTGAAGCCATTCACGCTTTAGCACATAAAACTGTCAAAAATTGGTCAAAAATGGGTCGTTCGCATATGAAACGAACCAGCGTTTACTGGCCTATCTTTTCAACACAAAATTGAGGCGATAAATTAATATTGGGAGCTTGTAGGGCCCCTCAAACATTTTGTACGGTAGGGTAGGGCTTCGCAGGGGGGTTAAAATCTGTATAAAGGCAATTCTCGGTGGTGATATATGCCCAAATATGTCAGTTGTGCACAAAAAACCATTTGTAAGATGAAAAAAGTGTTTGAATTTTTGAAAAAAATAACGGGTTCGGTGGGGTCTCGATCCCGGGCCTCTCTACGGGTGGCTCCAGCACGCTAACCGCTTCGCCACCGCGACTTGAGAGAATGTTCGCCAGAGTAAGCCGCGATCCTGACTCCCGAGGGGGTAAACGCCCTGTTTCTGAAGCCATTCACGTTTTAGCACATAAAACAGTCGAAAATTTGTCAAAAATGGGTCGTTCGCATATGAAACGAACCAGCGTTTACTGGCCTATCTTTTCAACACAAAATTGAGGCGATAAATTAATATTGGGAGCTTGTAGGGCCCCTCAAACATTTTGTACGGTACAGTAGGGCTTCGCAGGGGGGTTAAAATCTGTATAAAGGCAATTCTCGGTGGTGATATATGCCCAAATATGTCAGTTGTGCACAAAAAACCATTTGTAAGATGAAAAAAGTGTTTGAATTTTTGAAAAAAATAACGGGTTCGGTGGGGTCTCGATCCCGGGCCTCTCTACGGGTGGCTCCAGCACGCTAACCGCTTCGCCACCGCGACTTGAGAGAATGTTCGCCAGAGTAAGCCGCGATCCTGACTCCCGAGGGGGTAAACGCCCTGTTTCTGAAGCCATTCACGTTTTAGCACATAAAACAGTCGAAAATTGGTCAAAAATGGGTCGTTCGCATATGAAACGAACCAGCGTTTACTGGCCTATCTTTTCAACACAAAATTGAGGCGATAAATTAATATTGGGAGCTTGTAGGGCCCCTCAAACATTTTGTACGGTAGAGTAGGGCTTCGCAGGGGGGTTAAAATCTGTATAAAGGCAATTCTCGGTGGTGATATATGCCCAAATATGTCATATGTGCACAAAAAACCATTTGTAAGATGAAAAAAGTGTTTGAATTTTTGAAAAAAATTACGGGTTCGGTTGGGTCTCGATCCCGGGTCTCTCTACGGGTGGCTCCAGCACGCTAACCGCTTCGCCACCGCGACTTGAAAGAAGGCTCGCCAGAGTAAGCCGTGACCCTGACTCCCGAGGGGGTAAACGCCCTGTTTCTGAAGCCATTCACGCTTTAGCATATAAAACTGTCAAAAATTGGTCAAAAATGGGTCGTTCGCATATGAAACGAACCAGCGTTTACTGGCCTATCTTTTCAACACAAAATTGAGGCGATAAATTAATATTGGGAGCTTGTAGGGCCCCTCAAACATTTTGTACGGTAGGGTAGGGCTTCGCAGGGGGGTTAAAATCTGTATAAAGGCAATTCTCGGTGGTGATATATGCCCAAATATGTCAGTTGTGCACAAAAAACCATTTGTAAGATGAAAAAAGTGTTTGATCTACGGGTGGCTCCAGCACGCTAACCGCTTCGCCACCGCGACTTGAGAGAAGGCTCCCCAGAGTAAGCCGTGACCCTGACTCCCGAGGGGGTAAACGCCCTGTTTCTGAAGCCATTCACGTTTTAGCACACAAAACTGTCAACAATTGGTCAAAAATGGGTCGTTCGCATATGAAACGAACCAGCGTTTACTGGCCTATCTTTTCAACACAAAATTGAGGCGATAAATCAATATTGGGAGCTTGTAGGGCCCCTCAAACATTTTGTACGGTAGGGTAGGGCTTCGCAGGGGGGTTAAAATCTGTATAAAGGCAATTCTCGGTGGTGATATATGCCCAAATATGTCAGTTGTGCACAAAAAACCATTTGTAAGATGAAAAAAGTGTTTGAATTTTTGAAAAAAATAACGGGTTCGGTGGGGTCTCGATCCCGGGTCTCTGTACGGGTGGCTCCAGCACGCTAACCGCTTCGCCACCGCGACTTGAGAGAAGGCTCGCCAGAGTAAGCCGTTACCCTGACTCCCGAGGGGGTAAACGCCCTGTTTCTGAAGCCATTCACGTTTTAGCACATAAAACTGTCAAAAATTGGTCAAAAATGGGTCGTTGGCATATGAAACGAACCAGCGTTTACTGGCCTATCTTTTCAACACAAAATTGAGGCGATAAATTAATATTGGGAGCTTGTAGGGCCCCTCAAACATTTTGTACGGTAGGGTAGGGCTTCGCAGGGGGGTTAAAATCTGTATAAAGGCAGTTCTCGGTGGTGATATATGCCCAAATATGTCAGTTGTGCACAAAAAACCATTTGTAAGATGAAAAAAGTGTTTGAATTTTTGAAAAAATAACGGGTTCGGTGGGGTCTCGATCCCGGGCCTCTCTACGGGTGGCTCCAGCACGCTAACCGCTTCGCCACCGCGACTTGAGAGAAGGTTCGCCAGAGTAAGCCGCGACCCTGACTCCCGAGGGGGTAAACGCCCTGTTTCTGAAGCCATTCACGTTTTAGCACATAAAACAGTCGAAAATTGGTCAAAAATGGGTCGTTCGCATATGAAACGAACCAGCGTTTACTGGCCTATCTTTTCAACACAAAATTGAGGCGATAAATTAATATTGGGAGCTTGTAGGGCCCCTCAAACATTTTGTACGGTAGAGTAGGGCTTCGCAGGGGGGTTAAAATCTGTATAAAGGCAATTCTCGGTGGTGATATATGCCCAAATATGTCAGTTGTGCACAAAAAACCATTTGTAAGATGAAAAAAGTGTTTGATTTTTTGAAAAAACTAACGGTCTCGATCCCGGTTCTCTCTACGGGTGGCTCCAGCACGCTAACCGCTTCGCCACCGCGACTTGAGAGAAGGCTCGCCAGAGTAAGCCGTGACCCTGACTCCCGAGGGGGTAAACGCCCTGTTTCTGAAGCCATTCACGTTTTAGCACATAAAACAGTCGAAAATTGGTCAAAAATGGGTCGTTCGCATATGAAACGAACCAGCGTTTACTGGCCTATCTTTTCAACACAAAATTGAGGCGATAAATTAATATTGGGAGCTTGTAGGGCCCCTCAAACATTTTGTACGGTAGGGTAGGGCTTCGCAGGCGGGTTAAAATCTGTATAAAGGCAATTCTCGGTGGTGATATATGCCCAAATATGTCAGTTGTGCACAAAAAACCATTTGTAAGATGAAAAAAGTGTTTGAATTTTTGAAAAAACTAACGGTCTCGATCCCGGGTCTCTCTACGGGTGGCTCCAGCACGCTAACCGCTTCGCCACCGCGACTTGAGAGAAGGCTCGCCAGAGTAAGCCGTGACCCTGACTTCCGAGGAGGTAAACGCCCTGTTTCTGAAGCCATTCACGTTTTAGCACATAAAACTGTCAAACATTGGTCAAAAATGGGTCGTTCGCATATGAAACGAACCAGCGTTTACTGGCCTATCTTTTCAACACAAAATTGAGGCGATAAATTAATATTGGGAGCTTGTAGGGCCCCTCAAACATTTTGTACGGTAGGGCAGGGCTTCGCAGGCGGGTTAAAATCTGTATAAAGGCAATTCTCGGTGGTGATATATGCCCAAATATGTCAGTTGTGCACAAAAAACCATTTGTAAGATGAAAAAAGTGTTTGAATTTTTGAATTAAATAACGGGTTCGGTGGGGTCTCGATCGCGGGCCTCTCTACGGGTGGCTCCAGCACGCTAACCGCTTCGCCACCGCGACTTGAGAGAAGGCTCGCCAGAGTATGCCGTGACCCTGACTCCCGAGGGGGTAAACGCCCTGTTTCTGAAGCCATTCACGTTTTAGCACATAAAACAGTCGAAAATTGGTCAAAAATGGGTCGTTCGCATATGAAACGAACCAGCGTTTACTGGCCTATCTTTTCAACACAAAATTGAGGCGATAAATTAATATTGGGAGCTTGTAGGGCCCCTCAAACATTTTGTACGGTAGGGTAGGGCTTCGCAGGGGGGTTAAAATCTGTATAAAGGCAATTCTCGGTGGTGATATATGCCCAAATATGTCAGTTGTGCACAAAAAACCATTTGTAAGATGAGAAAAGTGTTTGAATTTTTGAAAAAAATAACGGGTTCGGTGGTGTCTCGATCCCGGGCCTCTCTACGGGTGGCTCCAGCACGCTAACCGCTTCGCCACCGCGACTTGAGAGAAGGCTCGCCAGAGTAAGCCGTGACCCTGACTCCCGAGGGGGTAAACGCCCTGTTTCTGAAGCCATTTACGTTTTAGCACATAAAACTGTCAAAAATTGGTCAAAAATGGGTCGTTCGCATATGAAACGAACCAGCGTTTACTGGCCTATCTTTTCAACACAAAATTGAGGCGATAAATTAATATTGGGAGCTTGTAGGGCCCCTCAAACATTTTGTACGGTAGGGTAGGGCTTCGCAGGGGGGTTAAAATCTGTATAAAGGCAATTCTCGGTGGTGATATATGCCCAAATATGTCAGTTGTGCACAAAAAACCATTTGTAAGATGAAAAAAGTGTTTGAATTTTTGAAAAAACTAACGGTCTCATATTTTCGCATATGAAACGAACCAGCGTTTACTGGCCTATCTTTTCAACACAAAATTGAGGCGATAAATTAATATTGGGAGCTTGTAGGGCCCCTCAAACATTTTGTACGGTAGAGTAGGGCTTCGCAGGGGGGTTAAAATCTGTATAAAGGAATTCTCGGTGGTGATATATGCCCAAATATGTCAGTTGTGCACAAAAAACCATTTGTAAGATGAAAAAAGTGTTTGAATTTTTGAAAAAACTAACGGTCTCGATCCCGGGTCTCTCTACGGGTGGCTCCAGCACGCTAACCGCTTCGCCACCGCGACTTGAGAGAAGGCTCGCCAGAGTAAGCCGTGACCCTGACTCCTGAGGGGGGTAAACGCCCTGTTTCTGAAGCCATTCACGCTTTAGCACATAAAACTGTCAAAAATTGGTCAAAAATGGGTCGTTCGCATATGAAACGAACCAGCGTTTACTGGCCTATCTTTTCAACACAAAATTGAGGCGATAAATTAATATTGGGAGCTTGTAGGGCCCCTCAAACATTTTGTACGGTAGGGTAGGGCTTCGCAGGCGGGTTAAAATCTGTATAAAGGCAATTCTCGGTGGTGATATATGCCCAAATATGTCAGTTGTGCACAAAAAACCATTTGTAAGATGAAAAAAGTGTTTGAATTTTTGAAAAAACTAACGGTCTCGATCCCGGGTCTCTCTACGGGTGGCTCCAGCACGCTAACCGCTTCGCCACCGCGACTTGAGAGAAGGCTCGCCAGAGTAAGCCGTGACCCTGACTTCCGAGGAGGTAAACGCCCTGTTTCTGAAGCCATTCACGTTTTAGCACATAAAACTGTCAAACAGTGGTCAAAAATGGGTCGTTCGCATATGAAACGAACCAGCGTTTACTGGCCTATCTTTTCAACACAAAATTGAGGCGATAAATTAATATTGGGAGCTTGTAGGGCCCCTCAAACATTTTGTACGGTAGGGCAGGGCTTCGCAGGCGGGTTAAAATCTGTATAAAGGCAATTCTCGGTGGTGATATATGCCCAAATATGTCAGTTGTGCACAAAAAACCATTTGTAAGATGAAAAAAGTGTTTGAATTTTTGAATTAAATAACGGGTTCGGTGGGGTCTCGATCGCGGGCCTCTCTACGGGTGGCTCCAGCACGCTAACCGCTTCGCCACCGCGACTTGAGAGAAGGCTCGCCAGAGTATGCCGTGACCCTGACTCCCGAGGGGGTAAACGCCCTGTTTCTGAAGCCATTCACGTTTTAGCACATAAAACAGTCGAAAATTGGTCAAAAATGGGTCGTTCGCATATGAAACGAACCAGCGTTTACTGGCCTATCTTTTCAACACAAAATTGAGGCGATAAATTAATATTGGGAGCTTGTAGGGCCCCTCAAACATTTTGTACGGTAGGGTAGGGCTTCGCAGGCGGGTTAAAATCTGTATAAAGGCAATTCTCGGTGGTGATATATGCCCAAATATGTCAGTTGTGCACAAAAAACCATTTGTAAGATGAAAAAAGTGTTTGAATTTTTGAAAAAACTAACGGTCTCGATCCCGGGTCTCTCTACGGGTGGCTCCAGCACGCTAACCGCTTCGCCACCGCGACTTGAGAGAAGGCTCGCCAGAGTAAGCCGTGACCCTGACTTCCGAGGAGGTAAACGCCCTGTTTCTGAAGCCATTCACGTTTTAGCACATAAAACTGTCAAACATTGGTCAAAAATGGGTCGTTCGCATATGAAACGAACCAGCGTTTACTGGCCTATCTTTTCAACACAAAATTGAGGCGATAAATTAATATTGGGAGCTTGTAGGGCCCCTCAAACATTTTGTACGGTAGGGCAGGGCTTCGCAGGCGGGTTAAAATCTGTATAAAGGCAATTCTCGGTGGTGATATATGCCCAAATATGTCAGTTGTGCACAAAAAACCATTTGTAAGATGAAAAAAGTGTTTGAATTTTTGAATTAAATAACGGGTTCGGTGGGGTCTCGATCGCGGGCCTCTCTACGGGTGGCTCCAGCACGCTAACCGCTTCGCCACCGCGACTTGAGAGAAGGCTCGCCAGAGTATGCCGTGACCCTGACTCCCGAGGGGGTAAACGCCCTGTTTCTGAAGCCATTCCTGTTTTAGCACATAAAACAGTCGAAAATTGGTCAAAAATGGGTCGTTCGCATATGAAACGAACCAGCGTTTACTGGCCTATCTTTTCAACACAAAATTGAGGCGATAAATTAATATTGGGAGCTTGTAGGGCCCCTCAAACATTTTGTACGGTAGGGTAGGGCTTCGCAGGGGGGTTAAAATCTGTATAAAGGCAATTCTCGGTGGTGATATATGCCCAAATATGTCAGTTGTGCACAAAAAACCATTTGTAAGATGAGAAAAGTGTTTGAATTTTTGAAAAAAATAACGGGTTCGGTGGTGTCTCGATCCCGGGCCTCTCTACGGGTGGCTCCAGCACGCTAACCGCTTCGCCACCGCGACTTGAGAGAAGGCTCGCCAGAGTAAGCCGTGACCCTGACTCCCGAGGGGGTAAACGCCCTGTTTCTGAAGCCATTTACGTTTTAGCACATAAAACTGTCAAAAATTGGTCAAAAATGGGTCGTTCGCATATGAAACGAACCAGCGTTTACTGGCCTATCTTTTCAACACAAAATTGAGGCGATAAATTAATATTGGGAGCTTGTAGGGCCCCTCAAACATTTTGTACGGTAGGGTAGGGCTTCGCAGGGGGGTTAAAATCTGTATAAAGGCAATTCTCGGTGGTGATATATGCCCAAATATGTCAGTTGTGCACAAAAAACCATTTGTAAGATGAAAAAAGTGTTTGAATTTTTGAAAAAACTAACGGTCTCATATTTTCGCATATGAAACGAACCAGCGTTTACTGGCCTATCTTTTCAACACAAAATTGAGGCGATAAATTAATATTGGGAGCTTGTAGGGCCCCTCAAACATTTTGTACGGTAGAGTAGGGCTTCGCAGGGGGGTTAAAATCTGTATAAAGGAATTCTCGGTGGTGATATATGCCCAAATATGTCAGTTGTGCACAAAAAACCATTTGTAAGATGAAAAAAGTGTTTGAATTTTTGAAAAAACTAACGGTCTCGATCCCGGGTCTCTCTACGGGTGGCTCCAGCACGCTAACCGCTTCGCCACCGCGACTTGAGAGAAGGCTCGCCAGAGTAAGCCGTGACCCTGACTCCTGAGGGGGGTAAACGCCCTGTTTCTGAAGCCATTCACGCTTTAGCACATAAAACTGTCAAAAATTGGTCAAAAATGGGTCGTTCGCATATGAAACGAACCAGCGTTTACTGGCCTATCTTTTCAACACAAAATTGAGGCGATAAATTAATATTGGGAGCTTGTAGGGCCCCTCAAACATTTTGTACGGTAGGGTAGGGCTTCGCAGGGGGGTTAAAATCTGTATAAAGGCAATTCTCGGTGGTGATATATGCCCAAATATGTCAGTTGTGCACAAAAAACCATTTGTAAGATGAAAAAAGTGTTTGAATTTTTGAGAAAAAAAAAACGGGTTCGGTGGGGTCTCGATTCCGGGTCTCTCTACGGGTGGCTCCAGCACGCTAACCGCTTTGCCACCGCGACTTGAGAGAAGACTCGCCAGAGTAAGCCGTGACCCTGACTCCCGAGGGGGTAAACGCCCTGTTTCTGAAGCCATTCACGTTTTAGCACATAAAACTGTCAAAAATTGGTCAAAAATGGGTCGTTCGCATATGAAACGAACCAGCGTTTACTGGCCTATCTTTTCAACACAAAATTGAGCCGATAAATTAATATTGGGAGCTTGTAGGGCCCCTCAAACATTTTGTGCGGTACGGTAGGGCTTCGCAGGGGGGTTAAAATCTGTATAAAGGCAATTCTCGGTGGTGATATATGCCCAAATATGTCAGTTGTGCACAAAAAACCATTTGTAAGATGAAAAAAGCGTTTGAATTTTTGAAAAAAATAACGGGTTCGGTGGGGTCTCGATCCCGGGCCTCTCTACGGGTGGCTCCAGCACGCTAACCGCTTCGCCACCGCGACTTGAGAGAAGACTCGCCAGAGTAAGCCGTGACCCTGACTCCCGAGGGGGTAAACGCCCTGTTTCTGAAGCCATTCACGTTTTAGCACATAAAACTGTCAAAAATTGGTCAAAAATGGGTCGTTCGCATATGAAACGAACCAGCGTTTACTGGCCTATCTTTTCAACACAAAATTGAGGCGATAAATTAATATTGGGAGCTTGTAGGGCCCCTCAAACATTTTGTACGGTAGGGTAGGGCTTCGCAGGGGGGTTAAAATCTGTATAAAGGCAATTCTCGGTGGTGATATATGCCCAAATATGTCAGTTGTGCACAAAAAACCATTTGTAAGATGAAAAAAGTGTTTGAATTTTTGAGAAAAAAAAACGGGTTCGGTGGGGTCTCGATTCCGGGTCTCTCTACGGGTGGCTCCAGCACGCTAACCGCTTTGCCACCGCGACTTGAGAGAAGACTCGCCAGAGTAAGCCGTGACCCTGACTCCCGAGGGGGTAAACGCCCTGTTTCTGAAGCCATTCACGTTTTAGCACATAAAACTGTCAAAAATTGGTCAAAAATGGGTCGTTCGCATATGAAACGAACCAGCGTTTACTGGCCTATCTTTTCAACACAAAATTGAGGCGATAAATTAATATTGGGAGCTTGTAGGGCCCCTCAAACATTTTGTGCGGTACGGTAGGGCTTCGCAGGGGGGTTAAAATCTGTATAAAGGCAATTCTCGGTGGTGATATATGCCCAAATATGTCAGTTGTGCACAAAAAACCATTTGTAAGATGAAAAAAGTGTTTGAATTTTTGAGAAAAAAAAACGGGTTCGGTGGGGTCTCGATTCCGGGTCTCTCTACGGGTGGCTCCAGCACGCTAACCGCTTCGCCACCGCGACTTGAGAGAAGGCTCGCCAGAGTGAGCCGTGACCCTGACTCCCGAGGGGGTAAACGCCCTGTTTCTGAAGCCATTCACGTTTTAGCACATAAAACTGTCAAACATTGGTCAAAAATGGGTCGTTCGCATATGAAACGAACCAGCGTTTTCTGGCCTATCTTTTCAACACAAAATTGAGCCGATAAATTAATATTGGGAGCTTGTAGGGGCCCTCAAACATTTTGTACGGTAGGGTACGGCTTCGCAGGCGGGTTAAAATCTGTATAAAGGCAATTCTCGGTGGTGAAATATGCCCAAATATGTCAGTTGTGCACAAAAAACCATTTGTAAGATGAAAAAAGTGTTTGAATTTTTGAAATAAATAACGGGTTCGGTGGGGTCTCGATCGCGGGCCTCTCTACGGGTGGCTCCAGCACGCTAACCGCTTCGCCACCGCGACTTGAGAGAAGGCTCGCCAGAGTAAGCCGTGACCCTGACTCCCGAGGGGGTAAACACCCTGTTTCTGAAGCCATTCACGTTTTAGCACATAAAACTGTCAACAATTTGGTCACAAATGGGTCGTTCGCATATGAAACGAACCAGCGTTTACTGGCTTATCTTTTCAACACAAAATTGAGGCGATAAATTAATATTGGGAGCTTGTAGGGCCCCTCAAACATTTTGTACGGTAGGGTAGGGCTTTGCAGGGGGTTAAAATCTGTATAAAGGCAATTCTCGGTGGTGATATATGCCCAAATATGTCAGTTGTGCACAAAAAACCATTTGTAAGATGAAAAAAGTGTTTGAATTTTTGAAAAAATAACGTGTTCGGTGGGGTCTCGATCCCGGGTCTCTCTACGGGTGGCTCCAGCACGCTAACCGCTTCGCCACCGCGACTTGAGAGAAGGCTCGCCAGAGTAAGCCGTGACCCTGACTCCCGAGGGGGTAAACGCCCTGTTTCTGAAGCCATTCACGTTTTAGCGCATAAAACTGTCAAAAATTGGTCAAAAATGGGTCGTTCGCATATGAAACGAATCAGCGTTTACTGGCCTGTCTTTTCAACACAAAATTGAGGCGATAAATTAATATTGGGAGCTTGTAGGGCCCCTCAGACATTTTGTACGGTTGGGTAGGGCTTCGCAGGGGGGTTAAAATCTGTATAAAGGCAATTCTCGGTGGTGATATATGCCCAAATATGTCAGTTGTGCACAAAAAACCATTTGTAAGATGAAAAAAGTGTTTGAATTTTTGACAAAAATAACGGGTTCGGTGGGGTCTCGATCCCGGGTCTCTCTACGGGTGGCTCCAGCACGCTAACCGCTTCGCCACCGCGACTTGAGAGAAGGCTCGCCAGAGTAAGCCGTGACCCTGACTCCCGAGGGGGTAAACGCCCTGTTTCTGAAGCCATTCACGTTTTAGCACATAAAACAGTCGAAAATTGGTCAAAAATGGGTCGTTCGCATATGAAACGAACCAGCGTTTACTGGCCTATCTTTTCAACACAAAATTGAGGCGATAAATTAATATTGGGAGCTTGTAGGGCCCCTCAAACATTTTGTACGGTAGGGTAGGGCTTCGCAGGGGGGTTAAAATCTGTATAAAGGCAATTCTCGGTGGTGATATATGCCCAAATATGTCAGTTGTGCACAAAAAACCATTTGTAAGATGAAAAAAGTGTTTGAATTTTTGACAAAAATAACGGGTTCGGTGGGGTCTCGATCCCGGGTCTCTCTACGGGTGGCTCCAGCACGCTAACCGCTTCGCCACCGCGACTTGAGAGAAGGCTCGCCAGAGTAAGCCGTGACCCTGACTCCCGAGGGGGTAAACGCCCTGTTACTGAAGCCATTCACGTTTTAGCACATAAAACTGTCAAAAATTGGTCAAAAATGGGTCGTTGGCATATGAAACGAACCAGCGTTTACTGGCCTATCTTTTCAACACAAAATTGAGGCGATAAATTAATATTGGGAGCTTGTAGGGCCCCTCAAACATTTTGTACGGTAGGGTAGGGCTTCGCAGGCGGGTTAAAATCTGTATAAAGGCAATTCTCGGTGGTGATATATGCCCAAATATGTCAGTTGTGCACAAAAAACCATTTATAAGATGAAAAAAGTGTTTGAATTTTTGAAAAAATAACGGGTTCGGTGGGGTCTCGATCCCGGGTCTATCTACGGGTGGCTCCAGCACGCTAACCGCTTCGCCACCGCGACTTGAGAGAAGGCTCGCCAGAGTGAGCCGTGACCCTGACTCCCGAGGGGGTAAACGCCCTGTTTCTGAAGCCATTCACGTTTTAGCACATAAAACTGTCAAACATTGGTCAAAAATGGGTCGTTCGCATATCAAACGAACCAGCGTTTTCTGGCCTATCTTTTCAACACACAATTGAGGCGATAAATTAATATTGGAGCTTGTAGGGTCCCTCAAACATTTTGTACGGTAGGGTAGGGCTTCGCAGGCGGGTTAAAATCTGTATAAAGGCAATTCTCGGTGGTGAAATATGCCCAAATATGTCAGTTGTGCACAAAAAACCATTTGTAAGATGAAAAAAGTGTTTGAATTTTTGAAATAAATAACGGGTTCGGTGGGGTCTCGATCGCGGGCCTCTCTACCGGTGGCTCCAGCACGCTAACCGCTTCGCCACCGCGACTTGAGAGAAGGCTCGCCAGAGTAAGCCGTGACCCTGACTCCCGAGGGGGTAAACGCCCTGTTTCTGAAGCCATTCACGTTTTAGCACATAAAACAGTCGAAAATTGGTCAAAAATGGGTCGTTCGCATATGAAACGAACCAGCGTTTACTGGCCTATCTTTTCAACACAAAATTGAGGCGATAAATTAATATTGGGAGCTTGTAGGGCCCCTCAAACATTTTGTACGGTAGGGTAGGGCTTCGCAGGGGGGTTAAAATCTGTATAAAGGCAATTCTCGGTGGTGATATATGCCCAAATATGTCAGTTGTGCACAAAAAACCATTTGTAAGATGAAAAAAGTGTTTGAATTTTTGACAAAAATAACGGGTTCGGTGGGGTCTCGATCCCGGGTCTCTCTACGGGTGGCTCCAGCACGCTAACCGCTTCGCCACCGCGACTTGAGAGAAGGCTCGCCAGAGTAAGCCGTGACCCTGACTCCCGAGGGGGTAAACGCCCTGTTTCTGAAGCCATTCACGTTTTAGCACATAAAACAGTCGAAAATTGGTCAAAAATGGGTCGTTCGCATATGAAACGAACCAGCGTTTACTGGCCTATCTTTTCAACACAAAATTGAGGCGATAAATTAATATTGGGAGCTTGTAGGGCCCCTCAAACATTTTGTACGGTAGGGTAGGGCTTCGCAGGGGGGTTAAAATCTGTATAAAGGCAATTCTCGGTGGTGATATATGCCCAAATATGTCAGTTGTGCACAAAAAACCATTTGTAAGATGAAAAAAGTGTTTGAATTTTTGACAAAAATAACGGGTTCGGTGGGGTCTCGATCCCGGGTCTCTCTACGGGTGGCTCCAGCACGCTAACCGCTTCGCCACCGCGACTTGAGAGAAGGCTCGCCAGAGTAAGCCGTGACCCTGACTCCCGAGGGGGTAAACGCCCTGTTTCTGAAGCCATTCACGTTTTAGCACATAAAACTATCAAAAATTGGTCAAAAATGGGTCGTTGGCATATGAAACGAACCAGCGTTTACTGGCCTATCTTTTCAACACAAAATTGAGGCGATAAATTAATATTGGGAGCTTGTAGGGCCCCTCAAACATTTTGTACGGTAGGGTAGGGCTTCGCAGGGGGGTTAAAATCTGTATAAAGGCAATTCTCGGTGGTGATATATGCCCAAATATGTCAGTTGTGCACAAAAAACCATTTGTAAGATGAAAAAAGTGTTTGAATTTTTGAAAAAAATAACGGGTTCGGTGGGGTCTCGATCCCGGGTCTCTCTACGGGTGGCTCCAGCACGCTAACCGCTTCGCCACCGCGACTTGAGAGAAGACTCGCCAGAGTAAGCCGTGACCCTGACTCCCGAGGGGGTAAACGCCCTGTTTCTGAAGCCATTCACGTTTTAGCACATAAAACTGTCAAAAATTGGTCACAAATGGGTCGTTCGCATATGAAACGAACCAGCGTTTACTGGCTTATCTTTTCAACACAAAATTGAGGCGATAAATTAATATTGGGAGCTTGTAGGGCCCCTCAAACATTTTGTACGGTAGGGTAGGGCTTCGCAGGGGGGTTAAAATCTGTATAAAGGCAATTCTCGGTGGTGATATATGCCCAAATATGTCAGATGTGCACAAAAAACCATTTGTAAGATGAAAAAAGTGTTTGAATTTTTGAAAAAAATAACTGGTTCGGTGGGGTCTCGATCCCGGGTCTCTCTACGGGTGGCTCCAGCACGCTAACCGCTTCGCCACCGCGACTTGAGAGAAGACTCGCCAGAGTAAGCCGTGACCCTGACTCCCGAGGGGGTAAACGCCCTGTTTCTGAAGCCATTCACGTTTTAGCACATAAAACTGTCAAAAAATTGGTCAAAAATGGGTCGTTCGCATATGAAACGAACCAGCGTTTACTGGCCTATCTTTTCAACACAAAATTGAGGCGATAAATTAATATTGGGAGCTTGTAGGGCCCCTCAAACATTTTGTACGGTAGGGTAGGGCTTCGCAGGGGGGTTAAAATCTGTATAAAGGCAATTCTCGGTGGTGATATATGCCCAAATATGTCAGTTGTGCACAAAAAACCATTTGTAAGATGAAAAAAGTGTTTGAATTTCTGACAAAAATAACGGGTTCGGTGGGGTCTCGATCCCGGGCCTCTCTACGGGTGGCTCCAGCACGCTAACCGCTTCGCAACCGCGACTTGAGAGAAGGCTCGCCAGAGTAAGCCGTGACCCTGACTCCCGAGGGGGTAAACGCCCTGTTTCTGAAGCCATTCACGTTTTTGCGCATAAAACTGTCAAAAATTGGTCAAAAATGGGTCGTTTGCATATGAAACGAACCAGCGTTTACTGGCCTATCGTTTCAACACAAAATTGAGGCGATAAATTAATATTGGGAGCTTGTAGGGCCCCTCAAACATTTTGTACGGTAGGGTAGGGCTTCGCAGGCGGGTTAAAATCTGTATTAAGGCAATTCTCGGTGGTGATATATGCCCAAATATGTCAGTTGTGCACAAAAAAACATTTGTAAGATGAAAAAAAATTTTGAATTTTTGAAAAAAATAACGGGTTCGGTGGGGTCTCGATACCGGGCCTCCCTACGGGTGGCTCCAGCACGCAAACCGCTTCGCCACCGCGACTTGAGAGAAGGCTCGGCAGAGTAAGCCGTGACCCTGACTCCCGAGGGGGTAACGCCCTGTTACTGAAGCCATTCACGTTTTAGCACTTTAAACTGTCAAAAAGTGGTCAAAAATGGGTCGTTCGCATATGAAACGAACCAGCGTTTACTGGCCTATCTTTTCATCACAAAATTGAGGCGATAAATTAATATTGGGAGCTTGTAGGGCCCCTCAGACATTTTGTACGGTAGGGTAGGGCTTCGCAGGCGGGTTAAAATCTGTATTAAGGCAATTCTCGGTGGTGATATATGCCCAAATATGACAGTTGTGCACAAAAAACCATTTGTAAGATGAAAAAAGTATTTGAATTTTTGAAAAAAATAACGGGTTCGGTGGGGTCTCGATCCCGGGCCTCTCTACGGGTGGCTCCAGCACGCTAACCGCTTCGCCACCGCGACTTGAGAGAAGGCTCGCCAGAGTAAGCCGTGACCCTGACTCCCGAGGGGGTAAACGCCCTGTTACTGAAGCCATTCACGTTTTAGCACATAAAACTGTCAAAAATTGGTCAAAAATGGGTCGTTCGCATATGAAACGAACCAGCGTTTACTGGCCTATCTTTTCAACACAAAATGGAGGCGATAAATTAATATTGGGAGCTTGTAGGGCCCCTCAAACATTTTGTACGGTAGGGTAGGGCTTCGCAGGGGGGTTAAAATCTGTATAAAGGTAATTCTCGGTGGTGATATATGCCCAAATATGTCAGTTGTGCACAAAAAACCATTTGTAAGATGAAAAAAGTGTTTGAATTTTTGAAAAAAATTACGGGTTTGGTGGGGTCTCGATACCGGGCCTCTCTACGGGTGGCTCCAGCACGCTAACCGCTTTGCCACCGCGACTTGAGAGAAGGCTTGCCAGAGTAAGCCGTGACCCTGACTCCCGAGGGGGTAAACGCCCTGTTACTGAAGCCATTCACGTTTTAGCACATAAAACTGTACAAAATTGGTCAAAAATGGGTCGTTCGCATATGAAACGAACCAGCGTTTACTGGCCTATCTTTTCAACACAAAATTGAGGCGATAAATTAATATTGGGAGCTTGTAGGGCCCCTCAAACATTTTGTACGGTAGGGTAGGGCTTCGCAGGGGGGTTTAAATCTGTATAAAGGCAATTCTCGGTGGTGATATATGCCCAAATATGTCAGTTGTGCACAAAAAAACATTTGTAAGATGAAAAAAAATTTTGAATTTTTGAAAAAAATAACGGGTTCGGTGGGGTCTCGATACCGGGCCTCCCTACGGGTGGCTCCAGCACGCAAACCGCTTCGCCACCGCTACTTGAGAGAAGGCTCGGCAGAGTAAGCCGTGACCCTGACTCCCGAGGGGGTAAACGCCCTGTTACTGAAGCCATTCACGTTTTAGCACTTTAAACTGTCAAAAAGTGGTCAAAAATGGGTCGTTCGCATATGAAACGAACCAGCGTTTACTGGCCTATCTTTTCAACACAAAATTGAGGCGATAAATTAATATTGGGAGCTTGTAGGGCCCCTCAGACATTTTGTACGGTAGGGTAGGGCTTCGCAGGCGGGTTAAAATCTGTATTAAGGCAATTCTCGGTGGTGATATATGCCCAAATATGACAGTTGTGCACAAAAAAACCATTTGTAAGATGAAAAAAGTGTTTGAATTTTTGAAAAAAATAACGGGTTCGGTGGGGTCTCGATCCCGGGCCTCTCTACGGGTGGCTCCAGCACGCTAACCGCTTCGCCACCGCGACTTGAGAGAAGGCTCGCCAGAGTAAGCCGTGACCCTGACTCCCGAGGGGGTAAACGCCCTGTTACTGAAGCCATTCACGTTTTAGCACATAAAACTGTAAAAAATTGGTCAAAAATGGGTCGTTCGCATATGAAACGAACCAGCGTTTACTGGCCTATCTTTTCAACACAAAATTGAGGCGATAAATTAATATTGGGAGCTTGTAGGGCCCCTGAGACATTTTGTACGGTAGGGTAGGGCTTCGCAGGGCGGTTAAAATCTGTATAAAGGCCATTCTCGGTGGTGATATATGCCCAAATATGTCAGTTGTGCACAAAACACCATTTGTAAGATGAAAGTCAAAAATGGGTCGTTCGCATATGAAACGAACCAGCGTTTACTGGCCTATCTTTTCAACACAAAATTGAGGCGATAAATTAATATTGGGAGCTTGTAGGGCCCCTCAAACATTTTGTACGGTAGGGTAGGGCTTTGCAGGGGGGTTAAAATCTGTATAACGGCAATTCTCGGTGGTGATATATGCCCAAATATGTCAGTTGTGCACAAAAAACCATTTGTAAGATGAAAAAAGTGTTTGAATTTTTGAAAAAAATAACGGGTTCGGTGGGGTCTCGATACCGGGCCTCTCTACGGGTGGCTCCAACACGCTAACCGCTTTGCCACCGCGACTTGAGAGAAGGCTTGCCAGAGTAAGCCGTGACCCTGACTCCCGAGGGGTTAAACGCCCTGTTACTGAAGCCATTCACGTTTTAGCACATAAAACTGTACAAAATTGGTCAAAAATGGGTCGTTCGCATATGAAACGAACCAGCGTTTACTGGCCTATCTTTTCAACACAAAATTAAGGCGATAAATTAATATTGGGAGCTTGTAGGGCCCTCAAACATTTTGTACGGTAGGGTAGGGCTTCGCAGGGGGGTTAAAATCTGTATAAAGGCAATTCTCGGTGGTGATATATGCCCAAATATGTCAGTTGTGCACAAAAAACCATTTGTAAGATAAAAAAAGTGTTTGAATTTTTGAAAAAAATAACGGGTTCGGTGGGGTCTCGATACCGGGCCTCTCTACGGGTGACTCCAGCACGCTAACCGCTTCGCCACCGCGACTTGAGAGAAGGCTCGGCAGAGTAATCCGTGACCCTGACCCCCGAGGGGGTAAACGCCCTGTTACTGAAGCCATTCACGTTTTAGCACATAAAACTGTCAAAAAGTGGTCAAAAATGGGTTGTTCGCATATGAAACGAACCAGCGTTTACTGGCCTATCTTTTCAACACAAAATTGAGGCGATAAATTAATATTGGGAGCTTGTAGGGCCCCTCAGACATTTTGTACGGTAGGGTAGGGCTTCGCAGGGGGGTTAAAATCTGTATAAAGGCAATTCTCGGTGGTGATATAATATGCCCAAATATGACAGTTGTGCACAAAAAACCATTTGTAAGATGAAAAAAGTGTTTGAATTTTTGAAAAAAATAACGGGTTCGGTGGGGTCTCGATCCCGGGCCTCTCTACGGGTGGCTCCAGCACGCTAACCGCTTCGCCACCGCGACTTGAGAGAAGGCTCGGCAGAGTAAGCCGTGACCCTGACTCCCGAGGGGGTAAACGCCCTGTTACTGAAGCCATTCACGTTTTAGCACATAAAACTGTCAAAAAGTGGTCAAAAATGGGTCGTTCGCATATGAAACGAACCAGCGTTTACTGGCTTATCTTTTCAACACAAAATTGAGGCGATAAATTAATATTGGGAGCTTGTAGGGCCCCTCAAACATTTTGTACGGTAGGGTAGGGCTTCGCAGGGGGGTTAAAATCTGTATAAAGGCAATTCTCGGTGGTGATATATGCCCAAATATGTCAGTTGTGCACAAAAAACCATTTGTAAGATGAAAAAAGTGTTTGAATTTTTGACAAAAATAACGGGTTCGGTGGGGTCTCGATCCCGGGTCTCTCTACGGGTGGCTCCAGCACGCTAACCGCTTCGCCACCGCGACTTGAGAGAAGGCTCGCCAGAGTAAGCCGTGACCCTGACTCCCGAGGGGGTAAACGCCCTGTTTCTGAAGCCATTCACGTTTTAGCACATAAAACAGTCGAAAATTGGTCAAAAATGGGTCGTTCGCATATGAAACGAACCAGCGTTTACTGGCCTATCTTTTCAACACAAAATTGAGGCGATAAATTAATATTGGGAGCTTGTAGGGCCCCTCAAACATTTTGTACGGTAGGGTAGGGCTTCGCAGGGGGGTTAAAATCTGTATAAAGGCAATTCTCGGTGGTGATATATGCCCAAATATGTCAGTTGTGCACAAAAAACCATTTGTAAGATGAAAAAAGTGTTTGAATTTTTGACAAAAATAACGGGTTCGGTGGGGTCTCGATCCCGGGTCTCTCTACGGGTGGCTCCAGCACGCTAACCGCTTCGCCACCGCGACTTGAGAGAAGGCTCGCCAGAGTAAGCCGTGACCCTGACTCCCGAGGGGGTAAACGCCCTGTTTCTGAAGCCATTCACGTTTTAGCACATAAAACTATCAAAAATTGGTCAAAAATGGGTCCTTGGCATATGAAACGAACCAGCGTTTACTGGCCTATCTTTTCAACACAAAATTGAGGCGATAAATTAATATTGGGAGCTTGTAGGGCCCCTCAAACATTTTGTACGGTAGGGTAGGGCTTCGCAGGGGGGTTAAAATCTGTATAAAGGCAATTCTCGGTGGTGATATATGCCCAAATATGTCAGTTGTGCACAAAAAACCATTTGTAAGATGAAAAAAGTGTTTGAATTTTTGAAAAAAATAACGGGTTCGGTGGGGTCTCGATCCCGGGTCTCTCTACGGGTGGCTCCAGCACGCTAACCGCTTCGCCACCGCGACTTGAGAGAAGACTCGCCAGAGTAAGCCGTGACCCTGACTCCCGAGGGGGTAAACGCCCTGTTTCTGAAGCCATTCACGTTTTAGCACATAAAACTGTCAAAAATTGGTCACAAATGGGTCGTTCGCATATGAAACGAACCAGCGTTTACTGGCTTATCTTTTCAACACAAAATTGAGGCGATAAATTAATATTGGGAGCTTGTAGGGCCCCTCAAACATTTTGTACGGTAGGGTAGGGCTTCGCAGGGGGGTTAAAATCTGTATAAAGGCAATTCTCGGTGGTGATATATGCCCAAATATGTCAGATGTGCACAAAAAACCATTTGTAAGATGAAAAAAGTGTTTGAATTTTTGAAAAAAATAACTGGTTCGGTGGGGTCTCGATCCCGGGTCTCTCTACGGGTGGCTCCAGCACGCTAACCGCTTCGCCACCGCGACTTGAGAGAAGACTCGCCAGAGTAAGCCGTGACCCTGACTCCCGAGGGGGTAAACGCCCTGTTTCTGAAGCCATTCACGTTTTAGCACATAAAACTGTCAAAAATTGGTCAAAAATGGGTCGTTCGCATATGAAACGAACCAGCGTTTACTGGCCTATCTTTTCAACACAAAATTGAGGCGATAAATTAATATTGGGAGCTTGTAGGGCCCCTCAAACATTTTGTACGGTAGGGTAGGGCTTCGCAGGGGGGTTAAAATCTGTATAAAGGCAATTCTCGGTGGTGATATATGCCCAAATATGTCAGTTGTGCACAAAAAACCATTTGTAAGATGAAAAAAGTGTTTGAATTTCTGACAAAAATAACGGGTTCGGTGGGGTCTCGATCCCGGGCCTCTCTACGGGTGGCTCCAGCACGCTAACCGCTTCGCAACCGCGACTTGAGAGAAGGCTCGCCAGAGTAAGCCGTGACCCTGACTCCCGAGGGGGTAAACGCCCTGTTTCTGAAGCCATTCACGTTTTTGCGCATAAAACTGTCAAAAATTGGTCAAAAATGGGTCGTTTGCATATGAAACGAACCAGCGTTTACTGGCCTATCGTTTCAACACAAAATTGAGGCGATAAATTAATATTGGGAGCTTGTAGGGCCCCTCAAACATTTTGTACGGTAGGGTAGGGCTTCGCAGGCGGGTTAAAATCTGTATTAAGGCAATTCTCGGTGGTGATATATGCCCAAATATGTCAGTTGTGCACAAAAAAACATTTGTAAGATGAAAAAAATTTTTGAATTTTTGAAAAAAATAACGGGTTCGGTGGGGTCTCGATACCGGGCCTCCCTACGGGTGGCTCCAGCACGCAAACCGCTTCGCCACCGCGACTTGAGAGAAGGCTCGGCAGAGTAAGCCGTGACCCTGACTCCCGAGGGGGTAAACGCCCTGTTACTGAAGCCATTCACGTTTTAGCACTTTAAACTGTCAAAAAGTGGTCAAAAATGGGTCGTTCGCATATGAAACGAACCAGCGTTTACTGGCCTATCTTTTCAACACAAAATTGAGGCGATAAATTAATATTGGGAGCTTGTAGGGCCCCTCAGACATTTTGTACGGTAGGGTAGGGCTTCGCAGGCGGGTTAAAATCTGTATTAAGGCAATTCTCGGTGGTGATATATGCCCAAATATGACAGTTGTGCACAAAAAACCATTTGTAAGATGAAAAAAGTATTTGAATTTTTGAAAAAAATAACGGGTTCGGTGGGGTCTCGATCCCGGGCCTCTCTACGGGTGGCTCCAGCACGCTAACCGCTTCGCCACCGCGACTTGAGAGAAGGCTCGCCAGAGTAAGCCGTGACCCTGACTCCCGAGGGGGTAAACGCCCTGTTACTGAAGCCATTCACGTTTTAGCACATAAAACTGTCAAAAATTGGTCAAAAATGGGTCGTTCGCATATGAAACGAACCAGCGTTTACTGGCCTATCTTTTCAACACAAAATGGAGGCGATAAATTAATATTGGGAGCTTGTAGGGCCCCTCAAACATTTTGTACGGTAGGGTAGGGCTTCGCAGGGGGGTTAAAATCTGTATAAAGGTAATTCTCGGTGGTGATATATGCCCAAATATGTCAGTTGTGCACAAAAAACCATTTGTAAGATGAAAAAAGTGTTTGAATTTTTGAAAAAAATTACGGGTTCGGTGGGGTCTCGATACCGGGCCTCTCTACGGGTGGCTCCAGCACGCTAACCGCTTTGCCACCGCGACTTGAGAGAAGGCTTGCCAGAGTAAGCCGTGACCCTGACTCCCGAGGGGGTAAACGCCCTGTTACTGAAGCCATTCACGTTTTAGCACATAAAACTGTACAAAATTGGTCAAAAATGGGTCGTTCGCATATGAAACGAACCAGCGTTTACTGGCCTATCTTTTCAACACAAAATTGAGGCGATAAATTAATATTGGGAGCTTGTAGGGCCCCTCAGACATTTTGTACGGTAGGGTAGGGCTTCGCAGGCGGGTTAAAATCTGTATTAAGGCAATTCTCGGTGGTGATATATGCCCAAATATGACAGTTGTGCACAAAAAACCATTTGTAAGATGAAAAAAGTGTTTGAATTTTTGAAAAAAATAACGGGTTCGGTGGGGTCTCGATCCCGGGCCTCTCTACGGGTGGCTCCAGCACGCTAACCGCTTCGCCACCGCGACTTGAGAGAAGGCTCGCCAGAGTAAGCCGTGACCCTGACTCCCGAGGGGGTAAACGCCCTGTTACTGAAGCCATTCACGTTTTAGCACATAAAACTGTAAAAAATTGGTCAAAAATGGGTCGTTCGCATATGAAACGAACCAGCGTTTACTGGCCTATCTTTTCAACACAAAATTGAGGCGATAAATTAATATTGGGAGCTTGTAGGGCCCCTGAGACATTTTGTACGGTAGGGTAGGGCTTCGCAGGGCGGTTAAAATCTGTATAAAGGCCATTCTCGGTGGTGATATATGCCCAAATATGTCAGTTGTGCACAAAACACCATTTGTAAGATGAAAGTCAAAAATGGGTCGTTCGCATATGAAACGAACCAGCGTTTACTGGCCTATCTTTTCAACACAAAATTGAGGCGATAAATTAATATTGGGAGCTTGTAGGGCCCCTCAAACATTTTGTACGGTAGGGTAGGGCTTTGCAGGGGGGTTAAAATCTGTATAACGGCAATTCTCGGTGGTGATATATGCCCAAATATGTCAGTTGTGCACAAAAAACCATTTGTAAGATGAAAAAAGTGTTTGAATTTTTGAAAAAAATAACGGGTTCGGTGGGGTCTCGATACCGGGCCTCTCTACGGGTGGCTCCAACACGCTAACCGCTTTGCCACCGCGACTTGAGAGAAGGCTTGCCAGAGTAAGCCGTGACCCTGACTCCCGAGGGGGTAAACGCCCTGTTACTGAAGCCATTCACGTTTTAGCACATAAAACTGTACAAAATTGGTCAAAAATGGGTCGTTCGCATATGAAACGAACCAGCGTTTACTGGCCTATCTTTTCAACACAAAATTAAGGCGATAAATTAATATTGGGAGCTTGTAGGGCCCCTCAAACATTTTGTACGGTAGGGTAGGGCTTCGCAGGGGGGTTAAAATCTGTATAAAGGCAATTCTCGGTGGTGATATATGCCCAAATATGTCAGTTGTGCACAAAAAACCATTTGTAAGATGAAAAAAGTGTTTGAATTTTTGAAAAAAATAACGGGTTCGGTGGGGTCTCGATACCGGGCCTCTCTACGGGTGACTCCAGCACGCTAACCGCTTCGCCACCGCGACTTGAGAGAAGGCTCGGCAGAGTAATCCGTGACCCTGACCCCCGAGGGGGTAAACGCCCTGTTACTGAAGCCATTCACGTTTTAGCACATAAAACTGTCAAAAAGTGGTCAAAAATGGGTTGTTCGCATATGAAACGAACCAGCGTTTACTGGCCTATCTTTTCAACACAAAATTGAGGCGATAAATTAATATTGGGAGCTTGTAGGGCCCCTCAGACATTTTGTACGGTAGGGTAGGGCTTCGCAGGGGGGTTAAAATCTGTATAAAGGCAATTCTCGGTGGTGATATAATATGCCCAAATATGACAGTTGTGCACAAAAAACCATTTGTAAGATGAAAAAAGTGTTTGAATTTTTGAAAAAAATAACGGGTTCGGTGGGGTCTCGATCCCGGGCCTCTCTACGGGTGGCTCCAGCACGCTAACCGCTTCGCCACCGCGACTTGAGAGAAGGCTCGGCAGAGTAAGCCGTGACCCTGACTCCCGAGGGGGTAAACGCCCTGTTACTGAAGCCATTCACGTTTTAGCACATAAAACTGTCAAAAAGTGGTCAAAAATGGGTCGTTCGCATATGAAACGAACCAGCGTTTACTGGCTTATCTTTTCAACACAAAATTGAGGCGATAAATTAATATTGGGAGCTTGTAGGGCCCCTCAGACATTTTGTACGGTAGGGTAGGGCTTCGCAGGGGGGTTAAAATCTGTATAAAGGCAATTCTCGGTGGTGATATATGCCCAAATATGACAGTTGTGCACAAAAAACCATTTGTAAGATGAAAAAAGTGTTTGAATTTTTGAAAAAAATAACGGGTTCGGTGGGGTCTCGATCCCGGGCCTCTCTACGGGTGGCTCCAGCACGCTAACCGCTTCGCCACCGCGACTTCAGAGAAGGCTCGCCAGAGTAAGCCGTGACCCTGACTCACGAGGGGGTAAACGCCCTGTTACTGAAGCCATTCACGTTTTAGCACATAAAACTGTAAAAAATTGGTCAAAAATGGGTCGTTCGCATATGAAACGAACCAGCGTTTACTGGCCTATCTTTTCAACACAAAATTGAGGCGATAAATTAATATTGGGAGCTTGTAGGGCCCCTCAGACATTTTGTACGGTAGGGTAGGGCTTCGCAGGGGGGTTAAAATCTGTATAAAGGCCATTCTCGGTGGTGATATATGCCCAAATATGTCAGTTGTGCACAAAACACCATTTGTAAGATGAAAGTCAAAAATGGTTCGTTCGCATATGAAACGAACCAGCGTTTACTGGCCTATCTTTTCAACACAAAATTGAGGCGATAAATTAATATTGGGAGCTTGTAGGGCCCCTCAAACATTTTGTACGGTAGGGTAGGGCTTCGCAGGGGGGTTAAAATCTGTATAAAGGCAATTCTCGGTGGTGATATATGCCCAAATATGTCAGTTGTGCACAAAAAACCATTTGTAAGATGAAAAAAGTGTTTGAATTTTTGAAAAAAATAACGGGTTCGGTGGGGTCTCGATCCCGGGTCTCTCTACGGGTGGCTCCAGCACGCTAACCGCTTCGCCTCCGCGACTTGAGAGAAGGCTCGCCAGAGTAAGCCGTGACCCTGACTCCCGAGGGGGTAAACGCCCTGTTTCTGAAGCCATTCACGTTTTAGCACATAAAACTGTCAAAAATTGGTCAAAAATGGGTCGTTCGCATATGAAACGAACCAGCGTTTACTGGCCTATCTTTTCAACACAAAATTGAGGCGATAAATTAATATTGGGAGCTTGTAGGGCCCCTCAAACATTTTGTACGGTAGGGTAGGGCTTCGCAGGGGGGTTAAAATCTGTATAAAGGCAATTCTCGGTGGTGATATATGCCCAAATATGTCAGTTGTGCACAAAAAACCATTTGTAAGATGAAAAAAGTGTTTGAATTTTTGAAAAAAATAACGGGTTCGGCTAACCGCTTCGCCACCGCAAACTTGAGAGAAGGCTCGCCAGAGTAAGCCGTGACCCTGACTCCCAAAGGGGTAAACGCCATGTTTCTGAAGCCATTCACGTTTTAGCACATAAAACTTCAAACATTGGTCAAAAATTGGTCGTTCGCATATGAAACGAACCAGCGTTTACTGGCCTATCTTTTCAACAGAAAATTGAGGCGACAAATTAATATTGGGAGCTTGTAGGGCCCCTCAAACATTTTGTACGGTAGGGTAGGGCTTCGCAGGGGGGTTAAAATCTGTATAAAGGCAATTCTCGGTGGTGATATATGCCCAAATATGTCAGTTGTGCACAAAAAACCATTTGTAAGATGAAAAAAGTGTTTGAATTTTTGAAAAAAATAACGGGTTCGGTGGGGTCTCGATCCCGGGCCTCTCTACGGGTGGCTCCAGCACGCTAACCGCTTCGCCACCGCGACTTGAGAGAAGGCTCGGCAGAGTAAGCCGTGACCCTGACTCCCGAGGGGGTAAACGCCCTGTTTCTGAAGCCATTCACGTTTTAGCACATAAAACAGTCGAAAATTGGTCAAAAATGGGTCGTTCGCATATGAAACGAACCAGCGTTTACTGGCCTATCTTTTCAACACAAAATTGAGGCGATAAATTAATATTGGGAGCTTGTAGGGCCCCTCAAACATTTTGTACGGTAGGGTAGGGCTTCGCAGGGGGGTTAAAATCTGTATAAAGGCAATTCTCGGTGGTGATATATGCCCAAATATGTCAGTTGTGCACAAAAAAACATTTGTAAGATGAAAAAAGTGTTTGAATTTTTGAAAAAATAACGGGTTCGGTGGGGTCTCGATCCCGGGCCTCTCTACGGGTGGCTCCAGCACGCTAACCGCTTCGCCACCGCGACTTGAGAGAAAGCTCGCCAGAGTAAGCCAGAGTGAGCTTACTCTTTGAAAGGGTGGTGCAAAGATATCCTGGAACCAGAGCTTACCCTTTGTTAGTGTGGTGCATCGATATTATGGGACACGGGCCAACTCTTTGTTAGGGTGGTGCATCGATATTATGGGACCTGAGCTTACTCTTTGAAAGGGTGGTGCAGAGATATCCTGTACTCTTTGTTAGGGCGGTGCAAAGATATCCTGAGACACGGGCCACGAGCTTACCCTTTGTTAGGGTGGTGCAAAGATATCCTGGAACCAGAGCTTACCCTTTGTTAGGGTGGTGCATCGATATTATGAGACCTGAGCTTACCCTTTGTTAGGGTGGTGCAAAGACATCCTGGGACACGGGCCAACTCTTTGTTAGGGTGGTGCATCGATATTATGGGACCTGAGCTTACTCTTTGAAAGGGTGGTGCAAAAATATCCTGTACTCTTTGTTAGGGCGGTGCAAAGATATCCTGAGACACGGGCCACGAGCTTACCCTTTGTTAGGGTGGTGCAAAGATATCCTGGAACCAGAGCTTACCCTTTGTTAGGGTGGTGCATCGATATTATGGGACCTGAACTTACCCTTTGTTAGGGTGGTGCAAAGATATCCTGGGACACGGGCCAACTCTTTGTTAGGGTGGTGCATCGATATTATGGGACCTGAGCTTACTCTTTGAAAGGGTGGTGCAAAGATATCCTGGTACCAGAGCTCACATTATTAGGGTGGTGCAAAGATATCCTGGGACACGGGCCAACTCTTTGTTAGGGTGGTGCATCGATATTATGGGACCTGAGTATACTCTTTGAAAGGGTGGAAAAGAGTAAGCTTAGGTCACATAATATCTTTGGACCACCCTTACAAAGAGTAAGCTCAGGTCCCATAATATCAGTGCACCACCCTAACAGAGTAAACTCTGGTCCAAGGATATCTTTGCACCACGCTAACAAAGAGTTGGCCGTGTCCCAGCTATTCTTTGTTCGGGTGGTGCAAAGATATCCTGGAACCAGAGCTTACTCTTTAATAGGGTGGTTCACCAATATCTGCAGACCTGGGCAACTCTTTGTTAGTGTGGTGCACTTAATTCCTGGTACCGGAGCAACTTTTGTTATGGTGGTGCATAATATCATGGGACCGGAACTTTTGATGTATATCAATAAATAAAGAAAATTATCAAGCAATATATTTTTTTACAAAACCACAAATGGTAGAAAATGACAGTATGTATTATGGTGATAGAAACTGAAAGGATTAGCCTGTTACAATATTAATTGCTATAGACAATGCAAGAGAAAACCCCAGAAAAATACCTCTGTGCCTTTGTACTGTGCGTTATAAGTATACAGGTTGGCATAGACACTCCTATCAAGAAAGTGGCCAGCTTCTGTGCAATCCATTTTATCATTGGGACTATTAGAACTGCCTGAAAATTGAGTCCTGTTTATGAATGGTTTGCAGATTCTGACTGATCAGGGGCCTTATTCTCGAAAACTTAACTTACAATGATTTTAGATTTCTAGTCATCTGAATAGACAATTTACTAAAATTGATTTTTAATATAGCTTTATTATCCAATCAGATTTTATCTAAGTTAAGTTTTGGAGAATAAGGCCCCAGGTCAACAAGACTGTCTTTTTGCTAAATATCAAACAACTGCAATGCACTCAACTCACTTAAATCCAGAAATTTACCACATGCTATGGCCTTGCCATCTTAAATATTTGCTGGCTCTGTGATTTGGATGTTCAGCCTGTTGACATGAGCCCCCCTTTAAAAGTAAAAGACAAAATCTTTGATCATTGATCTTAAAGCAATTCTATCAACCAATCAGAGTTCAGATTCTCAACACTATCATAAATAATAATAATTCTGATTGGTCTATACTATCATTGCAATAAAATCAACCAATCATATTTATTGTTCCAAGATATAAAAGCACTGAATATTTTAATCCTAACAAAAGGTGCTTGATGAATAACACGCAGATATAAACAACATTTAACAACACAAAAACTAAATAACAAATCAGCCATACAGTCAAACAACAATATATGTGCATGTTTAAAAACATTAAAGAATATGAATATGAGCAGTCTACTTTATTTTGATTTAATTTGATTCAATTTGCGCCTTTCAAATTTTTTATCAGACATCTGTAGTTTCAGCAATTCCATCTAAATTAAGTGTTTGATGACAGAAATCAAAGGTCTTAAGCGTTACCAGCATATTTCTTAATAAGTAACACCATCAAACACTTAGTTTAAATAGAATTGCTGGAACCAAAGATGTCTGAAATTTGAATGGTGCAAATTGATGGTATCAATGTACCAATTTCCAATGAAACAACATAAAGTGGACTGTTCATGTTCATATTTTGAAATATCCCCAGACATGCACAAATATTTTGGATTGAATAGACATTCCTTCATAACAAATTAATGTGTAAATTTCATCGGCAATTTAAAATAAATATTTCGGCTACAAAAACAGAAAAAAATCAAAACAATAATAACATCAATGTCAAAATTCTATGGCCTATCATTACAAGTCACTTAGTTGTGGCAGTATTAGACCCATTGTTGGTCAGGAGTCAAATTTGATCAGATTCTTTTTGAGATGGTTCAACTAATGAAAAGTATTGTCTTAAAAGCAGCAACCTATATCTTTTGAGACAATACTTTTCATTGGTTAAAAGTAACATGTAATGAGCAGGGGCCTTATTTTAGTGTGCTAGTCATCTGATTGGTCAAACACTAAAATTCATTTTTAATACAGCTTTATCCAATCAGATTACTGTATTTCTTAAAATCTGGATATTATCTTGGTTAAGTTTTCGAGAATAAGGCCCCAGGACATAGAATTTCAGTGATGTCATAAGACATGATTTCATTAAATGAAATTAATTTACCCATGTAAATATTATAATAAAACTAAGACAATTTGAATAGCACTGAGTTATATATAAGAGTTACCGGTATTCTAGTTGGCATTATATAAATATGAGTTATTGCAGAAAACATTTGTTAAATAACTAATTCAAAGGATTATTTCTATTCCTATAGCCTATGTATGTAATCTTGGACATATTTAGCTTGAATTAACACTTCCAACCTCAAAAACTGAATGGTATAAATGAAGTCTGTGAAGCTTATGACAAAATATGAAGCAATGCAGTGTGCAATGAGAGAAACTCAGATTTGACAGCAGCATCAACCTTTTTTTTCTGGGCCTATTGTCAAGAAAAACTCCAATGAGTTAACCAAGCATCCTTTAAGAAATTGTCCAATGAAATTGCTTCCTTTATCAAATAATATTGACGAATATGTAAAATAATATTTAAGGAAATGCCTCCATTAAGAGGTAACAAGATTAAAGAGAAAATGCCATATAACATAAATGTGACACAAGAAATGAATAATATACAGTACAAATAATATATATATATATTTACAATAGTAAACATAATGTAGATTGGTCTATATTCTATATATCTCATTGTAACACCAAGCCAACCTACAAAATATAATTATTATAATTTAATATCTAAGATTAGCTTAGAAATGTCTAAACTTTGTATATGTGTCGGGGACACTGATAGTACCAATTTGCGCCATTCCAATTTCCATTCTGACATCTGTGGTTCTTGCAATTACACTGAAACTAGCGCGTTTTATGACAGTGATCTGCATAGATATCAATAGTAGCTTCTGGTATATCACTGTCAGTGACATCATAAAACGCCTCTGGCAAGTTGCCTAATCCTTCAATATTAATTTTGCCAGTACAGTGAAAACTAAATTATGATAAGAAAACACTGATTTGATCAGCCTAAGACATACCTGTGATGTGTCCATGGAAGGACATTTCCAGTTATACAGATAATACTGAAGATTACCATCCCCCATTCCAAATTTTAATTCTTCTAAAAATTTCTTATTGTCCATTAAATCTAAAGCATTGAATACATCAAACTCCATCTGAAATTTTAGAAGGGAACTCACTGAAGCAAACAAATTAAAGTGTTTCATTACATTAACCAAATTAATGACAAAATTGAAATCAACAAACTTAACACCTAGCTAATTCAAAACGAGGTACAGAGTTCAGTGTAGTGTATGGTACTGCAGAAAATATATGTTTATAAATACTAAAGATATGGGTTTGGATTAGATTAGCTAAGAAATTCCAGGTTCTGAGACTAAAATTTTATTGGACGAACAGTTGTTGAACATATCCCTTTAATTGCACCTAAATTCAGAATCCAATCAAAAAGAAAAGACAATTGTTGTTAAATAAAAAAAAACTTACACTTTTGGCAACAACCAGGGTGTCTAAAATCAGGTCTTTCCAGGGTGTACCAGAACTCACATTATAGAAGGAGTAAGCAGCTTTTAAATTTTTATGTGTAGGATGGTGCATGACAGATGAGGATAGTGTGTAAAAACTAACAAAATCTGTGATTTTTCCATTTTTCTGCAAAGTAAAACACTCTAAAAATTGAATTCCAAACTTAATGGATGGAATATCATGTGTGCAAGGCGTGATATTTAAGCAGCACAGCTCATAATAAGGATGATGGACAACACCCTGCAGTGGGCAATTAGATAAATTAAGCCATGATTGTCAAATAATTTTAACATGTAGGCCTACAGTAGCATTAAGAGTCTCTGTTTATTGTTCCAACAGAACAAGACACATATTTTTCATGTCAGACCAATTTGACCTGCATCACCAGCATAGCAAAACTAAATAAACCTAAAGGCTCTAGTTATAAGAAAGGACCAAACTCCAGTCTGTCAGCTGGTATCAAACCCTAGAAATTATTTTCTTAAAACCAAAAATGATTTACCTCGACAACGTAGCTGTCCACAATACCTTGTCTGGGTGTGAACCAATAGTCAAAATCTTCCACTGAAAACACTGCCGATAAATCAAACTTGGACAAATACTAGAACAGAAACAACAGTTTTCAGAATACATTTTTTTTATCACAACTGTTAAATGAGGAAATCAAGTTAAAAATATATCCAAAACCAGGCAAGCATTTTATTTAGTTGCTGTTGCACTGTCACATTCTTCCTACAGATATGTAAACAGATGCCTTAACTCGTTCTTTAACTTAAACCAAACATTGTTTTAGTGTCTCATATAAGACACATTTCCTATTTCAGTTCTTCTGATTGGGGCCTTATTCTCGAAAATCTAACTTGTAATGATTTTAGTATCCCAGTTATCTGATTGGACAATCACTAAAATTGATTTTAAATACAGCTTTATTATCCAATCAGATAACAGGATTTCTTAAAATCTGGATTTTATCTTCGTTAAGTTTTCGAGAATAAGGCCCCTGCAACACTAACAGGGGAAATATGAAACTCAAGCAAGTGACAAGTGAGATACAGTTTTACACTGCGTATGGTTCTGTGGTACTAATCTACTCTTTTTTGATGGATCTTTACAGCATAAATCATAAGAAATATTTTTCAATATACTTACACTGTTTAGAAGTTTATGACATTGATGTATATCTGAAGGTTTATATGGCCGGAACCCAGAAGTTTTAGGTGTCTACAAAAATAAACATTCACTTAACAATCTTCAATAGTTTATCAAATTATACCAATGTCCTTTTATAGGCTGATG
Organism: Lottia scabra; assembly: GCA_029955415.1. Classification (NCBI taxonomy): domain Eukaryota; kingdom Metazoa; phylum Mollusca; class Gastropoda; family Lottiidae; genus Lottia; species Lottia scabra. The sequence continues at coordinate 4,584,254 of JARJEI010000015.1, forward strand.
AATTGAAATGAGGCACTACATTTGCCTAGTTGGTAATGGCAATGGTGGGCTTGGATTATTATCTAAGTACTGATTGTCTGATAAGTTTGAACATTTTTTGTATTATTCCTAGTGATCCTAGTTGTAAATGGATACCAAATAAGTCGTCTCTTCTGATTATTCAAGTCAACTCAGCTGTAAATAGGTTAATTTGTTTTTTCTTTCTTTTTTAAAAAAAACACTTAGGAATCGGAGAGAATGTGTTGCCAGATAAAATACTACAAAATATTTACCTCTGGAAGTTTGTATAACTTTAAAGTTCTCTGCATTGTCATATTTCTACTCAAATGAGAAAACTTGATATCAATTAATTTACGTGGATTTAATGACCTGTGCCAATATCTGAAATACAAATAAATGCAGTAAGTTTTAGTGTTATAGAATTGCAAGAACCACAGACATCGGAATGAAAATTGGAATAGTTCAAATTGATGCTATCATTGTCACACAGAAAACACATTAAAAATCCCTTTAAATTATTGCATCCTACTGTTGAACACATATACTTTATCTACAAACTATAACTGGTTTTTAAAGAACAAAGCTAACTTATCTACAAACTGCATCTGGTTTAGGAGGAACAAGTATACCTTATCAACAAACTATAACCGGTTTAAGAAGAACAAGGATACCTTATCTACAAACTGCATCTGGTTTAGGAGGAACAAGTATACCTTATCAACAAGCTATAACCGGTTTAAGAAGAACAAGGATACCTTATCTACAAACAGCAACTGGTTTAGGAAGAACAAGGATACCTTACCTACAAACTTTAACTGGTTTAGGAAGAACAAGGATACCTTATCTACAAACTATAACCGGTTTAAGAGGAACAAGTATTCATTATCAACAAACTATAACCAATTTATGAAGAACAAGGATAACTTACCTACAAACTATAACCGGTTTAGGAGGAACAAGTATTCATTATCAACAAACTATAACCAATTTATGAAGAACAAGGATAACTTACCTACAAACTATAACTGGTTTTGTAAGAACAAGTATACCTTACCTACAAACTATAACCGGTTAAGGAAGAACAAGTATAACTTACCTACAAACTGCAACTGGTTTAGGAAGAACAACCCCAGCAGTATAAACAGCCTGAAATAAGCCTTGTTTGTGAACTCTTCTTGTGATCTCTTTAATTAACACTGGGGCCATTCGTTTTGATCTTAACTTCTTATGTACACATAGAAAATTTATTTCTACCATTTTCTTTGTCCTGTAAAAGAAATAATTGTCATGAGAAAAAGCAAATAATATTTAATTAGAAATCAATCAGATGTTGCTTTAAATGTAACTCTACTACAATCCATAAGGCAAAGTCAAAATCAACGGTGAAAACCACCATCCAATAATTCAAGAGCTGACAAAATCAAATAAGGAGACAGAGGTTTTTTGAATTTTGAATGTGTTGGGGACACTGACAGCATAAATTTGCACAATTCCAATTAGCAATCAGACGTCTGTGGTTTCAGCAATTCAACTTGATGCTTTATGAAAGATAGTGGACCACGGCCATATACGCCTAATGAAAAAGTCGCAAAAGGAAAAAATTTAATCAGGAGAAAACTAAACTTTCTCAAACCTTTCGATTTAGGTCCAATAACATCCATTTTAAGTTTCATCAAAATCGGTTGAAACTAAGAGAGTTATAGCATATTTAAGATTTGGGGCAAGGGCAATAACTCTGCTTGTAACTATCGAAAATAGCTCAAATTCGAACTTGCTCTTCGTTTTATGAATATGTATACACATATCAAATTTCATTTGATTCCGTCAAAAACTCTAGTTTTTAGAGCGTTTACAAGGAAATGTTGATGGACAGACCGACGGATTTGGGGCAAGGGCAATAACTCTGCTTCTAACGATCGAAAATAGCTCAAATTCGAACTTGATCATCGTTTTATGAATATGTATACACATATCAAATTTCATTTGATTCCGTCAAAAACTCTAGTTTTTAGAGCGTTTACAAGCAAATGTTGATGGACGGACCGACGAATTTGAGGCAAGGGCAATAACTCTGCTTCTAACGATCGAAAATAGCTCAAATTCGAACTTGATCTTCGTTTTATGAATATGTATACACATATCAAATTTCATTTGATTCCGTCAAAAACTCTAGTTTTTAGAGCGTTTACGAGCAAATGTTGACGGACGGACCGACGGACGGACCGACAGGGGTGACTACAATATACGTCCTCATAGAGAGATGAGGGCGTATAAAAATCTTCCCTGTTACAGTGTGTGACTTCATCAAACACTTTGTTTAAGTGAAATTGCTGGAACCACAGACATCTGCTTGAAAATTGTCCAAACAAGTCAAATAGCCATCCTTGATTATTCAAGATGATGAAATCACTGAGGTAGGCTTCTTGAACGTTATAGAATGGTAATTCCAAATGTCTGTTTACTTACTTATCATATATTTTAACATGGGCTGGAACAGCACTAATAAAGCCTACTAATTTCTCACTCTTTATAACACGTATACCACAGTGCCAGTTCTGTAACCATCCTGGTGGCATTAAAGCCCTAAAACATACAATTCTTATACAAAACAACAGCTAGTGTATTCTCTGAAGGGGATGCAGAGTTCATAAAACTCTAGCTAGATAGTATTTTAAGCTATGTGGTCTCTCTGAAAGAGCTGCTGAGTTGACTAATACTAATAATATTTTGAGCTGATAGGGATATTCATCATTGATATCACAATAATGAAATGAAATAAAAAACAATATGAGCCATAATCAGAAAATGGTCAGAAACTTCTTATAGAAATTCTTTCAGAAAAAAGAAAATGTCAATGCCATGAGGGAGTACAAAGCTGAAAACAAAACCCACAAGCTACAAAAATATTTCTATGATAAAATTTCTCCAGGAGGAATAAAGAAAACATACTTACCATCTTAAGAATTCTGAAGAATAATCAAACCTAAACATATTATCATCATCTTCTACATAGTTCTCATTTAATAACGTATATAACTCTTTTAACTGAAAACATACATTAGACACATAAAACATAATAAAATCTACACTGGCACAACTACCCAATAAACCAGTAGCTCCCAACCTGGGGGTCATGGCTCAGGGAGTTTCATGAATTTGGGCCATGGCTTGAAAAAGGTTGGGAACCACTGCAATTAACTAATTATTTCTTCATCCATTTGACAAATAAGCTTTGGTACGGTTGAGTAGTTGAGCATCAGCAAAACAGCTTCCAAACCATAAAAAATAAAATAAAATATTTGTAACTTACCACAACTGGATCTGTTATGTCAAGTGTGTTCCATTTAAAACCACTTGGTAACGTAAACGGTTCATCTCGAACTTCAGCAACCGGTTTATCTGGTTCTATGTGATCATTACCTACTACGTCTTCATCTATAAAATACATGCACAGTACAAGTTAATCAAATACCTAAGTGGGAAACAAAATAAGCAAAAGACTATTGTCATTTTTTTCCTTCCTTTGTGAAGATTTTGCCTCTCAAACAAACAACATTTAGGCCCTACTTGTTTACAACCAATCTGAAAATGTCACTCGTTTACAAGGGTAAATCAGGAAGCCGAATCAGGAAAACAAATCCTTAATTTGCCTCTAAGGGCAGATTTTCGGATTCAATACGGCGTCATTCAGCGGAAACTCGTAATAAGTTGAAACTTGTATTTTGCCAAATATATAATGCCACTTGTTTACAAAATCTATCTGAAAATCAGACCGGTTTCGGATTTCTCGTAAATTCCACTTGTTTACAACACGAATCTGATGTACCAAACTAGTTTCGTATTTTTTTTAAATCTAGAAGGGCTTTATACTCATCAAAATTCAATTTACCTAATTTTGGTACTGGCTGGGTTCTCCAGAACTGGAAAGTTTTTTTCTTGGCATCTTGAATAGTTTTAGCTGAATCTCTTATAGATAACAACTCTACAGCTCTCTGTATAGACTGTAATCCAGCTGCCTTCTGTTGCTGCATTTGTTTCAACTGACTTAAAGATACCTGTCAAAAATATTATATATAAGATAGTTCTAAAATCATGCTGTTCTTTTAATTTGATTAAAACTGTGTGCTCATTACAGCGTACTCAGAACGTAAACTATTATCTATTTGCTAGTTTACATACTGTATAAAAGTTTGACCTTACAATAGCATGATATGTCATTATAATTACAGACTCATTAGTCTACCAATCATATCAATCAACTGGTTTTTTTATAGTTAAACTTGTATTTTGATGAAGTGATAGGACTTGTGTATTAGCATTATATCACTATTACTAGGGACTGGGTCAAATAATTTCATAATCGATTATTGACCCCAAGAATTTAAAATTTTGATTATCAATTATCAAAATTTCATTGTCAAATTTTCTTTTAACGTTATCTGCTACACAATTATCAGACAAGTAATGACCATAAAAAATTCATTTGTCTTTTATACAAAAACAGAAACTGTTACAGAAAAAAAATAAACAAAATTACCAACACACCTCAGATAAATCATTATCATGATCAGCATGATTGTGATCTGATGTACAATGGCGGTGATCATGCGCCTGACTCTCAGAATCCGCTTCGGCACCAGACTGTAGACTTTCAGACAGTCCCTCTGTAATTCTGATTTTTGTTTCTTGTTCATCTAGTACAGCCTGACTGTCAGAATCACCACTGGATCTCTCCATATCTTTAGGTTTTCGTCGTAATTTTTTCTTTTTTCGTGTTGATGAATCAATGCTACAATAAAATAAACTAATTTCAACTAATCTGTGCTAATAAGTTACCGTATGTAGAGCAATTTTAGTCTTTGGGAGATGAGCAGTCACTCTAACAATCTTGAATCTAGGAATGACATCAAAAGACTAATAACATGTTACCAAATGAGGCAAGTTGGTTCATGTTGCTTTATACTGGACCACAACACATTGATTGATGCACTTTTATTAGAAATAGATACCTAGATCTACTGGCTATATCCACCTGGCAAATACTCCATGTGTTAAATTGTATATGATAGTAGTGCAAGATGAAGAACTTCAAGAGGAAGTAACAATTACTTCAGATGGTCCAACCCACATCAGTGTGCACATCCTCCAATTTTCAGAGTTTAGAGTTAGACTTAGGGAACCATACCACATTAACATTTTTTTTTTTAATTTTATGAGAATTTTGGGGATTAAATCGAAAACAAAATATTTCCCTTTCTATGCCTATGAGTTCATGAGTAGGCGCATTTAATGTCAATGATGAGTGAATGAAATGTTGACTTGTCTCACTCTCAATCTCAACCAATGCAATGTCTGAGCTGGTGAATGAGCCGCATTTCTACAGCCAGATGCAAAAAATTAATGGAATATGTAATTTTTCGCTGAATGAAAAAGAGATATGCAAATAACCTTTGATCATTCACAACAGCGTCTTCGACATCACCGTCTTCGGCGCTCTGATCCGGATCCAAATCAGAACTCATGTCATGCAGTGAATCGACGTCAGCCATGATTGAAACTTAACCCCGCAGCTAAAAATTTTGTTCACTGAACTTCGTTAAAGAATTCAATAGAAAGTTTAATGGAGGTTTTGAATGTATGGTTTATCCATTTAAAACTATTCAGCCCAGACTGACCGATTAATTAATTAATTAAAGCTTAAAGTCACCGGAAGTTTAATATTACCACCGGAAGTCTTTAAAGCTGCAACGGAGTTAACGCATGGGCAGACGTTAGGAGTCCTTGACAACAATAAACTTTCTAGATAATAAATTTCATTTTGTTTTTTAACCTTGATTAACCCAGTAAGAATGGCTACCAAACGCAAGAACCAAGAACAATTCATCCAGAATTTAACCAAAAACAGTAAAAATGGCCCAGGGTATCCCTGTCGCTGTAAGTATTTTTCGGAATTAGACAATTTTTGAACTCCTCAAGATTCAAACCAAATTACCAAGTCTCAAACAAATGATAGCTACCTGGTCCTGAGTGAGGGCTAGGGCATAATCCCACAAAAACTTCCGCGTATCTTAGCCGATTTTGAAATAACCCACACCGGCCTGCACTTTACAAAATTTATAGTCTGCTAGTAGAATTTTTTTGTGATCTGCTACTTAAAATACTCGCTTTAACAATGTAGAATATGTCGCGAGTACACCAAAACATCCGTTTAAAAACGATGTTGAAAATATTTTTAAAATGTGTTTAAACTCATTGTCATGACTTAAAATTTTTCATTTTAGTTCTGAAATATCTTCTCATGGATATCAAACTGAATTTTATAGGCAAATATGCATTTTTTAATGAATTTTTATACCCCAGAATTAAAACCGTACGTGGATTGATAAGCGGGACTATTATATAAGCGACGATACTATACAACAATCTTTTAATGCGACTGGGGAAGGAATACCCCGGGGAAGGGGTTTTCCTTGGGGGCAAATGAGACAAAAAGGGGGCTAGGAAGAATTTTGGGGGGAACAATCTAAAAAAAATGTTGTTTTAGTGATTTTTAAGTCTTTTAAGAGGCTTTTCATTATTCAGACCCCGGAATTAAAACCGGACGCGGATTGATAAGCGGGACTATTATATAAGAGACGGACGACGAAATAAAGATTATTATACTGCGACTGGGGAAGGGAGACCCCGGGGAAGGGTCCTCCTTGGGGTAAATGAGAGAGAAAAAAGGGGTGAAGTAGTTTTTTGGGGAAACAATTTTAAAAATATGCCATTTTCTGACCATATTTTTGTACATATTATGGCTTTAGTTTGTAATTTCGAAACACCGTAGAATGAAAACCGTACGTGGATTGATAAGCGGGACTATTATATAAGAGACGGACGACGAAATAAAGATTATTATACTGCGACTGGGGAAGGGAGACCCCGGGGAAGGGTCCTCCTTGGGGTAAATGAGAGAGAAAAAAGGGGTGAAGTAGTTTTTTGGGGAAACAATTTTAAAAATATGCCATTTTCTGACCATATTTTTGTACATATTATGGCTTTAGTTTGTAATTTCGAAACACCGTAGAACGAAAACCGTACGTGGATTGATAAGCGGGACTATTATATAGGAGACGGACGACAAAATAAAGCAATATTATAATGCGACTGGGGAAGGAAACCCCGGGGAAGGGTCTTCCTTGGGGTAAATGAGAGAGAAAAAAGGGGTGAAGTAGTTTTTTGGGGAAACAATTTTAAAAATATGCCATTTTCTGACCATATTTTTGTACATATTATGGCTTTAGTTTGTAATTTCGACTGGGGAAGGGAGACCCCGGGGAAGGGTCCTCCTTGGGGTAAATGAGAGAGAAAAAAAGAGTGAAGAAATTTGAAGTTTTGTCATTTTTTTTTTTACATGAATTTGACTTTATTTCGTGAATTAAATCGCACCCCCGTGTTTAATACATACGTGCATGGTTCCTAAAGACTCATATAATAAGGAAACGGGACAATTCGAAATGCAGGAGGTCGCAAAAAAAGGTCAAAAAATTGAAAACCAATGTTTTTCAAAGGAAAACAGATGTAAATTCATGACAAATTTTATTTTTAATTTAATTGGGAAAAATTAACTAAATAAATCTTAATACAGAGTTAATTTTATCCATTTCACACTTTATTTCGTAATTATTGTCGTTTCTGAAAATTAAGTTCGTGCAGTTATATATACCCATAATGGCTATGACGTCATGACCTGTACCGGCCTGAATCCTTCGCTCAATAAACCATCAAAATAGCATTTTTCAAAACCGTTGGAATTTAAAACGGACGCGTCCGGTTTTGCGGGATATTGCCAGGGCTAGGACTCTAGGCTAATTTATACACACCAACCTTGCGGTAAAAATGTGAACATTCTTTGTGCTAAAATCGACCAAATCTTCGCTTCATGCAAAGTACAACATACATACTGTTATAAAAATTACATTAAGTCATTAAGCTTGATTAATGATTGAAACAATATTTTTTCCCTCATTTTTATGTAACATTTATAGGATATAACTCCGGTTTTGCAAATAATCCAAAGCTTACGCTTATCTGGCATCCGGCATGTATAAATAAGCTTATACATGAAAGTCCTTGAAACAAACTTTACTTTTTTAACTCTATTTTCAAGTAATTAAAATGCAAAAAAGCAATTTTTTAGTTACGGTATCTAAATGAGTTTGATTTAACTGCCCACTGATTGACTTCCTATGAGCTTATGGATAAAAGTTTGACAGGACTATGTACATTCACATTTCATTCGATATGCATTCATTCATTTCAGTTTCTCCACCAGAGATAGCCTCATTGTTAAACATGTTTAAACATATTTGTGGTCCAGATAAGAAGAAACTAGATAGACCAACTTTTAGAGATGTTTTACTCAGTCGTTTTAAAATTTCAGATGATTTTCTCATGGACAGAGGTTAGTAGACAATTCATTGAAAAACTTAGAACTTCAAACATCAGTCAATAAATGAATAGACAAATAATTCTTTTGTTGTTTAATTTTTGTGATTTATTGCAGAAAACTGGACCTAAAATTCATTTCATTTCATTTTTCATTGTGAATTATGTAATACTGGTACCCAAAATAATGTTTTGCGGAGCACAGTTACTTGTGACTGGAATAAAAAACCGTTCCTAGCTGGTGTGATATCTAATGCTAATATTAATAATATTTTATTTTAACAGTATTTAAAGCATTTGATACAGATAGTGACGGTTATTTAAAAGCTGAAGAATGGGTTCGAGGTTTATCAGTATTTTTAAAAGGGAATAAAGAAGATCAACTTAAATGTAAGAAATTTTCAAGTTATTCTTTTGTGAAGTTAGTAGTGTACGAACCATTAAAATTGTTTGAATTATACTTGAATTTAAGCAATATTTATCCAGAGAATTTACCACAGCTTTAAAACATGATTTTAATAAGTTGAAAAATTGACTTTTCTTCTACCAAAAAGATGTGCTACTGGCTGCGTAGATCCCTTGACAGTTGTAAATCGAAAAAAATGCTGCTGTCCTGGCAAATTTCACTTATTGCACACTGCATGACATTTGCTTAAATTCAGCCTATTAGATGCAAAAAAAGTAGGATGTAAAACTCCATTTAATTTATGTTAGGTGATAGTTGTTGAAAGCTGACACCATGTTAACTTTCAGGTGCACTGACTGAATTGTTCTTACATTAAGGAGGATGGTCTTTTAATGGCCTACCAGACAAAAGTCTAACTGAGCTATTCCGCTACTATGATTTATCTGAATACATGTATTTCTATTTGTTTATTTATTGTAGATTGTTTTATTGTATATGATTTGAATGGAGATGGCTATATCTCTAGAGAAGAAATGTTTCACATGTTAAAACCTTGTGTTGTAAAGGTAATTCAAGACTCTTTTTAAATTTCATAAACTTTTCAAAAAAATAACTGGTAAACAGAGTTATCTCCCATAGTCTCCAGTTAAGATATTTTAGCAGTCTTATAAAATTCAGGCTAAAACGATGTTCTTCACTGTCCGCCAAGACGACCTTTGTCTTAACCCTAATGACCTCTTTAACCAATGAGATCTTTGCCCTCTCTAGTGCTGGGATTTTTTGATGCAAACAAAAAGGGTCATATTTTATTAAGATTAGGGCAAAGACCATCTTGACTGAAAGATAAAGGCATTTTTAGGCCCTAGGAGTTACCAGCTGAACAAAGTGAAAGTTGGGACTAATTTTTTTTAACACTGATTGGAGCTCTAAAGTTAAAAAAAAAAAAATGCAATATTTTGTATTATTCCACAATACAATAATGTAGATTGTTATATGAAGTTTGGTAACATTTAAATTTAAGTGTTTGTGAATGACTTAAATTAATGTAATTGTGTTTTATTATTTTAGCAATCATCTGAAGAAGATCCAGATGAAGGTGTAAAAGAATTGGTGGAAATTACTTTAAAAATATTTGTAAGTTCCTTATTGCTTAAACAAGAAACCAAAGTTTCATGTGTATTTTAAAGATCCCTAAACAGTTAAAAATGATCAAAAGTAGGTTTATTCCAGTGAGGTTGTAAAATATCCCTCATTGTACACTGATTAGCATTAAAATCTCAAGGATCAAGGATATCAAACTCCACTTCGTTTTTGACAGTGTTGTTAAAGGGGAATGTTCAGCATTTTCGAAGGTCGATTTGAGCCCTAATATATGAAAATAGCCTCCAGAAGTACTAGAATTGCAAAAAAATCGCATAATCCCTTCCATTATATCCCTTCCTAAACATTTATCTTTCTTTTTCTGTATTTGTCTTTTCTATACAAGGCATAGTCTTACAAAACGCTGAGTCGTATTTTTGAATTTCAAACACTCATAATTATGGATACACAGGTATTGAAGTTTTAAATACTGAGCGAGGGTTGTGAACATTATTATGGATTAGATTAGCTAAAAAATTCCAGGTTCTGAGACAAAAAATTTATTGGTCGAACAGTTAGTGAACATATCCCTTTAATGGAATAATTGTTGGTTGTTACAGGATGATGATCATGATGGTCGATGTTCTGTAGCAGATTTCCGGAAAGCTGTGACTGAAGATGGTTTATTAATAGAGGGTCTTGGTCATTGTTTACCTAGTGATGCTGTAAGTATACAAACAAAAACAAATATCTGTTAAATTGAATTAGTCCAGTAGACATTTTGAAGCAAGTAAACAAAATGGTATAGTCAAACAGAGATATTTCTGCTCATCCGGGTACAGTCAAAACATATACACAACCAGTGCATTATATTTTCAAGGGTGTTGCTGTAACTTGCCAAACAAACAACCCTCTAAATAAGATACTTCTTATACCCTTGAAAATATACTGGGTTTGTATATGTTTTGACGGTACCCGGATGAGCCGAAATATCTCTGTTTGACTATACATGTATATACATTTTTGCATTTTTTTGGAATATCAAAATTAATAGGAATAAACAGAAGCTCAAAGTGTAAATACACTGAAAATTTGATATAATCCGAAATCTTGGTTACAGACCACAACAAATCTTCTAGAAAGAATAATGGAGTTGTCTCCCATTAGTCTACTAGCCATTCATTCAACTTTTTCAGTCTGTCCGTCTTTCTCAGTTTGTTTTTTCTTGCTATGTCTTGTTAACGTCCAAGGAAAGTGACAGTTGATTGCCCTTGGAGTTGTGAACAAAGCTACTGAACTCACCTTAAAGGTGTGGAAAGCTGACAACAAAAATATTCTGTATTATAATGACTTTTCACTCATGCCTAATTGACAAAAGCTCGTTCTGTGATAGTTTGTTTCATGGAATAATTATGGAATTTTCGTTTCATTTTCAGTGTAAAGCAGAATTCATGAAACTGATCCATGGCAACCTCACATTAGATGAAATCAAACCAGAAAAAAAATAAGAATTATTAATCCGTTAAAAATTCCAAATTATGTCAAGAAAACATTTAAAGTGATTGTAAAAAGGTTTTAAATCTTATAGTGTATCGGGAACACTGATAGCATCAATTTGTACCATTCCTGTTTTTCAGTGATTCGCTTGTCTTGAAATTTAACTATTGCCAAAGCTGCAAATAATGTGGTTTGTGAAAGAGGTAAAACAAATTGCAGGAACTGGCGACCTGTTACTGAAAATTGGAATAGTGTCAATTATTATCAGTGAGCCACATTCACATAGAAAGTTAACAAAACAAATTATGAAAGTCTACGATCATCATTTTGTTATATACCTTGTATAATATATCTATATTCAGATATTTTTAAAAATGTTCAGAAAAACATTTCATTCTGAATTAAGCTCTTTTTGTGATAGCTAAAAACCTCAGATAAAAAAATATATAGATATATGGATTCCCAAATGAGGAATAGGTTTGAAAAGCTCAATTAAGTAGAATTATGTCGACTTGGAGGACAAATTGTTTTTCCCTTTCACTGAAGGATACTGAATATGTTCTTTTTCATGAGAAATATTCATACGAAATATTGAAATGTATATAATTGTAAAAAATATTATAAATTTCATTGTAATCATGCTCAAACGAAGCCCACTTTCCCTTCCCCTCTCTTATATGTATGTATCAAATTTTACCTAGGAACACTCTTTGGTCGAGATTTTATTGTTGTATAATGTATTTTATTTTTTTGTGTATATTTCTCCATTATTTATAGTAAACTATTGTTTGAATATAAAAATGCTAGTGGTCTGAGTCTAATTTAGCCCCCAATTAACAGCGCCCTTTTTGGTTGGCACTAAAACGATCCACGTTGTACCTAACCTGAAAGGCCAACTCTGTGCCACATCTCACCCGATTGACAGATTTCAAACCACGATGCGCAATTGGTATCAAAATCATGATCGCACCCATCTGTGTTTTAGTTCCCAAACATTCATATTTGTGACATGTGAAAGTTTTTAAAGTCAACAGCCCCATTAAAATTTTTAACTTGCAAAGCGTAGATATACAGTTAGTATCCGGTTCTAAACAATAAACGCAAGTCGTCATTCCTAGGCTAATTGCAATCACGATAATTAAACAGCATCCTCATTATTCATTCAACAAAACTTAATTTGTCTTAGCGTTTATATTTCCCAGTGTCAAAACAGTCTGTTCAATGATTCTTCAGTTTCAATAAAGGCTGGTTGAATTGACAGTCGTCGTATCAACTGTAAGATCTAAACTAGCGACCGATAACATCATCTTACCTTGTTATACGCTAAATGCTAAGCCAGGCGGTGGTTTACATTTTATTGCCCACTGAAGAAAATAATTGCTTCTACGATTTAACACCAATTTACGAAAACGGGTATGACTTTTGACAGCAGTGACGCCAAGATGTGTTTAATTTGTTTCAATCTCACTTCCAGCGACAGGCAATTTTCATATTTTTTTATGCCCATGAAAAATCTGATTTCTTATGATGGTAAAGATGTTTTCAGGGTTTTTGAAGATTAAAAATGCATAGGAGGCGGTTTCATTTTGCACCATTCTTAATTTAACAACTTTACTGAAACCATTCAAAACTTTGTGTTTCTGAAAGACACACATTTTCGCATGAACTGAAACCTTAAATAATTTAGAGCAGAATTAGAAACGAAGCAAAACGAAACAGTTGACAAAAACACGCAAAAAAAACTTTATAAAGTATTTTTGTAACAAATTTTAGAACTAGGCCTTTACTTCAGAAATAACCAAAAATTTTATAAAATTGTCATGAATTCTTTTATAAAGCGTCAAAATATAAAAAAAAATCAACCACAGAGTTAATGAAGAGCATTATGAACCCTTTAGCCTCGCTAGCTGTTCACGATACCTATAATTATAGCACTGATAAAATCATAGGGGCGGCGTCGACGTTCAAAGAGTTAATCTCCCCACACTGTTCTGAGTGAAAAGACGATTTGTCACAAGACGTTTGAACAAAAGAAGTTAATTCCCCGATGAAAGGTTAATTATTGGTTAAACAAGGGACGTTACGTCACAACATTAATTTAGGCGACATATAGTACCACCGGAAGTAATTTCCCAAACGACATATGCTTCAAGACGTCATGAGAAAAAAAATTTAATCTACAGAGAAAAGGAAAAATTTGAAAAAAAGGAAGACACATTTTGAAATGTGGTCTGTTGTCTTTTGGTTTTTGTTGAAATTTTGACATAATTATGCTTCAAGACAAAAAATAGATCTTAACCGCCCTATCCAGCAAAGCACTAGCTTCCCTTGTAGGCTGTTACACTTCGCATTTGTTCAGAAATTGTCATGTCATCAGCAATCGTCAATGAAAAATATGATAGGAATATTCATAAAAATCATTCTATTAAGGACAATTAGAAAGTCTAATATCGGCTATTAATATCCATTCTAAACGAGTGTCACCGCCACACGCCGGTAAATATGTCACAGGCAATCAACTATGTCAAGAATCATTGCTATTCATATTAGTGACAGTTCCGTTTTGTCACTCTCGCCTACTATCGGTTATACATTACGGGCGGTTGGGTAAATTTGCCTCAGTGTTGGAACATATGCTTGTCTTAACGAAACCATAGGCGTACGGGAGGGGGGAGCAGGGGGGGGGGGGGGCGAAGGCCCCCCCAAAATTTTCGGCTCGATCATATTCGGGCACTGAAAGTTCCCGAGTCTTCTTGTTTTTTTTTTAGAAAAATACCCACTAATATTGCCGGGAACCGATTCCTGCCCGAATCCCTAGATTCTATTGAAGCAAAATACCCGAGATATTCGTGTGGAAGCCTTGTGGGCTGGTGATATTTACCTTGGTTGTTCGGGCACTTTAGAATTCATGGAGGTTTCGGATTTGATCACCGAGCATCGTCAAGGTCATCATCAAGCACCGATTTAGCTCGCGAAATAACAGTTCACTTGGCCAGTGTATTGTCTATGATAATTTATCAATATGAGTATTTCGGTATTTTTGGTATGAAACCAGAATAAAATTCCGTCATCAATCCGAATTCGTCATCAAAAAGAATTTTGGAGGAAAACTAATCCCAAAACATCATCCCATGTATCATGGCCTAGTTACAGTTTACAGCCAATTGAGTCTATAATAAACATCAGTGCATGATCTGAAGCAAGGAAATTCACTTATTTCATGCAATATTCCACTAAAATCTTGTTGAATTTTGTGAATGGATATGAAATCGTTTTTGATGAATATTCTCATGGAGTATCAAATTAGTAACCCTTCATGACCACTTTTGTGCATGAATTCCGACATTGTGAGCATATTTCATGTTTTTTTCTCATCCCTCTCGTCCAATAATCAACCCCCAATTATGTCTCAGAAGTCAGAATGCAACAGATTGAATGTAGATTTTCAAAATTTTCTGGGGGAGGACCTCCCGCCCCCCTGCAGCGGACTCGCGCCTTCAGCGCTTCTCGTAGTCGGGCTTGGCCCGACGCGGCTCCGCGTTCAGTAGAATTCGGGCAGAGTCCGAGATTCGGGCACAAATCTCTCCCGCACCCCCAGTTTCAAAACCTCCCGTACGCCTATGAACGAAACGAAAGACTCCAAACCATTCGACTTCGTCTAAGTAATATAACGCTAATACCCGCTTGTTATACATGTACCAGTGTAGCGTTTCACTTTCGGTCAATCGGCAAATAAGTCCCACCGTACCTCTCAATAATTAATCATACACTATTATAATTCAATATGCTAATTTCCGCTATCTATAACAGCCATTTAGTTTGATCAAATATTCAGATAATGTCTTGTATGTTATTGTGACATGAATGCTAAAGAACAAGAGGATGTAAAACTCCATTTCATTTTATTAACTAAGTATGATCACAGACGAACAGGGCGCAAATTTCATATTATTTCATATTATTTCATATTTCATATTATTTCATATTATTTCATATTATTTCATTTATTCTATAAAGCAAGTGGTAAACTTTATTTCAATAGCCCAATAAGATAAGAACAAAAATGAGTTTAAAACTTCATTTCATAAGCCCAATAAGTTACGAAAAAGAAGAACTTCCATTTCATTTATACAAATAAGTTACTGAAAGGTAGAATGTAAAACTTCATTTCATTAGCCCAGTTTCTTCAAGCAGTAATATTCGGAACAGTGGGATGTGAAACTCAATTGTCCAACCAGGAGACAACCAGATCCTCAACTAAAGGGAGCGAGGGGCATAAGAGATTGAGAGGAAAATAGTCGGAAAGGTTAAAAACAATATATATCTAGATTACTGAGGCGCAAAACAAGACTAAAATTCCAGTCTTGCCAAACTTTTATTGTGACCAATGAAAGTGTAAGAATATATCTTCAGGGTTAAATTGAGATGACAATCTAAAATTACTTGATCCTAGTTGAATGAAAGCCGCTTAGCAAATCAATTGATAAGATCACCTATCAACAAGGTAATGGGAAAATACAGTCGAATATTACATCACCTTAATTCGTTTTTTTCAATTTGTAGGTTTGTGAGACAGGTACACCTTTCTCCTATTTAAATATAGGAAAAAATAAATACACGAAGACGTGCAAACCGTAGGTAAAAAATCGATTTAATGAGAGTAAATGTAGCTACGTATAGGGACTAATCCCTTTATCAAGAATTTAAAAAAAAAAATTAAAAGTATATATTTAAAGGCGAGAAAGGTCCTTTTCCTAAGATATTTAAATAGTTGGCGCAAAAAGAGACAAATTTCCAGGATAAAAACTTAAGTTCTATAGGGATAATGTCTTGGGTTCTTGAGGACCCTATTTTCCCGTTCGTCTTTGGATAAACAATCATGATGTTTTCCTGGTCCTTGACCAAATTACTTGTCAATTATTTTACAAGGCTCACAAGTTTTGTAGATCCTGTTGCGAGACAGAGTGTCATGTATATATATATATATATATCTGTATACATATGTCATATTTGGATATCACTATATAATATAGGGCCTACATGTACTTAGCAGGGTTTTTTTCTTGAGATTTATAGCATTATGCAGTTATTGTATAGTTTCCATTGTTTTTTATTGCTTCATTTTGAATTCAGAAAGTAATTTGTGCTAGTTTTATTTTTGCATAATATGTTGATGATAAAGTATACCTGTCAAAAATCAGACTTATTTCTGCACGAATCATCTTTATTCCTAATACAAAACATTTTTATTGTTCACGTAAATCACAAAAAATAAGTGTGTACGACCTACTGGTCTATATTGTCTAAGTATAAGCACAGAGTATGTAATGAAATTGGCTTTCATGTCATATTGAAGGTGTAGCCTACGTATCGTCCATCGGGCTAGGGGAATATTACATAGTCCTTCATGCTTATGCTTTTATTCTACATGGGCAACGAAATGGAGTTTTACGTCCTACTATTCTGTTCTTTACCGGGTTAAGGAAATGGCTTATTTTATCATTTCCTATGTTTACTTATATTGTTTTGAACTTGACAAACGTGGTGTTTGCAAAATTAGGTGATTCGCATTCGTATACAAATTATTTGTTCAATTCTAGCTAGACACATTTAATGGTCGTTATCGGGATTAGAATGCCAAATTAATTTATAGTTTGCATATTGACCATAAGAATATGTCGCAAGATGGCATTTAAAAACTAGCACACCAGTCACTAAAAAAATATGATTTAGCATCAAAATACTATATAAGACATAAAAATATTGAAAAAGTCTTAACGTGTCAAACATTTATTGAAATTATCTTAATCCTGCTGCAACTGAAAAGTCGTTAGAAATATCATTTGTTAATGCAGCGAACAGAACTGGTCTAATGACGTCGCCCTGTCATACGCCGTCGTATTGAAAATTCTAATTGAAAAAATACGCTGGCTATTGTTTGAGGAATTTGTCCGACGGTTCAAGATTTGTGTTCACGGATCCGTAAAGAACTGTTATTTTAATACAAAGATTGTAAATTAATATTTCTTTAAGACAGTTCTTAACCAAATATTTTTTAATTTGGCATGCCAGTAATAATGTTTTGAGGTTTTTATGTGTGTTTAAGAGACGAGAGGGCTGAATATTGTGGCCTTCTGTTACTGGGGACCTGACATCTCCTGTGATAAATTTGACACCTTTACGACGAGGGGACATTGAAAGCGTTGACCGTTTATTTACCATATCTCGCGTGGCCGACTCGGGTTCTTCTATTACCATATTGGACTAATGAGCTAGTGTGTTTGAATATGAGTATTCAGCTACGTAGAGCTATTAATAATAATTTGGTCAAAGGTAATCAATGATTGACATGACGTACTGACAGTGTCGATTGATGCTGGCAATTTTACTGCCGTGTCTCTTGTTAGTCACCTATCTCTGTTTAGTATTGATTCAATAGAAGTCAAGGGCCTCAACTCTTACCATACCTTTTATTATTTAGATTTGACTCGTGGCTTCGTTTTCATATCGATTATTGGAATAATAAAATAACTATCACTTATACTCGTCTATGACAATTGACTTGCGACCTTTGACGCACTTTTCAATAGCCCTGGCATTTTTCATTTCATACACGCTCGACCTTTTCGGCGTTTTTCAATGCCCGTGGCACTTTCATTTTCTATACATTATATGATTTTACACAAGTTTGACAAAATAAAATATTGTTTGTTTGAAAACATCTGGGTTGAGTTATTTATTAATCCTTCAATTCAATAAAAACATTTTTTTCTTTTTTTCATATTTTCTGTTTTTTTTATGAAAAATGGTATATACCTATGAAATCCAACCCCTATCTGACAATAGAATTACAAGAGCTTAGAGATGTTTGTACTGATATCTTTTCTAGACTTTGTACTTTTGCATTTCCTGAAGAAATATATTATTGGAAAGTCCGAAGCTATAATAAAGTATGTTTTAATATTTGGTTTTTAGAAGTCTTCAGAGGATCTATGTCACTTTGAAATATTTTTATGTAAAAAAGTTCGAAAATTATTTTTTTAACAAAATCGAAACATAATTTATGATTTTTGAACAAAATCAAAACATAATTTATGTTTTCTTGAACAGAATCAAAACATAATTCATGTATTTTGGAACAAAATAAAAAAAGAATTTATGTGTTGTTCTATTCTGAATTTGGATTTTGGATTTGTTTCTAAAATTCTAACTAACTTTCTGATATTTGTATTATCACAAAATATTTGATTTGGGCTCCGTAATTAATTGAACTGTTGCCCCAATAAAAAAATAGCTTCGCCGTGGAATATCTATATATACAAACATAAAAAATATTGTGCATGTGCACCGCCATTGTTTAATTTAGATTTATTTATGCGATTTCCTCTTAAATGTCTAAACTTGTGTAAGTTAGTGACTTTTGTTTTTGTGACCGGAACGGTGTATTCTGGGTTTTTTTTCTTATAACCTGATACATTTAAATTTCAAAGTGACGAGAAAAGAAAAGTTACCTCTTTACACTTGGAAAATTCGACAAAAAAGGTCTTGACTCGGCTGAAAAATTTGCATTTTGAATGCGAGAGGTTTTGATATGATAAGATGGAAGGGATTTAGGGTCGATAGTTGTCAGAGAACCATGTTGATTTTAGGGGTCATGCTCGGTGTGTCTTATTGTTCTTTACAATATTTAAATTCAACTTCGCAATATCTCATCTTTTACCAAATGGTCCGCGAATTGTTGAATAATTTGATATAACGTAAAATTTCCAGTTATCTTGGGCTCTTTAAACAAGGGTTGAGTAGGGATTGTTTTTAATCCCCGATTATCTCCCTTAATCCCCTGATCGATTTCACCCAGTTTTTAATGGGCGAAATAAAAGAGCATTGTCACTAAGATTAACTGGTAAAAAGCTTCACTCACTTTATAACGTAGAGACCGAATAACGAAAAAGTCCAAATTCTATGCCCCATTATTTTGAAACATAATGAAATTCATAAGGAATTATTTCTTCAGTGCAAGTACAAAATATAGACGCGTGAATACAGAGAAGGTTTTGTGTTGATTTCATTCAAATCATCGAGCCATATTGAATGAGGGTAGTTTGTGGATTCTAGAAATTAAAAATTACCTAATCGCCAGAGAATAAACAGTTCATATCAAGTGCTAGAAATCCAAAATAAAGAGTTTTTAATTTGAATTTCAGTAATTCGATTAGATAACATTGCTGTTGACGTTTCAAACCATCAGAAACTGACATCGAAAATAAGTTATTCGAAATAATCCAGGATAACTTTTGTTTCGTATTTACATAGGTTTTGACAACTTTATTTATAAATAATGTAAATTCATAACATTTTGATATTCATTGTCTGTTTTTTTTCATATTTGTTTTTCATTAATTTTCGTCGAAATGAAAAAGACAGACTGAACCTAAAAAAAATGCATAATAAATTACCAAATGATCAATATGTATGTCGAGTTTATAGAAAACTATTTTCAACTTAAAGATAAAGGTATACTACAGGGTTACCTATTTGTACCTAGCCTTTTACAATATTGCGTTAATGAAGTTTGAAACTGGACACCAAGATTTCTGATTAGATTACGATGTTGATCTAATACAATTATAAGATCTTGTCATAGATCATTCGAAATTCATTCTGCGAAATAAAAAATGGTAATTCATTAGAAGCTGGTGTATTCTTTCCTTCGCTCGAAAAATCTCTACATCATCTAATAAAACCGAGGAAAGAGACATATTTTATCTGTCAAATATTGTGTTTCCTTATTGTGCCTCGATCGTTGTTAACAAAGGAACCAGTAACACACTGTTATCAATCTTCTGTTAAAAATACAGAAAAAAAAGAGTATAATGTATTGAAACGATATGGAGTTGTATCCAGTTGTAGAGCTGGATAATGTTTTAAACAATGTTTCAACAAGCCTCTTCTTTGTACAAACAGGCTCTTTAATTATATGGACCATATCAAAATAAATTTAGATGTGCTAGCAACATTCTGGAATATTCAGACTATTTTTAACAGTTTAGAATACAACACTCGTTTAACATCTATATCCAAAGCACAGCTGCTAGTATCATTCTGTATAGTTTTTACATAAAAATTTTAACATTGAAGGAAGCGGCACTCTAATTACATTCATCTTTCTAAAAATAAATCAAATGGAATTGACATTGAATTAAAATAAAATGTCGGAAAAAGATTTAGATTATGGTTTATTGTAATTTGTAAAACAACGCTTCAATAAACGTAAATTTCAAATCGGACATAACAATTATCTTTTAATTGTTGATGAAAATTTGAAGGATTACTTGAGTAAATCGGATCGGAGTGACACTATTAAATCATTCGATGACATTAGAGTGAATGTAAAATGAGAAAATTTGATAGAAGATCAGATTTCAATATCGCTAATGAATAAATAAGGAAAGGAAGTTATCGTCATTTTCATAGAGTTTTTGTTAGGCATAAGTTCGAAAACGATTTTCACGTATAGGTAAATCGTATGACTCGTAAAATGAAATGGAATGCACTCTTCATATCAATTCAATTCACAAAACGAAATGGTATGCACGATGGTATAAGATCGTTCGACTTGCATCATAAAATGGACAGGAATTATGTAAAATAGTTCATTGTGCTACATGAAATGGAATGCACTTTTATAAAATTGTACGGTTTGCATCACGAAATTGACTAAACTTTTGTAAAACATGATATGGAATGTACTTTAATTGTTGATTTGCAAAATGAAGTAAATGAACATACATAACCAAGTGTTCCATATTTTATTTCTATATTAATAGAAATGCAGTTCAACAAAATATAATCATTCAAAACCAATAAGGTTCTTCTTAAAAGTCATAAAATATCGTTTAATCCCCTACCGGTTCAAAGACGATCAAAAACATCTGAAGAATCGATCGTAAAAGTAAAAAATCGAAAGTCCTTAATAAGTTGGGTTTCTAATGCAATTGAGCGTATAATAATTGGTATATAGACGTATTGAGGGGCAGCAGATTGCACCGTTTGCGGTGTGAGATGAAAGGGGAATTCGATTAGGTACACTGTTAGGTTAAACTGTTAGAAGTATTGATAAAAATCAATAGGTAATAGAATACTCATTTAGTTTCTAGCCCACATAACGGCATACTCACATAGCAGGCGGTATTCATTTAATGTGGCTGTACCTACTATAGAAAGTAAGTGGTTGCTTGGATCAGGTTTGATACTTATATCCGACTGGTTGTGCTGGACGGAACATTTCATTTAAAATGACAAAGTCTGTTTTAATTTAGCATACACAACTAGCATGAATCCAAGAATATCTTTTCATGTATTCGATAAGATATGACAGTAATCTATAAACATTAAAGCATGGTATCCTGCGTCTATTTTGCATCATAAATGAAATTGAGTTTTACATCAAAAATGAAATGGAGTTTTGCATCGAAAATAAAATATGTGTTTTAAACCAAAAATGGTGTTTTAAGCCCTATTCAAAGTCCTATATCTGCCTTTCGGTTATCATAATTAGTATACGTCCTATAATTATTGTTATGCAAAAAACTCAAAACTTTTACATACACATACATAAAATGCAGTGTATACATAATTTTCAATAAAGTACACGTAATCTAATCCAAATGAAGTATGATATTTAACCCGTTAGTGTGGTATTGATCTTGTCAGTCAGAACGGTAACAGGTTGGCTCCTCCAATAATTAAAAGTCAATCTCATTCTACCGTTATTCATTTTAATACTATTTATCATTCTAATCTCTACATTTCATGCCAAAGTCTTCACATTAATTCTTTCATTCTATTCTATATCCAAATCTATTTTTTCAAATGTTATGTTATAATTTGAAAAATATCTAATTCAATTTTACTTAATTTCATAATTCATAGCGTAACAATTTTTCATTACTTTTCATTTCATTTCATTTCTTTTCTCAATTTCTTAAAGGGGCAGATCTTTCATTATATGTTTATTGTATTTAATAATTCGTGTATTACAGCGTAGGCATCGTCTATGATGTTAACTACTTTTAATAAATTCGGTATAAGGCAAGGCGAACATTTGAAACCCCTTCTATTCTGACTTTGCAACGATATAGACATTTTACTGAAACATCGCAAGGGTACATTTGAAAACTTTATTCAATGTAATTTTACGTTCTCTTCTTGTGCATTTTGTTCCCTATCAAGATTTTTGTTAATGTAAGTCACACAACAACAACACGTATTCTTTTGGGTTCGATTGAATTTTCACAGATAGCACGAATGTGAAAAAATGAATAATAGTTTAGTCTTTAATTCAAAGATGAGTGTCAGTGGCAAAAATTGGAGAAGAAATCAAACAGAAAGCAAAAATTGATTAAACGACACATCCAAAAATTATGTTCGAATGAAGGGGGAGGGGGCGCTGGTTTAAAGAGAGCCATCTGCGAAATCACAAACAGAACTAAAAAATTGCAAAATATTGTTTGTCTGTGGTATTTTTCGGTTAAATCTTTCGAATTTGTTTTTCATGTAAATGTGAAATGGCATAATTCTGTTTATGGTTCCAATAGTAATTTCTGATTTTGAATCATAAATTTGACACCTTTCAATCAATGTATAGGTCTATGTTATCAGTAGTTCAACCATAAAAAGTGAACCGACACTTTCAACAATAACTATCATTAATATCATTGGCACTTCGCAATAAATTCAGAAATTTTAGCTTTATTAACCCTTCATTAAAGTTTTAATAACGTTACTCTATTCTATTCAATTCATATTTGGTTGAAATTATATACATAGAGTGGCAGTTATATTTATATATGAAATGAAGTGGATTTTACTTCATTCTTTTAAACACTTTGTTGATAATTATAAACCATAACTCTCAGTTATATTTACAAATATGAAATGAAATGGAACTTTGTTTCATTCTCTTCTGCAACTTGTTGAAAATTATAAACTAAAACTGGCAGTCCAATGAAATGAATTGGACCTTCACGTCATTCGTTCCTGCACCCCGTTGAATAACTGATAGTTATATTTACATTATATCATAAATATGAAATGAAATGAATTTGAGTTTTACGTCCTGCTATGTAACTCATATCAACACGAAAGCCAAATTTTGTATTTGCAAGAAAAGCCTAATGGTAAAAAATCAAAGATCGACCTCAAAGCGACTGGAAGGTGAATCGGACTATCATCCTCTCCCTTGAGAAACATTTTTATTCGGGTAAAGCGGTAAAAATAATTTCAATATTCAAAACTGCTTATTTTTTGCTTTCTTAAAAATAGCTATAAAATAAAAAGTGATTTAAATTGAAAAGGGCATGGTCATAGTAAAGTTTTATAAAATTTGGTATGAATTCATTTTGATGTCAGCATTGAAAAAGTCGGACAAAGATTGCTAACGAGAGGCAATTAATCTTGGCGTATAGTGACAGTTAGATATAGCCAGTAAAATACAGCTACCTGGCAAAACCTGATACATGGGTGTGACCCGGACCTTAACACGATTTAAAAACAAACAATAAACAAGGTGTTAAAAAAACTCTTCACCGTTTCGATTCACAAACTACTATTTACCTGTGATCATGTCAATCATTAGACCCCGCCCTTATTCGCCGATGCGTGCCGACGCGTGCCATTTTCCGTCAATCAAATTGCGAGTTCCCCAGGTGACAATATACAGGATATTGAAATGCTGTTTAATTGAGAAAGGTATAAATCAGGTGTGATCAAGGCGGAAATCAGATTCAATTTATCAGCTATCAGAGGAAGGACATCATCAGAATAAAACAACCTCTCTTTAGATAACTACGTCATTGAAAGCCTAGTGTAGCAGACGACGTTACCGCTTGACTCAGGTGTGCTACCAGATTGAGTTTTGTCGATTCTTATTTTGAATATCGGACCCAAGGACTAATATTATCATCATGTATTCTACCGTAGCCTACCAGCAAGATGAAATCAACACATCATCGGAATGGTCAGATGTGTCCAGTTTTCTGACAGACCTAGATTCCTCCGCCATGTGTCCAGAGATCCAGCCGATTAACATGTACAGTGAATCCAGTAATTATGAGAGTTATTTTCCTGAACAAGTTATGGGAATGAACGTACATTCCGTATCACCATCTTTCAGTGAAGTGTCCACAGACAAGTCAGACTCTGGTTGCTATAGCGACGATTCCAACTCTCTTCCTGGAAACTGGGCACCGCCAGCAAATTTCGAGCATTGTCTTCCACCTACAAACACATTCTGTCCCAGCTTTATTACAAGCGCACATTTACCTATACAACAGTTCCAACAACCAGCTCCAACCACATCGCAACCCACCAAGAAACGACGACGACGAAAGCAGACCCAGGTTCAAAGAGGTGCTGCTAACCTCCGAGAACGCAAAAGGATGTTTTATCTCAACGACGCTTTCGACGCCTTGAAGAAATCTCTTCCTAAGAAAGACAGTAAGTCGAGATTATCTAGAATAGACACTTTAAAAACAGCCATCGATTATATCCAAGATTTGTCAGAACTTCTGGAAGTTGTGTGAGAATTCAACAGAAAGGACCAGAAACATTTTCTAGTGCTTGTGATTTATGAAAGCAATTTTCAATTGGTGCAATTTACAATGGTGCTTCATGCATGAGGGTTTCGCATTTTTGAAACGGTGTCGCCATGTAGAACTTTCCCAAGATTTGTTCGAAAACAATTCTTCTTCAGTGACATAAACAACTGTTTTCCACCCACAAGTGTCAAGGGAGAATAGGGGTCGTGACAACAATACGTGGTATGCTTGAAGGAACTGAAGCAGAAAGGGAAAGGGTTAAGGTGACTAAGGAACCTGTCAGTTTTATTGTTAAAAATACCCTAAAGAACAAGGAGATTATTGTGTGGAAAACTGAAAAAGACATGTGGTTTAACAAAAGACAGAATGCAATTTCGTTGTGTTTTTTTTTTATTCCGTTCGAATTTCAAGACATTTGCTATAATGATATATAAAAGGATATCTGAGTCGTGTGAATGTAGAAAACATTATTTATTTTGTATGTCTGATTGAATGAAAGAAAAAAGGTTTCGTGTTTTTGATTTCAAAAGAATAACTACCTTTGATCCGCAATGAAAGTTTTTTTAAGCGCAATTTGATAAGCAATAGTTTTTTAACCAATGCAATTTACTTAAATTTAAGAATTAAAAATTAAAATCAAATCTTTACAATATTGCTAATTACTTAATTTCAGATCTATTATTAATATGTTTTTGATAAGGCACAAAGCAAGGTTACCCATTGTGGCCTTAACTGTTGCTGTATTATATTGATGATATTTCAAAGCAGATTTTTTTTTTATCAAAATAGCATACACCATAGTTATCATTCTTTTCATCTTGACTTTTTAAGAAGTATAAACGCATATATGCAATTTTTTCATTTTCATAATTTCTAAGTCATTTTACGTCTAAGTCAAATTAAGTCATAAAAAGTCACGAGTATAGTCTAGTTAAAAAAAATGGGTATCGAGTTAAGCAAATTGCATATCTTAATATTGATACTCCAAATTCTATATCATGGTTTTCATTATGGCTTTTCTGATAGACGTAACGTTCCAATCATTTCAGTATATTTATCCGTGGCCTTACAATAATTGATCTCGACTATTATATTGTATTATTTTTTACAACTGTTATTTTGTTTTTGAAGATATTTATATTGATTAAAATATTTTGAATTTATTTCTGGAATTTATTTTCACTTAACGATAGCAGATCTAAAAATGAGGCTCTCTAGCCCCTCCGACCTGCATCACTGAAAAGGGGATCCCAGGTAGTCACGACCCTAAGCGAAGTGGCTCGTAAAAAATATGGAATTACGTACATTTACAATTACTTTACGTTTGTTCCATACTTATCTCATAAAGACGAGCAACGTCATGTCTTAAGTGCAATTTTCTTACTGTCCAGGCGAATCTGTGCCGATGTCAAGGCAAAGTTTTCCAATTTGAAAAGTTTTCCTTATTGCAAATCGCAAATCCTTGACTGTCGATTATCTTTATTTTAGTTAGGCATGGTATGGCATAGACCAGGCCTACTCAAATAGCAGCCCCCAAGACAAATCCGACCCACGACGCCCTCAAGAGTGGCCCGAAGAATTACTTCCCCCAAAAAATATAATCAATGCTTTTTTGATGCAAAATTAGTAACAAAACCTTGGAGCTTCCTGGCCCCGGGACTCTACCAGCAACACAAGCTAAGCTCTTATCCATTCATAAAATGCATTTCGCCCATTACAAATAATAATTGAAAATGTCTGACATAGGCCTTTTGTTATTATTTCTGGAGAGATGTATAAGATAAACAAAAAGAACAATATCCAATGCAGTTGTTTCATTTTTTTTTACAAGAAATAGTGTTTGGAAAATCATCTCTTTTCATACAGCATACAAGCATTTGACCACCACAGAAGTATTTATAGTGGTAAAGAAATGTAGGCTACATGTACCTGTATAATTTGATTAGTAGGTTGGGTATTCAAACTGTTAGGTACGACACTGTTCGTATTTAGTCCACCCAGAAGCTTTCTATTTGCAATTGCTTAGTTATAGGTTTGGTTAGGTTAATGTTCACCTGAATTAATCGCTTTACAAATTAAGAAATATTTCAAATTTCCCAATCTAGTGCGAAAAACCCTAAAAGTCCTAGTCAGATAAAACCTGCCGTTGAGTGCTTAAAGTCCCAGAGAAATGGTTCCCGCTTTCTTCCTTTCGAAAGTTAAAAAACCGTTCATATTGGCGAAACTATATGGACAAAAACACAGATTTAGCAATACGCCCCAATGTACCCAATTAATACTCAATTGTACAATCTGCAAATTAGTCTAAATCAGTTTAGAATGAGAAATAAATGAACAAACTAAATGATCAAATTGTCGGCGTCCTTAGAATCTATCCAATAATCATTAAAAATTGAGAATTAATAACGAAGATTAACAGAAAACGAAATTTTGATTTAAAAAACATTATGGTTTATGATCCGATATAAAAATCATCGTACTTGAAAAAAGTCCAACCGAGCTGTTCGCAGGTCGGACCATAATGAGGTTATTACGAAACAATGAATGAAGGCCGCAACGAGAAAACAATTTGGTTACAGATAAAAGGTGTTTACGACACCGTCAATGAAAGAAATGGGGTGTAACATTGCGGCCACTCTTGAGAATGTATCAAGCAAGGTGTATCTAGTATTGTGTGAGATGTGTGAGGTGTGAAATCGTACTGTTTTTCGTGTATGTACTACATAATGTAACATTGTACCAATATATATACTTCCAACGGAGTTCTAATGAACTAATCGTTTGTAACAATTTAATGAATAGCGAGAAACAAACGGTTCCTTACTGCTTTATTGCACCTATACCTGTACAGATTTATTTTTCATCTTTCCGATTGCGAATCGTCGTGAACATAATTATTTTCAGCTTTCAGCTTAATCATGCTTTCCAATTGCACATGCATATCGTCTCAAAAACATTTCCCCGTGGGTGCCCTACTCTCATCCTGTATGTCGGTAAACCCTAAATATGTGTTTCGTCGAAATTATTCCAGCGCAGGCTTTAAACAACTCTTTCTGCCATCCTGTTAGATAAAAAATAGTTTTGACGGAAGTTTGCTTCGCATTGTCATTACATATAAATGCAATGAACAGCTAAGGACATAATATACATCCTTGCTAAACCTCTTTTGCTGTTTTTTATTCAGTGCAGTATAAAGTACAAGGTAAATAAAATGTACAATACATGTATAGCCTACTGTATCATCAATCATGCATAATTATGTAATGCATAGCCTATTACATACATTCATGGTGTATTTCACTTTTTTCAATCAATTATTATCCGTTTCATTTTTAAAAAAATCCGTACAAGGAAAACAGAAGTAGATAAGGCACTATACAGTATTGTTATTAAGAAATTTATTAAATCTACATGAAAAACATCGGCCAATTTCAGTGTATTATGGGTTCTGGCACTGGTACTAGCAATCGTATTGTATTGGTGTAACCCTCATTTGTGTTTACTTAATTTATTATTCCTGGTGGTTGATTTGGGGTAATTTTGTAAATTTAAACAATCATATTTTTGTTTTTTCCTTGTGTCACCTACACTGACTCGATGAACAGATAAGGACACAATAGATATCCTTGATGCACCCCTATTGATGTTATAAGAATGCCATAATTTCAGGTGACTATTTCCATTTATCAAAATAATTAGCTGGTATAATGAACAATTCGTGATGATGACTATTTTATACAAACCAATTCAAAGTGCCAAGTGTTTTTTTTATTGTTGGACTGGTAAAAATATAATTGTCATTTTAAAGGGACAGTCTGAATTTTTTCTAGGTCATAATTTTTTTTGGTCAAACTTGTGAAAACTATGCACCATAATCAAGAGACATGTGCTCTTTAAAGTATCTGAAAGTTTAAACTAAAAAATCCAGCCGTTAATTTTTAAACGCTAAAAACATGCTAAAATATTTAAAAACCTTACGTAAGGTTTTTAAGTTCGTCATGATTTTTGAACGCTGTTAGAAAACTACTGAACGGATTTGAGTAAAATAAACGCCAAATTGTATAGAAATGTATCTCCCTATGTATTCTAAAAGTCTCAGCTGGAAATATTGAGCAATTATTGAGACAAACACCAAAACTGGATCAAACTGCTCAATTAACAATAAGTACTGCCTGTTTTTTAATTAACACTTTAAAAACAAATTCAGTTTGATCAAGATGATACAGAGATACAATAAGCATACTTTAGAATTACTTTCAGGTAACAATTGCTACGTTTTTGTTAATGAACATTGTTTTCAAAAAAGCAGAATGGCCCTTTAAGTGTTTCGATGATTTAACAATGCTAAAAAAGGTGTCAAGATAACTTAAAAGGACGCAATTTTTGGAAAACAATTCTAGAATCAATTGTCAATTCGTGCTGCGTTCGGGACACCAGGATCAAATGTGTGGGGATAATTGAAAATGACTTTAAGACTGACAAGGACCATATTTTTCTAAAGAAAAACAGAGAGAAGTGCTTCTAAATTTAAAAGCCAGGCGCCTATCTCATTTTAATAAAACAACTTTTCTTCACCTTTGATTTTTTTCATAAAAAGAATTTTAAAGACTTCATTGGGCAATTATTGGCTTGGCTTAACGAGTTAAGGACGTGGAGAACCATTCACACGTGACCGTATTTAATCTTTGAGCCCTCTTTTCAAAATGCATCCCCTCTTTTCATACCTGATTGAAAGGCTGTTTGACGATATTCAATCCCTTTATAACGAGGGTCTATTTACTTTGAATAGTCTCACACTGCCCTATATATAGACATCCAAACAATGCTTCATCATTTGGGTCTCATTTGTGGTTGTTTGGCTCGGGCGACGCTCAATAGACAGGTGATATATCGATACGTATCATTAGCCATTTTACTTACCTTTTTAAAAATCAAAATCTCAAACAACACCGCTCGTGGCTCTCCTTGAACAGTCTATTGTAGTTCATAAAGACACAAGAGCTCTTCATGTGTTATCGCATATATCTGTGTTTAATAGACACTATGTAGTTCTATACAATAGTATGCAGTCAATTTAAAACATATTAGCTTGATGCCACTCTGCGATTGGGATACAAGCAGAAACCATACATAAAAAGCACCTTTATAACTATGCCTCATTTGGGTTGTATTACATTTGTTATGTAGATAGTGAAAAGTTAAAAGTGCCGCTTGTTCTCCTTCAAGTGAATATTGTACCCTTTGTAAAATGAAGTTTTAAGTCCTTCTTTTATGCATCTGATTCGACTGGGGAAGACATTCAAGGTCGTGCAGTATTTGCCTTCAATGCAATTATTAAATGCATTATTTGCAAACATAATTATGTTCGTTTATGTTTATAAGTAAATCACTCAATACAATAAGCGAAGTTGTTTGTTTTTGTTAGGGGGCATAAGCGCAGAAAGAATTTTCAGGTACTTCCCAAATATTGCATTTCTTTATTTCTGACATAATTATTCTCCACCGTTGCAATTCAATTTAGCGTGATTAAATATTGATAAACGATTAAAATAACGAAACGCAATTATATTACGTTTAAAAAACAAGCAAAGACCCAAGACGACATGTTTCTTTATGTGTTATTTTCCAATTGAGGTTTTTACATTTGAAAAAATACCACATTAAGATTTTAAGCTATATGACTCTCCAAAAGTTATCAATCAAACGACAAGAGATCCAAAGATAGGATTTCGGGTCTGTCTATTCATTACTGACTATGAATGGTCAAAAATATGATAAACAAATTTAAATTTGTTGTAATCAAGCCATATTAAACCAATCACCCATAAATCATCTCGACCAGTCTCTCTAACGACGGGACGACGTCATGCTGAGCTCTCCAGTATTGAAAATCAACAATGGTCTATTCTGTAACAGACTATTGTTACCTCCATGGTTAGAGAGTACTTCCTGTGGTGATAACTGCATTAACTTTTACAAATCAATCCATTAGTTTTTCTGCATTTATCCCTTGGCTTTTCATCTAATATTTTGATTTTGCTTTGCTTTATTTAATAAATAAGCTAGGAGACCCACAGAGATAGTCATTAGCGCACAATATCTAAAGAATGAGGCTCTATTTGATGAAATTAAAAATATATTTCAGCGGCCATTAACACGTCTTTTATGTCCCAATTATGTTCATTTAATGAAAGAGATATCTTGTGATCAAATAACAGTAGGTATATTGAGTTTCCACACTGAATAATATTTGGTAATAGTATTTTTTTTCGTTTTCTTTTGATATGTCAAGCTTATTAAATTAGAATTGATTTTGTTCGATTCTCTGTGAAATTAAAATTTGTAATAAATTGGCATTGTTTTGTTCACAATGTACCCCTATTCTACCTGACATTTTTTGACTGCTATGGAATCATGTCGAAACCTTGTATGCCATAAATTGAAATATATTTCTGAATATACCCGCACATGTTCTATACGGTCAAATTCAAACGTGAAAATACAAAGCATCACAACATCACATTTATTGCTTTTCAACATTTTTCTTAAATTTCTCTTACGGAAAGCAATGAAAATATGTAGCATAATGTAATTAAAATATGGTGAAAAGATTGCATTTCAGAGTACAGTGACATAACTAAAAAACAATTATCTAGTATCTAGCCTACTAAAATTGGCATCTTTTTAGATAATTCGCAAAACTAATTTGATATTCAGATGAATCAATTAGGCATCCCTTTCAACAAATCTTCATTGCTAATAACGTTTTTTGGCCTTTAGATAAAAACAATGAAATGAATTGAGTTTTACGTCCTGCTTTTCTGCACCTATATGGGCAGTGTGCAATGAGGGAAATTTTGCCAGGACAGCGGCATTAGCCTGCTCTTATTTTCGATTTCAAACTGTCGAGGGATCTTTAACGTGAGCCTTTAAATCAGCCAACCTTGCATCCCTGTCATTCACATACCTAATAACATTAAGTTGGCTATTTTACACTAACATACATTGAGCAAAAATATATTTAAGGGAAAAATGTTTCTTAAAAAAACATCACAGGACGCCGCTGTGGTATATAAATGTAGGTATATAACGTCTTATGACATTCTAGCTATATAAGACATAAACTGCTTTGTAATTATTCGCCCGTCTCACTGACTAATTAGTTGCTTAATTACAAGGTGTGGTGTTCTAATTACTAGGACCAACATCCACGAAAACACTGGCCAAGTAATTTGTAAGGTATTAATTGTAATTGTATATCTTAGATTGTAATTAAGCAGGTTTGATTGTAATTAATTTGCAATGATGAGGAATTTGGAGTTGTTTTGTTGTAATTTGTCAACTACTGATGATTTTATTAAAGGATGTTCGCTAGACGTCTTTATTTTTATGCTATTGAACTGTCGGGAAATCTTATGATTCTATTACGTTTTTAAACGAAATGACGAAGCGCCATATATCATCTTATGGCTAAAATCTTTTAAAGTACAGAAGAGAAGTCATCCAGAAAATGCCAAAAAGAAATCATGCAATAGAATTAAAGGCGTTGCAGCCTTTGCATGACATCTAAATTTATTTCAATTTCATTGCGATCCGTCTCGGTAAAGTTAAACCTTTCGGAGCCAGAGCAACAAATCTCTTTCCAAATTGATATTTCAGAGAGTTGACAGAACGCATCAATATCAGCAGGTTGAAGGGGTAGGGTTAACTATGGATTACTGACGCAATGGATGCAGACGGAAGTGACAGCTACAATACGTTGACCTTCTAGCTAGACGATACCTTATTATTCTCAAATTAGTTTATTTCGTTTCGACACCATGGATTACCAAATAGAAGCAATTTTTTACGCAGATGGGATATCTTCTGTTAGTAGGCTACTGTGCAAATTTACATCCTACGCAAAGTAATTCCAAATGTCATAACAAATTTCAAACGGAAGTTGACGTCTCCACTAAGCTAATGGGTGTGGGTGTTAACTTATAAGAAAAATTCGAATTCTTCGACCAAAGCATGAGTATAGGCATACTACAGATTACAAAAATATCGGGAGATTTTATCATTAATGAAAATAACACGTCTTCATTATAATTTTGAAAAGCAAAACACGTCGTCAAATAAATCGTAAATTCGGTAAGATCAAAGGTGAGTTCGCCGTTATAAAATGATATACCTACCTATTTTAATTATTGCTACAAACAAGATGTCGTAAACACACCATTAGTAGGTATGTGGACAATTGTCATTAATAAGTATTTCAATGTCGTAAAGGTATCATTATTTTACTATATAGGTCTACCTCTTTGTAATTAAGTGATGAGTCGCTTGATTGTCCGATGACATAGTAAATACCGATACATCAAACGTTTGGATTAATTTTTGAAATGATTACAAAATCAAGATACATCAAACGTTTGGATTAATTTTTAAAACGATTACAAAATCACGATACATAAAACGTTTGGACCAAATTACCAAATCAATATCCCATGTTTTGGCCTACAAAACAATGGTGAAGAACTTTTTCAGAAAAAACTGATATCAATTCTAAATTGCAACAACTTAATTCTGCTTGCAGAATGTTTAACAGTAGTGATGTGTTTTTGATGATATTCCTTATTTAATATAAATTCCAGAGAGCCACATGAAAGATTCACAAAAAATAGTCTAAATAGAGATACATTCGAAATGTGAACGGCATTTGCCAAGGTAACGTCATTTTCCCACAGTTTTTAGATTGGTGTATAAACGACTTGAACTGTTCATGACAAGAAGCCGAGTTAACAAACCCAGTTGCAAAGTGGCTACAGGTGTTCAGAAAGGGTGAACAAATTAAAATTCGAATAATCTTCGCTTATTTCATCAAATAGGATATGCCCACGAGTCGACACTGGCAGGTAAAATTAGAAAATAAATTTGATTTTTATTCGGGATAAAAGATAAGAGATGAAATGGTTTGATTCAGACAGAGCGAAACAGATCAGAGAATCAGATTCTCTATAATAAGAATCTTGTTCAGAGTCAAAAATCAAAATTGATCTTTTCAATTAATCTATTTAGACACGATTTTAGTCTAATTATTATTGTATAATCTAATGTGAACTCTCAAAAGGATAATTGATGTTCTGGTACCAGAATATGTTATCTAGATAACATCAATGGAATGGAATTATATTTTTTGCACCTGAAACGGAATTTGATGAAGACTTGGAACGTCGTGCATTATGCAATGAGGGATATCAGATTTAGCCTTCTTTCTATAATTCTTGCTGTTCGATTAAATTTTCCAAGTCATCATCTAAATGTTCTTCGCATCCATATTGCAGGAATATGAAATGCAAAATAAATGCTGAAAGCATAAAAAGAATTTATTTTTTGCGCTTAAATTTGTGTCCAGCTGTTCAGATGTAGCTAGTTTGATCACAGAGACAAGAGAAAAATTAATCCGAAACATGCCTTAATGCACACTTTTGTGTTCTTAAATGTCCACCAATAAAGATAATCTATAGCGCGTTCCCGTGAAAAATGAACAAAACATCAAAAAGGACTAGTTGACTATCTTATCAAGGTGAAAATCTTACTAGGTATTACCGAGTGGAACTATCATTCTCACTCATCTGTTTTCTCGTTTGATGAATACCGCACGGTCAATTATTCTGCTTAAAGGTCAATTCTAATGGTGATTTTATCAAGAATTTACATAGTATAATGACAAGCGATTAGCTCTGTTGGTGCAGAAAATGGTCATTTTAGGCTATTGGATGGTCAGTTGAGAGCAGCGCGTCTCTGTAACAAATAAGTTGTCTTCATTTTAATGTAGGTTCATTTCAGTTACTGGTAATACATATCAATTTTAATATGTGATATTTGCATGATTGAACGAATAAGATATTCATTGTTCATTACAGAACAACTTAAAATTTCGTCCATGTAAAATATTACTGATATTTTAATATTTAAAAAAAAGGCATTTCCTCTTTTTTTTAAATATTAAAATATCAGAACCTACATTAAAATGAAGACAACTTATTTGTTACAGAGACGCATTGCTCTCAACTGACCATAATAAACCACTTTTTGCCTTATCTTTGTAACTTTCATAGGGTTTCCATAAAAAATGGAATTTGTAATTGAAATGCATCTTCAGGTGATGCGAACACATCCTTGCAGTTTAAACATTACCTGGTGCAAGAGTTATTAACAATTTGCCCGTCTGTACTTCTTACGGCTGTCACGTCTGCTATTAGCGTCAACATGCATAATTAATAAGAAATTCTACACGAGCTGATGCACGAGATTTAGCATTCCGTGCACGGTAAATCTTCAGCACGCGTTAAGCACATAAAGTGTTCATATTCTTGCATTCGTAGTATTATTTGTTGAGCAGGACACCAATGTTTTCTCATACACCTTTTCCATATTTCTAATTGATGAAGATCCTAATCTAATACTAGTAATCAATATACCATAAAAGTTGACGACGCGAAAAGACAAGCAACGAAATATCAGAGTTCGGAGCACACAATCACAAAATGATAATGCTTAAAGTTTACGTAATTTTTTAACAAAACTATCAACGTTACGTCTCATTTTTCAATGAGTTATCTGATTGTAATATGAACACTCAGAATCACACGATGGCTTTTTGTATGTCAATCCAAAACTGTTTAGAAATAAGTTGAAGCAAATAAATACCACAAGATATAAAATCTTCGTTTCACAAAATCAGATAAAAATCTTACGTTATTATTTTGCCAACGCAGTAATCTACCTGAATGTCTGTTAAACAAAAAGTGTCAGTGTTTAATCGACTATACAAAATTAAACGAGCACATTTGCATCTTAATTATGTTCCAAATTATTTTTCATATTTCTAAATCAACGTAATTAAATGTTTTCTATTTTTTCTGGAAAAATTTGAATAAAGATTTTTAACAATTCTTTAATATTTGTGAAATCAGATATTATTTTCTTTTCACACATCCACAGCTTTCCAATTAAAACGTTGTACAATTATATCTTTTTTCTTCGAAATAATATTTCCAATTATTCTGTTTCCGAATTTCAATTCAAATGCTGAAACATTCTCAAAATTAAATTTTAATTTTTGTTTGTGTGTGAAGAATATTCAATTACACAATTTATTAATAATGAGCTCTATTAAAAAAATTGTTTTCAAAGAAGGGCATCATGTGTTCCGGAAGATTGGGTAAATCTGGTCTTAAACTCATCCCGTTTATTTTTACACACAGAAACACTAGTGCTCTGTAATCTTGGCCAGTGTAATAAACATCTAGAGCAAAAGTTAAGCAGATGTTAGTAAAGTCATCAATTTGTTTTGGTAGCTCACAAACTTTAGCTTAGCCATTACAGTAATTGTTGAAAACAGAGCACCAAAGGAGACATCCTTGTCTCACGCCATATATAATACATGTATAAACTTTTTACGGTCAATTTTTTTTTTCGCTTGTATTTTTGTTCTCTTCATAGACAACTGCTTGTCTTCATTGGTTAAGCTAAAGAAAAGTAAGGTTTAAAACATAAATTCACTTATTCGCGCATATTATTTCTTATAGAAAGAAATCATCATTGAAATGATCTCGACGTCCTTTAAATTTGACGAAAACATTTACTCGTCCTGCTTGCCTTAGATTTACCATACAAGTTTGAAACTAGTACTCTAAATAGCTTAGTTTCAGCCCGGTTTCTTCCTGTCAGTGATGCATAGAAGCGTCTTGTCGGCTGTGCACGTTAAAGGTCCCTCGGCAGTTGGAAATAGAAAATAACAAAAGGCTAATGCCACTGTCCTGGCAAAAGTTCCCTCATTGCACACTGCATGGTGTTTGCCCGTCCTCATTAGCCCACACAAGTGCAGAAAAGCAGGGCATA
Source organism: Lottia scabra (assembly GCA_029955415.1). Taxonomy (NCBI): domain Eukaryota; kingdom Metazoa; phylum Mollusca; class Gastropoda; family Lottiidae; genus Lottia; species Lottia scabra. The sequence goes on from JARJEI010000015.1 coordinate 4,621,154, forward strand.
ACTCCATTTCGTTTCTAAATAGCATAGCTCCTATTTGAATGAAGCTTTCAGTTTATTATTACTATCAGTGAATAATAAAGGACAAAGTGCAACACCTTGATGCAACCCTTGTTTTATTTTAGAATTCTCAATAACTATTTATTTGATAAAACTTCTTGAATACAAAAATGATGGATTTACATGTTATACCTTGATTACATTAATATGAAAATTTCATTTCGATTTCAAACATCAAAATTAGATCATTAAGATTGAAGGTGCAACACCTTGATGGTGGGCAAGCTTTGTTTATAACGGGTTATTAAAAGACAGTATTATGGAAAGTTAAAAACGAACGAGCTGTTAACCAACTCAGCCTTTGATGAAATATCCATATGGTGCAACCAAAGTGTGACTAAAACAAGGTGTTACACATTTATATTTAAAGGCAAGTTGGATTGATTACTAACCGTTAGAATTATATCCTGATCGTAATCTATATCTACGACTCGGCTGTTAACTGAAAAGTTTTGTAATAAAAATAACTAGGTATGTTCTCTGAACATGAAAGGGATGCTGAGCTGACAAACAAAAATACCACAAAAACATCTATGAAAAACCCAAAATATCACAAAACAACAGGACTCTTTGACCCTCAGTTAAAGAATAGTTTTGTTTCAATCGAAGAATTGTTTCTAAAAAATAAATTTGAAACCATCACCACCATTGAGCAATAAGCAATACAAAGCCATAGCCATCATTTCAAAAACCAAAATACATTGATAGACAATGAGACAATTATAGACCACCAACGGGTCTGTGACCCAGAATTAAACGATGCCTGGTGCTTCTATAAGCAGACAATATTAAAATAATGGACCGCCCTCTGATTTGTGACCCAGAGTTAGGTGATGCTGAAGTTGTTTCTAATAGTCCTTATATTGAAATCTCTTTAACAAGATCTCAATATCTCTAAAAGGCGTGAAAACTAATTAATCCCCAATTGGCACCTGCAGAATTTTTAAAAATTAAATCAGTTACAATTTGCATGGTTAACGGTGCTTGGATATTTCTATGTCATTGATGTTCTCGTCTTTCTAATGGTCAATTTTTATAGTAATTTTATGTCTTCAAGTTGGATTCCCGTCATATTTTCACGATGAAAAACGATTGACTATACTTACACAGCATATCTTCCGACTTTATAACAAAATAATATTTTAGGAAGGAGAGGAGTCAAAGGCAAAGACAGTTTTTCGTGAAGCTATTTGATACTGCGGACTTTATCTTCGATTGTAGACAATCAGGCAAAACAAATGTTCCTTTTTCAAAATTATTTCAGGTATTTTTCAACTCATAAAGCAAAATATTTAGATGGATGTATCCATTTCAAATGTTTATCGCCCTATAGAGATCTACATTATAAGGACACTAGGAAAAAAACGAAAGTAAATCTTTAGTGCAAAAATGTCATTGTCAATCAATACATTACATCTATAGGATGTTTATTTCGACATGAGAACACAACTTGAATGTGTTGAACGTAAAAATATGATATCCTGTGGAGGTGTGCAGTAAAATAATATCCAGAAAAGACTTGGAAGACAATTAAACGGCCTGGTTTAGAAGAACTATTATAAAACAATTATAATGCAACTTGGTGGAATACAATGGAATAATCTACAAGAAAACAAGAGATACCCTCGCACCTGCATACCTCATCTTCACTTAATTGATGTAAAAAAAATTAAAGGGTTTCCACGTTGTAAATTTGAACATGACAAGAAATAAACAGACAAATCATGATCATATAAGATTTGAACCTCCAAACTTCAATGTAAATTGTGGGACAAGAAATGGTATAGCTTTTAAAGTTATGCATGGGAGACACGTAATGTCTCTGAGATTTTTCAGAGGGTGGGAGAGGGAGATGTGGGGGGAAGGAGGGGTTGGTTAGTGCGCTTAGGTCGTCTTAATCTAGTGATTTATCACATTTTACTACAAACAACCAATTGTTAGCAGTCTTTGAAAATGCAAATACTCTCAGATACTAAGACACAGTGTATCTAAACGTCCACTAAGTTCAAATATTCACAGTCACAAGTTGCACGTGCATTCTGTCAACTTACTGTTTAACATTAGATAAACCAATCAAATGTCGTGTTACATCTGATTTAAAAAAAAAAGGCATGCTACCGTTATCTGACCTCAATTAACCTCAAGTCACATGACTGAAATTCATGTCACGTGTACAGAACGCTACCTAGAATCTATTTGCTTGAAATTTAACGAGAATAAATGCGCAGCCAGAGTTTAGGTCAGAACGGCAGGATCTGAAACACAAATGGTGTGAAAGAACAGGAACGTTGCCATATTTGATACTGATATGATGACCTTAGTCACGTGGGAGATTCTCAAGTCACGTGTTGGAAGTATTGCCATGCATTTCATACACAGTAAATAAGATTAAATTCAAATGGCTATTTTAATATTTTTAAAAACTGACATAACTGATAAATTTTTATCCTCCTATTGTTTAAAGTGATAAATGACAAAGTAACAAACGCCCACTGGTAGCCTTGATTGAATTAAAACTGGAGGGCGGAGGTGGGGGTACAAATAAAGCTGTTCAATAGGTTAAAAACAACAATTTCATCAAGTTATGTCAGAATCCCTGAAGAATTGTGCCTGTCATGCTAGAATGCATAATTGAGGACAGGAAGACCGGAAGACAAACATACACACCACAACTTATGTGGATCAGGGCATTAAGGAACTCTTGCAGAACAAGCTTAAAATTTAAAGATTCTGAAACCAATCGCATGAGGGAAATGTTCAGCTTTTTCGAGGATTTATTTGGGCCTTGAATTTATGTAATTAGCCTTCAGATTTACTGGAACTGCCCAAAAATCGTACAATTCCTTCAATTATACCCGTACCTTAACAGTTATCTTTCATTTTCTGTATAAGTGTTTTCTATATAAGTCATAGTCTTAACGAGTCGTAATTTTGACTTTCAAACGCTGATAATTATGGATACATGGGGATTTGAAGGCTTAAATTTTGAGGGAGGGAGAGTTACTGAACATATCCCTTTAAGTCAAAATGTGAACTGAATTTGACAATTATTTTCATCTATACTTATTGGTAATTCTCTTGAGAGGTGACTTGGTTTCAACTCGATTTTAAATGTTTAAAGTACGTTTCAGTCAAAAACAATCAATTTGAAAAGTTTAAATATAATGACCAAATGACAATTTTCTTCCCAAATCGATATTTTGAAATATCTTTTATTTAATTTGAATAATATGCTTAGTAGAACGAAACTAAAAATTATGGACTGTGAATCATTATAAATATAGTCAATAATATATTATTAAAAATTGTCGTGACACCTGGCGGCAGAATTTTTGACGTCTGATATATTATGTTAATCATATCGAGCCAATGAATGCCGCCAAAACTGTTGCCTGAATTCGCTCCAATTTATTCCACTTTTATGCATTGAATATCGAATATACTAAAACTTATCTTAAATCTCGTTGTCAGCTCGGCTTTTCAAGAAATTAATTTATTCATTTAACGCAGTTCCATCAGTGAATGATTAAAAAACAAAATGGCGTCATCTTGAAGCGGCACAGTCTGTTGTCAAACTGAATGGAATTTTATTTATATATATTTATCATTCACATTTTCTAAAAGCTAGTTTAATGCGAAACTTGTCAATATTCACGCGTTAGGCGTAACGGTAAAACGTTAGTGCTTAAAACATTTGTTGACAATTTGGTTGGATTTTGTAAATTTGTGTTGTGGATTGTAGCTGTCAACCAAATTTTCTAAGGATTAACCAGTTATATTTAGTGAGAAATTTTAAAAATGTTTCAAAATGGATTCTGATATTAAAGGGGACGGTGTTTATCACGTGACGTATGCGTCCAGTGAAATGCCGACGTTCACCACATCGCAGTATTCAGGAGACATTCAAGGATATTTCACACAGGAACTAGATTGGCAAAATGGCGCCATAGATACCCCTCGATCGATGTATTCGCTTGCACCTCGACCTGAAATGCCACCTCAGATCCAATACTACTCCACGTACCAACCTACCACACATTCGGAACTTTATCCATCTCAAGTTCTGTGGACAGGAGCAACTACAAATGGAACCTCCATCGCACATGGAACACCTAGGCGAGAGTCTAGAGGAGGCTCCAACACAAACGGTAGACCAAAAAGACGACGGACTCAAAGTGTCGTGCAAAGACGTGCAGCCAACGTTCGTGAAAGGCGACGAATGTTTCAACTAAACGAGGCTTTTGATGTTTTAAGAAAACGTCTACCGGCATTTAACTACGAAAAACGATTGTCGCGAATTGAAACTCTGAGACTTGCTATGACATATATTTCTTTCATGCAAGACGTCACTACAGGGACTGATCCAAAGCACGTGAAATTGTTATCGTACCAGAGCGATGATAGTATCCAAAAATATGAAGAAGTTCAATCTAATGGCTATGATTCTGCCTCTATGCATGAACAACCTGATATGGTGGGACTCGAAGAGCATAATACCGAACTCCCATCTCTTATAGAAGCATCGCATCATTCCATGGTTCAAAGTTCGGCAATTCAACCAGTAACTCCTGAACCAGCCGATATGTCAGTACATGTGGTTCCTGAGCCTGAAGATGTAATTCAAAGTTCGGCAGTTCATGTTGAAATGTTACCTTCTGTACCGCCAATCATTACGCTTCCGGTAACTAATCACGTGATACTAACGGAAGAGGAAATCCGGGTAATTAAACAAGACGAGGAAGGAGGAAACAAAGAAGAAGAAATCGTACAAGAAGTCAATGAAACTGATCAAGCAACGCAACATTTAGAAAAGCAATGTCCGTCTGATTAGTATTTCAGCACAGCTGCTTTAAGTGATAACATATTTTTTTTATTAGAGGAGTTATTTTGCATTTTTTTTTTCAACGGCCTTTGTGCCAATACCTTCATTTTTTTAAAATCTAGTCGGTAATCTTTTCAATTTCAAGTTCAAGTTTTTTTCAAATGACAGAAAACAGAAAATAAAAAAGTCCAAACATATCAAATTTCTAGAAAAGATACAAATTTAAACACTGTCGTGTGTCAATATACAATGAAATCCAATCTCGATGAGAGCAGAAAAAACTTTGCTCCTAAAAGTGACAATGTTCAGTTTAAAGTCGAATTTAATATCGTTTGACTGAATCAAACATGTCATCGTAAATTTAACCTTTATTCAGGATTGTGAAAATTATTAGTTTTAAGTTTCATTGCAATTTGATAATTATAATGTTTGGGGATACACCATGAATAAGATATAATTTATAGGATAAAAACATTAATAAATTTTCATATATAAAAAAAACAATTTTCTTCCGTAAATGTTTTTCTTCAAATGAAATTGTTCGGAGTTTTCCTTCTTATTATTCTGTGTCTTATAGACTAATGGAATGTAAATAAATGTTTGGTGCATGTAAATAATATTATTCAAATTGTAAATATTATCTTTATTGAAAATATTATCTAAATTGTAAATACTATTCAAATTTTATTTTTCAATATTCTTAGTTTAATAAATCAACCCTTATAATATTTGCATTCTTGGTCCTAATGTTTATGCTAATTTTTTCCCAAAACTGTTTGTTTGTTAGTTCACCAATGTGCCTTAACTGTAAATAGATACATTTTAAGAATGTATGTTGTTTTATATATTAAATTTTATTATTTAAAAATAATTATTCTTTTAATAATAATAATAATAATTTTATCTACCATAATATTTTTTTAACATTTGTTTGTTTATTAAAACAAATAAGCAACATATCCTCGTCTTCCATAATATAAAGTTTTATTTTTATCCATTTTTGACATACATGTATTTGTGTTTTTTTTCTTTTTTCTAAGCAATAGTTTAAATAAATATATACAATAAAATATTATTGAATGCTAACAATATACAATAACAATATTCTTGAATGCTCAAAATATACAATAAAAATATTCTTAGATGCTAAATATATACAATAAAAATATTATTGAATGCTAACAATATACAATAACAATATTCTTGAATGCTAACAATATACAATAAAAATATACTTATATTGCTAAATATATACAATAAAATATACTTATATTTCTAAATATAATATACAATAAAAATATTCTTGAAGTCTTAATATATACACAATAATAATCTAAGATCGTGATATTCGGTATTCCTCTTCGAAGTTAATTGGATTTATAGAAATCTTTCACTTGATTTCGCTGTATGTTTTTTAATTGTATAATAAATATATTGTATAATATGATATACAGCATGTATTACTTTAATACAAAAACTTGTCTCGAAAGTTTCTTAAATTTGAATATCATTTAATATTTTTAAATGAATTAAACATATGTATTATAATGTCCATATATATGTATTATATATTTAAGTGCAATAATTTTGTAAATATTATTTGCAAGTATAATGGATGAGATATTCTAGTCAAATTTGTAAATAACCTTTCGGAAGCAAAGTTGAATGTTATTTTGTAAAAAAAAGATAGTTAAAATGTATATTATTCCAAACATATTGCATGAGATATTCTAGTCAAAATTTTAATCATTTGTCATTACAACATTTGTATTTGGAGATGAATAAAATGCATTTGCAAAATATTATTTGCAAAACATTAGATGAGAAATTCTAGTCAAAGTACAACATGTAAATAATATTTTGAAAAGAATATCATTTGCTACACATAATCCCGTCAAAGTGCTACATGGAAATATCATTTTGAAATTATTTATTATTTCCTTAAGATAACAGGCTTATATAAAACGCTTTGAGAATGTGTATAATTTGCAATACATTGTATGAGATGATTTAATCAAAGGCTATTTGCAAATACTATTTTGTTTTTTTGCGTAAATATCATTTGCAATGTAGAATATTGTAAACATCATTTTAAAATGAAATATACATTATACTAGTCAAAGTGCAATTTGCAAATATCATGTTTTGACATTAATATAATTTACTAAGTGTAATATCATTTACATATGTGTAATATTATTTACATACGTTTAATTTAATTAACAAGAGTAATATAATTTGCCAAGTATGATATACAAAGGGTGATGTATTTAAGTCAAAGGGTAATTTATATATTATATTAGTAATATTATAATGCACAGCTATATTTTAAAGTACCACAGAAAGTCTTCTATCGTGTATATTTTTTTTTTCTCAAAAGTGCTCATAAAGTCTTTAATATATATAAAAGAATAATATCATTTTTCAATAGGACATGATATTTGCAACATAAGAAAGGAAGTACATGTATTTTCAATACTCTTGCATTTTTGTCATGTAGCATTCATTTTAAACATTCACATACAATGTACATATTTTATTTCAGAAATTTTGTTTTCAATCGATCTTTATGTTAAGTTTATATTTTGGTTTGAAGTTTATGTTTTATATTTATTTAACCAGTGCTACATTTGTTTATTGTTAACTATGCTCATTAAATGAAAATGATAAACCATAGCTTTACCTTACTGTAGCCGAATCACCAGATGCCCCTGAAATTATGATAAATGTGGCTTGTGAACGTGATAGAGGCCAAACTTTTTAGCCGACCCTCATGAAATTTGGTGTGAAGGTTTATATCCATATGATCTTGGACAAAAAAAAAGGCTAACGGAGTTTCAACCTTTGATACACCGAAATTATTATTCGGCTTGTGAACACAATTATGTCATAATGATGTCAGCCCTTTAAATACTGAAAATTTGCGAAGTAATGTGGGCATATTTTGCTTGGCAACCACTTGTTAAACTCGGTATCCTTTTAAGAGAGTCAACAAATGTAAAAAAAATAATACGGTAGTCCACGAACTTTTTTGATATTTGGATTTCTCAATTTGGCATCCCAAGGAAAAAGCCCACAAAGCTATTTTTTGCTGCATATTTTGTTCGTCACATGCACTCACATCTCAATATAGAATTAATTAACATATTTTTTTATTCGAACTCAGTGCTGAACTCAACACTTCGTCGACCCCATTTTTCATGTCAAATTGTGGGTCACGTTGACAATTGCACGTGCAGGCGGTCGTTATATTTACTCATTCTAATCCGCCGTAATCCTATATCATGCACCGTGTGTGTTCTTCTAAACACAAAGTAAATATCCTGATTTTTTGCCAGAAAGAAGTACTGCCACGGTTGTAGAAAATACCCTTACGATACCCACACCAACCCAATATCAAACAATGATGGTGCCAGTGGGGATACAAGGGGAAGTTCGCCCTCGCAGAAAAATAGTTTGTATCACCACTGTATTTCTAAGAAATTTCTAAATATGATTACTATAAGTGATAGGGATACGTATCAGAATGCACCTATATAATCAATCTGTGGATCCTTGCATCCAACCCCACCTCCTTATCATTACAAGGTCTGTCGCCTTAACATTTCTATTAAAGGTTTTTGGAAAGACTTTAATTTACATCCATTGAAGCTCAATGCCTAAAATGAAAAAAGTAAAAATAGACAAATAAAGAAATAAAAAAAACATCCAAATTAAAATTAATATATTTCGAGTAAAAGGGTGGGTAAGGGTTGTCACACAATAAAAACATGTCGAAAATACACAATAAAGTTATTGAATTTTTAATGTTTCAATTATGATATAAATATCTTGAAAAAAATTGTGTTATTTTCGAATAACAATAGGGAATGTCGAGAGTTGTAATTTTAAATTATTTTTAGCATTGAATGTGTGTTTTAACAGCCAATTTAACCATTGATTTGGAAAAGGCATTTGATCGTCTAGCATTTATCAACACATTTAATAATTCCAAATATCAATTAAATAACCATCGTATTCTGAGTGGTTGACGTTAATATTTCAGTTTCAATACACAAAATCGAATTTTTAAAATTTATCATTGACTAGGAATGACAATTTCTTAAATTAAATAGTCCGAATAATACCATGTCGAATTTTAATTATTTTTCACTATTTATGAAACGTTGCAATAAATTGAATTTCTATGAAAATATCGAAATTTTAATGAAATCTGATTGAAAAGAGAAATGAAGGCAAAAAACTACCCTGTTGTTCGTCGAATATTGAACATGATATGATCCTACAGGTACTGAACAGGTAAAAACTTCAAACCCACCTGGGTAAAACTCACGATAAATCACACACTATATTGATGTAGAAAAGCCATTTTTTACTTTTAAGGTTGGATTCTCCTTTAATTAACTAAATATTGAATTGTATGATTGAAATTAAATGAAATCTGACTTTATTGTTCTGTACAATATCTAAAGATATAGAAACATTTATTCAGTTAATGGGACACGCACAAACTTTATAATTTCTGTGACAAAAAGATATTGCTATGTACTCATATTGTCCAGTTTTTCTATGTTCTCTCCTCATTCCATCAGTCTAAGTGAATAAATGTTGCGCAAGTATGAGATGACAGTTCCTTCGTGTTTTTATTAGCTTCTATTTATGTTGTAAGTTACCACTACAGTAAGGTCTGGCAACGACTTCCTTGACTTTCTTCCTGTCAAGAGACTTATAACAATACGAAACGAAAATAATAAAATACGATCGAAGTTTGGTATAATTTTAATTAGACTGCACGAGTCAAGAAGTCAACAGATTATCTTAATATAATTGATAGGAAAAGGGGGATTCCATCTTTAAAATTCGGAAATGAGATTAAATTTATTCTTTCCTATTGCTGACTTCTATTGTTTGAATTACATAAAGACTTCGAGTGTCTAACTCCGACCACAATAGATGATGCGTGAATCGAACACACTTTATCAATCTATAGCCTTTAATTTTGTGTTACTCCGGTATAAACGTAATTACTTTTAAATGCCCAAATTATTTTCATTTTACACCTTGATAGAGGATGCATTCGTAGAAATTATGAGAGTGACGAGCCGGTTTCTTGGCAGTTAAAGATGGGATCTATTCAAGGAGGGCGTTTCGTTTTAAATGGCACCGACGTTCCGACCTCTCGCTTGTAATGATCTTCAAACGACTAATTTGCTGCGTCTTCTAGACTAGGCATATGCATTCAATGCACCTCACAGTTGCATTGGAGACGTGAAAGGAATTTTCTTGACTGATATCTTATGTTTTCTGTTAGAAGTTCCACGTGTCTTGTGTATACAACAATATTGCAGAAAAGAACGGGATATGCTGTGGTCACGTGGCGTTTCCTGTGCACACAAAACGTTGACGTCACGTGGTAGCTTGATAGTATTCTAATCATCACGCGAGATCGTGCAGCACGTGCCACGTGGTTATCCATCTTCTAATGTTTTGTCGAGGGTGTCGGGTGAAGAAAAAATATCAAAATCTACCGTCTTTCTTCAAATATTTTTTTTCTATTTTAAATTTGCTTTTCTAATATAAAAAAATATTAATGGTTTTTGTATGGAAATGTTTGAAGTTAAGGAAATTTAATTGAAAATGTCATGATGTTCGGGTCATATTCTCGATAGTTCTACACTTGAAATTAATATTTCCTCTTGTCTACTTCAAGCAGGACTGTATCAATTTGATTTCATTACATAATAACTGAGAATTTTTACAATCAATATTTGACGTAAGTTCTTAATGTCATTCCCACCGCAAGATTATTTTCAGAAACGGAGGTCGAATTTTAAAAATGCTTCCCGAGTTCCTATATTTTAAACGGAATTAAGTTACTGAAGACTCTGCAGTGTTGAACTGGGGAAAATTCAACCAGTAAGAAGGAAGTATGACTGTTTTATTTTGTACTTTTAGCACCCAGACTGAAAACTCCATCACACAAGTCAGCCTACCCTTGTAATAGTAACATAAAGCAAAAATATCGGCACGTGTACGGTCACCTGATTGAGGCGTCTCATATTCTCGTCATTTCTCGGTGGTACGTCGTACGCTTGAAATCAACATATCAGTAACAATTATTGTAACACGTTATCTGATTGGTTCGTATCATGTCAACAGATAGTCTATATCCTGCAGGTGGATTTGCATATCCGTGAATTAAGTGGTTTCTTTAGAAGAGATGCTCTTGAAATGTTGCAGAACCCCCAAAATACCCCCGAAAATCCCCCAAAACAACATTATCAGCTATGTCGAGTTGACAAACAATGTAAAGTATATCCTGCAGGTGAATTAACTGATGTTTTTGGTGAGTTGCTCGTGGAAGGTCAAGTGTTTTTTTGCTGTTGCAGAATTTGAATAGGCTACCACTTTCATGTTATTATCTCTTTGAAATTTTCGATGTCAAGTTGACAGTCATTGCTAAGAAGTCGAAGTCCTGAAAAGTAATGTCGTATATACAATGTACGAAGCATAGTTCTATATATATATATAAAAAAAAAATCGGTCGTCCGTCCGTCCGTCTAAATTCCTCAGAAAAGTTCAAAACGATAGATCGTGTAATTACATTTAATTCTTACAGCCCAAATACAATGCAAATGCACTTTATTCGTTCAATAATGTTCATTTTATTGGCTCATTGGCACTGTAAGACGTAAAATGCATTACCCCAATATTGAGGTATAGAACAGTAGAATATACAACCCTATTTCATTTCATAAGCCCAATACGTACAGAACAGGTAGTCTCATAAGGTCCATTACATTGGCCAAATAAGGTATAGCACTGTGGGAAGTTACACAATAAACCAAAGTTAAGGGACAAAACAACTCATTTCATAAGCCCAATAAGGTACCGAACAGTTGGTCATTAAAATTATATTTCAATTCATTAGCCCAATTAGGTACTGAACTCTGGGGCATAAAACTTTATTCATTTCATTGGTTTAAAAAGGTGCAGAACAGTAAAACGTAAAACTTCATTTCATATAGAAGCTGTATAAATTATGTTAGGCAGTATCACCACGATATAAATAACAAAAAATTACAATAATTGATATTCATAAATTCAATGTCGGCATCTGTTACCATAGTAATCAATAATTTTAACTGAATACAGCTAAAAATCCGAATAATCAACTATCAAAAATATTCTATTTAGTATAGGTTTAATATAGGACTCTGACAACCGAACTTATATACATTACTCTAGCTTTACCTATTATCAGAGTTTTTTTTATGAACGCAAAACATTCCTATAGAGTTACAATAAAAATATTCCAAATATCATGAATTTAAAACTAGAAAACATTCAAAAATTGTTTATCGTTGCTCAGACAGTACATGTATTTCAAATATTCAAGAAGAATGAATGAATGAATTTGATATTAAAAATATGTATATAATTTGATGTTTGAAACATGTCAAAAAATAAGCTTAAAATCAATTATTTTAAACAGCAAGCTGTTCACTTAAAATCAATACCTTTAAAAGTAAAACAAACCAAACAGAACAACAATACAATGGAAAATAAGATTAATGACGTCGGTATATTATGGTATATAACACGTAAAATATCATTGATACATCATAATCGATTTAATAAGACAATATAAAATATTATGTTATCATAAACTTTAACACGTTGCATAACCCTAGACATTTTTTGAGTTTCCAGTTTCTACCCACCACCAAACAAGTTCAACACCAATTTGCTCGATCTAATTTGTCTAAGATGAAGACTAGCAGTGATATGCAGAGTGTCATGGAGGAAATTTGTCAGGAATAGGAAGTACAGAAAGTAACAATCAAGATCATCGCTTATGTACCCGTCAAAACAGGAAGTACAAATAGGGGCTGAAAATAAAACGAAGATCTACATCAGTGCTTTTACATCCGTCACAGCAGTAGGATCAAAAGTAAAACAGGATTGAACATCTAAGTTGAGTTGATACACGTTCACCCTGCAGTCACCTCTGATAACGACCCATTATAGCTCTTTACATCTTTTAAATATCCGACTTCATGACGTGTACGTATCACCAGTCACGTGACCTAGCGCGTATTTAAGATGAAGCCACGTGCCACAAGTTACGTGCATATTTTGACGTTTTACAGAAACGTACGTAAGCTGTAGCGTTATCGTCAGGATCGGTGTTACGTCGTTGAAACTTTGTCGTGCGAGACGACTGCGTGCTAATTTTTTTCAATCTCACTTTGAGCAATTATAATACTTGTCGTTAGAAGTCGCAGCTAGTCTTGACGCATCAGAAAGTTAGGCGTGTGTCTCAGATCTAGTTTTCATGAAAAGCGATCATTCCTACCTGTGCACGTGCTTGCTGGCTTCAAAGAGCATGGAAGATAAAGGCGCCACCTATTGCCGTTTATGATTGATGAAACAAAAGAACGGTTTGTAATCATTAAGGAACAAAGAGCCGACCATCTCCGACTCTGTATGGAGGCTCGTAATGTTCTATTAATATCATTTAGCTTATCGCAACTGCATAATATTTTTTTTACTGGCATGAAAAATGCTTTTCATTCTTCATATTTCCGCTTGTAAATCGTTTTTTCATAAGAAAATGTTTAATTTTAGATTATTTCATCGAAAAATAAATTCCATTTCATTTGTGTTATTGAACACACAGATCAATGGGGCGTTAAACTCCATTTTATTTCATGCGCCCTATGAGGTGTAGAACAGTAGGACATAAAACTCAATTTCATTTTATTTGCCCAATTAGTACCAGGAAAGTAGTATCTAAACCCTTAGTCCAATAAGGTACAGAGCTCCATTTCAATGGCAACAATTTTATTAAAAATACATTCCTGCATATTTCGTTTTTTTTTATTTTTAGATTCTAGAAATTTAAGCAGTTTATAAAAAAAAATAGTCTAGTATATCAGGGACATGTGACTATGATTTGATCCAAGCTGTGTCGGGATACGGGCAACAGCTTACAGCATAACGTTTATATACATACATCACATTGCAAATTCAATAGTTTCTACAGATTTCAGAATTACGCGGATATTAAGCTTCATGTAAGTTACTTTTGTTGATGTTCAAAATTAAGGCACAGTGTTTCAACTTACAGCTTAGCTTATTTTTGACGAGGCAGCCATATTTTCGGCCATTTTGAATTGACATTTTCTTAATCGAATATTAAATTATTCACAAAGTAAACTAAATAATTGCAAAAAAACGTACAGAGCTTCGACTTTTGGACATCTTAAAAACCTTTCTTCATCCCAATATGCAAATTTAAATTTGGGGATGACTTTGGCCCAAAACACACGGTAACTGAAAGATTTGACCAATTTTAGGCCTATGCACGAAGCAAAGGGTCGATAAATCGTGGCTAGCTGGTATCAATTAAAATCTGTATGTTTACTGACAAAACGTAGGAATTAATTTGGGAGTATTTGTTTTGACTTAATGCTAATTTCCACGACAAATTGACAGTTTTTCTTCCAACGGGTTAATATCTTGGCGTAGGTGAAAAGTTAAAGCTGGATTGCCTTTGAAATATGAACGAAAAACAAAAGTATAACTTGATTTTAGCTACATGTAAAGCTTTCAAATGAAAGTAAGGCGTGAAGTTGACCGACGATTATGATTATGAAGAGAATTTTGTTTCGATTAACAGAAGTATTATTCTCGTAGATTAAAACCGCTATCAAGTTTAAAAAGTTTTAAAAAATTAAATAGACTGATCAAACTTCAATTACTGCAAGAATATGCAGGTATTAAAGCCACAAACCTCGAAAAAAAAAACAGCATTGAAAATAATATTAGCCTAAAAACGAAACTTTTATTAAATTGAGGGAATCAAACTTTCAGATCAGATTTCAGAATACAGACATTTTTTGTTAATGTCTCGATTCAAGTCCGTAACAAAGTCGTTGTTAATGCAGTTATCAGATTAAGAGGAACCCAACTTTAACCGTTCACCCGTCTGATGAAATTCCAATTACGAGAAGAATTTAATAAACTGGAAGTCTTCAACAGTTTGAAGTGAAAACATTGTTTCCTCATTACCAATTCCAACATCGACCCCAAACACTTCATTTCCATTCTGGTTTCTTTGACAAAATTCCTGATTTGTCTTTAATCTAACCTTAGAGAAAACATCCTCTATTCCAAACCGATTTTATTAATTTGGGAATCGGTTTATTCGTCAGTATGGTTTTCACTGTCTTGTAGGATTTGTGTATCTTTGTGTAGCGGACACTTCTAGGAAGTTTACAAGGGTTTTTTTTTTCATTATCGAAAGGATCAAACAATTACAAACGTTAGTTTTTTCATGTTATATACCAAGTGTTTAATTAGGATGTTTTAATTTTTAGACAAGAATGAGCGAAATTGCTAACTTCACTCGTCTGTTGCATATCTGAAACACGATTTCGCAGTATGGTTTAAGCTCTAATGCATTAATAAATGTTCATTTTCTAGAGATGTGTCCACTAAAGGTCCAAGAAGTTTGAATATTTGGCGACAAACGATTAATTTGCAACCGCACATCTAAGATATACTGAAAACGAAAAAACTTTCAATGAATACAACAATTTCGCATGTGCAAATCCCGTCGGTAGGTCGATAATTTGTGAAGGAACGGAACTAACAATAAATGTGCTTTGAAAAACATAATGGAATTTTACTTCAAAAATGTATCGTCTTGCAGTTGACTTGCATAGGATAAGCAATGTGACTGAAATAATCTTAAAACAATGAGTGAAATTTCAAGCAGTTCGTCGGGACCTGAATCGGAAAGTGAAAGTTCTTGTTCGCGTAATAACAGATCTGGACACGAACCATATTCGGGCTATCTGTACAACAGTTCTGGTGTTTTAACAGCACCCTGTGAACTCGACATACCGCCATTGTATCTTAGAGATTCTCCCTCGAATATTTTAACAGAATCACACTTTCAGCCAGTTTTACCTTCAAGTTTATTTTGGACGAGAGACTATCCTTTCAATTCCCGACATTCATCTCTCGGTTACGGAGACCTGGACGACAGTTATAAAGACGATCGCAACAAGAAACGACGCTGTCCGTCTTTAGCTCAGAGACGTGCTGCGAACATCCGAGAACGCAAACGTATGTTGAATCTAAACGAAGCGTTTGATGTTTTGAGGCGTCGTGTACCAACATTTAAGTATGAACGACGTTTGTCGCGAATAGAAACGTTGCGACTAGCAATGGGATATATTTCGTTTATGACGCAGATACTGAACGGTTCCGATCCGAGTGAAGCGAAAATGAACTTTGTGAAACCAACCAGTGCAAAGTTGGACAAAGAACTTCGTGAAAATGTAGAAAATAGAGAATAAGCAAAATAGAGAATAAGACTAAAACACGCTTTCCAGTCCTGGGTCCGAACCCGTCATCATGCAAGAACTCCATGACCATGTGGTTATCACTGAACAACGCAAGGATATCTGAGAAGCTTTCGGGACATTTTATAAACCATAATGATATATATAAATGTATAATTATATAATAAACAATAGATATCTCGATTTTGTGTGCCGATATTGTATGTTTTGTGAGCAATATTTGATTCTTAACCAATTCACCTGTTCAATGTAAGAATTCATCTAGTTCTTCTGATGAGTGAAATGAAATGAAATGAATGGAGTTTTACGTCCTTCTGATGAGTGAAGGGTGCTAGTATTGTATAAAGGTTAGGGGATGGAGGGGTCAAAAAAGGTTGGGAACAATGGCTATAGAGAATTTGTTGATAAATCTCTGAATAAAACATAGAAAGTTCGATCGGTTATGTTTTCTGTGGTCCACCTGCGGACAGAGGATCAACCATTGCTCTGACCTTTGACCTTTGGTGTTATAATGCTTAATTTCAAGTGTCAGTTTATTTATTTTTTAGATCATCTCCCTGTAATGTTATTCAGATTGACTCATGCTGTACTTTATTAGAAAATATACTTTGAATTTTACAACAACAAGGTAATGACAAAAAAGTCCATTTATCTCCTGCTCACTAAGAGGAAATATTTGCTTATTACTGAATTCGAAAATAAAATTGGTTTTTCACAATTACTTGTGACCTGAGTCACTACAGGACCACGGTAATAACAGAAAACGTCACGTATTGTGCCAATATTGTTCATACTATCATCGATAATCAAGGCTACGACCAAAAGGTCCATTTCTCCCCTAAAGAATCTAATCCTGGTTCTTTCAAAGTAGTGCCAACTTGCATGACGGTTCATCAGAAACCAAAATGTCCGGTTAAGTCGTGTTCTTTAGGATAGAAGATGTCCACTTCTCCGATACCCATCTCCCAATTGAAAATCTGTATACAAACATTTTAATTAACCTTTCTTATCATTTAAAAGAGTTGAAAAGTACTTATTCTTGGAGATGGGACCAGCTTGCACTCTTCCAGAAAAAAATACACAAAACTGAAATTGCCATAAAATATGCAGACCGTGGTCTCTTTTCTCGAGAGTCGCCGGTCGGATATCACGGTCTGTAAAATCATAACGATCTAAACGCAGTCGGATTAAAAGCAGAAAATGAGGATCACATCTTATAAATGGTTGTAAATGACACAAATATCTCCTTCAAATATCTGACATATTCAATATATCAATCTAAATAATGTTCTTAATGTCGCCAGTCGGACCGTACTGTCTGTGAGAGCACTGCGTTGTGAACGGAGTCGGATTAATAGAATAATCGGAGCTTGATTTTTTTCTGAAAAAGGTCATAAAACTGATTTAAGAATTCTATGAAACGGAAGATAATTGACGTATTCTATTTATTACACGTAAACTAAGCTTGTAACAACCTTGCGGACTAAACGCAGTCGGATTAACAGAATAAACGGGGATTACGTCTTATAAAAGAGGTCATAAAATATGATGTAAACATTATTTTAAAAGCGTGCTGGGTATTCAAGGCTGTTTAAAGACACACAATGACATTTTCACAATGTCCATAGTCCAGTCATAAAATGACAGTTAAAATATATCGCCTATCCACGGGATATCTCGTTATCGATACGAGACCAGCTTTTTATCCTAATCTGTAACCGATGAAACACAGATATCATGATGTTAATAAATTTCAATATACATTCTGGACCTACCTCTTTAATTGATCTCAATTATTTCTGCCCATTTTCTTTATCTAAATCAGGAACATGGGTCGGTAAACTCCATTTCATGTACTCATCTGAAATAAAATTAATAAGTTATCCAGTATCTTGAATGCTTCTTTACTTTTTTCTTAGGCAGAAATGCGCAATTTTTGTTTTTTAGAAAGAAACCCCCGACTTCAGTTCGTCTGAAATTTAAACAAACTATATTTTAGATTTTAGATTTTCTTTACTTTTCTATTCTTTTCATATGACTGTTAATAAAAAAAAAACTGTAGAAAACTTCTTTTGGATAATTTTTGGCGATTTGCATTTAAAAAAAATATTTTCTATCGACCACAGAGCAACTAAACTGAAGAAATTAGCTATGAACTGCTCGATTTTTTTTTTATTTATGCCAAGTGTTATAATAAAGAATATTCTTTCAATTTCCTAGATTGCTTTTTATGTTATATTTACCTCTACAGGTAAGGCGGAGTTGGGAGTCGGATTTGATTGTATTTATTTTAAGTATGAATGACTATGTTTGATTTTCTATTCAATTGAATCTTATTAAAAACCATCCTCATAAACGCCCCGGTATTCTATTGAATTATATAGAGAAGAAGAATTATTGTATGTTTGATGTTTTTGTTTAAAGGGTATTCATAGATACAGAACATATTGTAAATTATACACTGTAAAAATTCTCTTGTAAAACATACCAATTTATTTTATCAAAGATATAATTAGTTTCCTTAAATGTGGGTTGTTTCACCCATTCTCTTAAAGTCAAGAAAGCGATGCGAACAAAAGATTGGTCAAAATAATCAAACAACATAAGTACATGCAATGTGAATTAACTAATTGAGTCGGCTAAAAAAACTGAGTTTGGCTGCTGTATTTCTATACACCGACAGTGACGTCCGACACGCCAGAATTCTATATATAATGTACAATTCTTAATCTGTTTGATATTTTCTTTAACCACTACTTCCTTTTTAGACGTAGAGGCCAATTCATTTTATTCCCAGAAGATAAGTAATGACGTTTTAAGAGCAGCAAAAGACAGTGTTTCTGAACAGATATTTCTTACAGTGATAAACTACGGATCAAATAAACTGTAAAGTTGTCGGCATCTTTTGATATTTTACCTACTAACCAATAACCGGAAAATCGAACATAATTCATACAATTTTTATTAGTTTTTTTTTAGCATTCTTGATTTCATTTTCACCTGCCTCCGTATAAGAGGTAAATTGAGTATACTGGGTATGTTTGACCTTTTGATGGACACGCGATCGATATTCTTATCCATAAGCTTAAATCACTTGATATACCAAATCCGTCAACTGATGAAAATGGCAAAATGGGTCACGTAACAATAATGAGTAGGTCGCAGCGTATGGTGAGAATATTATAAAAAGTTTTAAAGAAAATATTTATTATAAGTCCAAATTTCCACGGTGTGAAGAATATAATTAATTCTAACAAGTTGTAAAAGAGTGAATAACGGTTCCAGTCAATAAACAATATATCTAAAAACTATCTACAAGCCAAGCTGTTGCAGTGAAAATCAACAGTTAAAAATGGAGGTGTCCTATCGCTGAGTAACAGCTCGTATAAACCTATAGCCAATACTGTATTCTAGAAGTTTTATTTCATCATCTATTGTTATAGATGACATGCAATTATTACTATTAATTGATTTTTATCTATTCAATTTAAATTCAAACAATTAAAGTCAAAATTTAAAGTCAAATTCTGTCTGATCTATTGAGTTGATACGAGTGTAGATTCCCTTTTTAACGTTTTAGTTGCACCAGTGTCCAGTACTAGCCAAGATACCTTTGCAGGTCACTGTATTCTGTGTAGTAAGCTAAGAAAGGCATTTACAACTTTGTTTTATATAAAATTACATGTGGTGAAATTATTTTTATGGATATTTTATAAGTCCCAAAAAGTAACACGAAAAAGTTCTCTCAGATTCTGTCAGAATCCCACAGTCGACATGAACAACCTTATTGAGTTCGAGTATTTTATAGTCACAAGGTGCAGGGAAACAATAAAAGGGAGAAAACTCTTTAACGCGTTTTCTTGAATCATCCTCGTATTCAAGAGAACACAATGCGAAATCATCGTCGGCAAATATTCAAAGAAAACATAAAAACTATACTTGTCTTTTGTCAGTGAATAAATTGTATTGCACTAGTCTGTGATAATATTTATGTGAGTATGCCTAATATACAGCAAATAAAAGACAGTCGTTTTAATAGGCAGTGGGTATTCAGAGATACATCTTTGTTTCTCCAGTATTTAATATGATTTAACAACCAGTCTTTTCATATTTTAAGCTTAATAAATCCCTTGCATTATCTCCATGCGGGCATTTCAGTTCATATACTCCGTCACACCCAATTTAAGATCAAGATCTTTTTTGATTCTCTCTCAGATTGCTACAGAACATTAACCCCACTGGAAAGATCTATCACATAATTTTTGACTTATTATGGTCAACTGTCGTATCATCATAGCGGACAAAAGACGTTATTAGCATATATATTGGCCTGCACGCGACCACATATTTCAATATACGCATTTTGATCCACTATCTTAATAGGACTATAATTGAGTTTTTTGTCCAAATCAATTTGACAATTTTTCAATTTATTTTGAGTCGTGTGGACAACAGTCTTAATTTAAAATTTGTGCTATTCTGTATACAGACCCATTCCAACCCTTTAAGAGGACCTGATGCCACTTTGCAACTTGGTTCTGAATCGCAATTTAATAGGTATATGTTCAGATATGTTGTTTTGCTGGATAAATGACGACTTACATTAAGTCGTGATCAAAAGGTATGAGTCAAGGATGTGTGTTAACCCCTTACTTCTTCATAATACTAATAAATAAAATCAAACCGTTGCCACTAGACAATTTGTGGTCGTTAATCAGAACAATTACCACTTGAAACTGGATCCACAGAGTCAAATTTCAATAATCTTAGAAAAGATCGCATTTCTAAATAAACAAACCACGAAAGCAATTCAATAATATTTGAAATTGACAAATAATGTAAGTTTTAAAGCCAATAGAATTAGAGGAGATAATCGCAGCTGTTACAACACTATGTAAAGAATTGAATCTCGTTCGTATTCCATTTTGAACAATTGATAACTAGATGTAATAATTTTTAATATATCCAGCAATCGGCCAGTTTATTTATTGGGATAGCTTTGGGTTGGTCTGTATTGTCATACTAGTACAATAGTGACTATAACAAACAAATTTATTGTCCACTGTCTATTCTATTTCATAATATAGTCCCCCCTCAAATTTTCCTTCTGAAATTACCCCGTCACGCGTCTGACATGTGACCTCTTGTCACTTGGGTGACTCCATTTTCATAACTCTCCCAAATTACTCTTAATATTAAAAATAAAGTCAAGAAATATCCTTTGGAAACTTTCTTTCCAGTCCAAAGGTTGGCTTTCAGAACGTAATCTAGCGGTGATGTAAAATGACGTGACCTTACGTTAACCTACGTCAGAGCACGTGCATTAATGTGAAGCAGAAATGGTTGACAAAACACCTACGTTTTCTAATAAACAGGATAACACAGCGGAGAGTGAATGAACCCCTATCTTTTACACCCGACATCCGTATTGAACATAAAATTTCAGCATAAATTGAAAAGTTAATTAAAATGGTCAAAATGAGTTTTAGTAAGTAGGCCTACGACCGTCATATCGTTTCGTTAGTTATTCGTTTCTCGTCGTGTCAATTGCATTTAATGTCAGCAAATTTTCGAATCAATTTCATTAGCCCGAAAACACAGAGTACAATAGGACGTAAAACTCCATTTTTTTTCTGTGAACAATAAATATTTGCACTTATTTTTTTAGTCAAATTTACAAAAACGCTTTAATATTTCAATTCAGCTTTGAAATCACCTAATAAGCATTATTTTTAAACCTTTAAATAATTGGAAGTCTTAATTTTATTTCAAAGTCTAAAGTTCGTGTTATTTCCATGTTAGAGCAATACTAGTTTCGCATGTCTAGTCTGTACACAAAAGTTTTCAAACCACATAACACATTTTTTAAAGGAATGCTAATGTAAAGTGACCTTTTAACATTGATATTCGCCTAGAAATATAGGGTAAGAGTCAGCATTGCCGGTTTTGATTTGGTTCTTCAGATGTACTTGAACGGCACGAAAACCGATATTCCAATAATATCTCAAACTTTAATTTAAAAATTGCACTTTATATTCCTATAGGTTACATGTATGTATAATGTCATAGTCCCACCAAAAACAATAGCCTAGTCGTATTTCTTAATTTTGAACGTGGCTAAATTGTTGGTGGATATGCATGGACCTGAAGGTTTAAATTTGGACAGTAAGCATTTAACAGCATTGCTAACGACTTCCGGTTTCTGAAACTAAGATAAGATGTGTTAAGTCGAACGGATGATGAAAATGAAAAAAAAAATGAAAAATGAACTGCTTGATTAGACGTGGAGACTGGAGAGCAGATAATGTTATGTTTTCGATGGAAAGACCTCATCTTACAAATTATAATTGCCATAACTAAAAGGCATTATGGCACCAACATCTTTCAGAGCATTCGACATAAAATTGGATCGATCGAATCTGACTGACTTTTAATCATAGACAGAACACTAATGCAGTTCTTGGTTCTATACACCAAGTTGTAGTTACCGAATAGCAAACACCTGATGTTACTTCTCTTTGGAGGAATCCACCGTAAGTATACAACTGCTGCTCTCGATTTTGGACGGGATTTTTTATAAACGCACTTTTCTTGCTTGTATACGGATTATTATTACCTCGCTAGCGAGTCATTGACATACAACAAGAATTGCATGCATAATGAGGCATTTTTATGTTTTCTATACTTTATAGCTCTCTAAACACAATGAAATTTATTCTTTAAATTGAAAGTCATACGACAAAATTGAAAATAAAGCCTTGTCAGTCAAAAACTCACATTTCTTCAACAATATTCAGGTTTTTATTACATGAGGCTTCTTTATATTTTTATTTGCACGAGACTGATTGACAATGCATTTGATGTGATTCATATGAAAGGGATCAAGTCTTCTAAATATAATTACTTAATAAGCTAATTAAAACATAGTTCAGCTGTCTTCAGACATGTATAGTCATGTGAAACTCAATTTCAGGAATACTACCTCTTAGAATGAACAAAAAATATAAATGTTCAAACTTGGTCGATAGGAGTATATATATTCATCAGGGGACTAAATAATGAACTAAATAATCTGATAAATCCAGAAAATTATGTTTAATCTTATATACAATAATTGAAAAACGCCTACAAACTTGATAAAACTCAAAATGATTCAACTTTAAGTTAAAATTGAGCACTATAAGTTTGTAAAATAATTATTTGGACTATACAGATAGCTGAAATGGGGCTCTATCAGCTGGTATACTTCAAATTTGGACGACTATACGCGCAAATATTATGCTTTATCAGCTAGTAAAGTACAAATTTACACGACTAACTATTTTGTTGAAATTGAGCCCTTTCAGTTGATAAAGTACAAATTTACACGACTAAGGCTAAATATTTGGATTAAATTGAGCCCTATCTGTTGATAAAGTAAAAATATATATAAGTACATCCCTTCAAACAGGTTTCGGGTTTTTTTTTTTAATATAATATTTATCTCACAATATAAGATCTCATTCATATTGATATTTCATGTGGTAAAGATCAAAATTCATGATTTTTCGTTTTGCATGCAAATCAGAAGTTTATGTTTAGCGTCATGTCAAAATATGACATGATCGTAATTCAAATAGATATTCAAATCATAATTCTAAAACATCATTCGCGCGGGTTATTATCCGAATTATTATTTTATTTTTGTACGAGATAGGGTGAGTTTTATTTTAAAATTTCAGGTGTCTTGAAGTCGAGATTATTCCTTAATTACTTTCCAGACGACAGATCACGTGACTATATTGTTCACCCAACAAAACCTCAAATCTCTGACAAAAGTAATTTGTTTTATTCATGCGAGCACGTGCCGTGGAGGATGTTTTTCTTGATTTAAGACGAAATCAAAATCTGAAAACAATTCATTTCTGTCAAAAATTAATTTTTGGTTTTAATGGTTTAAATAGAAAAGCTGTTTAGTAAGAATGAAATGACACCCGACTTTCGCCATTTTGAATTCGACACGAGTACTGTTACTTGTAATTTAATAAAGAATAAATTGCTTTAAATTATTAAAAATATATTTGTTCATTTCGAAAATTATAAGGTGGCAAGCCTGATGTTGCTTTTACACCAAGGAGGCACTCAATTTAGCTAACACTTTTGCTTAGATAATTTTATTGTATTAGATAATTTTATTGTATTACGCCGTACTATTCACAACTTTTATTTTACACAATGTCTCAAAAATTTGCATTTATCATCAATGTTCATACTATATACAACAACAAACAAACAAATGGTCACCGTTTTATTAAAATGGAAATAAGCATGACACATACACAGATCAATAAGATACAAATCTATCTGAGAATTTATTAGCAGTTACATTAACAATACAATTTGTATGTAATTATCCTAATTTAATTCATTAATTAAAAGACATTAAAAAAATAAATAATACATATTGTAAAAATGATTAAAACAATTTACATTGACTTTTCAACAATTTACATCAATACATTGTCGTCAAAATGTAATTAAAATTTTGTTTCTGACATATAAACATTGCTATTATAGGATTTTGCTAGGCTTCTGCTCCCGGTTTCCCCGTTGTAAGTGATGCGGGTCGAAGGGGCTGAATGCACTATACATTTCCATACGTAATACATCTTCCCGTGGTCAAGTTATTCTCTTTAACTACCGTACAATTGACGTACATAGTAAAGGAGAAAGGTATGATATTGGGATGATGTATACGTAATACTACATTTCATTTCATTTTGGCCTCTACTGAATCCCACTTTTCAGCATCTGATTCGGACAACACAGACAATGAAAAATTGAGTTTCAAAATTCGATTCAAATCTCGATCCATGCCGGGCCACGGACCTTCGGAGCCCATTGAACCACCACGGCTGCCGATGAAGGTGTAAAGAGCTGACATAAAGAAGCGTTCAGTCATTTAGATTGGGTGGGTGTTAAATCCCAACCTTCCTACCTTTCTACACAAAAAACAAAACATTATCATTTTGGTGTAATAAAATGAAACGAAACGAAACAAAAGATTATTAGGCAGTCAACCCCCCCCCCCCCCCCAAACAAAAAAAAGGTCCTCTTCAGAACAATCGACGGGACGTTATTTGTTTGTCCTTAAGGCATTATGACGTCATAATCAGTAGCCTAACTGTTTCGACCAGATAAGCTGCGCTTTTCAAGTTTTTCTTGAAGATTCCTGGCATTTTTGCAATATTTTCGCGATGCAGATGGAAACTGTGAAAGTTCCTGTTGTTTTCGAGGTTGTGTTCAGCCCCGCATCAGAAGATCTTGTTCTTTGTCTTGTTGGTTCATTGAAAGAATTGGGAACATGGAACAGACGCAACGCTGTTGTGGCACAGAAAAACGACGAAGACTCAACGAAATGGACAGTGGAATTGGAGGTTCCTAAAATGTCGTTCTTCTTTTTCAACTGGGCTGTGACGAAAAATGGACGGTTTTATGAAGAAGAACCTACTGGATGCAGAAAAGCCAATGTCGGAGTTTTTGGAGGAGTATTTAAGTCTGAATATGGAGAAAGGTGGACCGAGTTCTCTTCGTTTTCTGGATGTCAAATTTCAGTGAGTACTCACTATGATCTGAACTGTTATGAACAAATAGTCGTGATGGGATCTGGAGAGATGCTTGGAAATTGGAAGACCTGGGTTCCTGCTTCCTCGGGTGATCCTTTTACATGTGTGTGGACAGCAAGGTTTGAACTGGAGCAAGGAACAACAGAGGAGTTCAAGTGGGTCATTTTGGACAGACGAACTCGAGAGATCAGAAGATGGCAAGATGGAGAAAACAGAATCATCAGAGTTGAATCTGGACTGAAGGATAAAAGTTTATTTGTCCCCTGGGGTGGAAGATTTGTGGAGGAGGGGCTCATTATTCCGACTGTTACTGTTGGGGATTGAAGTGGTAAGTTAGTTTTATCTTTGTCTTAAACACTAAAAAGTGACTTTTCACTGAACCCAAATTTTTCGAAGCACCTCTTTTTTTTTTGATTCAAAAGCCCCTGTAACGTGAATGCAAAATGGCTCTCCAGGCAATCAGAAACTCCACATGACGGTAAGTCATTATTTCGGTATTACATAGTATTTGTTCTCCTATTTCAGAATGTCATCCTGAACATCTATCCAGACAATACGCCATCGACTGTATGATCGGATACAACAACGATGAAATAGAAATGAACAACTCTAACAAGGAAGATAACAAACTGACTTCGGAATTGGTATTATCATCATTTCAAAATAACTCAAACTTTCTCGAACCAAGTCAAGAAGAGCCAGAATCCATCGTCTACTGATGCCAAATTTTACTCCGTTCTTGATACGGATATGGCAGAAAAAGTTATTGCTCTTGGTAGAAGTAAAGATCAGCATGATGTGGGAATAGAAATATATCAGAAGATGGAAATTACCTATTCTGACGATATGGGTACAGAGCTTCAAAGCAATCAAGGTAACAATGACTTAGAATAGAGCATAATTTGAGCACAACTCCGCAAAATCGCCTTTGCTGTTAGGAAACCCCATTTCAAAACATATTATTCCATCCAATTGTTAATGAATACTTTGCTTTTTATTTTTACAGTTGAAGCTAAAACAGAAGAAGAATGGTCTGGACCACGACAAGCTCTGTACACAGTGTTTACTGGATTAACTGACTTCTGTAGCCGCTACCTGTTTGAAACTATCGATAGAAAAAGAACTGGAAATTATATTCATCATGTTTTAATGTCGAAAACTAGATTTTGTGACTGACCAATGACTAAGTAGATTACTGGAAAACTAAATTATCTTAAGTTCAGTTAATCAGATTGACAGAATGCATGAGCTTAGGCTGTGATGTATTATTCTCTTTTTTACAATTCAAATTTTACTTTAAAAATTGTGAAAAAATATATATAAAATCTATGATATATGATATTGTTCATTTTATAGTATATTGTAATTTATGAATATATATTTGTTTTTAGAAAAATGTATTCTGTATTTTTATATTTCAACAGTAGGGTAGTATTGGGGGTGCAAACTATTTTATTTAATAAGGGGTTGTCGGGATAGGGATGGTTCACATCATTTTTCCTATCGAGTGCAGAGAAGATGGGTGCAAAACACCCCCTCATTCAATTCTTCAAAATTGCAATGGGCCTATCTAAGCGGATTGAAAAGGGAACAACTGATCGAATTAAAGCTCTATACCCTTGACATCTGATTTGACCCGTTGACCTCCAGATCAAGGGAGGTAATCGAGTAGAACATTTTCTTGGGTTGGATAAGATTTGTCGTGTGTCGATCAATCTTTTGTGTTTTTCTTAATTCTAATTAAGAAAGATTCAAAATACAAACCACATTGACAAACTTTCAGGTGTTGCTCTAAATTCTAAAGCTATTTGCATAATGTGCTCGCATGATTCGGCATGTTCATGTCGTCTGAATAACAACACGTGTGTGCTGCCAGTTATTGTTGACAATATGCATTATGCACGTGCGTTGATGATCTGTCAATAAGATTTCCTGACGAGAGATAAATAAACTGGTATAACTCAAGCATATAAATTAGCAAGCGGTTATCACGCCCTCGACACACGAACAACAGATACCAGTCTTTGTAAATACAGTAGGCAAACTAACTCATCGCGGAAAAAAAAATGGTCTGAAAATTTGCACAACCGCCTACATATCTAGATTTTTTTCAAAATGATATCATTTGTTTACCTTCATACGTTGCATGGCATTGCATGTCTTCATTTTTCAATATGAGTAAAGGTAAGACACGAAAGTCCCATCTTCAATTTCATCTGGGCGTACTATTTATTACAGACGTGCTTGATTGGTAGTGAATGTTTACAAAACGTAATATACGGGAGGTAACTCTTATGTCCAATACAATACTACAGAACACAGTAAAACTGTTTAAAAATTACCCAAGCAGCGCCATTTTTTTTACTTGATTCAATGCGTCTTTTTGATCGATTCAAACGCACTGAATTCTGAAGTCAAATTGTCATAAACAAACAAGCTGCGCCTAGTAGACCTTAAAGGAGTGTCTATTATTTTTGTCGGACCAGCTGATAGACAAGTTGTCTAAATAATTCACGACCTCTGGTTCATCAGATTCGGCGAGAGTGCTGACAGAGCAACCCTCCATGCACATACATGTACTACAAAGTACAAACAATATCGAAACTGCCAAATATGATATTGTATACGGACGAGACGTCGGATTCCTCAGTCTGTAAATAATTCAAACAAAGGATATTTCTCCTGGTAAAATTAACCGTCTCTCTCGGACTACTGTGAAATTTGTATGCGACATGCCGTGTGATATTTTAAGGCTGATGTATGACCATGCCTGACTGTATTATTATTGTCATTATTTACTTCGCTTTTCTAATTTTCTAACTAAAAGGTGGGGTTGACTTTCTCCATAAGGCTTCATTTTATTTTTCGTTTTTTTTTCATTTTGATGTATTTTAGCTGTTCTTTTTCATAATATAATATAATTATAATGTAAAATGACGGTTTTACGCCCTGCAAATTTGGCCTTATCCAAATTTGTCGAAAGTTGTAAATTTTCAAACACCCGATACATTTTTAGGAGACGGGACCTTGTGCCTTATGAGAGAATTGAAAAAGATAACAATAAGGAAAGTATTTGCAATAACAGAGCATTTTGCGTCACAAGAAGGAAAGAAAATGTGGAGGTTAGGAAGAGGTGTTCATCGCAGGTTGATCTTCTCAAGGCCTACTTGCACGTATCTGACCTTACTTACCTCATCCGCAGAAGATCGTGGGACAATCGTCAGCCCATTATTGCCAATACTTGACTTTTAATACCATTGTTTTTGTTTGTTTTCTACGACGAAAATGTAAATACAATTTATTGGAGGAAGTTAAGGTTGAGATAAATCAAACTTTATAAAACATTGTCAAAAAAGACAGAGACTTCCATAGTTCGTCGACAAGACTTCCATAAACTCGACATATTATGATCTCTTTATGGTTATCGTTAGGCCTACTTGACATGTTCAGTTAATGCAGTGGTTCCCAACCTGGGGGCCATGGGGTGTTTGTCAGGGGGCCATGGCGCATGAGGATGTGTTTCATTTTTTCTGTAGCCCAACTTTTATCTAACTATATTTTGCTGTGTAAGGTCTGTAGTTGCTTGTGTTCAAATGCATCTGACCTGATGATGGGGAGGCACAAGACAAGAGGGGCCATGGCTCTGGGAGCTTCGTGAATTTGTACTAAAGCACACCAGATAACTAGTCATTTTTCTTTCTAAAGCAAGGATGGTTTAAATGGGTCGACATTTGCGCACAAATTACCTGAGAATTTGGGTCGACATTTGCGCACATTTTTTCAAAAGAAACTAATAAATCTATGTTACGATTGCGCACAACATTTATACACCCAGCTATATCGATGTTTCGTGATCACATTAAATAACGGAACACAATTTTATTAAAAATCAGAAGCAATATTCGAATACCAGTTCGAATCGATATCCATGTACTGTGTACCCACACGTTGTCACGTTATCCGCTTTTTAAATGGTGTAGTAGGCCCTACTAGACACATTTTTATGACATTGTGTTGTTTCTCCCGTTTAAATAGAGTGCTTCTCAACCCGGGTCCATTTGAACACATCCCTTTCTCCAGGGCGAATTTGATTTTTTGGGGAAATTGGAAGGGGGGGGGGGGGGGGGATGGCTTAAAAAATAAGGGGTGAATTTAGGACTAAAGTTGCAATAATTGAGTTAACTACATATTTCGTTGTCAATTTTTCGAGTGGGAGAGAATATCCTCAAGTCCACCCCTTTGAGCGAGCGCTTTGAACGACAAAACTGTCTGGAAGGCTTCAAATGCAAGGAGATTAATCACAATTATCGATGTCCCCTGAATTCATCCTTAGGCCTAAGAGGCCAGTGTTGATTGCTCTGAAAAGTATGCTCTGTTAGTCTGCCTGTCTGTGGGTCTGTTTTGAATACGAAAGAGAGATGGTTGTTTGTATCCCAAGGATAATCCCTAATGAAAATCAGAAAAATCAAAAAATATTCAATGGGTTATTGCCCTGGTTGTTTTTTTTTTTTTAAATTTGTTGAGGACACAAAAGAGGGCTGTTTTTTGCTATTACGATGGTCATCTCCATTTTGATTCCTATTACAATTGATGTAATTTGCAGCCACCCCCCCCCCCCCCCCCCAAATAATTTGGACTGAATTCTACACCAACCCCAATATGAAATTGCTTCCTGCGGGCCTGATTTGCATGTGACCTGTGTTATTTAAATATAAGATTGAACCGATAATGACTTGGTGTATTTTTTTGGTTATTTGTTAAATGGCAGAGGAGTTTTGTCTCAAGTTGGGAATGATCACCCGTTCCTGTAAACTTAGCTGTTATAAACACGAAATACTTAGTTTTCTTAGCCCGTTATAAAAGCTAAAAAGGTTTAAACCGTGGACCGCACGGTATGTTTTTAGGCTGCTATGAAGGCTCCTAAAGGCTAAAAAAGGACAGAAAGACGAATACATAGGGAAATTATTAACCAATCACCGACCGATTTCCTAAGACTTTTAAGATCCAATCAAAATTGTTGCATTTCATTAAAATCTAAAAAAACGGAATTTTAGGTTTTCTCCGCAATGTTTAGCCTTGCAGAAGAGGCCAACACTGATATAGACACTTGTATCATATTAATTTATTTTTTTCATTTTATCAATTTTATTTTGGCCAAAATATCTACTTTCACTTTCGGCAAGGTCAAGGCCATTGGGTGTCAGTTCGTGCCATGCAGTATGTCATCGTGTGGACTCGATGAAACGGGACGATTATATGAATTTAATGCTTATAGACAAGCCCATTCTTCATTTATTGTTGGTTCCTCATTAAAAATCAATATGCCTTGTCCTTAATCTTTGTAAACGGAAAAAATAATATTGATAAACCCCAGAAATTACGACTGGTTACCGGAGACTAAATGACCCACTTATAAAGCGCAATGTGGATTTCAGCACCATCTTTTTGCAGCACAAATGCCGTTTATTTTACCATTTTTCTCAGGTATTTTATGTTTCATTTGATCAGCATCATTTATTTTGTGATTACTTGGGCTAAATATTAAAATTATGCCTTAAAAGAGGATAAAAGAGAAGATATTCTCTTATCTTAGTAGAAGACCAATCTGGTATCACAGGTGGGTGACATTGAACCCAGACCAGTTCTCTGTTGCAATAAGCGTCCATGTTGGATTTTTTTTCAAACTTATAGAATCTTATCAAAGGGATTGTAAACAGGTTTGTTAACTGTGTATGTGTATCGGGGACACTGATAGCATCAATTTGCGCCATTAAATTTCCATTCAGATGTCTGTTGTTCTTGCAATTCCACTAAAATTAATGTGTTTTATGACGTCATTACCCATGATCTACCAAAGCTTTATATGTGTGCTTTGTGATCTACCAGAGAGAAAAGCTAATATTGATATCTATGCAAATCACTGGTAAAGATGAAAATGAAGTGAATGGAGTTTTACGTCCTACTTTTCTGCACCTGGGAGCCGCGGTGGCTCAGTGAGTTAGACGCTTGCTCGGTAACCTGAAGGTCCAGGCTAATGCCGCTGTCCTGGCAAAATTTCCCTCATTGCACACTGCATGGCGTTTGCCCGTCCTCAATTAGCCCATATAAGGTGCAGAAAAGTAGGACGTAAAACTCCATTCATTTAATTTTTCTGCACCTAAATGGGCTTATTGAGGACGGGCAAACGCCATGCAGTGTGCAATGAGGGAAATTTTGCCAGGACAGCGGCATTAGCCTGCTCTTATTTTCGATTAACAACTGTTGAGGGATCTTTAGCGTGCACAGCCAATAGCACACGGGACATCGGTATATAGTCCCATCCAAACGACTAGAGGCTTTTCCATGTCAGCCCCTCCGACCTGCATCACTGACAGGGGGAAACTGGGTTGAAAAATCCAAAGGTATCATTTCGACCCATGCCGGGATTGAACCTTGGACCTTGAGGCTAGCGAGCAAGCGTTTAACTCAATGAGCTACCGCAGCTCCTACAGATCACTGGTAGTAACGTCATAAAACGCTTTAGTTTAAGTGGAATGTTAAGAACCACAGACGTCAGAATGGAAATTTGAATGGTGTAAATTGATACTATCAGTTTCCCCGATACACATACCAGTACAAAGTTTAGAAAACCTTTCTACAATCCCTTTAAGATACATATTATTGTGGCAGTGATATTTCTGGATGGAGAGTCTTCAATGTAGGGGCCATAAATTACCTTAATTTGGGAAAATTTTGTATTTGCAGAGAGGAGCACGGAAATGTAATGTTTCGATAGCTCTTGATAAGGTTACAGTAGCATTTTCACTAATTTAGAACTAAGGTTTATATGGAGGATTTATACAGTCAGACCTTCAAAGCGTGATCTTTTTTTACTTTTATTTAAATAAAAATTTTAATATTTTAGAGAGACAAGGTAAAGATTTGGATCTAACTGAAAGAGAGACCTGCCTCCATGAAGAGATATTGAAAAATGTTATGAATTCTTAATGCTAGAGTCAAATTATCCAAAAAAGGTAAAATTACTTTGTATACCGGGTAAGGGAGGGTCATATTAAATATTAATCTCTTTTCTACATTTTCTTACTTTCCTGATAATTATATCTCCAAACTATTTTTCTTTTATCATAAAAAATCAGCATCTCTCATGAGAATGAGGGTTTGTTCATCAGGTTGCCTTGTTCTCATTCTATTTGACTGAACTGCTCCACTTCACTTTTCTCTGTGCCACTGAGTCACTCTATAAAGGGAACAGGGTGGAGAAAAGTGAAGTGGAACAGTTCAGTCAAATAGAATGAGAACAGGGCAACCTGAAATAAAATTACATACCTCATTGATAAGATATGACGTCAAATGAATGACTAGGCTATCAATTGATGAGTGACATCAAATGTATGAATAGAATATGTGATGCCACTTAAAGGGTTAAGCATTTTCGAGGATCGATTTGGGCCTTGAATTTATGTAAATAGCCTTCAGATTTACTGGAACAGCCCAAAAATCTCACAAACCCTTAAATTATACCCATACCGGTACCTTAATAGTTATCTTTCATTTTCTGTATATGTGTTCTTCTATATTATGCAGTCTTACTAAACGACAAGTTGTATTTTTGAGACTTAAAATTTTTGGTCGAACAGTTTGTGAACATATCTCTTTAACACCCTACCAGTATCAACAGTGAGAAATTTTTCAAAATCATGCAAAACCACATATGGTTCTTACGTAGAAATAACACACACACAAACTTAGTGAACAAACATTTTGAATAATATTTCGAATTAATAGAAGGCTCAGAAATGGCATACATTGTGATTAGAAAGTTTAGATGAAATATTATTGAAATTAAAGTAAAAATCCATAAAAACAAGACAATTCTGTTAATACAGCATTTTTTAATTTTCAATTCTTATGTCAAAGTATTATTTAAAATGGTTGGTTAATACGTTTTGTGTATTATTTCCATGTAAAAATCATAAATGTGTAGACATTAAAAAAAAACTTAATTAGAAGTCCAGAATTACATACTGCTACTGAAACCTTTAATAATTACAGTGTTTTTTTTTTTAAATAATCTTTGAGATATTTGAGTGATTCTTGTTTGTTTACAACAAAAAAGTTATACATTTTTCTGTCAAAATATTGTTGCAATAATTGTGACAGAAATGTTTACAAGAAATTTGATGACAGAAATGGTCATGGTAAATTTGGCACCAATAGCCAATAACTCTGTTACAGTAGTATTTTATTGTAATTATTTCAAGGTATAATTGTCATGTGTCATAGTTGTTAGATCACATTAATTTGGGCATAAAGTAAATTGGTTATTATTATTTAGTCACAGTAATTTTTAGCACAGTCATTATTTATTTCTGTCTATGGCCACATATCTTCTATTGGATTTGTGACCTTATTTCTATCATTAATGTACAGTGTTTACAAATTCCTGTCACCAATGTTCCTTGTGTGAATATATATAGTGACCAGATCATTTCTAAACATTTACCTTGTTAGTAAATATGTCGTCCAGTGTATTTTATGACCAAATCACTTTGACACATTTACTTTGACTGAATAATATTTACTGATCAAATCCTGAAACTAATGTTTTATGTACTATTTGAACATGATATATATATATATATAACCTGTGCTCTCTTTGTATTTTTCAGGAGAAAGATGATTATTAAGATCCAGTTCATCAGCTGGTGGAAGAAGAATTGCCTTTGAAGTTGTTTTTTTTAACCTTAATTCTTGTGAATTTAAGATTTTTTTTGGAAAAAAAATTGTTACATTTTGAAGAGAGTCTTTCATTCAAAGATCAATAGTCCATATTCCAAAAAATGCATAGTCAAAAAGCCAACCATTTGAATAGCCAATAGTCTCAACAACTGTAAAGACTATAGTCTCAACAGCTGTAAAGTCAATAGTCTCAACAGCTGTAAAGTCAATAGTTTCAACGACTGTGAAGTCAATAGTCTCAACGACTGTAAAGTCAATATTCACAACAGCTGTAAAGTCAATATTCACAACAGCTGTAAAGTCAATATTCACAACAGCTGTAAAGTCAATAGTCACAACAACTGTAAAGTCAATAGTCACAACAACTGTAAAGTCAATATTCACAACAACTGTAAAGTCAATATTCACAACAACTGTAAAGTCAATATTCACAACAACTGTAAAGTCAATATTCACAACAACTGTAAAGTCAATATTCTCAACAAACTGTAAAGACTATTGTCTCTCAACAACTCTAAAGTCAATAGTTTCAATAAATGTATAGTCTCCGGTCTTCACTAATTTTTCTTTTGCCAACCCAAACCCAAGCTTCGTAACTGTCAAGTCATTAGTCAATAGTCTCAGTCCCCAACAACTGTCAAGTCAATAGTCTCAGTCCCCAACAACTGTCATGTCAATAGTCTCAGTCCCCAACAACTGTCAAGTCAATAGTCTTAACGACTATAAAGTTCATATTCCCAACAACTGTAAAGTCAGCAGTCTCAATATCAACTGTCCAAGTCAGTAGTCTCAACGACTATAAAGTTAATATTCCCAACAACTGTAATGTTATCAGTGTGTACAGTTGCTGAATAAATACAAGTTTATTTTTGTTGTTGAGATGCAAATGATGTTGCTGAGTTTTATCCAATTAGAAATTGACTATAAATTCCATGATCTGTCTGAAATCATGTGATGTAAATAAAAACGGAGTCACCACCAATGAATGATTACAATTTGTGCAACATGTTGTCGTGTGTATACTGAAACCAATATTTTGTTGGCGAACATATCAGACCCTGGACTATACCAGATCAAGAATATTATCAATATCGATTTCAAGTGTTGCTACTAAGCGCTAAGCAGACTGACTCACTTGATAATCCGGGGTTATTACACTGTACGATCCCATAAATGTGTTTGCGATCCTTTCGAGGTGTGCCAGGGACCAAGACCGGGAGTATATTCAATAAACAAGAGGTTTTCAACCTGAGATTAAATACCTCCTAAGGGGTTTAAAACTTATATAGGAAAGAATGACATAAACTACTGATGATATACAGAGGAAGGTGAGTAATACAATCGATCAATAATCTTGAAATGGGTAAAAAAAAAAAGGCTGAAAACCTTGCAATAGACCGAACAAACAACTGCACAAGCTCAACAATTAATCAGCATACATGTATATACATGTAGGTCAATAGTGATAACTCAGTACTCAATAAAGTAGCTTTGACACAACTACGCTTTATTCACCGAGAGATTTTAGCACTATATTATCATCTCTTGCCATATAAAAGGATTGGATTGGATTGGTCTGCAAACTTCGATCAAAATTTTAGCTTACGACCCGACCGATGGAAATAATTTGTACATTGAAACATTATTTAATTTTCCAACAAATTCAAGACCGATGCATTGCATTGGACATGGTCTGTCAGACTAACGGGGTAATTTTGTATTTACAAGAGCCAAATGCTTCATTCATTGCAATTAAATGTAGGCCAATACGTTGCCATGAACAAGATGGAGATATACCTGTGTATAATTTTTTATTTCTAAATGGTTTATTTTCTATTAATCAATTCACGACTAATGTGATGCCTTGAACAAGATCTGTCAGACTAATGGAGACATGCTTTTAAGTTTCTTCCAAGTTTTTACTATACATCACCTGTGTTTAGAACTGTCCAACGATTTACGAAATTTGTATAAATTTGAAAATAGAATGATTTATTATTTCCATCAAATCAACACATTGCCTTGGACAATATCTGTCCGACCAATGGAGGTACGGTGTTAATGTAAAAAATTGAAATTTCAATTTCATCAATTCACCACAAATACGTCGACTCGGAAAATGTCAAATTCGACAATACAACGGCAGGTTTCATCCGACTAATTCGACAAATGCTTAATGCGCATAAAATTTGTATACTTGAAACTGAAATAATATCTTATTAAGATATTTTGAAAATAGTGATACCTCGGACCAGAATTCACTGACCTATGCAATTAAGTACCGTATATTTGCGTGTTTAGTGCGGATGCAACAAAATATTTTTACAATTTCGTTGTATCCCTGATAATATTGACGTTCCGCCTTTTGTGTAATAATTGAACGTTAATGGTTGAAGCTGTATGGAAGATTTGATCATATCATGCATGACAATTTCTTATGTTTTATATGTGTATTGTTAAGCGTGTCACGTCAATTTCAGACTGACCCGTGTCAAAATATGAATTAATCAAGTTATGGGAAACTGTGAAAAGATAGTATTTTTCTCTACGTTTGAAGTACTAAACATCTTAAGGACAGAATAATAGTACTTTTCAAGCGTATCTCATGCCACCCTGCCATCATCTAGTTTTTGTCTAACAAGCATCTTTGGATCTACAGTCCATATTATTATAAAGAGTGAATGATTTTTTGCATTAATGTGGTGTTGATCTTTATCAAGGGACGGCTATCATGGCTTTGGAGAGAAACAAAATGTTCTAGTTGAAAAGTTTGCGTTCATCAAAGAACTACCATGAACAAATTAATGTGTCTCTGAACTGAGACATCAGTGGTAGATTTTACTGGAAGCGAAACGAGGTGCTGGATAAAGTCTTGATTCAATCTTTCTATTATACATCTGGGTTATTTTGCCTGAGACATTTGAAAGTTAAGACATAACTGCCAATAACTTTAAAACACTGATTTTTAGAACTGTCAATTGAGGGAAAACTGGGAAACTGGACTGGACCCATACATAGAGCAAACTACTAACATTCAGGGATTTCTAAACTGTCTGATAGACCTAAACAAATACATAACCAGTCATAAATAGTAATTTTTGATAAAAAAATTAATTTTAATTCATTTACAAAATTTCAACCAAAAGCTTATTATTTGCCTCTTATAAAAGTGTCCCTGAACTTCAAGTGAGTGTATGCTTGAACCTGGTTGGTTAAAAAACAACAGAGATTTTGAGGTGTCTGAATTATGTCTAGGTCAAATATTTTTTTGGTCAAACTTGTGAAAACTATACATCATAATTTCTAACTACACTATGTGTCCTTTTATTTATCTGAAAGTTTAAACTTTCCTTATGTTTTTTTAACACTGTAAGAAACTACTTCCCAGTTCTCCCCTACATGTAAACTAAACTAAACTAAATTTGTCATGAACAGAATAACAATTATTCAAGATTTTATTCTTCAAATTTAATAAAAACAACATAGTAAACTGAAATAATTTTAAGTAAGAACAACTATTATGGATATACTACTCCTTTTTTAATTTTAGCAACGTTTCAATTCACATACAGGAATCTTTATCAAGCACAAACAAAACTGAAAATATAAGGTAAAAGTTAAAGAATTAAGTCATCCCACAAATAATTTTGTCCAACAAATTCTACTCTCTCTGAAGGATTTCAACAACTGTCACAAATTATCAGTAACTTTCTTCAACAGCAAGTTTTCTTTCTGAAAAAAAAAAAAATAAAAATATTGGATTTTGTTTTTATTTTTAAGAATTTGAATATGCATTATATTTTCCTAAAAAAATTTAAATTAAAACTGACAAAAGCAAATTTAAACTATTATAAAGATTATCTAAATCACAAGACAAATTGTTGATAAAAATTTCATCCAATCTAATATTGGTCACATACAAACAAATAAATGCACACCAAATTTCCTGTAACTCAAGACTATTCATCTAAATATCATTGCTTTGACACATACTAATCATAGATGTGCCTAGGCATACTTAGTTTCATCCACATCATATAAAACTGTAGCTAAAAGTCAAGTTAATTTCAAAATTTTACCCAGATCTAATCAATATCAACATCTATACTACTTACTAGTATATAATATAATAATATTGAATATCTGTCAAAGAGCCAAATCATTGTAACCTTTTTCTAAAGCAAGGGCAATAACTGAAACACTATTTGCCCAATTACTACAAAATCTGAATCTGATCTTTTCAAAATACAATAAATTAATTAATTTCCATTTGTAGAAATAAGCTTTATAAATGTGGCATCATCAACTAGACTTTTTGTTAATATCTGAAAATCTACACCATTGAAAACTTATTAAATTATTAAAATATTTGACAACAGAAATTTTTTAATGTCACCAATTTTCTTGACACCAATTTTCTTGACACTAATTTTCCAGTTACAGAGCTAACCAAACTTACCTATGTAAACTTACCTATGTGTTGTTTAGATAATAATAACATTGTCATCTTCTTTAACATAGTTTTCTACAAGAACATTTTGTTGTTGATCTCTTTGCCTATAATATAAATATTCCATATGTTTGAAATTAGCAAAAAACTTATTTAATGTTGACAATACAATGATCATACTGCTGATATTTGAAATAAATGATAACTTGCCAGTCAATTTTATATATTCTCACTGGCAGCTTTAAGAGCATAACCTAGAATAAGAAGAAGTGTAAATCAAGGACAATAACTCGTATTACAATTTCTTCTGATTTTGGATAAAATTCATTCTTGAGTGATAAAAA
This sequence comes from Lottia scabra, assembly GCA_029955415.1. Lineage (NCBI taxonomy): Eukaryota > Metazoa > Mollusca > Gastropoda > Lottiidae > Lottia > Lottia scabra. The sequence continues at coordinate 4,660,549 of JARJEI010000015.1, forward strand.
AACAATACCATAAGATTTCAACAAAATTCATCAGAATTCTGCTTTCAAGGTAAAAATTAAATGTTTTCAGATAGAAATATTTTTCATATTCAGTAGAATTCTTTGTGATTTTAGAGAATACAAGCTACAAACTGTTATTAAAATGTTTTTGAATTTCCATATAATTGTTCATCCATTGGTCATAAAAAAAATTAATAAAGATTCATCAAGAACCTTCTCAAGCATTTCTGAGCAATTGAGGACAGACTGACGGACATTGGTGACACAGCATATTTCATGACAGCAAATAAAAATGTTTAAATCTAAATGAGAGATTAGAAATTAAATAAATGTAGATGAGTGTTTGATAAACTTACATTAACCTTTCCTTTTCAACAAGGTCTCTCTTGGTATGACCAAAATCTTTTCCTATCAAATATAAAAAGATATGGTTTTATATATTTTACCTTCTAATTTCCGAAATAAAGACAAATTGTCCACAAAAATGGTTATTGCTGAATTTCATCAGTTTAAATAAAAAAAAAACCAGATTCTGAGTTTCATTAGCACTTGCATTTGAAAAGAAAATATATTCAATGATATGAAAAAGGTCATTGATGATAAAAACAATGGGATCATCAAATATCATAACATTAAGGGTGCAATGTCTTTTTAGTGAAGCAGGTTGAAGGGGCTGAAATAAAAAATAAGAATATACGCCCAACGAAAAAGCCTTAAATTTAATCAGGAGTAAACGAAACTTTCTCAAACCTTTTGATTTAGGTCCAATAACATGCATTTTAAGTTTCATAAAAATCGGTTGATTTTGGGGCAAGGGCAATAACTCTGCTTTTAACGGTTGAAAATAGCTCAAATTCAAACTTGATCTTTGTTTTCTGAATATGTATATACATACCGAATTTTGTTTGATTCTATCACAAATTCAAAATTTTTTAGAACGTTTACAAGAATCGATGTTGATCAAAGCACTCACTGTACAGAGGTTAAAGGGCGATAACTCCTCAAAACTGATGAAAGAGGCCTAAATCTTGAAAAAGCTTTAATTTTAATCAGGAATAAACTAACCTTTCTCAAATTTTCAGATTTAAGTCCAATAACATCCATTTTAAGTTTCTTAGTTTTCAACCGATTTTGATGAGAGTAATAGCATATTCAAGATTAAGGGCAATAACTCTAACGATTGAAAATAGCTCAAATTCAAACTTGATCTTCCTTTTATGAATATGTATACACATATAAAATTTCATTTGAATCCGTCAAAAACTCTAGTTTTTAGAGCGTTTACAAGCAAATGTTGACGGACGGACGGACGGACGGACAGACGGACCGACAGACAGATTGACAGGGGTGCTGACAATATTCGTCCTCATAGAGAGATGAGGGCGTATAAAAATGATTTGTGACTTCTCTGATAAGCTTCTCTGATAAGCGTGTAGCAGATAATATTAAAACAAAATTTTACTATGAATTTTAATCGATAGTCGAAATAAATAATTTGTAGCGTCGATTATTTCAATTATTAGACAAAGCCCTACTTTTTCATGTTCGCCTGATTAGTGTATGTTTTTGTACCTGAATGTTTGTTATTTATCAATATCTGATATTGAACACAAATAAAACTGAAATAATGTCAAGATTTTTGTATGATCATCATGATAAAATGGTGTAATCGATTAGGGAAATCTAAACTATATTTTTATGTTAAAATCTGGAATAAAATAAATACCAAGTACAAACTACCAGAACCGTTATTCAATTACCTAAACTAACTTGGCGGTTTCCCAGGAATTAGTTTCAAAACTTTAGTTTCCTTTTCGTTTCAGTGCAGTTGGGCACGATGCGGCAAGTTTGGCAATGTGGCAAAATGGACCCACCATTATTCACTTGTAATGTTGCTATAAGCTTACCAAAAAATTTTAAATGAATGGACTTTAAGTCCTGCTTTTCTGCACCTTTATGGGCTAATTGAGAATGGGCAAACACCATGCAGTGTGCAATGAGGGAAATTTTTTCCAGGACAGCAGCATTAGCCTGATCTTATTTTCGATTTCCAACTGTCGAGTGATCTGTAATGTGCACAGCCAATAGCACACGGGACCTCGGTTTATTGTCCCATCCGAACGACTAGACGCTTTTTCCATGTCATCCCCTCCGACATGCATCACTCTGACACTGACAGGGGGAAACCTGGTTGAAAAATTCCAAAGGTCGACCCACATGTAGGCCTATCAGTATCAGTTTTGTCCTCAAACTCTAAGCAAAGAGTAGTCAGTATACCCAGATTCCTATATTAAATCTAAGCATACAGTAGCAGAAAGCCTAACTGTGTGCTCACAAAAAAGTTGATGCTGATCGAGTGAATAATAAAATAAGCTTACCGAAAAAGCAATCCCAATCCCTTTTTTTTTCTGGATAGTCTCCGTTTAATTATCTGGTCGCAACTTCTGGAGTTTACCAATTATTTTCTCAAAGGGAAGGACAAGGCATATTGATTTTCAAACAATAAATGCAGAATGGGCTTGTTATTTAAGCATTAAATTCATATTGTCGTCCCATTTCATCGAGTCCACAATGACAAACTGAATGTATCGAACCGACACCCAATGGCCTTGACCTTGCCGAAAGTGAAAGTAGATATTTTGGCCAAAATAAAATTGATAAAATGAAAAAAATAAATTAATATGATACAAGTGTCTATATCAGTGTTGGTCTCTTCTGAAAGGCTAAACATTGCGGAGAAAACCTAAAATTCCGTTTTTTTAGATTTTAATGAAATGCAACAATTTTGATTGGATCTTAAAAGTCTTAGGAAATCGGTCGGTGATTGGTTAATAATTTCCCTATGTATTCGCCTTTCTGTCCTTTTTTAGCCTTTAGGAGCCTTCATAGCAGCCTAAAAACATACCGTGCGGTCCACGGTTTAAACCTTTTTAGCTTTTATAACGGGCTAAGAAAACTAAGTATTTTCTGTTTATAACGGCTAAGTTTACAGGAACGGGTGGAATGATAGGGAAGCACTGCATTAGAGCATTGCGAAACTACCAAAGATTGAGATACATGTAGTTCCAGTACTGCGCTAGTGTGCGATATAATTATGTACCGTTGGGCAGAATGCAATATTACCATGCCAACTGAAATAAAGAATGCAACGGTGCATGCTTTAAACGACGTAGGCAACGTTTTAAGAGAAACATTCGGCATTTCCGAGGGTCGATTTGGGCTTTGAACGTATGTATACAATTTTCAAAAGTACTCGAACTTCACGAACATCGCTTACCCCCCTCAAATATACCTCTAACTAAACATTTGTCTAACAATTTCTAGGTATGTATTTTTTATCTAAAATGTAAGACATGGTCTGAAAAAATACGAGTCGTATTTTTACTTTCAAAAGCTGATAATTACGATCATACAACGGAGTTAGTGAAGTGAAGGTTCCATTTAAACTGCAATAGCGCATGATATAAAGTTGTAACAGTGCTCTTGACCAACTGAGGGCAAGCTAATTCAGGCCGGTTAAAGGCAAACGTTAACCATTTTCGTTGGACAATCGTACCCTAGTCTCAGACGCAGAAATTGTCTGGCTTAAATGTAATCAGTATTGGTGTATCAATAATTATTTGTGTTTGAAATTGTAAAATACGACTCGCCATTTTTATCACCCATTTTTGTGTTTCCGAATGATTTCTTTTCAACTAAATGTTGTTTCAAATGAGTTTCGTCTCCGAAACAGGTCTAAGCCTATCAGTGAAAGTTGTCTTCAATTTCTCATGTATCTATAGTAGGCCCCTATCTATTTTTGTGCATTAAAAATAGTGAGACTACACCATTATAAGAAGGGTTTTATTATTTCTGAAGACTGTTTGCATTCGTTCAAACCCCAGCCAACTGTCATTTAAAGCTTTGATCTTTCATAACGAAGAAATTCTCGTTGTTGATTTCCCGCTCCCGTTCATTTTAAAACTCTCAAAAGATAACGAATTAAAACTTTTATTGATAATAATACTGAAATTTACATATTATTAACTCCAGGGCAAGTTTATTTATCAATATCTTACTAAAAGAAATAATCAATTCATTTAAAATGAACTAACAAGCAATTTCAGAGTTACAATGAAGTCACAAATCCCAATCAAAATCTACTTGACAAATGAAACTTTGGAAATGTGGAAAAAGCGACTATTCAAGCAGGCTTACAAAAGAATTATAGCACACGACACAATGTAAAAGGTTATATAACCTAAAAGCTAAACATTTCAGGTATGTGCCATTCGTCAGTGTTAATATAATCGTCACAGATATCACATATACAATGAAAAATAATACTTTGTCGACGGTAAATGTCCATATTCCAGATTGGGCTAAAACCAGAATGGGCTGGCATCAAAACTTTCCGGTCCCATTTTAGCCTTATTGATAGGGGCGAACAACCCACCAAACATTTTTCTCAGCATGGCTTCTTGCTTGTTGTCTATACTCACACCAAAATGTCTGCTGAATAGACCTGCTACTTCTTGCCCTAGAATATACATAACATTTCATTATTATATTGTCCTGGAATACATAACATTTAATTATTATATTGTCCTGGAATATACATAACATTTAATTATTATATTGCCCTGGAATATACATAACATTTCATAATTATATTTCCCTGGAATATACATAACATTTCATAATTATATTGCCCTGGAATATACATAACATTTCATAATTATATTGCGCTAGAATATACATAACATTTCATTATTATATTGCCCTGGAATATACATAACATTTCATTATTATATTGCCCTTGAATATACATAACATTTCATTATTATATTGCCCTTGAATATACATAACATTTCATTATTATATTGCCCTTGAATATACATAACATTTCATTATTATATTGTCCTGGAATATACATATTATATAATTTCATAATTATATTGCCCTAGAATATACATAACATTTCATAATCATATTGCCCTAGAATATACATAACATTTCATAATTATATTGCCCTGGAATATACATAACATTATATTGTCCTGGAATATACATATTATATAATTGCATAACTATATTGCCCTAGAATATACATAACATTTCATAATCATATTGCCCTAGAATATACATAACATTTCATAATTATATTGCCCTGGAATATACATAACATTTCATTATTATATTGCCCTGGAATATACATAACATTTCATAATCATATTGCCCTAGAATATACATAACATTTCATAATTATATTGCCCTGGAATATACATAACATTTCATAATTATATTGCCCTGGAATATACATAACATTTCATAATTATATTGCCCTGGAATATACATAACATTTAATTATTATATTGCCCTGGAATATACATAACATTTCATAATTATATTGCCCTGGAATATACATGTTATATAATTTCATAATTAATGTGTGTGGAAGTCAAGTGCAAGTAGGCTATATTTATTTATAAGATATATTTAGAAATATTCATATCATCACCGTTATAACATAGTCGGGGGAGGGGGGGCAGTTGTTTCCTACGGTAGTAGGGCGTTTCATACCCAGATTCCTGCCCGACCAATTCCTATCAGGACATTTCGCACCAGGATGATTTGCATCAGGACAACTTCCACATGAGACATTTCACACCCGGGCACTTTACACGGCTATGAAGAGTGACAAAGAAGACTCAACAATAAAGGGGGTATTGTTCAGAATTAGAACATACAGAACCTGTTCAGAATAATTGAACGAGTATTCCTTGCAAAACATCAATAGACTTCACGTAATAAACAAAAACTTATACGAAAACGTTCAGTATTTCGTGGACACAGTTTTCGTGACTTCCTTTTTTGTTATTTAAAGTATAGACCTAATGTAATTGTCAGATTTGCCATGGTGTTCTGGTAAAATACGCTTCCAAATACACCTAACAGTATGTGGACTTAGACCTTAGGGGCCTATCTGTAAGAAAACACGATTATAATATATAAGTTTGGAAACCCTGAAATAGTCCTTACCTTCAGATGGTTGTAGAAACAGGGCAGCCGAAATCCAAAGAATTATAATAAATTTCATCATCATTTTTTTTATATACGAATGTTAACTACAACTTTTGGGTGCGAATCCTTAGCGGATCTCCTCTACACTTCAGTTGCTGATATGAAACCTTCGTGAATCTTTCTGGATTGCTTATTCCTTTAAGTTGATGGTTTTAACCCTCTAGTGTAAAATCTTGCCGGATCGACTGTAAACTTCAATTACAGACGATTATTGCCGGATCTCCTGTAATCTTCAGCTTCTGATCTGAAATCTTTCCGGATCGTCTGTAAACGCCGATACAAAGTCTTACTGGATGGCTTTTATCTTACAATCTTGCTTCTTTAACCTTTTCACTGAACCAATATTAAACTTTACCCAAATGTCACTTATTTATATAATAATTCTCATAAAAATCCAAATAACTATAACAATAAATTTATGATCTTCCACGATGAAAGTTATGATTACTTCCAAAATATCTCGAACAAGAGGCTATAAAATATATAATACAGTCAGCTTCCACTTCTGGGACAAGGTTTATATGTTCTCGTTTATAAAACGTGTAGTCCGAAACACAGTCATATAGTTAACATTGATCGTTCAACGCAGTCAGACATTTTATCGTCATTCATCACGCAGTTTGATTTTCAATACGATTCCTTTTAGAACTTTGAAATATGTGGAAAAAAAAAGAGTCCGGGGGTAGTGACTTAATGTGTTTGTTTTTTTTCTTTGTAAGAATGACCCGATCATAGAAGGTAAAGGTGCTTTCATTCTATCGGTTGCAAATGTGTAACACATTTTCCAACAAATAACAACCCTGCTTACAGATGCCAACATTTGTCCATCATGGTGTTAAAACAACTATACGATAGATATAGAATACTAGACTGGCCCAGTCTCTTCTATTTTTATTTTTTTTAGATTTACTTTCGTTTAGTTTCATAAAAAGTATGAATTTTTAGTAGACCAAAACGTTTTTTTCTCGTTTTTTTTTTCTTGTGGAGAAGACTGTATACCAGTCTAATAGAATACTAACGTAGAGGTAGCTAATTCTATACACCATATTATTATGTAACACGATTAACAAGTGGTCAATAATCATTTGAGAAAAATTATTTAGTAATCCCTATTTAGTTTTGACAACTGGTAAAAAGTAAAATGCTGATTAGTCCTAATTTTGGTGGACCTGATCCCCCCCCCCTCCTCCTACTAGTAGGGTGCCTGTAGAAACGGCAACAAATATTTGTACCTGTATACACACGACAGTTTGACAACATTTTGGGCAAATTGTTACTATATTTTGGTGGTGGCTCCCATTTTTTTTTTCATCACATGACTTCAGATAGATCATGTAGTTTGTAGCCCATTTCCGATTAGATATATCGTGGCAACATCATTTGCATCTCGACATCAAAATTAAGCTTGTATTTATTCAACAACATGTCTCCAAATATTTCTCAACTGTGCACAATGACCATTTTCAACAACTTGGCATTTTCTCAACATGCCATAGAAAATGTTGTCAGTGAGTACAGTATTTAAAGAGATTGTAAAGCGGTTTTCTAAACGTTGTATGTGTATCGGGGACTCTGATAGCATCAATTTGCGCCTTTCCAATTTCCATTCCGACGTCTGTGGCTCTTGCAATTCCACGAAAACTTACCCGTTTTATGACGTCACTGACAGTGATCTGCATAGATATCAACAGTAGCTTCCGGTACAAATTGTTTTGTAATTTGTAACTTGCTTGATGCATCATATTGTGATGGTAAGATTTAATGTTGACAGTTTAAATTCTAAGGGATTACAAGTGCGTTCAGACGACTAAGGTTAGCTATCAATTTTACTTTATCGTACTTTAAATCAGGTTTTTTTGCTGAAGTAACTTGCACTTAATTCGCAGGTGGGCAGGTGGCTCAATCCAGGGTTGTATAGTTGAGCCTTCTTCCTGTTAACGACTTCCCGATAACATTTGTCATTAAAGCGCGTGCGTAATTGACATTGTGAACTCTGAACCCTCTGATAAATTTCAATCCAACTAACAACTACGATTACCAACAGCTACTATCTGCATATATCAACATCCGCTAGAAGCGAAGCCATTTACCTCCCGCTGCTCAACGGCAGGTTTTATCTGACTACCTCCTGGTCTCATTTTTATGCCTGTCTGAATGCTCACTAAAAAAGATAAATCAGTTGACAATCAAGTTGTCTTAATTTTTTCGTCCGAACGCATTTTACATTATGACTTTTTATGTTACTGAATATAACTAAGAGTTGAAATATCATCCCTCCGACGGGTCTAAAACTATAAGTAGCACTGTTAAAAGGAAATGTACAGTATTTTCGAGGATCGATTTTGGCCTTAAATTTTTGTAAATAACCTTCAGATTTACAAGAACTGCCCAAAAAATCGCACAATACCAATACCTTAACAGTTATCTTTCATTTTCTGTTTATAAGTTTTCTATATAAGTCATAGTCTTGTTAAACGCTGATATTTATGGATGCACGGGGATTAGAAGGTTTAAATTTTGAGGGAGAGTTTGGAACATTTGAAAGGATTAGAATAGCTAAAAAATTGCAGGTTCTGAGACTAAAAGTTTTTTGGTCGAACAGTTAGTGAACATATCCCTTTAAACAGACAGAGCTCATTTTCTTACGACCAGATATAGGACTATGATATCTCTTTAACGCATCTAGAATAAAATAAACCAAATAACTTCACAACTTAAACTTTCAAACATAAATCATGAAGCCATGCTTTAACGTCATGACGACTGGAAGTGGAAGTTACAACGCCAAAATCTTTTTAAACCTAATAATGTCAACGAATACATAAAACTTACTTCCACTTACATAAGTATTCACTTACACTAATATTTTACTTTTTGTTCGTATTTTTTTTCTGAAGTGATTGCACTGAACTTGTCATTCATCATTTGACTAGATTCTTGATTAAACACGTGTTATCTGGAATTTGTTATTTAACACTGTTAAAAGGTGTCAGGCAGTACAATTTACTATATAAGGCATAGTCTCACTAAAATACGAGTCGTGTTTTTGATTTTCAATTGCTAATATAATTATGGATACACGCCACACGGGGGGTAAAAGACTTAAATTTCGAGGAGGAGTTTTGAACATTGGGTTTTTAAACTAAAATGTTATTGGTCGTATGGATGGTGAACATAACCCTTTACACAGGGCATTTGAATTGTTGAATAAGAATTCAGCAAGAACACGAGATGCATAAAATTTAATCAGATCGTGAATGACAAGTGGAGTCAACCTGAGAGAGAAACGAGAAACAAAACTTTGCATTTTTAATCATCAGATTGTACATTTAATGAGCAACAAGAAACATAGCTTACAATAGCTGGTATAAAGGTTCTCCGAGAACCTTAGTTATTCCTTGTAAAAGCATTACCAAGAGGTTTACCCAAAGACCAGCTTGAGGTCAAAAGCAACGAGGACCTAAGTAACCAAACCTATGGCGCCATATGAAAACAACTGCACTAGCAGACTTGGCAACAACCCGTCATTAAACCTCACGACTTTGTATCATATTTGCAAGGCTGTTAATCATTGTGACACTTTCCATAATATTTTCCTGAATATCATCGAGGCACTCGCGGTTAATAGCCAAACCATGGTTATCTTCCAATAACCCCTGAATATATTCATAATCTCTTCGTAATTCATTCATTCGGCCCTCTCTTTCTTTCAGTCTCTCCGTCAAGCTGTCTTCGCTCTTCTGCAGATTGTGTATTTTGTTTTCGTTAAAAATTTGAAGTTTTGAAAGTTGAAGTATCTTGGAATCCTAAAAAAGGAAAAAAACTTTAATTGATTCAAAAGCTGATTTCTTAACGGTTCCCACATTTCATTTTATTATTAAATGCTTTTGATACACGATCCTCATCAGGAAAGTTAATTTTGAAATTGGGGTTTAAATTTCAATATAGGGAGTTTGTGAACATATTCAATTCCTTTGAAAATTTAGTTTTTGTAAAAAGAAGGATACATATCGGTCCGCCTTGTATTGAAAATCATCAGAGTGCAGCCAAATGGCAGATAACTTTAATAGATAACCTACACTACATTACCTTTTGTTACATAAAATACTCTACTGTTAAAAAAGTAACATAAATTAAAATACCAAAGACACAAATGCTTGCTGTTAATAAATCAAAGTTGGAAGTCACCGCAATAAATAAGAAAAAATGCAGCCTTAGTTTACGTAATAATGCAAACAAAAAAGGCCCAAAAAACAAAACAAACCAAACCAAATACGTGTCAAACCTTTGTAATCTGAAAAGAGACATCAACAGATATGGAGGTATAACGTTGCCAAAATTGTCGATTGTGTTGCAACGTTAAATACCAATGTCGTAATTACAAAATGCATTAGTCAATGCTGCAAAGTACAATTGTCGATGTGCAAAACTGAAAAATGTATAAGTATAATGATGGAGAAGGATTTTATACCGTGTGGGTCGGTTTATCTCCAAGTATTTTGAGGTAAATAGGGACAAATAATTACCTTTTCTTGAAGTTCAATTCGTTGAGAATGAAGTTTTATCTCTTTTTCAATGACCATATTCCATAGTTTAAACACTCCCATTGTTGCATAGTACTATAAATACATTGATATATGTTCTGTACATTATTGAAACATTATGAAATGAAACTGCCCTGTATTGAACTAATGAGATGGAAGGGAGTTTTCAAATTATATTAAATACAAGAGGCAAGAGGTGTTATGTGTACCAAAACGTGCCTTTATACGATTCGGGTATATGTTGACGCCCTTAATATCGTCGATATACTAAAATAATCTGATGAAATTGTGAATTGCATACCAAGATAATAAGAGTGTTGTATATGTTTTTGATTTGACTGAATTTAGCCATATAATGTATATATTTTTTTCTAGATTATTGTACGGAGCCCCTTAGGCGCAATTTTCAACACTTTTTATTATTATTTCGTTATAACGAAATAATATTTCGTTTAAAAGAAATAATTAATTCGTTTACACGAAATAATATCATATATTTCGTTTAAACGAAATACTAATTCGTTTAAACGAATTAATTATTTCGATTAAACGAATTAATTATTTCGTTTAAACGAATTAATTATTTCGTTAAAACGAAATATTATTTCATTAAAACGAAATATTATTTCGTTAAAACGAAATAAATTATTATTTCGTTTAAACGAATTAATATTTCGTTTAAACGAAATAACTATTTCGTTTAAACGAAATAATTATTTCGTTTAAACGAAATACTATTTCGTTAAAACGAAATAATTATTTGGTTTTAACGAAATATACTTTGTTATTTCGTTTAAAGGTATTAGTTATTTCGTTAAAACGAAATAGTTATTTCGTTTAAACGAAATACACTATGTTATTTCGTTTAAACGAATTAGTTATAATTATTTCGTTTAAACGAATTAATTATTTCGTTAAAACGAAATAGTTATTTCGTTTTAACGAATTGATTATTTCGTTTAAACGAAATAAATTAATCATTTCGTTTAAACGAAATAACTATTTCGTTTAAACGAAATAATTAATTCGTTTAAACGAAATAATTAATTCGTTTAAACGAAATAATAATTTATTTCGTTTAAACGAAATAATTAATTCGTTTAAACGAAATAACTATTTCGTTTTAACGAAATAATTAATTCGTTTAAACGAAATAATATTTCGTTTAAACGAAATAGTATTTCGTTTAAACGAAATATATGATATTATTTCGTTTAAACGAATTAATTATTTCGTTTAAACGAAATATTAATTCGTTATAACGAAATAATAATAAAAAGTGTTGAAAATTGCGCCTAAGGGTACGGAGCCCCTAAAGCGCAATTTTCAACACTTTTTATTATTATTTCGTTTAAACGAAATAATATTTCGTTTAAACGAAATAATATTTCGTTTAAACGAAATAATTAATTCGTTTAAACGAAATAATATCATATATTTCGTTTAAACGAAATACTAATTCGTTTAAACGAATTAATTATTTCGATTAAACGAATTAATTATTTCGATTAAACGAATTAATTATTTCGTTAAAACGAAATATTATTTCATTAAAACGAAATATTATTTCGTTAAAACGAAATAAATAATTATTTCGTTTAAACGAATTAATATTTCGTTTAAACCAAATAATTATTTCGTTTAAACCAAATAATTATTTCGTTTAAACAAAATACTATTTCGTTAAAACGAAATAATTATTTGGTTTAAACGAAATATACTATGTTATTTCGTTTAAAGGTATTAGTTATTTCGTTAAAACGAAATAGTTATTTCGTTTAAACGAATTAGTTATAATTATTTCGTTTAAACGAAATAATTATTTTTTTTAAAACGAATTAATTATTTCGTTAAAACGAAATAACATAATATATTGCGTTTAAACGAAATAGTTGTTTCTTTTAAACGAATTATTAAAATGATTATTTCGTTATAACGAAATAATATTTCGTTTAAACGAAATAATTAATTCGTTTAAACGAAATAATAATTTATTTCGTTTAAACGAAATAATATTTCGTTTTTACGAAATAATATTTCGTTTTTACGAAATAATATTTCGTTTTTACGAAATAATCAATTCCTTTAAACGAAATAACTATTTCGTTTTAACGAAATAATTAATTCATTTAAACGAAATATTATTTCGTTTAAACGAAATAGTATTTCGTTTAAACGAATTAGTATTTCGTTTAAACGAAATATATGATATTATTTCGTTTAAACGAATTAATTATTTCGTTTAAACGAAATATTATTTCGTTTAAACGAAATATTATTTCGTTATAACGAAATGATTTTAAAAAGTGTTGAAAATTGCGCCTAAGGGGCTCCGTATAAGGGGCTCCGTATTATTGCTTATGACTGTTTATGTTTGTTAGAATTGAAATCTTCTTGCAGCATACTATTAAAACTTACAGATCTGTAAAATACTGGACCAGTAAATCAAGTGGAGTTTTACGTCCTAATATGTTTTACCTTCATTTCCAAATTATCCATATAAACATCTTTCCTGTGTCGCTTCCGCCAACTTCTTGATTTTCCCTTCCGGTTTTCATTTTCAAAGTTAGAAGTATTGGTGCTAACAATATCTGATTTGGAAATTGCACTTGTCTCTGTACATACATTATTTTCAGGCGGAATACGCTTTGAATCGAAATTATCAGAATTGTTCGAATTTTGTTTTTCTTTTTTACGTTTCTTTCGATTTTTAGAACTTCCTGATTTACACTGTTGTTTCATATCCGAGTTAATAACGTCACTTCCGTTATATGATTGACGTCTGCAATCCTTCCGACTTTCTTCAAGTTTACTGAAATAGTTATTTTTCACGCAAATTTCGCAGTTTTCTAAATCAAATATACAGAAGTTTACTACTTTGTCCTTCCAAATACATTCGTTACTGCTTTTCTTTTTTCGATGTCGCCTTCGCTTTTTAGGTTTGTCAGAAGCTTGATTATTGTAATTTTTAAACGTTTTTTCACAAGATTGTGACATTTTGTTTATATCCAACCAGAATAAGATAAATGGCACAAATATGCTAAATTTACGAAGGTATCCTCCATACAAAAACCATTCGGATATCAGATAAAACGAATTCAAGAACCTTTTATACCTTTTTCAATATTTTTTACCAACCATGTGGAACATTATATCACTTTGTATAATAATGTTTTTAAACTCTCTTTTGGTGAAGGTTCAAAAATTAAAATTAATATTTTGGAGTTTTCTCCCTTTGGTCGCTTCTTTAACTCTTTTATACTCTTAAATGAGTATTTATTGCATAAACCCAAATATCCCATGATCAATATTAGCTGTGTGGACTCACATAAAATGGAAAATCCGAATACCAAATAAACAATATACATGTATACTTTAATGACTTTCAAAAAGTTTTCCACGTAAACAATATCAGTTCTGTAAACAAAATCAATCTGAATCTAATGATGAAATATTGCTCATACACCTGGGCTATTTGTAATAAAGTCATATTTATTTTGGAAAGTCCAAAAATGACAATTTTGTATCCGTAACACGTGAGAGATTTGTTCCACAATCACAAAATCCTCATTCTTGAGAGCGCTTCTAACCATAAAATCCAATATCAGAAAATCCCATTTCCATAACCAACTTTCCTGATGAGAGTAATGTATCAAAAACACCACAGTGTGAGGTGATCTATAATTAACAAACTACTTAGACGAACTATAAAGTTCAATATCTATCTCGCCTCCTGCTGGTGTATCTTGAATTGAGTGGACATTCTATGTGGACAGCTGATATCTCAGCCCTTACTTCATACAGTGGACAGTGTCCTTATAGACCTTTCTGATATCATATCTAACAGTGAGATAAAACTTCTAATCATAGGCCAACTTAACAACTGTCTTTTCTCAAGCTATAATTATTCAGGCATATTTTTAAATTTTAACTATAAATTCTTATAGAAATTCGCCGAAGTTCAATCGTGGAAAGTTTATTATGATGCCGACTGTAATATTTGCATGGAATAATTGTATGCTATGTGGACTCTCATACTTATTTCACAGACCCAAAAACCAAATGAACAATTTTTAGATTTTATGAAAGGGTATCGAGTTGATAAAAATGACCGCAGGCGCATGTTTTATAGAGAAAAAAAACGTTAATTATAAATAAGATCAGACGCAAATGGCAAATTACATTAAAAATAAACCCTTCAACAATGAATCTAAATATAGTAAAATGAAAAGACAAATGTAAAACTTTTTTATTTTCTTTGGGGCCAAGCTTCGGGGGCGTCTGTAAGGCTCCCAAAATATCCGTAAGTTATTCCCGACAGATACCATTGCATTATATGCCTGTTTGTATGTCATCAGGATATACGGAAATCTATTATCATCTAATAGACAACACTTCGTCAATATAGGCCTTCCTAAAGATGAAATAAAACTTCCAGGCAAAATGTTTCTGCTTTCTGTACTTTAGTGGCGCTTTGCTGTAAGGAATATACATGCTAGAATAAATAAGTCGGCTTGTTTTTAATTAAAGCAATTACACATAAATTATTTTCATTCTGGAAAGTGATATACTGGTATAACAATCAATTAATTACAAGGAGAATATACTTCTTAAATTTTACATTTCATAACAAAAAAATTCCTTTCGTTCCTGGTCGAATTGACTTAGTCTAGAAAGAAGAAATTATCTCAAACTAGGTCTTGACAACGGAGAATACAACAGTCGAATTTCACTTTCACATTAAGATAAGAAATTATCTCGAATGATATTTGCTTCTTGGTTTTTACAAATCATGGAAATTGCAAATAGCAACACAATTTGAGTGGAGTTGACCAAAATTTTCTCTTTCTCAGTTAACCAAAAAAAACAACTTTGCAGTGCAAAGTAGTCTACATTCCTTGTGAAGGAATCGGTTTCTTTATGTCAACAAAAATTGCTAGGTTTTTAGTAGACATGGTTAGAATGTAAAATGGTTGCGCCCATGAACAACATTGAAACTCGCGTTGAAGGTTAGCCGACTTGGAAAATTTCCTCTACAGTTTTTAATATTGAACAAGTGTTTCAATCTGACTTGTTGGAATTGATTCCCACTATTGTGAAAGTCTTGACTAGACTAATTGGTGGATGACGTTCCTTTTATATTCTTGGAGTTATCGAAGTACATTATTGGTGCGTCTAAAGTTCAAAATACACCCAAACTTTTCAAGGTTGATCTTCTTCCTCTCTTCATTATAGGAATATAAGGTTCTGTTTTCCAAGAAGTTTGATATTCAAGACAGAAATTAAGAAAAGAAATACAAAATAGTCTTGGAATCAACGGTGTAAAGAAGAATCATGTCAGTATGGCCAGCAATTATGGTAGGTTCCAGTTCAAAAGTTGTCATTTTTGAGTAGGCCAACTGGTATCACTGTTGTACCTTTCTATTGAGATCTGTCAACCTTGTTTAAACAGACAAGGCTCCACTTTTGGACAGTTAAAAGTAGACTTAATTTTCTTTTGAAACGTCTTAATAATGCATTTATTACACCTTTTTGTTTTTTGCTAAGAGCTAGCTTTACTTTACAATTCTCAGTGGAAACAGGATTATAGAAGCTCTTGTCAAATAGAAGGTCTGGTAATAATAAAAGATCTTGTCAAATAGAAGTTCTGGTTAATAATAAAAGATCTTGTCAAATAGAAGTTCTGTTTGATAATAAAAGATCTTGTCAAATAGAAGTTCTGTTTGATAATAAAAGATCTTGTCAAATAGAAGTTCTGTTTGATAATAAGAGATCTTGTCAAATAGAAGGTCTGGTAATAATTGGAGCTCTTGTCAAATAGAAGGTCTGGTTAATAATAATAGCTCTTGTCAATTAGAAGGTCTGGTTAATAATAATAGCTCTTGTCAATTAGAAGATCTGTTTGATAATAAGAGCTCTTGTCAAATAGAAGTTCTGTTTGATAATAAGAGCTCTTGTCAAATAGAAGTTCTGGTTAATAATAAGAGCTCTTGTCAAATAGAAGTTATGTTTGATAATAAGAGCTCTTGTCAAATAGAAGTTCTGTTTGATAATAAGAGCTCTTGTCAAACAGAAGTTCTGGTTAATAATAATAGCTCTTGTCAATTAGAAGTTCTGGTTAATAAAAATAGCTCTTGTCAATTAGAAGTTCTGGTTAATAATAATAGCTCTTGTCAATTAGAAGTTCTGGTTGATAATAAGAGCTCTTGTCAAATAGAAGATCTGTTTGATAATAAGAGCTCTTGTCAAATAGAAGTTCTGTTTGATAATAAGAGCTCTTGTCAATTAGAAGTTCTGGTTAATAATAAGAGCTCTTGTCAAATAGAAGTTCTGGTTAATAATAATAGCTCTTGTCAATTAGAAGTTCTGGTTGATAATAAAAGATCTTGTCAAATTGAAGTTCTGGTTGATAATAATAGCTCTTGTCAAATATAGAAGTTGTTTTATCAATCTTGTTTGTTATTTTGATATTTCAGAGGTCATTTGTCCATAAAACTAAAGAACATACGGACTTAGTAGTGGTAGTGGCTAGTGGAGTGGTGGCTGCTGGAATGTTATTAAAAGATGAGTATTTTGCGAAGAACATCGTAAACAAAGAGGGGCATGAAGGAAAACCAGGCCAGCTTACTCCCATTGATACAGAGTCAGAACAACTTGGATTTGAGGTGGGTATTTTTACTTGTCATTTACTTTAAGTCTATCTTAATTCTTATTGGCATTTTTCTGTCAGTCTGATTAGAATGCAAATCTCGATGTATTGTATATACCTTCCCTGCTGGTAAGTCCACTTTCTATATTGATGTAACAATATTCTACGTTGAATGAAATAGTGTGGAATTTCTACTCAATAGCATCAAACATTTTCATATTCTCATGTTCTGAAGGATATTTACGTTCTGCCGTCCTTTGCTAAAGATTTGATAAATCAAGATTTTCTCTCAATTCTTTGTTGAATCATTCTTTTTTATTCATGGGAATAAACTATTTTTTTTATCAAACAATTAAAGTTGATTTTATCTTATTTTCAGGTAGTTAATTCCATCAAAGTTGATAAGCTTCATGCTGTATTTATAAACTATTTTACCACCAAAAGACCAGAAGTCATCAGCAAAGGGACACCACTCTTGTGTCAAGGAGTATTTATTGGAATGCCCTACTGTTTTAGATTCAAATCTGCAGATGAAATTAAAACAGCAGACCTACAGTTCTTGGACCAAGGGGTTGATTTGAATATGGAAAATTTACAACAATTACTTGATACTATGGTGTACACTGATTTGGAGAAAAGATTTGCTCTTTCTCAGGAGATATTTAGAACCTATTCGTATTTTTCACTTCTGCAGCCATTCTGTGCAGCGAGTGCTGTAACAATCTGGTACTTGGTGTGTTACATTGTTTTCAACCCTCTTTTTTACATCAAACGACATGTGACATTGCGCAACAGAGCATTTCTCTATTTTATTTGCAATTGTATCGCTGTAAAAATAGGAATGTGGACTCACAATCGAATGCTGCAATTCCGTGATCGTTTGACAATCAGAAAAACTGTTGATGCAGATAAAGAAATAGCATTAGCTGGGTTAACTTATTACCAAAAGTGTTTGGAACGAAACAAAATGCTGTATTCTATTCCAGAAAGTAATTTTAAAGACAGACTAGACCCTCAGGGAAATTTTGTTTATCCAATTTACGAACTG
This sequence comes from Lottia scabra, assembly GCA_029955415.1. NCBI lineage: Eukaryota > Metazoa > Mollusca > Gastropoda > Lottiidae > Lottia > Lottia scabra. The sequence goes on from JARJEI010000015.1 coordinate 4,678,853, forward strand.
CAACTTTCATTGAACAATAAACGTTTGTATCTTCTTGAAACATTGAAGAGTAAAGGTTTGATAGCAGAAGACAATTTTAGAAAATTGGATTCGTGAGTCTTAATGTTGAAAATAGACTGGCTTCCAATGTTTGCATTTTTGTTTATTATTTTTGTTTGTTGTGTTTTGAATTTTCCACTGGCCTTTACTAAGCCTTCTAAATTCTTGGAAAATCAAATCAATCCTACCAATAAATACAATTAAACTATGACTTTCAATGAGTCTCTATTTTACTGTACATGCCATTCGGGTGTCTATAAAACTAAGACCTTACAGGCCCGTAGGAAGCAATTTCATATTGGGGGGGCAAAATGTACAAAAACTCATTCTCAAAGGGGTTGTGCAGAATTCAAAGCTGCTCCTGCCTATATAAAGCAATTTTACTTTCACTGGCCCTAACAACATACCAGTAACTTGTTGTTATATCTTAAAAAAAAAATTGTATTGCTTCAATCATTAATGTCAAAATTATTGGGGGGGCAGATGCCCCCCCTGCCCCACCTGCCCCCCCCTGTTCCTACGGGCCTGCCTTATCTTTCTTACAGACTGCATTTCAAGGGTTAATGCGTCAAATTTTGAAATGTGTAAAAAAGATAATGAAACATTATAATGATTAAGACCCTACTAAGATTACACAAATTCCAAAACTGGTTTGGTACATCAAATTTGTGTTGAATTTACAAGAAATCCGAAATAAGATCAGGGGTCTGTTTCTCGAAAAGTCTTACGCTTAAAAATTGTCGTAAGTGTGGAATTGATCATTGTAAAATGCTGAACTTACGACAAAATTTATCGTAAGATTTTTTGAGAAACAGGCCCCAGTTGTGTAAACAATTACAATTGATTAGAGTTACCCCTGAATGACGCCATATTGAATCATATTGAGTCTTGAGAAGCAGATTCACAGATTCAAAATCTGTACTCGGATTCAGGGCAAACCGTTGGAAATGAGTGAGACAGATTCAGAATTCAATTTCAGATTAGTTGTAAACAAATAGAGCCTTAAATGGTTTGCGGAAAGACTATTTTAACAATTGAACTCAATTGTGTTTGAATTTATCATAATTATTGAATGTCGACTACAAGGAAATGTTGATTTATCAAATGTACAAGAGTCAGTCCATTTTCTGTCACTAATTTTTAATTGGTTTATTCTGGATCAATCAGATTCAGTTTAGCATCTGGCATAGGTAATTATTCTTTAGTAACTGTATATTTTGAGGCCCTTGAATTAGAGAAAATGAATTCTAATCTAAATATGCATATCACTGTATCAGATATACTTGTAAGGAAGAGTTCAATAGTAAGTTCAGGGATATCAAATAAATGATTAGAAAATATATATTATTTTTGTTCAATGAGAAGGGTGTAAAACTCTATGTTAGGTCAGTTAAATACAGTTAATGTACATGATATGTAATAAATTGGCTTAAAAACATTGATTTGATTTATATTTGATCAATTTGATATTTTAAAATGCTTATTATTACTTATCTAAATCAGTATGTTATGTTGATATTATGTTAGTTATGTTAGTGAAAATTAAATAAAATTGACTTTTCAGAATTGTTTGTCATTCCTCTTCACAAGGGATACATAGATCAAAAACTCACGTGGGAATTGACTGGTAAAGTTAGTTTGATTTAACTTTGATAATATTCCAACATCAGTTTCATATGTTTGATTGTGTTATTAACTTTGCGGAGAATATGGCCTGTAATATATCGCTTTGCGATGGTAATCCTAATTCAAGATAAAAGCTGAATTTCGCCCCAATTGGCCAAGCAGCCTTGTGTATAATTTTAATATCTTGAAGCCCCAATCCACATTTTATTCAGGATGTACAAAGATTTTTGAAAATTTGATCGATCTGACATGGGTGGGTGATTCGACTTGACTTGATCTTTATCGATTATGAGTCTGGATAATCTGTGATAAAGAAGCCAAAGTCAAGGTCATTACTTTCCGCTAATGTTCGGTACTTTCCGTGACCTAAACCGGAAGTCAGTCATTGCTATCCGGGATCACCTGAAGAATTTTATTGACCCGAAATGATTTCTTTTAACATGATTATACGGGCCTAAAATGCCCAAAGACGATGTGAATGGGGAGCAATTAATAAGCAGAAGGCATTGGTTTTAATCGGATTTTAGCAGAAGTATTCCTAATGTAGAAAAATGTCCTTCTTTACGAGATTATTCAGCAAACGTCGTTCCCGTCGAGGTGGAGTCAAAACAAGGACTGATTTTGTGGACGGTCAACCCAGTGCACCTGCTGTTAAATCCAAGCATCTTTTGACCTGTACAGTTGTTTTGTTAGATGCATCAGAATTTACTTTGGACGTCCATGTAAGAATTTTTTTCTCATTAGATCCTTGACATCTTTTGTTTCAGAAGAAGTAATTGCAAGGACCAATCTTTGGAGTGAAGATTTATTATTTTTTTCCCTTTTGGCTTTTCTTTTTGACAGTTGTAGCCCAAGGTTGCAAGTAACACTTGATGAATTCTATTGGAATCTTTCAACTTTTTTTTAGTTTATCATACACACATTTTAAATTGTATTTCATTTTATTCTCGACTCATTGAAACACTAGACAGACTAACGTTTATGAACTAGTCAAGTACAACTACAAGGACAAATTTCATGTCGCTATCTTTAGCTATGACTATATGAGTACCGTAATATCACTATGAGTTGCAGACTGAGTTATATGATTCAGAATGGAAGTAGAATTCTTTTATTATTATTGATGACTACGCATGTTGATAATATAATTATAATAACTGAAAGGCATTTGATACCTTAATGGCAGTCAGTGAACCAACACACTTTGACCTAGTTCCGAAAATCAGAAAAAAATGACGCTGTTGTGATGAATTGAAAATAACAGCAAATTTCACACATTTTTTTACCTTGAAAATTTGTCAAAATAATTATCCATATAATTATTGATATGTTTTATATTGCAGTGTTACATTGTAATTCTAATATATTTTTGACATTGAAATATCTTGACTTCACTAATAACCAAGCTTGTGTTTGATAAAATGTCGGCATGATGTTACTGTTGATGTAACAATAAAACATAGGCATAAATAGATCTTTGGGTCAAGCAGATATTAAGCCAATTTCTGAATTACAATCTGTCATTTTTGTTTCATTTGACATTTGTATGTCTATTGGGTGTCTAATTATAAGTTGTTATTTTGGGTGATGTTTATTTTTCATTATAACTGACAACATTTGGATCTAGCCTCTCCTTTATATTCTGTCTAACTGTCTGTCACATTGCCTTTTTAATAACAGAATCTAGCTTTGTTGATTTGATATTTAGGTATTAAGATATGATAAACTAAATTTCCCCAAAATTCTATGTTGTCCAGCCTTGAAAACTTACTTTAGAATATCCTATCATTAATAACTTTAAGACAATTTTGACTTTTGTTATTGTCTAGAAAAATATAATATTTCAAAATCCAAAAAGTTCTTAAGAACAAGGTACAAAAAATTTAGTGGAATGCAATATGGGTTGCCAAGATAAATGTAAGCCTATTTTCGGACGTTTTGACTAGCCAATGAGAATGAAAACATGTTGACAGTGGACACTGTGTCAGGTCTAAGATACTACATGACAATGTGATGACAGTATGTTCTAGAGTCTGTATCAATAAACATGTTTAATTAGGTCTAATTAATTCCCCTCCTTAGTTTTGTTGATTCTGGAATTAACTAATTACTGGTAAACACTTTCAAACCTTCTGTCTAGAGTTACTTTTAAAATATTCTTTTATATTAGGGAACCTTGGCAAGTGCTTTTATGATGCATTTTCTCAAAGTCTTAAAAGGTACTAATTTTCAAGAACAAACCTTTTGTTGACGCATGTTACTTTACTATTTGACCAGTTCAATTTTTGAAAAAATCTCTGAAGTGTGTTTGGTGCTTGATTTTTGCGCTACAAAAGTAGATAAGACGAAAAGTCCTTGGGTGAATATTGACCATTAATTGGCACTCTGTTCTCTCCCTTGGACTAATATCTTTATATCTGAAAAAATAATTTTAGAATAGTTGTTAGATTTGTCATGATTTATATTTTGATACAAGTGAACGTAATATTTATCAGATGAAATATGTCGGAACTATAAGAAGACTGACATATTTGTCAACTGTCACAACGTGCATATTCATAAAAAATATACTGAATCACTTTATAGTGTTACTAATTTTGTAACCGTTCTGGGTGATATATGACCTAATCAATTCACTGCACATGATCATTAATAAAAAAAACTTGAGATTTTGGGACCTTTTGATCTGCTTATTTCAATTACATAACAATTATATGACAGTCTCAGAAATGCTTTGTCTTCCTTTTTTGTTATGAATCAAAGTTATTTTCTGGTACAAAATGGTGTTGTTTTGGGCAGAAAGTTTAGATTATAGACAAAAGTCTGTTAAAAATAATGTGAAAATATGTTATTAACACATTTGTTATGGGTGAATCAAGTTACTGTTTTTTGGCTTTTGTTAATCATTTTCAAATAATAAAGTTGGCACAAGAGCATCTTCAAACTGACATGAGGTTAACCATTATTATCTATAGACAATGAGATTATCTTTAATCTGATAATCCTTTAACCGACTGTCGTACATACTGACATGCCATTGTGTCAACTTGAGACGACAGTAATGGTGGAGTTGCCTAATCAAAATCTCTATCTTTACAAAATATATATAGCTAATGAAATCTTTTTTCATTTTGTTTATACCACATTAAGGTACAGAAGGGTACACAATCTAGTTCATTTCATCAGTCCTAATGTCCAGAACAGAAAAATGTATCAATCCTGGCTCCATTTCATATCATTACCAAATTAAAGTGATTGTAAAGAGGTTTTCTAAACTTTGTATGTGTATCAGGGATACTGAGATAGAATCAATTTGTGCCATTCCAATTTCCATTCCAATGTCTGTGGTTCTTGCAATTCCACTTAAACTAACGCGTTTTATAACATCACCCCCACTGATCTGCATAGATAAGGTACAGAACAGAAGAATTTAAACTGCATTTCATTTCATTAGCCCAATAAGGTGCAGAACAGTAGGATATAATACTTCACATCTTGTGAATACCAGTAAATATAAAGTATATTCTGGGTCTCTATATTGATAAAATATTGACCTTGCCTTAAACAAACTTTTTTTTGTCTTGTTTCTCCTCTCTGCCTGCCCTCACTTCAGTTTATTTATCTTTTACTTCAAATATTTCACTAGTCAGTTCAGGGTTCAGGTCAAATTTTTTTTTCAAAGAAAAAATCTTGTTAAATGGTTATTTTTTATTACGTGTATAAGAAGTTAGTGCTCTGAGAAGAGTTTGGATCATAACTTTAGGATATGTTTTTCTGTTGGATTGTTTGTCACTTGGTTAAAGTTCAAGTCACCCTTTGTAGGTATATTTGTCTAGATGCTTGATTTATTTCTGATTGATTGAATTCAATATTTTCATAATGAAATACTGACTCAGTTATGAGGTGATAATATTGGCAATATCTGCACCTAGTTTGTTAATAATTGGCATGTAAACTCATAACTGTATGATTGTAGACAAACTATAAGTCAGTAAGATTTGAACGACATTTATAAGCAGAGAGAAGATGATGACGACACATGTAAATTGTTTTAAAATGTTATGTGCTTTGTTATTAAAGAAGTGAGTTACACCATAATATTCCCTTTGTGTTTTTTGTTTTATGAGTCTGTATTTCAAGGGCATGTCAATGTCATTATATTAATTAATATGTTTGTTTATTTATTTTCAGAAAAAGTCACTGGGGTCAGAATTATTGGAGCAAATATTTTATCATCTTGATTTGGTAGAAAAAGATTATTTTGGTTTACAATATACAGACATTCATAATGTTGCTGTGAGTTTTAGTTTTATACTCAGAAAATACACCCACTTCTCATTTTACATTATAATTATTTAGAGTTTTGTAAATAAGTCATTAGTCATTAGTAAAAAATACCATAATTACATCCTTGTCTAAAATTTCTTCTGTGTTTAGTCATTCATACTGAAATGATACCAAAATTACACCTAATGTGTGGAAATATTTTGAATTTCATTTTCTGCACTTGCAAAAATTATAACAGTCTATAGTCCTGTTATGTTAGCTTACCGTTTGATCTTAGATTTGATCTTAGACAATTCATGACTCTAAATCATTTTTTAGCTTTAGATTACATTATGCTAGTTACAGTGGTAAACGCTGTGCCCAAATAATAAAAAAAATGTAAAATGTTGCTACTTTAAGCACTACAGAGCAAGTGATTAGCAACTTTAAAGACCTGGGACCTTATTCTCGAAAACTTAACTTACAATGATTTTAGTGTTCCAGTCATATGATTGGTCACTCACTAAAATTGATTTTGAATATAGATTTATTATCCACTCATATTGCTGTATTTCTTAGAATCTTGATTTTTATCTAAGTTAAATTTTCGAGAATAAGGCCCCTGATTAAAAGAGCAGTTTATCTCCATAAAAATATTTTATAACCCCTAGAGAGCTCTAAAAAGATGAAAATACTTCTATAGCCTTCTCGGGAGAGCTCTACTCTGCAAATACAGTACCGGTACTAAAAATTGATTTCCAGTTTTTGTGATTTTTCAGCATTGGTTGGATCCAACCAAACAGATTAAAAAACAGGCCAAAAGTAAGTTACAGTTCATTATTTATAATCCATCCATTATAATCAGTTGTATAGAAATTTTCCAACAGGTTTTGTTAGTTCCATACGCAAATTATTTCTCGCAAAGAAATTGAAATAGGGACAGCTAGTTTGAATCATAGTTTTAAAGATTGATTTGAGACTAAATTTTCAGGTAGATTTAGATAATCTATGTAAACAAAATCTATGCTATTAATTGGGTATTAAAAGCTATATTATTAGTTTATAGACGTAGGTTATTATGGATTATTCTATCAAATTTGACCTGATATGTTGAATATTTCAGATATTCCATATACAACTGTCAGAGGACATGGTAATTCTCTTTACTTGTTCTAACAGTGTTTCATTAAAGATGGGTTCCCACATTTTCATATTACTCTTATAGCTTATTCTGGATTTATCAAATTGGTTGGGGATACATTGTCAATTTGATTTATAGACTTACCTGAAGGTGCAGCAAAGTTTAGGTCAGAGGGACTGACTCAGACTGCTGTACAAAATGTGTGGTGTATGTTAGGACAATAAACTTAGGCCTCTGCTGCAGACTGAAAATGTGTCTGAACAATGTGGAAACCCATCTTTAAGGAAAAGTCTTTACTCTAGTTGGATTCTAAAACACTTCTTGCATGTTGTTCAGTGGATACAGTAATCTTATTAGGAATTTATCAACTGATGGTTATCAAAAGTATTCATAATCATCTTAGATACATCAATTTAGCCAGTATCTCTTCTCAAAAGCAAAATCAAACATCCAGTTTGTCTGCAATAGAGCTCAATTAGATGTCTGTATCCCTTAAGTTATGTATTTGTAATTGTTGTTTTAAGTTGACAATTTTATCTAATAGTGTTTGAAGTTGTTTACCTATTGTAAACTAAAATAACTTAGCCTATTAACATTCTTGTCCTTTGATGAATGCTATATATAATGTTATATGTTAAGAGATCTTCATGTTTTGTGCCTTATTTTTTATTTTTTGGTTAAGCACATTTTTTCATATTCAATCAAAATCAATTTCAGCTATTCAGTATTAGTTATTTTGTTCTTTTTACTGTAAAAATAGGCTTCGTTTGAATCAGCAAATATTTCAAAAGGACAATAGACCCATACTCCAGCCTGTGAAACTGATATGAAAAAACGTATTGACCCTAAAAGAATTGTAAAGATATTTTCTAAACTTTGTATGTGTATCGGGGACACTGATGGCATCATGCTATTCCACTAAAACTAACACATTTTATGAGGTCACTTCCAGTGATTTGCATAGATATCAATAGTAGCTTCCGGTAAATCACTGGTAGTGACGTCGTAAAACACGTTAGTTTTAGTGGAATTGCAAGAACCACACAAACACAAATTGTTGCTATCAGTGTCCTTGATGACGATACACATACAAAGATTCGAAAACCTCATTAAATTCCCTTTAAAGGAATACGTTACCGGTACCTTCTGTTCAACAGCCTAAGAACTGGGAATTTTTATTTAATCTAATCCATAAAAGTCTTCATAACTTCTCATTGAAATATATAAGCCTGCATATCCCTGTAATCTATAATTATCAGCGTTTGAAAGTAAAAAATGCGACTAATATTTTAGTAGGGCCTATTTAAAAAAGTGTGGGTTTTTGCCAAAATATTTCTCAGTGCACACTGTATGCGTTGTTTTCACTACCTAAATCAGTAGCTTCAAATAAATCATGAAACTAATTTGACCCTAGTACAAGTATTTGTTTTGTGGACAATTTATTATCAGTTTCTAGTAATTCATGTCAAACTAAATAAATATCTTGACTTTCTTGAATTATTATCAATGAAATTCTATATGATCATTTTAACACTTTCTTACACTTTTATTATCTATTTCATTGGCTCAGGTTCAGGTCAGAGGTCATTTCTAAGGGTGAAAGTTCATAGCAGGGTGTCTTATGTCAAAGGTCAGGCATTCCACCTAAAAATGATCAATGTATTCACTAGATTTAAGTATTAGGTAGCTTCTGTTTTGACATTTTGTAAAATGTTAAAATGTATAATAGGTTTAAGAAAATTGGGTCTGTTGTTGAAAAGTACATTTATAGAATAAAAAAAGTATGGACATTTTATTCTTAATCTTCAAAATATTTTGTTCATTTCATTTGGCAATAAAGCTCCCTAAAACCCAGTTTTATATTACAATTCTCAATGAAATCTTGGTTCGGTCTCCAGGGTTCAATCAAAGCAAAGGTCAGGATAATAACTTCGGTTTCCCTCTGTCAGTGATGCTGGTCCGAAAGATCATCTAGTCAAATGGATTAGACAATAAACCGAAAATCTGTGCAACAGGCTATGCACGCTAAATATCCTTAAAAAGTGTGAAACCAAAGTAAACTAATGCTGCTGTCCTGCATGGCAACAGCAGAAATCATAAAAAATATATGTCAACAACAGACCTCTATTGTTAGGAAGTGAATATAATAAATTTATAAATTGTTGAAGCATGATAAGTTATTCAGTGTAATAAATATAATATAACATAAACTTGTCCTATGTTGTAGGTTATACTGTCCTTAAAGGGAGACAATGCAACAGATTTGAAATATCTTTTCTTCTTTTGTACACAGATTTTTCATTGTTAACTTACATTGCAAAATTATTCTTAGGTCCTGCACACAGAGAGAATTTGGCACATTATTTGCATTCTTCATTGCTCCCTGTATACGATGCACCCTTGTAACATGGCTAGACAACATCTTTTACTACTGCAGTAATTCTTGATGACGGTGTGAGAACCACATTGAAACGTTGAAGTAATAAACTATCTAGAAGTATATATCCATAAAATTGTCTTATTTATCTATAACTTGTGCTTCTAATATGCCATTGAAGAATTATTTACTGCAGTAATACATGTAGTATCAATACACAGTGTGCCATTTGTCAGATGTGACCAGAAATATCAAACCAATAAATATTTGCAACGTGCTCATGTGTTGAGCTTAAGGAGCGCTGCACCATTTTCTCTCTGTGATATGGTATTTTTCATTTCTACCTTGAATTAATGTTGATGGCTACCAGAAGTTCAAAGTTTCCATCACTTCATTAATTAAGGCAGTGCTTGTCTCCTATGTCTGATTTCATTTTAAATATGACAGCCCACTTAGAAAAAGATATTTTGTTTCAAATAGTTAATTTGTTCTGTTATAAATCCACAGAACTTTACTTGTTTATTTAAAAAAAAATTTTTTTCATGTTTTGCAGTTGGTCCACATTATACATTCCGATTTCGGGTGAAATTTTACTCCTCAGAACCAAACAACCTACATGAAGAATTGACCAGGTAAGAGTTATTGCCCTTATTGATCTGGGGCCTTATTCTTGAAAACTTAACTTAGATAAAATCCAGATTTTAAGAAATACAGTAATCTGATTGGATCATACAACATAATTTAAAATCATTCATCTTAAGTTAAGTTTTCGAGAATAAGACCCCTGGAGAAGCCATTTTGTTTCTTGAAAACTAAAAATTAAAATTAATTTTGTTGAAACTAGTTTCCTAATATTGATTTTAGTTATTGATGCTTAAGTTAACTGGAACTCTCTAAATTCTAAATAAGGTACCTGAATCTGGATGTAAATCATATTGCTAAGTTAAGCAGATGGATCCATACTTAAGAAAAAAGTTAAGTTAAAACTTAAGAACTTTTATGCATACGGGCCCAGATGTTCACTATCCATAATACTGTAAGGCTAGAAATTAATGCGTCAACAAATTAATGCGACATGGGGTATACAGACTAAAATGCGAGTACAAATTAATGCGTAATACCATAAAAAAGAAAATGAAAGTATGACGGCTAGAGCTGTACTCACCTCTAATCTTATCATTTAAGGGTTCTTTTCATTAAAACTCAAGCCATGATCAACGAGTTTGATTACTAATCAGCTTCAAGTTTAGAGATTACCTTATTACTTAATCCAGCCCGGTCTCAATTTAAATACTTGACCTATACTACCTTTCGTCCATATAATTCACTTGGAAATATGTATTTTAAAATGCGGATACAAATTAATGCGATCGCGGATAGGTCGCATTTAACGCATTAATTTCTATCTCGCAATAATTTGTAGCCTTACAGTAGTTGTTTTTACTCAGATGTTCACTGTTGTTTATGATCATTATTTTGATGGTATTATTTGACTCAAAGCTGCTATTATTATGTTAAATTTCAGATACCAGTTTTTCTTACAAATAAAACAAGATATCTATACCAAGAGATTAGAACCCCCTGAAGATATTCTCATAGAAATGTGTGCTTGGGCCATCCAATGTAAGTTCCTTTCACTCTGAGGCATATTCCAGTTATAAAACCCTGTTATATACTTCTTATGACGTAAAACTCTGTGTTCATTTCATTAGTCCTATAAAGTACAGGACAGTAGTATATAAAACTCTATTTCATTTTATTAGACAATAAGGAAGAGTAAGACAAGTCTTCTGAAATTCGGCCCGCAAAGCCCACATAAGTATCCCCTCAATAGGATATCTTCCACTAAAATGCTTAGCTAAGCCCTATTTGGCTCTTATATTTTATTCATAAAATGCATTTGGCCCTTAAAAAATTAAATTTATTGAGAAGGCCTGGAGTAGGATATAGAAATCTATTTCAGTTCTCTAACCCTATAAAAGGAAGTCAGTATACTCAGTAACGTGTAAAACTCCCTTTCATTTCATCATCATATTTAAAGCCTGAGTATTTGTCTGTTGTTTCAGCTGAATTAGGAGATTATGAACCTGAAGAACATACAGCTGCTTTAATATCAGAATTCAGATTTGTTCCTGACCAAACTGAGGAACTCGAGTTAAAAATATTTGAAAAATATAAAGAATGCAAGTAAGTACAGAAATTAAACCTCCACTTTTTAAATGGATAACTTCTTTGGGGTCTTACAAACCAGTTGGTCCTTGACCAAACATTCTACTAGTAATGTTCAGAGAAATAAGAAGTAAAACTCCCATTTTATTTCATTGGTTATTCCTTGATATTTGTATAATGACTTTCTGATCTTGGACTCAACCGAATTATGTTTTATGCTTTAAGGTGGGGAGTAGTAAAATTTAAGAATCCATTTCCCCATTTGTGATGTTTTGTTTATTATCTTCTTATGTTGTTGCAGAGGTCAAACCCCAGCGCAAGCAGAAGTGATATTTTTAAACAAAGCTAAATGGTTAGAGATGTATGGTGTTGACCTTCATACAGTTCAAGGTCGTGATGGAATGGATTATACATTAGGTTTAACACCTACAGGTGTTCTTGTGTTTGAGGGACCACAGAAAATTGGTCTTTTCTTCTGGTGAGTGACCAATGTTACATTCAAAAGAGAAACCCCTTAACAACAAGTATAACAACATAGGTTACCTAAAAGATCCAACTGGTCCTTGGCCGAACCTCTTGGCATTGATCTTTCCCAGATTATCCATACAAATTAACAGCTGAGTTGACTGGAATTATGTGTGAAGATGACTTATTTAAGATCATCAGACTTTCACACTTTGATTGAGAATCAAACTCACAACCAGGGGTCCCCCTACAGGGCGACATGGGCGAAGATCTCGCCGTAAGACAATCAATATCGCTTTGTTTGTCGGCAATGGCGATATCATATCGCCTTCCGAATTTTTTTTTACGGGACCTACCGATTTTCAATGTCCAAATTCTTTACCATATATCAATAAAAAAATCAATTATTATTAAATTCTGATTACCCATAACACGTGTTAATCTCATAATGCAACGAGATTATCATCGTCTCATTAATTAATCCCCTAATTAAGATGATAATTTGATCTATTTTCACACGATGATTGGCATTTTAAACACACCATAACATGTGACAAATGTTTATAACAACATCCGGGTATTTCTAAATTTTACAGTAGCCTAATCTTTACCGCCAAACGAAACTTTGAAGTTTTCTTATTATTAAAACAACAGTCAATTATCAATATGACGTCTGTAGACATCGTTTAGCAAGTCCTTCCATTATGGGTAGATTATTATGCGAGACTGGGAGTACAAATTTTATATACCTGTAATTTCGTTTCATAAAATCAGTTTTTTTTTAATGTAGCCTGTAAACATTGATCTCATGACTGCTTTTACAGGCATACCAATACTTAGTATATACCTTTCAATGTCGGCTAAAAACTTCGCGAGTTTTCATCGACGAAATGATCGTCATTCATTCTGTGCAAGTATGCCTTGATGTCGCCCCAAATTCCCAAATATCGCCCCAAGTCCCCAAATATCGCCCCAAGTCCACTATAAAGCGATATCATATCGCTTCAAGTCCGTGGGCTAGGGGGACCCCTGCTCACAACCACAGCAACTTAGCAAGTAACCAAGCGAATGACATCTTATTGTAAAGAACATAAATGCTCTAACCGACTGTGATATAAAACCTCAGCATTTATATTTGAACTGTTTTCCATTTTATTTTCCATTTATTATTTTACTTTTGTTGTGAATTATTAAGTTACAAGTAAAACAAGTGATCAAATTGGGTATAAATTGTTAATTTCAGGCCCAAGATGACAAAGTTAGATTTTAAAGGAAAGAAATTAACATTGATTGTTGTTGAAGATGATGAAGATGTAGGTTTAATTTGTTTCTTATATTAGAATTGATCTAAAGTGACTTAGCAACATACACAGTTCGCTAACTTAGGGGCCTGAGGTTCAATCTTGGCATAGATCCCCTGTAGGGCAGGGTCTAATATTTGAAATAATCGATTATTGACGCTACAAATTATTTATTTATCGATTATCATATTTCATAATCGATTAAAATTCATAGTCAAATTTTCTTTTGATATTATCTGCCACACAGATAGTCATTAGTCATTTGAATGGAACAATAAATCTAAGCCATACAGGCTGTGCATGTCAAATGATTCCAAAATTGCTCAGAAAAGTAAACTGATTTCCATTTCATTTTTTTTTCAGGGTCATGGACAAGATCACACATTTGTTTTCCGATTGATGAGTGAAAAAGCTTGTAAACATCTATGGAAGTGTGCTGTAGAACATCATGCATTCTTCAGATTAAAGGGACCAGTAAAAGGACCTTCTACACGACAGAACTTCTTCAGAATGGGATCTCGCTTTAGATACAGGTATATAGTGAGCCTCTGGGGTTAAAATGAATCGAATTTCACAAGAATTAAACATTATCCTAGAAATTCTCATCTTTGGATTGGATGTGATTTTTCATGAAGTGTGAGACTGCAAAAATGGTACCAAAAATTGTTTCATTAGTAGATCAACTCTCTTTGTATTTTCAGTGGAAGGACAGAATATCAGACAGCTACTCTGAATCGTGTAAGAAGAAGTGTTCGCTTTGAAAGAAAACCCAGTCAGAGATATTCGCGACGTGCTACGCTAGAGAGGAAGGAATTGGCTGAGAAAAAACGACGTGATCAGGAAAGAAAGAAAATGGCAGAAGAAAGGTATGAAATGTTTTCTGATTTTAATACAATTTGTGGTGAATATGGTATCTAATTCATAAAATAGGCTTTTGTTTAGATAGTCTGCTTTATCTGATAAAAAGGTCCAATGACATTTATTACAAAACTCAAGTCCTGATGACTTCAATATATCTTTAAGCTATTGTTTTTCAGGAAAAAAGCATCTGCTGTCCCTCCATCACCATCAGTGGAAACGACTTTTGATGTCCCTGACACCAAGCCACCTCCACCGGTTGCTAAGAGGACGAAAACACCCCCTATACCTTCAACGGTTCCGTCAGCAGAAGCCAAATCACAAGCAGCAGTGGAGAGACTGGATAATCTGATTAAAGGATCTACTCTTGAACGTCCTGTGAAACGTGGTGTAGGGGAGGCAACTGTGACTCTACCCTCAACAAGTTCTAATTCTGCTGCTAATGATACAGATCTGAAAGGTAAGATTTTTGAAAACCAAAAAATAGAAAATCTGACCTTAGTTTTCCTCATTGTACACATACATGTGCATTAATACATGAATCAACTACATTAATTCAATTTGCAGCAGAATGGTAGGATGTAAAACACACTTGCTTAGGATTATGAGTGTTCTTGATATATTCATCCTTACAGCGGATTTAAACCCACAGTGTCTTATTACCATTATTATGTTCTTTATTACAGTTGCATCTGAAAGTGCCATAGCTAGAATGAAAGGTCTAGATGAATCTAAGCCAGTTCCAGTTGTTCAGAAACAGAAAGATGTGAACAATTTTACACGCAATAACCAGGTTAAATATGCAGGTGGCGCTTCATCTATTCCAGCCAATCAAATGAAGTGTAACATATTTAAAGCTAAACTGGAAGAGGATTTAAAGAAAGGTGAGCTATCATTCGACATTTTGCAAATAGACAACATAAATATAGTATACTTTTTTCTAAATGGCAATCCTGAAGCACAATGAGAAACATGTATCTATCCAAACTGAGAATGTTTACCTTAACTGATTAGGCTATTTGGCCCAAGAGGTGGTTAGGCATTTAGATTTTGCCTTTTAAAGATGGCTGCATGTTAAAGTACATTAAGTACTAAATACATCTGTATTTCATTTGTTATCAGCTGTCAGCGGTAGCAGCCATATTGCAAAATTTACCGGCTTACAAAACCAAATCAAATTGACTTGACAAATATGTCTATTGATTGTTAGTAATTATCCAAATCACAATTCATTAGTCAAAGTCTACAAGCTGATGTAACAGCAGGATATAAAACTTGTATTGCATTTCAAAAGCCCTTTAAGTAACAGAACAGCCAGAAACAGCATGATTCATCGTTTAATTTTTATGATTTAAGAATTGTAGGGTGTAAAACTTTATTTTATTCAGGATCTGATATTGATACAACAATGTCGCCTAATACAACTGTTGATGATGAAGATGAAATTCTCTCTAAAAGGTATTTTACATTTCATTTCATTACATTTTCAGCTGATCTTTTCAACATTTAGCCTGTGTTTTTGTTTGCATTATTTTGGATTTTATTTTTATTTTGAATGATTTTATCCCATTTTTGCTGAATATTCCACTCATTGCATGCTTACTTTTGATTTTTAAAGACTTTTATTTAAGTATTTTGCAAATTTAATTTTGGTATGCACATAATTTTCAAAATTTGCTAATTTACTATCCCCTGAACCTACACAGAATTACACTATGCATATTATATCAAGAATATCCATTAGCAAATGTCACAAAATTTCTCCCATTTTTCCAAGAGCAAGAAATGTCTGATCAAGAGAATATTTCAGTATGATTTACCTGAATAAATGTAGCCTACTGTTTCTTAAAAAAGCATGAGTTTTTTTTAGATCTGCAATGTAATTTTTGGCCTCATGCTTTTCTTGTCTTAATCTCTTTTGAAGCTTTTTGATAATTCGAATGCATGCATCATAGTAAGCTATTTATTTCATTGTCCGTACCATAGTTTTCAATGTGCAAAAATATTTTTGAATAATGCATCAGAACTTCAAATATATGTTCATTTACCTGTTAGGTTTTGTACAGGAATTAAGAATGATGGCTTTAGCGTAAATTGGACTAAAAGTCTAAAAGATACAAAACAATAGGACATATTACTCTACTCTATTATATTAGTTCAATACAAAGTAGAAAAACGTAAAACTTACTTCATTTCATTAAATAACGGAACACAATTTTATGGTATACTACTCCTTAGTTTTATTACACACAACGTTTCAACAATCTACATTGTCATCTTCATTAGTTCAATAAAGTACGGAACAGTAGGACATAAAACTCTTTTCCATTTCATTAGTTCAATAAAGTACGGAACAGTAGGACATAAAACTCTTTTCCATTTCATTAGTTCAATAAAGTACGGAACAGTAGGACATAAAACTCTTTTCCATTTCATTAGTTCAATAAAGTACGGAACAGTAGGACATAAAACTCTTTTCCATTTCATTAGTTCAATAAGGTACGGAACAGTAGGACATAAAACTCTTTTCCATTTCATTAGTTCAATAAGGTACGGAACAGTAGGACATAAAACTCTTTTCCATTTCATTAGTTCAATAAGGTACGGAACAGTAGGACATAAAACTCTTTTCCATTTCATTAGTTCAATAAGGTACGGAACAGTAGGACATAAAACTCTTTTCCATTTCATTAGTTCAATAAAGTACGGAACTGTAGGATATATAAAACCTCATTTCAATTGATTAGTTCAATGTGCTACCAAATACTTCATTTCATTTCTGACTATGGCATGAAAGTTACCATAATTCATTGCATGCCGACATTAATGCTTTACAGCGAGAGTGCAGTAAGTGATGATGAAGATCACGACAGCCAATCAGAGAAAAGCGATGAAGAATCAGATGGCAGTGTTAAATCTGAAGAGAGGTAGACGCCATGTACTCATTAAAAACACTAACACTGAATACTGTAACACTAATAGCATGTAGCTATTTATAGAATCTGTGCTCTAATTATTGTAGGTCACATATATTAATGCACATGCTGGAATTTTTCAAAAAAAATATCCAGTCCACTCATTTCCAAGGTAGCGCAAGTAGTAATTTCGAAATACAATACATTATATTTGGATTCAACACTTCTTATTTTACCTAGATTAGAGTGGACTGTTCCTGATTATATTTTGAGACTTATATGCATGTGCATTATTATCTATGACCCATTATATGATCTGTTTTCTTTAGATTAGTACTAACAATTTTCTCTTATTGTGTTTTATAAACACATAAATCATATTTGCCACCCAAATTAAGTATCAGAAAACAGTCTATTGTATTAATGTACTGATGTATAACCTTTGAAAAATTCAGGTGAATTACTAATAGCATGTTATCTGTGTCTCTAATCAATTAATTTATTAATATTGTGATTATATTGTAATGATGTAAGTTGGGTTTGATTCTGATATAGATTTAGATTTCTTGCCGAGTTTTTAGCCAAATTCAGCAATATTGAGTGGAACACATATCTAATTGATTGTATTGGAAAACAACAAAGTTTTGTGTGTTACAAGCTGTATATGTAATAAATTAGGGATCAACTGGAAAATGTGATCTTTGGGGATCAATTTTAAGAGGTCTATTTGATTTCCTATTAGATATCAGAAATATGGTTTTAAGGGTGTACATAAAGGGTTCTTCCTATGACTAACACCAGTTTTGACAAATAAGAAATGATTGGTGATGATTGGTGATGGGAATTCTAGTTTCTTTTCACCTTTCTTGATATTTCATTGCACCATTCATCTATATTTCATATATTCTATTTAATACTTTCTTAATTACAGCTTTATTCATTATTTTCATCAATCCTAGAATTGTTCTTTCATTTATTTAAATAATGCTTAGTATAGAGTGGTATACTTTGAAAATCTATATTTGTTGATGCTTTTTTTTCAATCTAAAAACTTGAATAAATGGCCTGCAAAAGTCAAGAAATTGAGCTGTTCTGAATTTGAAATTGTGGTCATTCTGGCGTATAGCCTACTTATGTAATTTGTTGTTGTTCGAAAGAGAAGTCAAGTGGGTTTGCATTCAGTTTCTGTTTAGCTGGGGTGAAATCCATAAAATTGAATGAAGTTTTATGATATCTTTTAGCTATAAGAAGACTGATGATGAAGCGAAGTTAATCGTAAAACAGCCTCCAAAACCAGCACCCAGAAGTTTACGTCCACCGTCAGCCTCATCTACAAGAATACCAACTATGTCTTCATCTTCTCATCATAATGGGTATGGTATTTTTTTTCTATGAAATTTTGTATGAATACTCAACATATCTTAAAGGGATTGTAAAGTGATTTTCTAATCTTTGTATGTGCATTGGAGACACTGATAGCATCAATTTGCGCCATTCAAATTTCCATTCCGACATCTGAGGTTGTTGCAATTCCACTAAAACTAACGCGTTTTATGACGTCACTGACAGTGATCTGCATAGATATCAAAATAGAAGCTTCCGGAAGATCACTGTCAGTGACATCATAAACGCGTAGTTTTAGTGGAATTGCAAGAACCACAGACGTCAGAATTGATGCTCTCAGTGTTCCCAATACACATACAAAGTTAAGAAAATCACTTTACAATCCTTTTAATTGTTTAGGAACTCAGCATTGCCTTCTGAGACTAAACATTTCAGTTGATATGTAGTTTCTACTATGTTCATGATCCTATGATCAAGTCAGTTTTATTAAGACCCTGCCTAGTGGAGATTGGAAATAATTTAGACCCTAAAGGGACCCTAAATCAGCTGAAGTGGCTCAGCGAAATAAACACTTACTCAATAACCTGTAGGGTCAGGTTTAATCCCAGCATCGTTTGAGAAAATACCATAAAAATTTTGATTGTGTATTTTTCAGACATGATAATTTAGTACGAAGAACAAGTAGTAACAACAGTCGTGTTAGTGAATCACGTATCAGTCAGAGTAGTGATATATCTGATAAACATAACACCAGTTTCCGTAGTAACGATGGTGGTGGTATGAGCACGCTAGAGAGACGTAAACTCAGTCAAAATAATGAGGTCTTTGTCACGTCTGCTGCATCACTTCCTAATAAGGTATGTTGATCTATTTTGTATTTTTGGTTACGGTATATATTTTGTTAAAGAGAATGCTTTTCAAGGTTTTGTTTCCATTCAGTCATTTATATCACAGAAGAAAATAGTTAAAAACAAATATGGAAAAAATTTAGGAATATTTAGCGATGTCTGTGATGTTAATTACTGAAGGGAACATATACTGTAGTGGGCTGAATGAGGTTAAAGGGTTTCAAAGACTGATAGATGCATGGGATGAAAGTGGGATATGGGATATATGGAATGACTTCAAATCCCATGTGGGATGATAGAGCTTGGCTTGGACTATTTAAAAGGTGAAGGATAAATTGTGAGAAAGCTGAGGCAAAAATCCTTTTTTTTAACTTACAGTGATTATTTTTCAGAAAAACTTACTTTTGTTTGATGCAGTTTTACTATTTTCAAGACTAAATCTTGATTTAAACTTTTTTCTACCTTGATGAAATGTTTGAATTTTCTTTTACTATGAAGATTGTCAGTCTGATAAAAAGTGTTCTGAAAGATTATTTATGAATTTTGTTTTGATTCTTCCTTCCTGCTAACAGAAAGAAGACAGCTTGAATCGAGCACCTCCTCCAAGACCAGACAGACCTCCATCAATTAAACAGCCTAAATCATCAGGAATACCCACTGGGATACCATCAATGTCTCCCACAATTAAACCTGCAGTAGCACACTCAGGGATACCAGCTCCCCGAGCATACAGTGGCATTCCCAAAGCTGGAGACACAAGTACACCAGTGTCTCCTTCTGGAATCTTGGCACCAGGATATACTGGGATTTCCAAGTCTGGTCCCACAGGCATACCTTCCTCACCCACAAGTACATCTGAACCTGGACTCACAAACATACCATCATCACCCACTGGGATTCCAAAACCTGGATTTACAAATATACCGCTGTCACCTTCTGGAATACCAAAGTCTGCTCATTCAGGAATACCCACATCTGCTAACTCAAACATTGCACCAACTTCTCCAACTGGGATACCCAGAGCTCAACTAACAGGGATACCCTCGGCTGGAAACACAAGTACTCCACCAGCGTCTTTGTCTGGGATTCCAACATCAGCTGGAAGCAAAATAGCTTCACCTCCACCAAGATCTAAAGCTGTAGGCATTTCACCATTCATATATACTTCTGATGTAGACCTTAACACTAACATTTCTCCTCCAGTTATCTCTCTTGATTCTGTAACTAGGGAACCTCTTTATGATAATTTGGCTTCTTGCAAACAGAAACAAAAAATTAATGACCTTTTTGAAACAGATATTGATAACGTCCCTCCTTTTCCTCTTGATCTTGACGACCAAATGGTGGAAGTTTTTCCAGATCAACTGGACCTAACGCCATCTATCGAACAAGCTCAATTTCCTACAAGCTCAAAATCATCTACTCAGAATATGGCTTTCAATAACATAACACTCATCTCTACTGTAACTCATCCCACATCTCAAAATCCATATGGTGTTTCCATGGCAACCAGCTCAGACGACACCTTGACTCGAACAGATGACAACTGTGAAGTTATTGTAAGTTGTACACCAAGAGTTGTACACATTGTTGCATTTTCGATTTGAACTGTACACGAAAGTTTGTTAATTGCCACGTCTAGCATGAACTGATTGTCCACCATTTTTTTTTAAGTGTTCTACTAACAGTGACCTTGAACCTTTGATATTTTTGAAGTTTTGAATTGCACACTCACTGCATGGGTAAGAACAATGCCTAAGCTAAGCTATGCAACGAGCTATGCTTGGCTGCAGAGTGCCACTGCGCTAAAACTTGAAAAGCTTCTGAATCTTTAGTCTACAGTACACATGTAAATTTGCCATTTGCTTCATGATCAAACTTCTGTTTTTAGGATTTTAGGAGTGATCCCAAAAATAGTTCAAGCAAAGCGACAAATGGTTTTTAAGATTTTTGAAAATCATACCTCTGTCAGTCATGTGCTTATTATAATAGCTTGACCTATCGACAGATTTGACGAGCTTTCATTTTGACAACTGAATTTCTTTGTTCAATGACCATCTATACATCTTTGACTGTTAAAATATATTAAACTAACACTGCATTCTGAAACTGACCCTTGTGTTATAGAATTTTATATACATAGCCTCATTGACATAATAGCATTTTGTCATCTACCTACTTACATAGCATTATATTCATATAGCATATAGCATCTTATTGTATTTATATATATATCAAATTAGTTAGTTTTTATGTAGTATGATATTTATATAGCGTTATATCTGGATCCTTCTTTGCATAACTGGACATAAAATGTATTTCCTTCATCTGACAAATCATTAAAACTGGTTTTGAATTTGATCACCTGATATTATCACATGATACTAACCGCATTGCATGATATAATATATTACATATATCACTATTTATAATGTTTGATACTGTTTTTTTCTTAACTTTTAATCTTAGTTTGCCAGCTGATGTTTGATATCAATAAAAATATTTTCTGAAACTGAATGAATTGAAAAAATTGATTAAATTTTATTTCATATTAATAAAGTTATTTAATTTTATTATTTTAACGAGATTTTTTAAACTTATTTTATTCGGATTTTGTCTGATTTTGACATTTATGTATAAATTTTATTCAAGCAACAGAATTAAACACGTTCTTATATATTTCAGGAGTCAACATACAGTAGCAACAAACCAGCTACATCCAGAAAATCATCATCAACATCAAGTTCAAAACTTCCAAAGGCAGCACCACCGCCGCCGGCATCAAATTCTAAAATTCCATCTTTGTCAGCATCAACTGTGGAACCTACATCACCTAGTTCTAAGATTCCAGTCAAACATCTAGTGACGGTTTCACGAACCAAATCAGATTCGTCTCCTATCAATGGTAGTGAAATTTCACCGTGGCACGTCACTGCTCCAGAGAAAAAGATGGAGAAGAAGATTACAATAACTACTGAGTTATGAGATTATTAATAATGTTGGTAAAAATTATGTTGAAAAGGGTGTAAATAATCTCGCTTTGTATACCGCTTTGTCAAAGCTTCAAGATATATTTCTGGCTTTATAGTATTAGCATTTTGATTAGGACTGATTTGAAGTCGTAAGATTTTTTGAAGATCTTAAATCCAATGCTTTCTAGATTTAGCTCAGCAACTTAGTTAGTTCTCACTTTATTACTATTCTATGATAAAAAATATTGAGAACTTTTTTTATTAGTACTAGTAGCTTTATAAATATGTATGTTCTCTTGTATGGAAAACTTTTACCATATTTGCATTTACAATAGATAACTCAAGTGTCAAATATATCTTCATAGCTTTGAAGTATACAATGAATATTTATATTAAACTTTGAGAAACCAAACTTTTTATGCATTTACATTTGAAATTACTCAAAAATCATTTCTATACCAAATCAATTGATAATAAAGCCATAATATAGGCTTCATATTGTGATTCAAAAAAGTTTATAACAAAATTATTAGATCAAGGGTGGTTATTTTGTTAATTTATGCTGAAGTTATTCTTATATAGGGAAAGGGAAATTTTTTTATTGTAAAATATTTGAGCAAATGAACAAATTTTTACAGGATTTTGTGCGTGTAATATTTTTGCTTAACAGTGATAATGGCTTAATAATTTATTATTATGATATGATTTCTTAGCTTCTGTTAATTTGTATTTCTTTATTGCAATTAATTCAGCAAAAATATCATTTTGTGATGCAAATAAGGATGCCTTAGGTATTTTCCTTTAATTAGTTGCTTATCACGAACAGTTAAAAATATGAGCCCAATTTGTGGACTGTTTGTATTTATTTTTCCAGATGTGTACAAACATAGGTGCTTGTCTATAAATGCATACACATATATCGATAAGTTTTTAGTATGGCCAATTTGAATAGTGATATTTTAGTACATGTATATTATGTAATTTGTCATATTTTTAAGGGATATTCCCATTAGATTTTGTATATAGAATTCTTGAATATATATATATATATATATTGCACTATAGTTGCAACATTTCCGTCTTTTTTTTTTACATTTGCCATATGAAATTCAAGTATTTCTATTTTTCTATCAAATTTCATATCTTTTTCACAAATTGAATAAAAATGTAACAAAAAAAAAAATAGAATGGTAAAAGGTGTATTTCCTTCTTGGCTCATAAACGAGACACTTTGTTCATTTAGTCTGTTTTAAAATAGCAAGTTATCTTATTTCAACATTATAGCATGCCCCCAAAATGTTTTTCCCTCATCTTACACTTCATAGATTCTCAACTTTTAATTATTTTGAAAGTAAGTTTGGTGATGGTCGGGATTTGATTTTATTTCGAAATTTTTGTAATCAATTCGGGGTGAAATTTTAAGGAGATGGTAACTTTTCAGATTTTTTATGAGGCATCTTTCATTAGGTTTGAGATTTTCATCATTTTGTTTCATGACCATCCAAAAGTTGTTCAATTTGAGCTTTAAGGACCAGCTAAACTTTAATTTTGATGTGACCTCCCCAAAAAAACTTGAAAATTTGGCAAAGGCTTCTTCTCTGAAGAACAATCAATCAATTTTATTCCTCGCATCTATAAAGGATGTATTCATCTAGGTATATCTAAAGAACAAGCACAAATTAGTAGTAGATTTCTTGTAAATTTATAAAGTAAAGTATTTTAGTATTTTTAAAGTGATTGTAAAGAGGTTTTTTAAAATTTTTATGCATATTTGGGACACTGATACCATCAAATTGAAGCATTTAAATTTTCAATCAGCAATTCCACTCAAACTAAGTGATAACTGACTGAAAATTGGAATGTTGAAAATTATTGCTATCAGTGTCTCTGGTACAAAAACTAAAAAACCCTCTTTTACAATCCATTTATTATAAGTAGTAGATATATAAATTATATTATTGTATTATAGAATCTAGTTGTATATTTAGCTTTAATCAGTATTCCCAGCATTTATTTCATATCCTGTTATTAGCTTCCGATAATTTATCACCTAGAAGCGCTTCACAGCTTGTTGATTGCAGTTTTTGTCCTAGATTGATTATTATTTATCTTTGGTTTAGTGTCAATTACTTGTATAGCTAAAAAAGGGTTTTAGTTGTTTTATTTCTTGTCTTAAAGGGGTATTGTTGTTTACATACTTCTTTAACAAGTTGAAGGGGCTATACTTTAGCTACCTTTATTGCTTTTCAGAATTATAATGTGTTGTAGAGCTCATGTACAATAACGGAAAGCTTGGAGTTGACCAGTCAAACAAAGCATTTTCTTAGCAAAGTCACCTTGTGAGGTCATGAGTAAAAACTGCACTTGAAGAAAAACTGAGCTCTATCAGCTGCTTAATGTTTAGATGGTAAAATCCCTTTAAGATAAGCTTGCTAGTGTTTATATTCCCCTTCAGTAGAAGTTCATATAGAAAAAAACATTTAAATTGTGATCACTGCTAAATTGATCAAACTTACTGTTTAAATATTGTGTAAAAATTGTGTTTGTATAATGATACCGGTTATTTTTTTTGAAAAATATGAAATAATGAATTATTTTAAGAAAAATTGAGATTTTTACCTTTTTTTGCTTTTACTTTAGATTTTAAACATATGTTCTTTATAAATTTCATCTAAAAAGTAACAGTAATTTTTTTGTGTAAAAATTTAAATGGTAGTGTATGCCATGATATAAAGTTAAAAAATAATTGTGACAAATTTTGAAATACTGTTTAATTTTTATAATAACAGTAACCTATACATCATGAAAAATTTTTTTTGGCACTAGTACACACTACCATTTTAAATAAAAAAGAGGTACGATTATTATTAGTAATAACCATCCTATGCTTGCCATATACTTATAGTGTTGTGTAATTTTTAATAGTTTTTATTTTGATTAATATTTTATTAATTAGTCCTATAAAGTCATGCTTCATATTGCATCATTTCTATATTCAATTTAGTTGTATTACCTTCTATTATAAGATATTATAAACACTGATTTGTTGATCTTTTATGATATCACTGTATTAAGAGGTATGATATCAGAAATAAATATGTTATAACTTACATGTAAAGTGCTTAAATATGGCATACATAAGTTGTAGAATTTTTAAGAATGAATCTTTGAAATACTTCAGCCTGGTACTTATTGCTGGTTGCTTATTCTGTAGGTTCTTTTGCCTGGTTGTGACCCAGCAGAGTAATTGTCCAAAATGCTGAGAGCAATTGAAAAAAACTCAGAGCAATTGTAAAATGCTCAGAGCAATTGTAAAATGCTCAGAGCAATTGTAAAAAGCTTAGAGCAATTGTAAAAAGCTTAGAGCAATTGTAAAAAGCTTAGAGCAATTGTAAAAAGCTCAGAGCAATTGTAAAAAGCTCAGAGCAATTGAAAAAGCTTAGAGCAATTGTAAAAAGCTCTATAGAAATGAGAATCCAGTGCTGCTTTCAGTTAGCTTCTATAGTCAGTCAATTTACTTACCATATCTTGTTAATCATTCTGTTATTCATTAACTTTTAACATGTATATTTAGATTTTGTAAATTTTTACTGTATTTTTATCTAACACTTTAATATATGTATCTAGAATTCTAGGTAAAAACTAGGGTAAAAAATTACCTTTAAGTTTACCCCAAGACTGTTTAAAAGAGAAACATGCTTTCATGTATATATTTACTCTATATTTGTCTATCTATCTTATACTTTAATTTCTGAATTTCCTGCTGAAAACTCTTAAACTATACTTTCATGCTTTCTTAAAATATTATCAAATTGCTGTCTACTATGTCGTAGTCGTATGTACTTTCCAAAATGGCAAAATTTAGAATCATGTTTGCTTTAATGTAGCTAAAAAATTTTTAAAGCAATCTTTATGTCTTACTTTTTTTTGGAATTTGCATAAATATTTGACTTATGAACCATTTTTGAGAAGTACAACCATTAGCCTCTCAACTCTATTTTTTATATTTTTCTATGATTTTCTCCAATTTTAAAGTTTTGTAGTATTTATGTATACCCAATAACTGTACATTCTATCTGTCCTTACATATCGTGCACTTAAACCAATTTTTTTAAAAGTCTTGAATTTCATTGAATGGTAAAGGGGTATATGTTTCTAAATATTTTCTGTTACACATATGATTTAACAGTTGAAATATTTCAGTTGTTGTCACTATTTAATACGTAATCTGACAATCTGTTTGTCTATAATGTGATAAAAAAGTGTTAGTTTTTGGTTGCAGATATATGGACAATCTTTCCGGGGTAGAACTGTAAGGCCACATAAAAAAAAACCAATTGGTGATTGTCCCCGCCCGTGCCTGAAAACGGCCCCGTCCCTGATTTTTTTGTTTTGTTTTTTAACGTAAACAATCCGCTCAATAGCGTAGGTATAGCAAAAATTCAATTTTTCGCGGACACTTAACGCGGAATAACTGAAATATAATAGGAAATACCACCAGTAGGTCCATCTAGCAATTTTATTAATTTACAAAAACAGAATATATGCAGTCTGTGGAATATATTTTCTTTAATTCATTGTTTGCATGCTTCTGGTGAGGAATAAAGCAGTATCAGCATGTGGACTTAAGTGTTTTAAGGTCCTATAAAAAAATAAAAAATTAAAAAAAAAACTCCCCCCCTCCCCTGATTTCAGAAATTGAAAGGACGATCACCAATTTTTTTTTTTTATGTGGCCTAATATTTAATAAAGGCTACTATTCTCTTGTCACTTTCCATGGTCGTTTTTAGGTTATTGTAGACAAACAAGGATCAGATTCTCTTTCTGAAAAGTGATATGGAAAGCAGAGATTGAGCTCTATCAGCCTCTATCAGCTTGTGAAGGAAATAAGACAGCTTTATCCCTTTAACTTAAAGAAAGACTGAAATATGCATTTGCATTGAAAAGATCCCAACTTGTCATCTTGGTAATATTATGGTTTCAATGATCCAATTGGATTGGTACAATTTAGTGTTCAATATAATTAACTTAATATTGTGAAGATGGTTTGGTTGAATTCTTGTACAATTCTATATTGACTAATTATCAAGCTCTTGATCTCTTTCAGAAAAAACCCTTGTCCCTTTTTAGAGGCCTTTCAAGTTATGTCCATCCATGAAATGTGCTTTATGGATTTTTTTTTACAATGTTTTCAAATACGTTTATATTTTTTACTGAATAATTTTATTTGAGCATTATTCTGTATTTCAAATTAGCTAGGGGATTTGGTTTTCTATTTCAAAGTCTATGCTTCAGTTTGATCATACATTGGTTTGTTTAAATTTGAAGAAAATTTATAAAGAAATGAGAAAATTATGTTTTAGTAGGGGGAAATTGGAAATCTTTAAAGTTTAAGGGACAAATTGAGCAATGTAATTGAGGATAATGTAATTTATAAAAAGAGGGGTAAATTGATATACAAAATATTATGGTTGTTCAGCATGGACAAAAGGGGGACATGTAATATATTAACGTTTCACTAGGGGAAAGCTGGGTATTTCTGGAGCTATCTATCATATCATTATATATCTATATATATTGTATATTATTTTATATCCTCTATCATTATTATTATTATTATAAACTATTATTATTATTATTGATTAGCATGTCATTATGCCTTATGTTAATTGGTAATAAAGAAATACAAAATATAATTGGGCTGGGGTTATTATTTTAATGCTATCCAAAACAGCCCATGCAGCATCTGCTAGTGTGATTATTGGTAAATGATCTGACTTCATAATCTCAATAAAAGTACCTAAGTAAATCTACATAAAATTAGGAAGTAAAACTTTTAATTCATTCTGCAAAAAGTAGGATGGCCATACAGAGCATTGGATGTTAATTTCTATTTTCTTCATATACTACATTGTAAGGGATTAAGAAAACGTCTAGACAAGGTTACAAATGATAACTGTACAGATATATTCTTCCCTATAGAAGACCCGATACCATTCTGCATATGAATTTTGCCAATTTAGAATCAATTTATCAGGGAATCCACATTAACACTCTTGGTTACTTAGTATTTTTACTGCCACCTCTAGAGCTAAACAAAAATTTAATTAGGACATTTTAATTTAGGACACAGCTGAGTTTACACGATAGTGGGGCGATCCCAAATATGAAGTCGTAGAGTCCACTTTATTTTGAGGTGAAGTAGGAGTAATTTACAATGACACAATTTATCTTGGGTTACCTAATTTAATACGATTCACTTTTCTGAATTGAAATAGTTGAGTAGATTTCACAACAGTTCAGATGATCAGATTGTATTCACTTTATAAAGAATACCCGGTTTTCAAACATCTGCGAAACTTTGCTATGGTTTACTTCGTCAAGGTAAGAAATTTAGTAGTTCAGCCCACAGGTACATGGGGACAGGATAGCCTATTTTGGTGCTTCATGAGTCTTGCGTAGGCCTACCCCAAATAATCCCCATGTATTATAATTTTATTTTCTTAAAAAATGCTTATTAACATTGTGTATTTCCCGGAAATTGTGCAGATTTACTGAAAATACCAATGTTTGCCGGTCGACTGATATTAGACCTACTCTCTTTATAATAAGACTTAAAGGTAAGACACTATCGTCTTGTTGACATGAGATACCACTTGCCTATCATCTTAAAATATTCTTAATTAACGATCCTGCCTTTCATGCCAATGACTTCTTTCAATTCCATAATAATTTTTCTCCATTTCCATAGAAAATTTTATTAAATCGGAAATCATTTAGTCCAGTTACCCAGTGTTTTTATCTCTCAAATTACATTTTTTCTTGCCGTTTAGAATCCGTCAAAGCAGATTTGACGGAAGTGAAGCGAAGTGTCGGCGTGCGCATGTTCGAGCACTTTGACCTCAATCACGTGGTCTGCATTCTTGCATAAATTATACGGAACTAAAGTACATGAATAAGACTCAACGTTAGTTCAGTATAATTTATGCAAGAATGCAGACCACGTGATTGAGGTCAAAGTGCTCGAACATGCGCACGCCGACACTTCGCTTCACTTCCGTCAAATCTGCTTTGACGGATTCTAAACGGCAAGAAAAAATGTAATTTGAGAGATAAAAACACTGGGTAACTGGACTAAATGATTTCCGATTTAATAAAACTTTCTATGGAAATGGAGAAAAATTATTATCGAATTGAAAGAAGTCATTGGCATGAAAGGCAGGATCGTTAATTAAGAATATTTTAAGATGATAGGCAAGTGGTATCTCATGTCAACAAGACGATAGTGTCTTACCTTTAAGTCTTATTATAAAGAGAGTAGGTCTAATATCAGTCGACCGGCAAACATTGGTATTTTCAGTAAATCTGTACAATTTCCGAGAAATACACAATGTTAATAAGCGTTTTTGAAGAAAATAAAATTATAATGCGTGGGGATTATTTGGGGTACTCAAGACTCATGAAGCACTAAAACATGCTATCCTGTCCCCATGTACCTGTGGTTCAGCCCTGGACTCTGATTTATCAGTACATACCGCCTAAGTATTTGACTAGATATTTAGACACGACCTTTTTCCCTCACCACAATTTTCTTTTCATAATAATGTAACGAATCCGTAGGCCTATTTGTTGTGCTGCTTACTTTTCGTGGAGATTGGAATGTTACTGTTAGTCTTAGATTGTCTTTTGCATTTAAATGAAAAAATATATGTTTTTTTTAAGTTTAAAAGTGTAAAAAATAAATTTTGAAGACATAAAGTGTGGTTGTATTATATTTTTTCAAAGCTGAAACATTCCAAGACTGTTTTCAAGCTTCCGATGTTGATTTCTTCTTATTCTTACTCCCTATTCACGATCCTTACAGGGATTAGGAAAAAAACGCTGTAAAAGATTGTTTAGTTCGACTATGACTGTCATAATGAACTAATTTCTAATCGAATCATCTTATTCTTTTATACTGAGCCCGACTTGGTTATTTGCTGATCTATAAAAGCAAATATCAGTTTTGGTTCAGAGTTACCATTTATTAACAGCGTTTCGGATTACCCAAAGTTGGAAAATCCATTATGACGCTTATTTTATATTTATAAAAATGTCTTCCTGATTTGAGTGACATCGTGTATCCGTAGCAAATATTTACACCTTTCCCGTTAAAGTGGCACAGGCTTCATTTTCGTGGGTCGATTTTTCCAAGTCTCAGAAACAGGGACTTTTTTAGCTCAGCAATTTAGTACTGGTTATCACAACTCACCATTGAAATTTGAGTCTTCAAATCCATGTGCATCCATAATTATTAGCATTTGAAAGTTATAATGCCCTACTACACATTAGCGATACTATGCAATATATAGACAAGTCATCTATAGAAAAAGAAGGAGAAATGTCTAATTTAAGATATATTTGAAGGAAATATGCAATTTTCGTACATTTCTAGTGCTTCTGAAGGATACTTAAATATATTCAAGACCCAAATCAACCAATAAAAATGAAGACTGGTCCCCTTTAAATATGCACGATCATTGCACGATTATGTCATGAAAAGCACTAATTTTAGCAGACGACAAATTCAATACACCACGTCTTCTCTAATAAAAAAGAGCACATAAGGTTGACTCGACCGGTGTTTAACGGCCCGAGTTGTTTGTTGTATTTTCAAATATTGAGGTCAATCATTGTGGAAACTGAGAAAAAATTTCACAAAGGAAGGAAGAGTTGTGCACCTCGACAGTTGTGTCTGCATCGAGCTGGGTGTTCAATTGAACGGCATATTAACTATGAAATCAGAATTTCTGAACGAAGTGAGAAATAAGTGTGAAAGAAGACCATATAATTTACAAAGGCGTCGCATGACAAAACCTGTCCATTACAAAAATGGGGACTTTGACTCAGACTTGGCATTCGCAATGCAGGAAAGTTTACAAATGGCTCGAGAAAAGGAAAATGAACTTAGCGGTTTTGAAAATTGTGGATTGACAAATGGATGTGTTTTAGACGAAATTCCAGCCGTAAAAATGGCGGGGAAGATTAACAATTCGGGGGATTCTGGAAATCGTGAAGCAGACGAACTGCGAGAAATGCTGCTGATTCATTTGGAATTAATTCAGCAACAAGGCGATGTGATCGAACAGAAAGATCGGGAAATTAAAGAGTTAAAATCGGAGAAAAAAGCGGTAATTTTATTTTTGAATGTCGAATTTGTATGACTGAGATATTGCCATTTTAAATTGGTCAAATTTCGGTCTTTTTTAAAATTCTCTGTCAAGATGGCGGATGATTAGCATTTCCTATCGAATCGCTAGCCTGTTCTATTTTTGGGATATATATAAATTTGTTACCGCCTCGTCATAGAAAAATAAACATCTGATGCGGTTGAATGGATGGGTGTTACAGGTCGAGAATCGTTCTTCCCTGCATATTTATTACATAGTTGTAAATTATTAACCTATGGGTGGGTTTTAAAATAGTAATCCGAAAAACATATTTAACATAGACCTCTACAAATAAACAAATTGTCTATTGGGTGTGATTTTTTCAGTTGTCGGAAACATTGTCTTCAAGGGCCAATAACTATCAATGCACTAAACACCTAAACTGTGAAGGGACAAAGGCAATTACATAATAAGGCCTTTAAGAGCTCTTGTGTTAGAATTTGAGTGGTATTAAGTATACAAGGGGCACCTGTTTAAAATCAATTTTGACTCCTTAATAAAGGGGTAAGGTAATTACCCGAAAAAGTTCTGGTAATTTTTTGTAGATTTGGGAAGTTGTAGGCTATCTAAATTTTCTAATTCGATACCGTAAAATTATGATAAATGTAGAATCGCAGTATATTTGTTATTGTTTGTCAAATTATCCAGACTGTTATTGTTTTCTGAATGTCTGGATAATCGGAAGGTTTAACTAAACGGAGTTTGACGGAGGAGAACGAAGTTTGTCGACCGACAACGGAAACTTCCGAACCTTTCCTTTTGAGTGATCGCGTGCCGATTTTGATCACATGATCGATCATGTGACATTGTTCAGACCATTGTGTACAAACACGCGTCATGGCCAAAGTGGAGGCGAAAAATTAATTATACAGCATATGTTTCGACCTTGAAATCCGCTAATTGCAGACATTTTGAATTATGATGAAATTGTTTGATAGGATTTTTCATCCGTCTTCCTGGAAAATGGGTTTTCATAACGTTTCCGAGGTGAGAAAGTCGTGATAATGGCCTGCGAATGTGGGTGGGTGGCTGGGGTGGTTTCCGTTCTGCAGGACTGGATGAGCTCATATGACCAGCCAGTTGTGACTTGTTCATGCACAATAATAAGATTGCACAAATTGCATTCATGCACTATCCAGTATTCATTTTGCAAGTGCAACAAGGGAATCTGCTGTGCATATTCTAAGACTGTGCATTGCAGGTAAACCCTTTTGCAATGCTGTCTTACTATCTAGTATCTTGACCACAATGACATTTCAATGTCCATTTGACAGATGACATTGATGATATTTTTAGTGAAATCTAGGCCTCGTTCTTCTTTTCATTTGACAAATTTTGCTAAAATTGCAAGCTGCCTTTAAGTCTTAAAAGGCACAATTAATGCATACAACTATCATATATAATGTTGGCTAATAAAATTTGGCTCAGTTGATTGTTTCAATTTATCAATTTAAAGGCATCTGAAAATCTTCCTTTGGATGTATTTCCATGTAAATCATTTTTGATTTCAACTTACAGCTAGAATGTCGTTTGGAGCGCATGGAACGAAGAATGTCTCTATTGAAACAAAAGGAGGAATTACATGAACCAACTGATACGAAAGAAAATCAAGATGTTGTCTCTACTCCCAAACAAGACAAAGGCTTAAAAAGGTAACTTTAGGGTCATTGGGTGGGTTTGCTGGGCTGGAACATTTTGAAAGGATATTGCCAACTGTTCTGACACATTAAGAGGATAGTTTAAAAATATGTGTTATCTAAGACATTGGTATGAAAAGAAAGTTCAGTGGAATAATTACTGAATAAATCAGAGTTCCGTATAAGGATGACATAAGTTGGGTGATGCCTGACTCAAATTTCTGGTAACTAAGATTATTTGATGGCTAATCACCATTGTCATACTGACTGGATAACCTTTAAAATAAATCTTTTCTCTATTTTTGTAATAATTCTTGGTTGTAGACAGGGTTATCTTAAATTGTTTTGTACAAGATTTCTATTTTCGAATTATCTTATTTCTAGAAAAGCCACTGGCCATTCAAGTTCTCCTACTCCAAGTAAAGTTTTAGTTAAAAAATATCCTGGACCAGGTAGACCTGCTAAAATCAAAACAGAAAACAGCATCAAGAAATCACGAGAAACATTGGTAAAGGATAACTCTGACATTGTGATTGACACCCCATTATCTAGACTGCGATATCCCAGTGTAACAGAGGAAGAACGAAGTGTGTTAAAAACTGAATGTGTATATCATGTGTCCCAAGCAGAATTACGTTCCCGACATATTGAAATTATCGATCCAGAACAGAGTAGAATTCTGGTTAAATCCTTGAAAGAAAGTAAGTATGATATTTCATTTTAAAAACCAATTGTCCTGATAAGGACACATGGAAACATGGTGTGTTGACTGTTGGCAGCATAAAATGAGCTTCAATGAGGATTTAATTGCCTAATTTCAGCTATGCATATTACTTTTCACATTAGAAATATGACTTTCAGTACCCCTGCAGCATAAACATATCAGTTAATGTCTTGGACTTTCAATAGAAGTCATTACTTTTTGTTTGCACATTAATCCATTTGTATTATGTTGTACTAAATGTTGGGTTTGTATTTTGTAGTTGAAGTACCATCATGGAGAAAGATAAAATATACTAATTTATATCAGATGGAAGGCACCGAGGTTAGTATTTATCAATCTTAATACCCAAGCTTTTTTTTATGCAACTTATACATGTTTATCATACCCATTTACTATTCCATCATTGACTTTGTGTTGATTGCAATTACTCTAAAATTAGTCTATAATTGACGTCTTTAGTCAAGTTAGATCTTCTAGATATTATTTCTAATGGATTGGATGTCATATTTTCATTATGGCAGATTGAAATAACAATATTTTTTATCTGTTTTAGAATTTAGAGGATGATACAATAATTAAAAGACATCAAAAGCCTGAGTTAGAGGAAAAACGTCGAAAGAGGTAGGAATTGCATTGCTGTGTTATTTAATAAAATAAACGTGAATTTTGTGACAAAGTATTCTGGTTGAAAAAGATGTGTCCAGATGTTTATTTTAGTTCTCTGTCCTAAAAAAAACCATAATGGTTAAAAAGTATGTTCAAAATTCGAGGAATCTGTGTTGCATATCAACAGAAACAATTTGCAGTTGTATGGAAGGGGAATAACTCTTGTCAAATAATGAATTATCTCCCTTTATTTAAACTAACGTTTGTTATTTCAGGTGGGATATGCAAAGGATGAGAGAACAGAAAGCTGCCAAGAAATTACGAGAAAAAGATCATGTGATATCGCCAGTACATGACATCGAAACGGCTAATGATATTGACTCCTTTCTACCCATCTTGGATGACAGTAAGTGGAGGTTTTCTTCTTAAAATTTAGAGGCAAATATAAAAGTGTCTTATTCTGTTATTTATTGGACTGTTAAAGAAAAAGATTGGCAATACCAAATACTTAACAATGATATTTCAAATCTTATTTTCAGTGGTTTGTATATGTGCATCGGTCTTTGACTAGAAGAAGTCACTGTTTAATTTGCGATCTCTCGCACACTCAAATCATCAAAAGCCAACATACATCTATCCCAATAGGAATACCCAGTTCCAAACCTTGTGTTTAAGATCAATTTCGTGCTTAAAACTCTTAAGTCAGCGTCTATGCAAGAGCTATTAGAACAAGATCAATTTGAATATCGTTAGCTAGGAAATAGGAAACAGATATATAACTATATAAAACTCAAATTATAAGTATCTTAGCTTACAGTATATTAAAATAAATCCTGTATAATTTCAGTAAGCCATATAGAAGTCAGTGATGAATTACCAGTTATAGCATTTGGTCATCCTTTACCTTCTTTACAATCACAGTGAGTATTCAACCTTTTTAACTATTTTAAACTGTCCAGTTCATGCATTTTCTTTATTTAAACATGTATGAGTGTTATATTTGATTAAGCAAATGGAGTAAAGTTTAAAATTCTGTTCCGCACCTCATTGAGCTACTGAAATCAAGTTTAATATCCTACTGTTCTGTTTAGCTTAAAACTTTCACCATAAGTGGCAAAGTTTTTCATATGTTAACCCCCTACCATCTTGCACCAGACGAAATTATAAATGATGTACTGTATTTTTCAGAGAGTTTCAACTGCCTTGGGATTATGATAAAAGTTCTATAAGTAAACGACACACAGGTCCAAGATCTCGCCGAAAGTGATGGATTCATCAAAATTGTGTTACCATCATTTTAGTTATATTCAAAATATAATGAAGAGGCATAATCAATGTATTTCCTGATATTTTTGAGTCGAAGATTAGTGCTACAGAGAATATGAAGCCAAAAACAAATTGGAATTACTCTCATTCTCGTAATAAATCCAAAAAGGCTTAAAGCAACCTTATCCTCCTTGTTTTCAATATAATAGGCCTGAAAGGCTTGATTTTGATATAGATTCCTCAATAAGGTCTAT
Organism: Lottia scabra; assembly: GCA_029955415.1. Classification (NCBI taxonomy): domain Eukaryota; kingdom Metazoa; phylum Mollusca; class Gastropoda; family Lottiidae; genus Lottia; species Lottia scabra. The sequence goes on from JARJEI010000015.1 coordinate 4,714,870, forward strand.
TAAGATGAAGAATGAAGGTCCACATGTCAAATTAAGATAAAAGCTCAAGTGCTATTGATTAAACAGGGTGGTTTATGATTCTATGTTTAAGTTTTAACTTCCAAAGTGGGAGAAATATATCAGTTCATTATTTTTTCATGTTAATTGTTAATGTTACTTCCATTTCATCAGTGTTTATGTATCATTCAAGATTTTTATTTACATTTCTGACTAAATTGTCACCATCAAATTATCAAGTGTTATTTCATTCTTAAGTCTTTATGTCCGAAATGACCAAATTTATCCACTCATTTCAACTTTTTTTCATATTTTCATAATAATATGGCTTAGATTTGCTATAGAGATATAATTTGTTTATAAACATTGGTCCATACATTGTACAGACGTCTTATCATGTGAATATATTCCACGCCCGTGTGATTATTATAAAGGATATATTAACTTTGTGACATCACATCACCAATATAAGATGTAAATACTGTTATATATTAAGATATTGTAAGTATTATGAAAGTGAATGTTGTAATTTATTCAGATTGATTATAAAATGATGTGTGAGACATTGAGAGAGAGAAAACAGTTATAAATGATTGTACAGTTGTTATAGTAGATTTTGTAAATATTTTCATACTTGCATTAATTTATTTCATGTGAAAATCAAATCTTGAGGGTAGGGGAAATAGATGGTGTACAGTTTAGGGTTGTCAGTGATGTAGGCAATCAATCTGTACTCTGTTCTTATGGATTTGGTATAATCTTGAATTTAAACTTCATATACTCAATTAAGGCTATCCTAAACACGTTTTCCTTTTAAATATTTTTAATTCACTCATTATCTCAAATTGAATCATGCTTCTAGATTTTTAAAATCATTTTCTTCAAATTTCATTTTTCTAAAAAAAAAAATATTGCTTTCTCAGCTTATAGAACTCAATTTAAGCTTCCTTAACTTTCTTTGTTTTATTAGCATTTGCTAATCTTTGACATGGATTGTCCACTGGATATAGTATACAAAGCTAATATCTTAGTATATTAGATTGGTATGCCTTTCAGAGATTTTGAGTAGTTTAAAATGTTTATTTGGTATTAGGGTTTATCAACTTGGTATCTCTTTTTTCAAAGCTATACTCAAGTAAAGGTATTTGACCACAAACTCTAGCAGTAGCAGTCCACATTACTACTTAGATTATTTAAAAATAAAGTCCCAAGATATGCGTTGATATATTTGCTCGACTAAAGTAGCTTCTACACGAGTTGTATTTTTCTGAATAAAATAGGACTTGTGTAATTTCATCCGGACATTGTGTAAATGTGTATTTGTTTAAGTGTTAAGTTTTTGTGTTATTTTGTGTTAAGTTTGTAAAATAATAATGATATTGTGTATCTAACATGTTGCAATAAAAACTTTGCGTACCTATTAATTTGTTTTGAGACTGACTTGGATGATTCAAAACACAGTAGTTTATTTTGTTTTGAGTTCAAATGAATAGTAATTGAAAGTATGATAGTCAAATCATACCCAATTGAACATTACTTTGGAGTAACTCTGCCATCAAACGTTAGTTTTGAACCCCTTCAACAAAAAGTATGCTTATAAATTTTTATTTGTCAAAGTCATCAATTTTTCGTTTGGTATCACTGTAGGAATATATTTTGACGCTGTTATCTGCCCCTGATGACATCATCAACTCTGGTATCGACCAATCAACAGCAAGTATTTTATCTTCATGTCCGGCCATATCATACAATGGTGCTTTAGGACTGAAAAAGCAATAACACATGTAAATAAATTTGTTAGGTCCTCTGCACATATTAGGTTAGCGAATACGGGTGAAGTCATGTAGCCTGCAATGAGGAAAATTTTGTCAGGTCAGCACACAGAGCCTCGGTTAATTGTCCAATCTGAAAGACTTGACGCTTTTTCTACTTTCTTGTCTATGTTAGCATCACTGACGGGATCCTAGGTGGAAATATCTTAGGGTATCGTCTTAACCCTTGCCAGGATTGTCTATCTTTTTCTTCTGAAAGAAACCTACCTCCTTCTATCCCATAATTTTACTAGACTGTCATGTGACCCAGATATAAAATGATTTTCATTGGTTGAAGACCATGCTACACCAGCAATCCATAATTTATGTGAAGAAAATACACTTTTTACAACAGCTCCATCTGTAAAACAAATCATGAGACTCTATTCAAATCCTTCAATCCAGAAACAGTGAAAGGGTGTGGAGATTATTGATGGGCTGTGCTGTAAGTCAAATATTGGAATGAAAGCAACTGTTCCTATATAAATGTCATGATTAACACCATGTTTCTGAAAGACATGTCTGCAACTGTATTCAAATCATGAATGTCTCATTCTTAATAATCATACAATGTCTCTCTATGTGGATGTATATTACAACAGAATACAGAAGTGGGCATATATTGCTGTGGTCCAATATCTTCAAAATATTTTTCATTTTAACCACCTGCATGTTGTGGTGGACGTATATGTCTGTGGTCCACTATCTTTACTTAAATAAAGGTATGTCACATGACAACAATGAGTTATGAAAGCGAACCCTTACCATTTGATCTTGGATCATATAATCTAACAAATCTATCAGATCCACCAGCCACTATTGTACCATTTAACGCTGAGTAGGAAATGTTGAAAAAAGCTTTAGGTCCTTGCTAAAAAATGAACAAAAAACATTTTTTATTTTATACCAAATCACCATTCTATTCCAATAATGGAGAAAAAAATTACCTTACAAATTTGTTAAGGATTCAAATTTTAATTTTACTTACTAATTGAGATTTTTCGGAGGCTCTGTTGATGTCCCAGAATCTGAGAGTATTATCCCAGGATGCAGTGCACACTTCTGCTGAATTCAGCCAACAGACGGAGGACACAGCTTCTTTATGACCCGACAGTGTTAGAATAGGAACCTGGAAAACAATTCACAAAACTAAATTAGCAAAACACTCACTACTTTAGAGCCATCTCAAAACATTTTATGGAGATCAAAATTTAAAGAAACTTTGTTATAGTTTGTTTTGAAATCTAAATTAAATTCGATTTAAGTTGATAACATCAAAGAATTTGAAAAACAAAATTATCTCAAGACTTTTTTTTTTTCACATACCAGTAACACATATCAGATTATATATCTCAATTCTTACCCTGGTAGGAACAATATGGTCTGATTTCTTTTTCTTTTTAGGTGCTGTGTTATTACTGTCGTCTGCTGTATCTTCTTCTGAAGTCGAGGCTGAAACAGAAATTACACAATTAAACTATATAAGGGAGAGAGAAATTATGTCTGAAGAAAAACAACATTCAAATCTCTCCAGATGTGGACCTTGAATTACTTGCGTTATTCTTCCAGAACTTGACTAAAGACGTACACCTAAATGGAGAAAAACCAATCTCTTACCTGCAGACCAAATTTTTAACATTTTATCCCATGAACCACTGCAGAACTATAAAATATACAATACAGTTAAAAGGTATACCGGTAATAGACTATGGTAGTTATCTTGTAGTTGAGTATTGTTTAAATTTGTCTTGAAATAAATAAAGTTATCTATGCCCATGAAAACTTTGGTCCAAAAATTGAAATCGAATTTGTGGACAAAAGAAGAATTTTGTCCTGAAAATTAAAACACTCACCCTTTCATTTTCTGCATCCACCGCCAAACAGTCAACACTCTCTGTATGACCTCTACAGGTCACTATACAGTCTACTTCCTTCTTTTCAATATTCCACTGCCATATATGGATGGTCTGGTCATGTGACCCACTCATAAATATCGGGGCTTTGTCTTCTGGGTCTAAAATAATGGGAGAAGGATATTTTTATTAAATAAAAATTATTAAGAATGTGCTATGTTGCTCCTCCATGAAAGGGATTGAGTTGACAAACCCAAGAGCAGAGTGACATTGGGTGGTCCACAATCCTGGCCGATACAGATGCCAAATCCAGGAAAATGACGAAAATCATCTCACCAGCAATATTGAACTTATCTTAAGACTTTATAGAATCGTAAAATCATGTATTTGTAAAAGAATAAGCATTACCTTGTGTGATCCATTGTACTGTTTTAACTGGGCCAATATGAGCTGGTATTGTCATTATTTCTTCTCCTTCTGTAGTCCATAATCTAATAGTGTTATCATAACACCCAGATATAACACTGTAATTAATCAAAAAAAATGTATTTGTCAAAACAGTGCTTGATGTATCTATTAATTTCAAAATCTTGAATTCTCATGAACATGACTTGTGTTAATAGTAGTAATATACAGAAATTATTAATGGACTAGATACTGCCAGAAAATCAGAAAGACAACAGATTATCTGCAGAATTTTCTGTAAAATCCTGCTTTTAATTAAATTCCAATGTTTGTATGAGCAGGGTTAGGAAATCATTGAACTGGAGCTATAACTAATAGTCTTTAGCTTTGTATCTATTTTAATGTTCAAGCATAGCCTTATATCAGGCCTTCTCAATTAATTTTTGTAATGGGCCAAATGCATTAATTTATGAAAAAAATATAAGGGCCAAATAGAGCTTAGCTAGCATAGCTATCTAAGCGGGAAGGGCCATTTAAGAAGGCTTGCCTTATATGAACATTGTTAACTATACTTACTATTGACTATATCCTTGTAAACAGCTGACCCAATCATCATGTAGTAAAGAGTTTTCAGGTTTAGGTGCTGGGTGATGTTCAAGATATTCTATTTCTAATACTGTTTCCTACATAACATGAAAAATTCTTTGATTGGAATATAATAATATTTAATTTAGCAATGAATAAAAAATTCTACAGAAATAAACTAAATGTTTTACTGGATTTTTGTTGTGAGTGGTGCTACAGTAGCATAGCTAAAAAGATCCGGACATAAGGAAATAGAGTGTTTAGACAGATTCACCTTCTTTTTATCAATTCTTTTCAACAATGATCCACTTCAGATTATTATTTTGAAATATCTTTTTGCATAGCTGACTATTGAAAATAGTTTAAAACTTACAGATGAGATGTTTTTTTGATCTAAAAATTCATTCAAAGGTTTTCGTAAAAATTCCTCATGGACAAGAAAATCAAACTTTATAACTTCTGCCTCTTCCTCTGTCGTTTCATCTCCTGCAAAAACATAAAGCTTATATGAAATTTTTAGAAATAAGATATGTCCTCTGTCCATTTACAAGAGATGTAAAAAAACCTTAATTATGTTTTTGAGATATATGTGTACCCGGTATAGATAATTATTTATAGATTCATTTAAAAAGATCCACAAAACAAAAGAAAGATCTATATTTTACATGGAACTTTCTCATGAGGATCCTTTTTCCCATCTGGACCTTGGCATTAATCTTTTACCCTTTTACAGCTGGATCGACTAGAATTAAGAGTGAAGAAGGTCATGGGACTTTCACACCCTGATCAAAAAGCAAACTCTCATCCACGACAACCTCTATTTGCTAATATCCAAGCAAATGACATCATGTTCGTTAAGAAAGATCCACTAAATGAATGTACTATAGAACCTCACAAAAACAATTCAAAGTTGAAGATTATTATATTTATCAGTTGCATAGTTCTTACCTTTAAGTAAACCATTGATAAGAGAAGTTAATTCATCAACACCAGCAGAAACAGGAACTGAGAATGGTGTGTCAGGTACCGAATATCTACAAAGAAACACATGCCATGTAATTGAGAAATATGCCAATTATCGCATGCATCCGAGCCTTTGAAATTGAAATGTAAAAATGCATATGCTCATTAGTATGAAATACAGTTTAAAAGAGAGTCCAGATCAATTTTAAGATCGAAAAAATATTTCTTGCACATATGATGATAGTTTTAGTTGTGGTCTGAAGCCAAAATTTAAGGTAAACAAATATTTCATTTTCAATTAATAAATTGCACAACGCATGGAAAGGATCAAATCAACTTTGAAATCAGTGAGCAGAATTGTTAGATCTATAATATTTTTTAAAGAGTGGTTTATTACTGGACTTGTTTGGTGAAAAACTTTGTTTGCACATGTGGTGTATTTTCGTCTTCCATCTTGGATTTTTTTTCTATCTTCTACATAGGAAATCGATGAAGCAAAGGGAGATAATGACCCAGATTTCAACCAATCTAAGCAGTTTGCGCAGAAGCGCATCTAAATTTTGTAAACATCCGGTTTGGGGCGACAACTTTGGTAAAGATTATCGAAAAACTTCCGTCTCGGACGATGAAAAATGTGTCAAAGAAGGACATTTAATCCTTGCATAAACCACCTGTCAGAATTTGGTGTTTAAAACCTTGTCCTCCATTTTGTTCAGGATTGAAACTTCTTGACTGACGAATATTTGAAGGTGAACAAGTAAGATTATCGGTTTTTGTTATGAAATGAAGATTCGGTGAAAATATTTGCTGTACGAGAGCTAGTCCACTTAAAACATCGAGTGTGGAATTTCAGCTCTATTGCACTATGAAAGTTATGCACAGAGATAATTTAACTAATTTAAGTCTTTCTGATGTCATTTTTGTGTCATGTCATAAAATGTTACTGAGATTATTTGCAACTGTAGCAAATTGTCACTGACACTGACAGTCAATATTAATTGGAAAAGTCTGAAGACCTGACTCATCGAAATGTCAGATACAAAAAATGAGGAATTTCGGAGCGTGAAAGTGTTATATGATTATAATTACACAGACACTGATGTTGGTGAGGAAGTGTATATGTATGTAGATGAGGAATTTATACTATTACATGAAACTAATGATGAATGGTGGGAAGTCTGTCGCCCAGTTGAACAAGTGCCTTTTTTTGTCCCCGCGCAATATGTGACTATCATAGACACTCCTCCAAGAACAGACGTTAACTTCAATGAAGAAAATGATGTAAGGGAATTGACAGAGGAGGAGGAAGGAAAAGCAGATTATGTTAATGTCAATGTCAATGTCACAGTCACAAATAACAATGATGTTCAGAATGATAAGGTTATGGATAAACCTGAAGTTATGTATGCTAATCTGGAAGAGTACCGTGCCGCTGCCAACATTCCAGAGCCAAATTTGGATATAAATCTTCCTGCTCCACCAGTTCCACCAAATAAACTCAACTTAGACAATGAGGTGAGTTATAATTGTTTACTGTTTATTCTTTTTGACAAGATCATATTATTCTGTGGACACATGTTTTGTGTACTCAAACCTCATCAGGACAGCTTGTTTTGGAAAATTGTGATGCAGTATATATATGATGTCAAACTGTTAAAATTCAAATTTAATCATGTCAATGACATTAAGCTAACATTTGTACGGTAGTCATATAAAACACGAAGATGGTGTCAAAATGTTTCAATTAAATGTTTTTTAAATTGGATATGTTCTATATATGTTATTTTCCAATTGTACAACTCTCCAGTTGAAAAGATCATAACTGTAGTATAATGATGATGTAACAGCTGTTGAAAATACTTCCATGTATCATGTAACAGAAGTTATTTGAAAGCTGTTATTATATTCAATGTCATTTATTTATCATTATTCTGTTATTCCAGAAATCTGATTAATCAGCCAATTATTTTAATTTGTTTTTCTTTAATGATTGAAGGGTCATTTCTTTAGGATTAAGATGAATTGACAAAACTATTGTCTGATTAGTCTGATATTGAGTGTTCAAGTAGGGTGGTCATCCTGTGCCTTGCTAGATTCGCCTACACATGTTACATGTTAAACTAAATGTTTACATTCCTTTTAGAGTGAATTTGACACATTATTTGTAGAACAGTACCAGTTCTTCTGTTACATTGAGTATGCAATGCCATGATAACATAATTTGTTCATATAAGTTGCCATATCCATTTTGAAGTTTTATATTAGGATTTCAGTACAGTAGGATTGAGAGACACATACTTGTATTAAATAGAATTAATCTATTCGGGTCAACTGTTTTACCCATTTGAAAAGTTACATCAGGTGTTTCAGTAGAGTGAGCATTCTCTACCTGGCTGACCGATGAGATTTCTCATGGTACCGTAATTATTATAGTAGAGTTCAAATATGTTCAATGAATAAGATCCAGAGGTAAATTTTTTCTCCGGGATCCCAAGGAATCCCGGGAGGAAATCCTTATGTGTTACCGGTCCGGTATATTAATGAACAATGCCAATTATCTATGTTTCAGTCCCCATCAGGAGAATACGCTAACCTAGCATTTATTCAGAGTTCAATCCACCCTCCCTCAGTTGAACAAGGTGATTTTGTAGAAGTTTTATGTGAGCCGCTACCCTGGGATGTTTATAAAGATAGATATTCTGGGCGATTCTTCTATCACAATCGGGAAACTGAAGAATGTATGTGGAAACCACCCAGAAAGGGAAAATCACCCTCTTCTCCACCCCCAGAGGTAAGCAAAACATTTTTTCTTTTACCCTGCCTTCAAAATGTTTTCTATTGAGGAGGGGAGGTGGCAGCTTTAAAGATGTGGTGTTAATATATCACCCATCAGTTTTAAAATTTATTTAATACAGATCTGTGGGATGTCAAGTGTTGTAAACTGCAGAAAAAAATAAAATAAAACATTTGAATATATACATTTTAATCTGATTGACATGTACAAATATAAAATGTTAAAGAGGGGACTTTTAAATACACGAATAACACAAGTTTGTGAAATTATCAATTTTTGTTCACATAGTAAAATCATTATTGTCGGTAAGAGGAAGAAATTCGTACCCTATGCACTTTTGTTTGTTTTTTAACTTTTTTTGAAAATTGCTTTACTATATAAAATTTGATTTTAACAAGTTCTAACAATATAAATATTTCAAATTATGCAATATAAACTAGCTCAGTGACACTGTCACTTTAAACTAAATTTGTGTTAATATTTTAGTGGGTTAATGAAAATAGTTTTAAGAAATGAATTTAACAAAAGAAATGTTGTATTAATAAAGAGAAAATTGTTTGTTTACTTTTCATTTTTTCTCACCTTTTTATACTCCAATTACCTTCCTTGATCTCTGAAAAGAAAAAGATGAGGAAAAAGTTTGTGTAAAAGGCGGAGAACACAATAAAATCTCTTTAGATCTTTTTTATTCTATTGAAATGCATAAGATAAATAGTAGTAGGCTTTTATATTTTTTTATAAATTTTAAAATTATGACTACCTGTTTATATATTTTGCAAATTGCAAACCATAGTAAGACATTCCAGGGACAGTCAAATCAACAATTCTAAAAGAAATTGCAACTGAGTTTTTTAAGTTTCACTTTCTGAGAGTTCACATAGCTAAAAATGGTTATGTGCTATTGATAATAATAAACTCTTTATTTTACATGGTTCAGAATTAGGCCCAATACCACGAGTGATACGGTCCTGTCTCACACTCAGCTTATGGGGACAAACATAGATACAATATACAATATATAGACAAAAATAAAAAAATTGATGGACAGAATATGATTTAGTGATCAAGTACATTTAGGTTTGGCAACTCTGCATTTCTTTCATAGAGTGCACATAGCTAATGTTATACAATATTTTAAGTTTGTCAACTCAGCGTCCCATTTGTAGAATTCACATAGTTAGTAATGTACTGTATATCGCAGTGAGTCATTATAAAATAAAACATTGTTATCTATATATATACTCAATGTAATTAACTCTATGTCAGTCCTATCTTTCTACTATCAAGGTTATTTTTCACTCTAGCCAAGATAACATTGTGGTCTAATAAAAACAATTATACCACACCTCTACTCTTGTCTTAAATATCAAAAGATTATATTCACACCATTTCCTCAAGTTATTTTGATATCATGTTAATAAGTTTAAGTAACTTGAATCCATCAAAATTAATACATATTACCAGTTTTTAAAGTTTGTTAATCTTAAAGCGATACTACATCTTAGAATGAACAAAAAAATTAAGTTTTCAAACTTGGTCAATAAGAGTAAGCTTATATATTCATCAATAGTGTCCAAAGTATACAAACAGAATCAAATAAACCCATAAAACTATGTAATTTTCCATACAATTACAGATTATTATTGATAAATGCCTTAAATTGGATTAAGACATTTATCAATTATTGTATTTAAACATAGTTTTCTGGATTAATCAGATTATTTAAGTAATCTGTTTTATAGTTATGGCACTAGGTTTGTCCCTTGATGAATATATACTCCTATTGTGCAAGTTTGAAAATTTAATTTTTTTGTTCATTCTAAGACGTATCGCTTTAAAGGGATTGTAAAGAGGTTTTCTAAACTTTGTATGTGTATCGGGAACACTGATAGCATCAATTTGCGCCATTGCGTCTGTGGTTCTTGCAATTCCACTAAAACTAACGCATTTTATGATGTCACTGACAGTGATCTATGGAAAACTATATTGATATCTATGCAGATCACTGTCAGTGACGTCACAGACGTCGGAATGGAAATTGGAATGACGCAAATTGATACTATCAGTGTCACAAATTTGAGCATAAATTTTTAACTTTAGAAAAAAAAGCAGGTTGTCCCTTTAAACTCTTTCATTCACATGATATGATTAGTGCAGAGCAACAGGTCCTCGAGTCAGAACTATTTTTTATAAAGTATACAGACGTATTAAGAGCTAAGCAGTGGAGTGAAACATCTTATTATAAAACAAATAAACTAATATAGATGACCAGTGAGTTAATGATGATATCATAGCTGGACAGGGGTCAGTAGAAGTGATGGACATCAATATTACAATATTATCATTCTAACTGTCACTCAACCCTGTCTATCTGCTTTATCTGTACATCTTCAGGCCATTTGTCACTCTCATTGGTTTTTATTTGGGTCAACTACTCTTATCTGAAGTTTTATTGAACTTTATGCTTTGTACATCATCGTTTTTTCTGCATATTTTTGACAGTTGATACTGTTTGTATCGTTTGGATCACTATCTTCGATGTTAGGTGTTTGCTGATTTGTGTTGTTTTACTGTTCTGTATTTCTCTTTACAATGGTGAGGGACTCTTTAATCAGAACTTGAGTGTTTACTGGAATGTGACAATTTGTTCATCAAACAACAAAATGCAATGACAGTGTAATCTCAATAATTATATATTTTCCCCATATAAAATTTTGTGACTTTGAAGTTTTTTATGATCTATTTATTTAAAGGGAAATCATAGATAGATGATAGATTACCTCATCAGTTGAAAAAGTACTGTATAATTCTGTGTATAGTGCACACTTTTTTTTACCCTGTGGTGCGCATTATACATGGGTGCGCATTATATTCAGAAATATACGGTAGCTTGATGTTACTTGGTATGGCATGGCATTGAGGGTCTTTACAAGAAGTAGAAGAAAGGGATATGCAATCTTCATTTAATAAATTTAATTACAGAAGCTGGGTGAAGTACATGTTATTGGAGAAAAGAAATTGGGCCTGCCCCCAGAAGTTAAAGTACGAAAATCTCTGACAAATGATTTGTTTGATGAATATGAAATAAAAACAGAAAATGGTGAAGAAATTCATGTTAACAGAATATCTAAGGAAAAGGTAAATATATTATTTATAGACTAAGGCTTCTTATTTTGTTAAGAATGCATTTAAGCAGTTATTCAAACCCGAGTATTGGTCAAACGTTGGTAATTTAGACTTCATCTGTCTTCATGTACAATTTCTGAAGCTCAATGCCACTCTGCAACCTTTACAAAAAATACTCTACATGTGCTCGAATTCTTCCTATCATCTACAGTTTGGATCAGCATTCTCTGCCTTGCAAGCCATAAATTTTATTAGCTTTAAATGATTTTGTACATACTCTATGTTTTAGTTCCGAAAGACAGAAGATGAAAAATATATAAATATTGATACAGGAGAAAAACATTCCAAGTTACCTTGCAACAGAAACGATAAAAAAGTTAAGGTATGTGCTTATTTCCTATTTGAATTTTGAATTAGTTAGAAAGATTAGTATTAGAAGAAAAATAATTTATAAAAAAGACTGTGTGTCTGTTAGTGTAATTCAGTCTGCTGTTTAGTCCCAAGTAAGCCTTAACTTTCCCATGTGTATTGTGGTTTTAAGTCATACTATTTAGCATCTTGGTGTTTTGGATGGCTCCACAGTCATTGTGTTTGCTCATAAAGCATACCTGCCAATATTCCCTTCCCTCAAACTGCAAGGCATTACCTGTTAACCCAATCTGCATCTGCAGAAAGGTAAAGTTATACGTCTCGTATTGGAAGTCCACTACTATACAATTATCGCATCTGATTTTGTCATGCTCTGGACGAGATTTTTGATTAATTGAATTATTTTGCTTGTACGGTTTTATATGGTTGTGAGTAAAGGGAAATAACTCCTATGATCTTGGTTGAGTGGTTAGTTATTTTATCAATATTGAAAATTGTTCAATCTTATTACCGTATTTCACATAGTAGTAGCACATCCCATAATTTGTCCAAGGGATACTCTTGTTGTCTCTTATGTGCTTCTCTTACTACATAAACAAACTTGTTGTTCTGGTGTATGGAGGTATAACGTTGCCAATATTGTCGATTGTGTTGCAATGTTAAAATACCAATGTCGTAATTACAAAATACATTTGTCAATGCTGCAAAGTACAATTGTCGATGTGTAAAAATGCAAAATGTATAAGTATACTCAACAATCCAATGAAATGCATTAGGCACTTTTGCATTATACATTCTGCATTAGTCACTTTGCATTACGCACTCTGTATTATCAAACCTTGCAGAATAGACTTCTACACAATAGAACATATACCTTATATGGAATGATGACGTATATTCATTTGCATACGTAAAAAACGGCGGAAATGTACGGAAATTAATTGATATGCATGCGCATTGATACAAGTTCTTTTTTACATTTAAAGATGGGTTCTCCTTTAAAGATAAATATCTCTGTATTATTTCAAATTGAGTTATTGCTACCTGTATTGGTTCAAGGGTGCCCATTGGTAGTCTGGTTTCTAGGGAGCCCCTCTAGAATATTTAAAGAATTGACTCCCTGAAACGTCATTTCCTGACGAATTTTTATAGGGTACAAGAAAAAAATGTCAGGAATTAGACGTCTGAGGGACCTATATCATATAACCTTGACAATTTTGAGTACTAGACGCCCGTAAGCGCATTTTTCTCCCACCCCCATTCTGATACTTATATTCAACGGGAAATGTCAGGAAATGTTTATGGACATCTTATTTTCAATTTTTTAGGCAACAAATCTGAGACCCTATATACAAATAATCTTGAATCTTAAATTCGGTGGGAGATGTCAGGAATTTGAGTATCCAGGTGCCTAATTCTCAAAATTTTCTTTCGGTGATCCCACAACCCACAAGTTCGTCAGGAAATTTCATTTTGTGGGCGTCTATTTCTCAACTTTTTCTAGGCTAAATTACTCAGACCCTATACAAATAATTTTGAACCTTAAATTCGGTGGAAAATGTCAGAAATTAGCGTTTCCATGCGTCCCTATACAAATAAAACTTAAAATGTCAGTTCGATTGCGTTCGATGGCGTCTAATTCTAAACTTCCAATGGGCACTCTTGAAGCAATACAGGTAACAATAACTCAATAGAGTTTGCACTACTGCAAAGCATAAAAATTCACAAAGTTTTCGAGGAGAGGACGGTTACCTAAATTTCTCTCCTGATTGGACGTTTGCACCCCCACCCCCCACTTTTTTTTAGAAGTGCTTGGGCCTTTAATTAACTATCAATTTGAAAAAATTTCCAAGACTCCAGATTTGAAATAATACAGAGAAATTTATCTTTAAGGGACAACCCATCTTTTAGTGTCAACAAGAACATCAATGCGCATGCAAATTTATTAATTTCCGTACATCTCCGCCGTTTTTTACGTATGCAAATGAATATACGTCATCATTCCATATAAGGTATATGTTCTATTGTGTAAAAGTCTATTCTGCAAGGTTTGATATTACAAAGTGCGTAATGCAAAGTGACTAATGCAGAATGTATAATTCAATAGTGCCTAATACAAAATGCATAATGCAAAGAGTAAATTGTTAGCTGCATTTCATTGGATTTTTGAGTATATTTATACATTTTGCATTTTTACACATAGACAATTGTACTTTGCAGCATTGACAATTGTATTTTGTAATTACGACATTGGTATTTTATCGTTGCGACACAATCGACAATATTGGCAACGTTATACCTCCATACTGGTGAGGATTATGTAACAGAAACCATATACCTGTTAATTTTTTTAATTTTGCTCTTAGTAGTACAGATTATATAGATTTAATCTCAATTCCTTCACAATTTATCCAGTTAAAGATTTTACTGTTATCCCCATGTTTTTGTTAAATGCATTTCACATTGAGTATAATATGGAAACGTTCTGATTGTACCGTATACCAAATAATTAGTTATGTGGACTCTCAGGATGTTGAGTTAAATACCATCAAGATTATGACCTATGGGGTGTTCTGGAAGAGTGAACATTGTTTTGGATCTTATTGTTAGTTTATTAGATTATGTATGGTAAAGTATATGAGTCAGTGGTCCCATTCAGTAAACTGTTTGCCCTATTTAGCTTTATTATGATAAATATTGTAAGCCTATTATGTCTATAACTTCCTATTTTGATAATAGACTAAACACATATTTTACAGTTAACTCCCTGGACAGTTTGTGGTGCTCTTGATTTGTCTGTATATGCCAGATATGACTGGCTAACAAAGACGTATAATGTGATTCACATTAAATTTATTTTGTCAATGCTTGACATGCCATTTGCTATTGAAAAAGGTTAAGAATTTACTAATATATTGTATTGAACAGAGCATTTGATATATGCCATTTATCAATATAAAAAAGGTTCACCAAATGAGGCAGTGGGTTTTAAAGCAATTAAAATCACTTATTCATGCAAAAGGGTTTAATTGTACTCTTATATATTTCCAAGTTATATCTGAATCTTTATATTCTTAAAAGAAATGCATGAGCATGATGACTTGCCAGTTTAAAAATCATGTGACGTCATGAATATTGAGTATCTTAACCCAAAGTTAAGCTCCTAAAAAGAATGCATGTACAAAAGAATGGTCACTTTAACCCTTTGAACCCTAATGTTATTTTGGTAAAACGTCATACCCTAAACTCCCAGCAATATTTCTTAAAGTGTATTACGTTAACGTTATATGACGTCATTTGACAATGGCCAGTTTACTGGCTTGTCGGGTATATATTACGTAAAGATGGGCCGGTATACCGACTTTTCGGGTTGAAAGGGTTAAGGACCCAGTAGGCCATGGTTTTTAATCAGATAATAAATAAGTTTGATTTTGTGAAATAGCGTAGGTTTATTTAGGAAATATGATATTGAGTCACTGGAAACTTTCCACTTTGTTTTAATTTCTACTTTTTAAGTTTATTGATGTGTAAAAATATTTTAAAGAGATATATATTCGTGTTTTAAAATGTATCAGATTCGAAATCTCAATTTTCATGTCTCCCTAAATTTTTATACGGGAAAGGTGATGTCTCCATAAATTTGTTGGCATGTTCACCATCTTCAACCACTATCTTAGTCTCAGAAATGGGAATGTTTTAGCTAAGCCTATCAGTAATATTGGTCACATCTAACACATGTTAATTAAGTATTCAAATCCCTGTGTATCCCTAATTATCAGCATTTATGACTGGTAATTTGGTGAGACTATGCCTTATATAGAAAAAACATATTTAAAAAATGAAAGAAAAATTTTGATTTTATGTTCAAGACCCAAATTTATCATCAAAAATACTGAGTTCCCCGTTAGTAAGTTATCTCAAGAAGATATTTCCTTTTTCATAATGATATGTAATAAATCTGCCAAATACTTCTCTACATGTTGAGTTGACAAATCAAGTGATAAAGTGACACCAGGTGTAGTGGAAGAATAAGCATTTTCCACCTCTGAGGCGACATAATTAAGAGAAATCTGTAAATTGGAATTTTTATGTCAGGAACTTGACCTCGAGGTTTTCTAAACTTTGTATGTGTATTGGGGACACCGATAGCATAAGTTTGCACCATTCCAATTTCCATTCTGACATCTGTGGTTCTTGCAAAATAATTCCACTAAAACTAACGCGTTTTATGGCGTCACTGACAGTGATCTATCAGAAGCTACTATTGATATCTATGATGTTCACTTTCAGTGACATCATTAAACATGTTAGTTTTAGTGGAATTGCAAAAACCACAGAAGTTGGAATGGAAATTGGAATGGAGCAAATTGATGCTATCAGTGTCCCAGATACATATTCAAAGTTTAGAAAACCACTTTACAATCCCTTTAAACTAATTTCATAATGAAATTTGAGATTTCTGTTTCCTTGTTTGATTTGGTGTTTATCTGACCACTTGAGTTGTAAATTTTCCTTATTGATGAGTAGAAATATTGTTGTATATCATTAAAGTTCGTTAATGATTTAGTTAACAAATTTTAACAAAGTAATGATGACGTCTTGTGTGATTATCATATCTGATTGGGTAAGATTTGTACTTTTGATTTCTTAATCAGTTGTCATAAAGTTTTTATATCTTTTATTGATTTACCAATTGAATAGGATGTGAGTATTTAGTTTTAAAATGGTAAGGTAATTTCAAACAAAACTATATATTTTGAATGAAAATTTCTAGAAAGGAAGCATTTTTAGATTTAAAACATTGGTTGTATTCGAATCTACGTTCTTGAGAACTCGAAAATTTCTAGAACGAAAGAACGGGGTTTCGAACAGCAAGAATGAACTCGGGGAAAGTCATTCTTAAAGCTGATGTTTAAATTTACATTGAAAGAATCATTAAATTTGATTTTCCTATAAATGTTAGAAGACAGTACAATACATGTCATGTTGTCATGGTAATGCAAGTACAGATGTTTTCAACCTGTTTTTTTTTGTCAACTGTATAATATTTGTCCTGTAACCTATCAAAACACACTCTAATCTTTATGTCTAGTTTGTGATTTTGCCAATTTAAAGCTCGGCTATGTCAGACTCTTCTTTTCTTAACTGATGTATTAATACATCGTAAATGCGTGAAAAAATTTGGACATATTTAATGGGGATCATTTGGCATTTTCAAGAGTCAATATGAGTCTTGAATATGTAAATAGCCTTCAGGGGCCAGTTTCTCAAAGAGTCTTACGATTAAAAAGTGTGGAATCATTCATGGCAAAATGATGAACTCACGACAAAATTTATTGTACGATTTTTCAAGAAACAATGGTCTTATGGACTAGAAAAGCACGCAAACTGCTTTTCCCCCTCAAATATATACCTCTATCTGAACATTTGTCTTTAGAACAATATCTGTATGTATTTTCTATATAAGGTAAAGTCTAACTAAAATACACTTTGAATTGAAGACTTAAATTGCACGGAAGAGCTGTGAGCAATATTACTGATTAGCTTAGCTAAAAAAATTCTTTATATAAGTATAACTATTGACTGAATAGGTAAAAATAACCATAAAACTTGTACGCTAAAAATAACTTTATGAATAATTGAATAATGTTGCGTCATTCTTGCACATTGTAGTTTTAAAGGGAGTAGCTTATTATGTCAAAAAAATAATGACATGCACAATTTTTACCTGGTTAAAATTGGTTTAGGAGATATGAAGATATAACTTAATGTGGTTTCCTTTGTATTATGTTATAAGTTTATAAATTGTGGTACATTATGATAAATAGGGGTACATTGTATAATATCATGTCAATAGATTACCTGACAATATGTGTGAAACTCTTATATTACATATTGATAGAAATCATTCACTGATCAATATCACACAGTCAGTCATATATACTCCCTCGGTTACCTGTATTTCTATATAAAGCGTAGTTATAACTGACTAGTGGGTTTTATTATTATGTGCGATATTTTAATGTTTTGTCTGTTGTGTGTGTGTTTCATGGATATTTTGATTTATTATTTCAATTCTGGATTTATGTGTGGATTTTGCGAAATTGTTCAACTAAATTTTAATTTGAGTAGTAACTATAACTTGTAGGTTTTAGGATTGTGTATTTTAAAGTTTTTTCGTGCCAGTGTGTGTATTTTTCAGGATATTTTGGTTTATCATTTCAATTTTGGATTAATGTGTTGATTTTGGATATTATAAATGTCTATTCTAAGTTTTTTTGTTATGAATATTTTGTGGATATTTTAATTTATGTGTGAGGTTTTTCAGTACTTTTCAACAAGGTTTATTCAAGTTTAATAACTAAAGCTATCATGTCAATGTAAAAAGATATATTATCTTTAAATCACCCAGATACCATTTTGATAATGTAAATTCTATGTTTTATTCAAGTGATGGCGGCTTTAATTGATATATTGCATGTCTTAAGGCTTGATAGGTGATTCACTGTATCTTATACATTTGAACAAACGGATGATATTTATTGCTGTTTTAAACTTTTTTGGGGGTGTTTATATCTCAAAGGCTTGAGAGTCAGTTTTACTTTCCTACCTTTGATCAAGCAGATTGAGCTTCCCAGCCCGTCTCGGGAAATTTTGTTGGAGCCCGAAATTGGCAACTACATTAATCGACAGACCAGATCTTCTATTTTATTTAAACATCAGTCAAGATCGAATTGATAAGTCGAACTTACTTTTTGAGATTTGTTAAGATCTTGGGATTGTTTTGCAGAATGACCATGACTCCAGCTATTATCAAAGGCCTTTCTGTGTTATATACACATACCTAATTTTAATAGGTAGGATATAGCCAATGTTTGCATTTAACTAATTCCATGCCTTACGCATTCAGTTCAGTATAATTTCATTTCAAGATTTCCATGCAATGAGACTGCAGATTGTGATCATTCAGATCTTTGCATTTCAATCTTCGTGACTTTATTAAATTAATTCTTGTGCGATTCGTGATTAAGCAGACCCGAATCTTTAACAGGGTGATAATTGGTCCAAACCAAAGACCCCAGCACCAAGTGGCCAATTTCTATGAACTAGGTTCAGAGGTTCTGAAAGCTGAACATGAAATATATCGCAGAATAAGCTTCACTTCTCCAATGCAATTGATCTTCTTTCCATTATGTATAATCATGATCTGATAGATTTTCTTCCTGAATTTTCAAACGTGGTAAAATTGCTGTGTACCATTCCTGCGACATCGTGCTCTTCCGAACGCTCATTCAGTGCGTTGAGAAGACTGAAAATAGTGAAAACTTATCTGAGAAGCACCACGTTTGAGCCACCTCGCATTGATCAACATCGAACGATTTTATGCCAATGCTGTGATTGAAAATGATATGGACAGAATCATCGATGTCTTTGCTAGTCGCAAAAATCGTAAATCAAAATTTCTTTTGAACAGGACACCTCAATTTTCAGACTATGACTATTTTCGCTATCAGCAGTGTACGTGTTTTGCTTTGCTAGTTGATGTAAACTGTGAAAACGCCATGGCCAAAGATTAATCCACATTCATTTTCGTGCTGTTCGTTTAGTTCCTTCTGCGCAGATGTGGGATTCATCGGCAGACGACAGTCACATCAGTTTTGCACGTTTGTATTGAAATTGAAATTCTTGATGTATGAATGATCACTTTTTCTTACACTGTATGTATATGGTGAAAATAAAATTTTTCCATTGTGGCTCAAATCGATTATCTCGGCGTTAATGAAAGTTGATGGTGCTCTTAGGCGGTATCAATAAATTGGTCATTTTCGGGCATCATGCATATTTTTCGGGCAAAAATGGTTCAGCCCCCCCCTAGAAAAATCAGCCCGTACGCCTATGGCACTGGCTATGGTTTAAAATTTGTTTAGAAAATTTCTGAAGCAATTGCAATTAGTGCCAGACATCTCTTCTCCTGCATCAGTTCTGTCGTCAGTCCTGAGTAAATTTCTGGGGGTGCCAAAATCTTTATTAAAACAATCATCTTTTGGTTTTGTGCATAGCCTTATTCGCCTATAGGACCCCACCCTTATATCTTGTATCAAGGGTTATATATGTCCAAACTGACACAATAACCAATAACTTGTTGATTTTATTCTCATTAACTGATCATATTGATTAGATGTGGTATCGATCCAATAACAGTATCTTGGTTGCTAGGGAAAGGTATATATGTTGATTAACAGGATGCAATGTTTATCTCATAGTTTTAGATTGATTCTTATTCTTATGACAAATTGTGTTTGAGAAATCTGAAAATACTGCAAGACTATATATAGTTTGATTAGTTATAGTGAGATCTATTTATATGAAAAGTTGGAGTTATCAAATCAGTACAGTTCTAAATTGAATTATTCCAATTATTTATTAGCATGCAGTCTGTTAAAGGAATTGTAAAGAGGTTTTCTTAACTTTGTATGTGTATCTGGGATACTGATGGCATCAATTTGCGCCATTCCAATTTCCATTCCGACGTCTTAAACTAACACGTTTTATGACTTCACTTCCACTGATCTACCGGAAGCTACTATTTATATCTATGCAGATCACTGTCAGTGACGTCATAAAACGTGTTAGTTTTAGTGGAATTGCAAGAACCATAGACATCAGAATGGAAATTGGAATTGTGCAAATTGATGCTATCAGTGTTCCCGATACACATACAAAGTTTAGAAAACCTCTTTACTATCCCTTTAAGATTGGTTATTGATGGCGAATTGTGTATAAGAAACACGAATTGAAAACACTAATTTTTGATTAGTTCTTCCAAGATCTATTTATAAAAGTGAAATGTTTATTTATAAAACAATGACATTCTTAAGTAGATTATCTTGTTGGTTGATTGATTGAGTGATTGGTGGATTAGGGTTAAAAGTTGAGATTAGATTAAGATTATAGATTAAAAGATTACAGTAGTCATAGGTCTGTCATCAGAATATTGAAAAGGATTTACCTTTTATCAACATTTTGTCTGTTTTATCATCTTTGCTAGTGACAGTTGATTTTGATATTGGTTAAGAGTTAGGAACCAATGTTTAATTTTTTAATTCAGAGTTGATTTCTTGGAAAACTCAAACAAGTGGAAGCCAAACTCATAACAATTGGATACTTTTTTTTTAAAAACTTAAAGATATAAGTGAAATGTGCAAAGTTGATAATTCTATTATGTGGATAAAATAGAATAACTATTTTAAAACAAATCAATATTATAGTGCAACCGTAAAATTGTGTGCAGTTTATCAAACATGAATTATATATGGAATTGAAAAACAATTTCGCAAAGCCATGTGGAATATAATTACGGGATAAAATTAATAATATCACAAGTAACAGTGGAACTAAGTGTGCTGTAAAATTTTACATGAAATAATGAACAAATCGAGTGTTTCAAACCATCAATGAATATTGAGTTTAGTGCATTAAAGTCTGACGTAGACAGCATGTAAATAAAACAAATCAGTGATATTAAATACTCAATATTGGGAAGGTATAAAGTGTTAAAGCAACCAAAATAACCAAAATGTCTGTGATGCGAATACGTCGTAAAAAAAGTATTTATCATTTAACTTCACAGGGGGAAGAAAAGTCAAATGGAGAAGTTGTCGGTACAGTTACCAACAAATCTTTTACAAGTCTTCCACGTTCCTCAAAATCTACTTCCTTATATGGTAATGATTCCGCTTTCAAACAGAATTTAGAGCAACATTTGGCCAAGTCTTCCACTTTGCCGCCAAATTTTTCTCCAGCTCCAGATAAAGATGCAGTAAGTGTTTTTTTAGTATTTGTATGTGTCAGGAACACTTACTATCATGTTTACACCATTTCTTGAAATTCTATACAAATGGTATTGTTGTATATATAGCTTTTTTTGCACAATTCTGACATATTTGTTCCCTTACAGAGAGACTGGACAAGACCATAATGATGTAAACTATGACATGAACTGACATGAAATGACAAGGGTTTACGAAAGTTGACATCAAATGACTGCCTCACAAAACCTATATGCATGCATGCATTAGTCTGCCTGATCACAAGATGCTGATTATGTTTCATTAGTTCAGAAAAATGATAACACTTCACATTGCAGTATTACTTAAAACTTAATAGGTTGAACCACTTAAACAAAGGTCCAGGAGGGGGTCCAAACTAGAAATTTTATCTGTAGACTGCTGTATCAATGGATACAGTAATTTTAAAATATCTTATCCATATATCTTGTTTTTGAACATAATTTCAATGTTGCCAACCAATTTTGATAAGGGGTAAATGTTTCGAGAGTTTTTGCACCACTGGACATATATATGCATGCTGCTTTAACACTGTATGTATTGTTTTGTTTAGCCCCTGAGTCTTTCATCAACCAATCCAGCAGTATCTCATTCCAACTTAACAGATACTATTAGACCTTCCTCCCCGGCTATGGTCAAATCTGCCAGTTCCCCTTCAACTACAGCCAGCACTTATAGAAAAGAGGTAGGTCTGCAGTAAGCCAACCTAGAGGGTTAGTGAGTCGACCAATTAAATATAGTGCTATACAGATTTGGAATAAGCTTAATTACAGGGTGCAAGGATATAAGTAGGCTATTTTAACGGATTCAAAAATTGTACTAAGACAAGGGATATTGTGAAGATACCAGGATGCCAACATAGATTGTGTAAAGGATCATAGATGGCAAATCTAATGGTGTATTTTGGAAAATCTTGAACACAAATGAAAATTGAATCTCATCATTATAATGTTCATCTGTTAAATAATAATTATTTGTTTTTCAGTCAAATAAACCATTATGTGGATATATTATGACTTCTAAAATATCTGAAGTGGGTAAAAAAGTCAAGTAAGTGTTCTCATATTTTTACAATTATCATAGGAGTTGGTCTTAATTTGTTTATCATGTTCAGTAAAATTAGAGAGACTACATAGAATTAGAAGCTGATGTTGTTAACTGAGTTAGATGCTTGCTATCTCTCTTGTCTGAATGTCAAGGGGACAATACCACTCAGGACTAAAATAGTTACCTCTTATCGCTATAAGAGGCGATGACTAGGTAAAGTGTCTAGTCATATGACTGGGGGGGTTCCTGTTGTCCATGGATTTTGGCCCATTTATTTTTAGATGTTTATGCAGACATTTTTTTTATTTTCAAGGTATTGTACTGAAGTAAAACTAGTTAATTTCATTTGAAGTATAATACTTTTTATTTCAGGAAAAATTGGGGCCAAGCATATTTAGTATTAAAACAATCGAACTTAGTATTTTATAAAGATGAAAAAGCGACCAATCAGAAACAGTCTGGTTCACCTCATGGTAAAACTGAGTTAGTCCTAAATCTACAGGGAGCCAAGATAGACCTGAATCCTCGTGATATTACCAGCAAGAAAAATGTTATTTTGGTATGTCTATTTAATTTCTCCCATTGAACACTAATGTCCTTGTTTTTGTTTAGATTGCAATTCACTTTTGGTAGTATAAGCTTATATGCCATTTAAATTGACAGTCCATAAATATTGTTATATTACTTGCTTATTGAAAGTTCCCTCATTGCACACTACTTGTCATAGTAGGATGTAATTTCAGAAGCATAGCATAGGACATACCATATGAAGTCCTAAATGTCCAGGTTTTAATCTTTTAGCACTATATTCAAAATATTTGCAACACCCATTATCCAACTGTGAAAATTACATCATCTATTTTGAAATTTATGGGTTTTTTGATGTTTTGCAGCTAGCAGCATCGAATGGTAGCAAGTTTTTACTACAATCAGATGAAGAGACTATATATAGATGGTTTACAGAGATGAAACTTGTTTCTGGTGATATTGTAAGTAAATATTTCTTCTCACCCCTGTTCAGTGAGTTTGTGAGGGTCTGTTGCTGCCTGCTTTAATAATGTGATTCATCTGACTTATAGACACTAGTATGATGTTGTAACATGACACCACTCTTCGATTGGGTTTGTCATCTGGCCATCTCTCCTGAGAAAGTCAACATACCGTACCTTGTAGTGATTTTTTAGTGACTTTAAAATGGTACTTTTTGGATTGATATCTGTACCATGGATTTGAATCCCCTTCATATTATTTCAAGAGTTATGCAGTGTCACTAGCTTCCCTTTTTACTTCTTTTGCCAATTGAACTTATAATTTTCTTATTACAGGATAATGAAAAGAGACCCTCTAGTCGCGAAGATAAAAAAAGCTCAGGTATGTTGTATTATGTTCAACCTTTTTTTCATCGCTTTGATATAGATTTTTTAAA
The DNA here is from genome assembly GCA_029955415.1 of Lottia scabra. Classification (NCBI taxonomy): domain Eukaryota; kingdom Metazoa; phylum Mollusca; class Gastropoda; family Lottiidae; genus Lottia; species Lottia scabra. The sequence continues at coordinate 4,739,094 of JARJEI010000015.1, forward strand.
ACTGTACTTGGTACACGTTTCTACTATAAAATAATATTATGCTATAATAGTTTATTTAGATCGGTGTTTATAAGATACATTAATACAACCCTAGTCTTTAAATAACAAATCTTTTCTTTTTTATACTAGCATACTAAATTGATTCTTTTTTCTTTATTATTCATTAACAAGTCCCCCAAATTAATTATTACTTATATGTCTTGAACTTACATGTATTAAAATGGATACAGTCATTATTGTAATATTATATTTACCAGCTGATGTAGCACGATTACGCTTTCCGTATTTTATTTAACTTCACCACCTGATAGAGCTCAATTTCAGCTTTCTTTATAGTCAACTAAAAATTTGAATTACTATCTGATTGAGCTTAATTTCAGCCATCTTTATAGTCATCTTAAGTTTGGAATTTCCAGCTGATTGAGCTCAATTTCTTTAATCTGTATAGTCATCTAACATTTTGAATTACAAGCTGATAGAACTCAATTTCAGCTATCTGTATAGTCTTCTAAATATTTACTTTACCAGCTGATAGAGCTCAATTTCAGCTATCTGTATAGTCATCTAAATATTTACTTTACCAGATTATAGAGTTCAATTTCGGCTATCTATATAGTTATTTAAAAATTTGAAATACCAGCTTGTTGAGCACAATTTCAGCTATCTTTATAATTGTTTAAAGATTTACTTTGTTCGATAAAATATACATTAACAAGTTCAGTTAAATATTAAAATGACTGTATCCTAAACATATCTAAATTAGGTAAAAAGGGCCAAGTTTTTAGTCAAATAAGGAAGTAAATAATATTTCCTGTAAATTAGCCAAATTTAAACAATTCTGACACTATTTTACCTTTTTTGGGTGTGACTTGCTTTGATATATTATATAATTTGCACGAGACATATCCATTAGGCACACACACATACATATATATATTGCCTTGTGTTTTTGTTATACATATATACCCTTGTTGTAGTTCATATTTGGCATAATGACATTATTTCATACTCTGACCAATTTTCAATATGACCAAATTTTCAACCAGTTTATTGAAATTATTTTGACAGAGTACCTGTGTAAGTAAACTGCTCTAATTTTTGGATTTTATTTAAGATCTCTGCACATATTTTGAATAAAGGGATCATTTCAATGCGAAATGTTCCAGTAGATCTAGCAGCCATTTCTTGCTATGTTTGGTTGCCGACTTGCCGCAGGTCGTACACAGGTGCCGGATTAGCACAAGCTTCGGCTTGTTTCCGAAAGCTTAGTTATATTCTTTAAAAACATAATATGTAATTTAGAAATAAAATATTGTTTAAATCGCAGGCCGTACTTAATTGATAGTTGACTGAGTGGCCAAATTTATATATGACCTCCTGATGACTTCAGATGTATGAAAGTTATCCCCCCTTAATTTAGGAATGACGAGAAGTATGTCAGCTGAAGAAGGAAGTAGTGGCAGAAAACTGTGGGATATCAGAGCGAGGCTGTTGGGATTAATGAGGTCACGTCCCGCTCAAGAAGATTTAGTGAAACGCGGTATTATTAAAGGTGATTTGAAATTGATTTATTCCTGAAAGTCAAAAATGTCCATTTTTTGAAGCATGTTTAAGTTAGATAATTCATCAAAACTCAATTTGAAATTGCTTTTCACTGTGACGTTGCAGAACAGAACATTTACTTTAATGGAGGTTTTTAGTGTTGTTGTCACTATGCATGCTGCAAATTCTCGGCATTTTGGAAAACTGAAATAGTCTGGCATGTTCATAGAATGCTTTGCAGACAATAAGTGTTTTTGAAAATAATCACACTTTAACAAATGTCACACTATGTCTTGGACCAAATAGAATCACTGTTCCCCCTCCTTTTGTTGTACTTCTTAATGACATCACACTAAACTTTGTTGTACTTGTTCGACAATTTCACCCGACTTACTAATTTTGTTACTAAGCAACTTCCCGTTCATTTTTTGGCTTCAAATTTTAGATTTATTTTCAATTCTCATTTTTTTTTAAAATTTTATGGTCTTATTGATTTTGCTTGAAATATGGTATGGTATGGTAAATTCAGATTTGCAATTTCCTTAAAATAAAACTATGTTTTTTTTTTTTTTATATTAGCTTATTTTTTGCTTGCTTGACATGGAAGACGAAAGGTGCACTTTACGTTTGTTCTAAAGAAATCTTATCATATATATTAACTTCATTTTCAGAAAACATAGTCCCTAAAAAAGTTTGAACATGATGCATCCCCAGTGGAAAGGAGCATCACTAAATGCTGGTAGAAATTTTTCAGGCAAGACATTGGTGTCCCATAAGTAAATAATCTGAATTTTTGGTTAGATATTATTTTCCTTAAAGAATTTAAGCCCCTACTGTAAAGAAATAATGATTTTTTGTGATTTTTGTAGATCTAGTATTTGGGTCACGGTTAAAAGATTTATGCGAAAAAGAGCACACTAAAGTTCCGAACTTTGTACGAGCCTGTATTTCAGCTGTAGAAAAAAGAGGTAGGATTTGAAATCTATTTGTCTGTATAAGTGCACCCTGTTCGTGCTGATGTTTTCCAGAATTAAATTTCTAAAAGAATTATGCTAAACTTTTTGCCAAACATTTTCCTGAATTATTAGTACCTACAGTATTTAGTAAATAAACGGTCATGTCCGGCTTATATGGGCAATTCAACAGCCCTGCTATTTACATCTGGGTAAAGCGAAATACCAAGAAAAGATACCTATTTACTTCTGGATTCTGGAATGACTCAACAGCCTTGTTTGGAAGGAAAACAGATACAAGTGGTCCTTGGTTTCAAATAGATATGTCTGCAATCATTAGACTGAAATATTTGATATAATTCATACTTGTAGGTTTAGATCATGATGGTATATATAGAGTCAGTGGAAATTTAGCAGAAATTCAGAAATTACGTTATGTCGTAGATAAAGGTTGGTCATATTTTTATATACTAAAAGTTGGTACGATGAAAAAATATGCTACTCATAGTTTGTCTGTAATTTAAGTAAAGGTGATGTGACATATCAACTTCAGAATGAACCTAGCGGGCTTGATAACCTCGTATATTATACAGTGATTGCCATATTGAATAAAAAATTGTTTGACCAAAGAGTAGTCAACTTTGTTGTCTGCCCTTGCCCATTTACCAATGTAAGCCTTGAACATTGACAAATGTCGAGCCGAATGAAACTAATAAACTGCTGCTTTTCTCTCCCCGTGATATAGAACATTGAAGTTATCTCCCTGATAACACACATTATATATTTATTTTGTAGAGGAGGCGTATAATCTAGATGATAAACAATTGGATATGAACGTATTAACTGGGTCATTAAAGTTATTTTTCCGTGAACTAAAAGAGCCTTTAATACCACCTGAATTATTTGAAAGATTTGCTGCAGCTGTTTGTAAGTTTATTTTAGAATTTAAGACTTGATTGTAATTTTTCATTTGCTGCAGCCGTTTGAAATTTGTTTTAGAATTTTAGACTTGATTGTAATTTTTCAATTGCTGTAGGAGTTTTTAAGGTTATTTTGATTGTAATTGTTCATTTGATGCAGCATTTTGTTAGTTTAAATTAGAAACTTGATTGTTAATTTCGTGATTTTCTTATGTTTGATTTTAAACATAATATTAAAACATAATAATTTCAGGTAAAGAGTCATATAAAGATAAATTAAAATGTATTAAAGATGTTTTACCAGATGTTCCCAAGTGTAACTATGAAACTATGAAATGTTTATTTCAACATTTAACATTGTAAGTTAAATTATTTCTTAGTTAGGGGAAAATTATCCAGTCAGTAATCTCATAGCATTTAGAGCAATGGTTCCCAACCTAGGGGGCCATGGGTTATTTGTCAAGGGGCCATAGGGCATGGAGATGTGTATAATTTTTTTACTAGCCCAAATTTTATTTAATTATATTTTGCTGTGTAAGGTCTGTAGTTGCTTGTAGTCAATTGCATTTTGACTCCTGACGAGGAGGCACAAAAGCACCCCTTTCAATAATTTGTTTTATTAATTCTCTAAAAGGTAAAATTAATGACAAATATATCATGTTGTGAAAGCAACAGTGAGATGTTATAAAGATTGTATTCTATTGCCAAAAGTGTAGAAAGTGTGTTTAAAAATTCATCACATAGCCTACTCCCACTTTAATTTTATTTTCACCCAATTTCTTTTTCTTCTTCTTCTAGGGTAATTAAAGAGTCGAAAAAGAATCGAATGCAAGCTCATAATCTTGCCATTGTGTTCGGACCTACTTTGTCATGGAAAGACGATGCAGATGCTTCCAATATGGCCGTTTTGACTGTGTACCAAAGTCGTATTGTGGAATTCATGTTAATGGAATTTGAAAATTTATTTAAATGATTTATTTTATTCCAATGTGTGAAAATTTCAAGTGCCATTTAAAGGTATAGATTGGTTTAGGAAAATAATGCCAAATTATGTGTTTTGTGGTCATGTGTGAAAGTGACTTCTGCCTAGTTATGCCTTCTGAAAGCATTACAAACTGTTATGTTTTTATTATTTATTTATGTGCCTTATTCACTAATTCTGTGATGCAGTGTTTGGTTCTGTTTGAATTATGGATGTGACAGTCTTGGATATGATTGAAAGATTTTGTTCAGTATGTGTTTTGGATAGAGATCCATCATCAGTATAGTTTATTTAGAAATGAACCTACAGATGATTTCAAGATAGAATTTGATTTCTCAATATTTGGATACTTGAGGGAAAGCATTACACTTGCTGATCAGGAGTTATTCATTGAATAAAGAAGAAAATTTAACATTTACCTAACAGTATGTTTTTTTTTATAAGAACAACTTGGGTTTCTGAGGACCTTTTTTGTCAGCTGGTGTTTTGGCTAAGGACACTTCTCGATCACTTTACGAGGATAACAACTAAGGTTCTCAGCTGGTTCTTGGCCAAACCTCTTTCCTGGATTATCTATACCATTTAAAGTTGGATTGGAATGAAAATTAAAGGTGAACAATGTGATATGAATTAGTTTTATATACCGGTAATTCTAATAATTAAGGTTAACATACTTTAAAATGTAAAGGACATCAAATGAGTTCAAAGTTCAGAGTGCAACCAGAAATGGTCTAAATTCAACTCAAGGTCAATCCAAGTATTTCAAAGTATCAAATGAATGCAAAATAATATGCAAATTTTTCTTTGGCTGCTTATAAATCTGAAAAAGGAAATAACAAATGTGTCTTTGGTAGTCTTGAATGTTGAATTTAAAGTAAATCTGTTTGTGTCGCACTATATTTTGCTTTATGCTTGTCTTCCGTCACAAATTATTCAATTTATCTTGCCTTGCACTGGCAGGTCACATGTTGCCACATTATACTTAGCTATGGAAAGCTAGTTTTGTACTTTTAGGCCTGACTCAAACCATAATCACAAATAGTCTGTTTTGTTATTGAGTAGGTTTTGTAGAAATTGCCTCAAAATAAATGGGACTGTATTTGTGTTTATGTTTTGAATTGCTCCTAAGGTGCCTGAATGTTTTTGCTGACTTTACATTGTTGTTATTGATATTTTTGTTTATTTGTTTGTTTGTAAAGTAAACAGAGTGACAGTGCTATACTTAACTTGTTTTCAAATTCTGTTACCTTCTTTAAGAATTTTTGAATCAGGTCCTTGTTACGAATTCAGATTGTAGAAGCTGACTTGTGAAAACACCTGATTGAGCTTATGACGATGGGCAATATCATACAGTGTGCAATTAGGTGAAATTTTTTCAGGAGAGCATAATCAAGCTGCGAATTGATGAGATCAGGTGCCTGGTCTAGTGTCAGATCCAGGATTATCGATACAGAGGAGTTTGGAATGCAGGTTTGGAAATGATACAGACTTGATTCGTATTATTTTCTACTCTATCGATAATCCCGGACCGAACACCATACATTCTCTATTTTAAACTTTCAGTTTGGATTTTAAAAATAGAGAATTGGGAACAAACAATGCCGATTGTTTTGTTTCTTTGTCCCATCTGAACGTCTAGATGTGTTTTTCTATGTCAGCCTCTCTCACTGAGTACAAAATTCTTATGTTACTATCTTGACAAATATATTCTCTTAAATAATGTTAATAGGGCTCTTGATTTGACTGAATATGCCAGTCATTTCTGATTTTAGTACAAAATTTGCTGATTTGATCAATTTAGTACAGTTACTTGACCATTTTTTTTTCTCAAAAATTTACTTTTATTCTGAAATTATAGGCTGAAACAAAAAATTATTTTCAAATTATATAGCACGCACACATTCATGACTGGCAATGAAAACTCAAATCAAGTGCCCTGAAAGTTAAAAATATAATAATGTTATATTAAATATAATAATGTTATATTAAATATAATAATGTTATATTAGATATAATAATGTTATATTAAATATAATAATGTTATATTAAATATAATAATGTTATATTAAATAAAATAATGTTATATTAGATATAATCATGTTATATTAAATATAATAATGTTATATTAAATATAATAATGTTATATTAGATATAATAATGTTAATATATTAAATATAATAATGTTATATTAAATATAATAATGTTATATTAAATATAATAATGTTATATTAAATATAATAATGTTATATTAAATATAATCATGTTATATTAAATATAATAATGTTATATTAAATATAATAATGTTAATATATTAAATATAATCATGTTATATTAAATAAAATAATGTTATATTAAATATAATAATGCTATATTAAATATAATAATGTTATATTGAATATAATAATGTTAATATATTAAATAAAATAATGTTATATTAAATATAATAATGCTATATTAAATATAATAATGCTATATTGAATATAATAATGTTAATATATTAAATATAATAATGTTATATTAAATATAATAATGTTATATTAAATATAATAATGCTATATTAAATATAATAATGTTATATTGAATATAATAATGTTATATTAAATATAATAATGCTATATTGAATATAATAATGTTAATATATTAAATATAATCATGTTATATTAAATATAATAATGCTATATTAAATATAATAATGTTATATTGAATATAATAATGTTATATTAAATAAAATAATGTTATATTAAATAGAGAAATTTATATAGATATAGATAATTGTGTTCAAGGCCTCATATCTGAAATATTCTCAAAATAAATTGAGTCTAAGTCTGATTTCTCGTAGTCTTTACATGACTTTTTTCATACTTGGGATAAATTTTGATCAGAGATTTTTTAGAAATGGTGGCCAGCTAATTGTGATGTTGAAATTATATTATAAAAAAAAAATATTTATATTCATACATCTACCTTGTATGTAAACTTTCTGTGGACCATACTTAAATGATAACACCACTAATTTTACTAATGAACTCTTCCAATCATTCATATACAGTTTCATATTGAAAGAAAGTGTGCATGTGAGGATTAGTTCACTAAAACATGGAGGAGGTGTCATATACATGTTCATTTGATTCAGCCTTGTTTTTAAGTCAAAAAACTCATATTTGAATCCAAGGAATAATGTCATGAAAATTTGTGGGTTTATTTTAATTAAAAATTGTAAATATGCTATGATATTATGTGAAGGACATGACAAACCCAGACCCCTCCCCTCCTTGTCCCTTTATTAACTGCTCTGGTAATGATATATATTCAGTATTACTATTATTATACTACCCCTATTACCTTACATGTTATTAGCCTCACTTATATAATTTGATAAATACAAAAACATGGACAACAACCCTTGTTTAACTTGTCAACTAGGACTTCTAGTTATTAAAGGGATTGCAAAGAGAATTTCCAGCCTTTATAAGTGTCTCTGGTACACATAACAAGGCTTTAAACAACCCCTTTAAGTCTTCCAGCAGATATATCACACAATTTCACTTACCTATATCACTGTTCAAGTATTTATAATCCAGATTCAACTCTTGACACTTCTGTAAGTTAGAAGTTTATTTTCGTGTAATTCCAGATGAACTTCATGTCAATTTACCTTCTGAAAAGTGATCCAGGTAGCTGAAATTGAGTTTTGTCTGCTGGCAATTCAATTAACACATCACATTGTATTATTTAGAAATTCAAATTTGATAGGCCTAATTTGATAATAAAGAAGCAGCATTAAATGTACATTCCAAATTTTTCATAGATAGGTCCAAATGCATGCATGAGCTATGTTTTTAAGTTTTTCAAGCCACCATTCTGGCCTTTAACAGTCCTATAATTTTGTATCATCCACCATCATTGTGATGGAACTATGATTTATGAAGTTTTTAAAGTTTAACATATTGTAATTATTTGTTATTTGCAATATTGTAGTTAATATTTTACACAGGGACCTGAAGCAAACATTTATGAATTTCGATATTTGGAATACATGTATCCCCATCATAATTCTTAAAAAAAAAATGTAGAGGCTAAAAAGCTGAACTAAATTCTGATGGTCATTCTTGAATAACTATAGACTTGACTATTTCATGGTGTTTGCATCAGGTCCCTATGTACTATTCTACCAATGAATTCATGTTAATATTAAAGAATAACATTATTGAAATTTTTACTAGAAGTCTTATTTTAACGGAGAAAACATCCCCCCCCCCCCCCATTATTGGTATCCGTTGGTTGAAAAAGTGCCGTCAGTAAAGTTGAGCCGACCGGGCGCAGGAATAAACATAAAAAAAATCCAAAAATTATAGCTTCAATAAGTCTTCATGCAATGTATCTAATAGCTAAAATCTCAGAGCTTCCGGGAGCTTCGCCACCTGGACCCATGACAAAATCGGCCGCAACATTTGTGTAGTGCAGTGGGCCGTAAGGAAGCAAATAATAACTGGGGGGGGGGGGGGGGGGGATTCGGCATCGAACTTGAGCCAAGACAATTTTGAAAATCCGGGATGATTCTCTTGCGTCTGAAGTTTTTCCGAACATAATTCTCGTTTAGAACGCCTACTTCTTGAAGAGGGTTTAGGGTCACTGTAGCCTACCCAATGACAATTTTGAAATCGAGACTGATTCCTCTCTTCTCAGGCTTTTCCGAACATTTTTTTTCTTTCAGAACGACCACCCCTTGAAGAAGGTTTCGGTACTATGTACCCGAAGAAAGTTTAAAAAATTTAGGCTCGTTTCCTAGCATCTGATGCCTTTTCGAACAGAATTCCTGTAAGAACCACCCTTTGAAGAAGTACATAATATCCCATTATATAAATTTGGAAAATTAGGGATGATTTTCTCGTATATGATGCCTTTCTGAATAGAATTTTCGTTCAGAATACCCACCTCTTGAATAGGGTTTGGGGCATTATACAGCCACTGGATCGTATCAGTTAGATTGTACTATTTGGAACCTCACCACTGGATCGTTTACTATTTGGAACTTCAGCACTGGATCGTTTACTATTTGGAACTTCAGCACTGGATCGTTTACTATTTGGAACTTCAGCACTGGATCGTATCGGTTAGATTGTACTATTTGGAACCTCACCACTGGATCGTTTACTATTTGGAACTTCAGCACTGGATCGTATCGGTTAGATTGTACTCCAGATTGCGCACATTGCACACAAGGGCAATAATTCATAGTAAATATTTTTCGATTTTGCTGATTTTCAATAGGATTCATTCTTGTGTGGTCATAAACATTATCAGTAAGTTTCATCAAAATCAGGTCAGAATTGTGACCTGTACAGTGTTTAAGAGCCAAAAAATCGAACGCGTAAGGGCAATAACACTGCTACTAACTAACGGTCGAAAATAGCTCAAATTCCTCATAGAGAGATGAGGGCGTATAAAAATGTGGTCCTCTGGGATAGAGTCTATATATAGATGTAGATCTACCGGTATGTCAATATATAAAAGATATTCTTCTTGGAAAATATTTATTGGAAACTGTTGTCAGATTGAGATTTCACTGACGTTGAAAAATGTCCAATTGGTAAAAAATTAAATCAACAGCCCTGGCATCATAGAAATACTGGCATAGAGTATTAAAGCCACCAATATTTATATGGTTTATGGGCTTGCAGTGGCGTGGTGGTTCCAAATTGGCTGGGGGGGGGGGGCACAAACCCTTTTTGACGCTCCCACCCACACCCCTCTACCTACCCTCTGTGACGATATATAAGTTCCACTATAATAATATTTTATTATATAACACTAGACCTAACCCTAACCCAAATATTATATGATAAGAGTTCCTGAGATCATTTATTATAATAATTTTTGTTCCACGAGGAACAAATATACAGTCACACCTCTAAGGTATTCTGTTCAGGTATGGATCACAAATGCATGAATGCACTGATGCACATGTAAAACCTCTGGAGCCCTTCGACCGTGGAACACCGCGTCGAAGAGGAGGAACGAGGGAATACGGGGGTCCTTTCATGGAAAATTTTGAAAATTAAGACTGTTGTGGGTGCGATCTAGATATATTTCAGGCACTTGCAGCCCCGATAAAAATATTCGATACTGAAACGCAAAACACAAATTTTTTAGGTTTAATAAGTAAATGTTATCAGTAAATGAAAAATTCTGAGAGTGACATTTTTTTTATTTTACACGGATTTTGTTGACATTATGTTTCTTCAAGTGGATTAACTTAATAGGCTTCATCCTTGGGTGATTACAAACACTCACACCAAGTTTCATCAAAATCCATCAAGAAATCAACTCTCTATCGGGTCCACAAACAATTCAAGAACGAGGGCAATAATTCATAGAAAATTTTCAATAGGCTTAATCCTTGGGTAATTAAAAACACTCACACCAAGATCCCCGGAAACTTCAAGGTTTTAGCTATTTGAAACAATGCAGGAAGGCTATTTGAAGCTATATTTTTGTATTTTTTGTATGTTTATGTCTGCTGTCGGTCGGTTGTTCAATTGCTCTTATTTTCAATAGGCTTAATCCTTGGGTAATTACGAACACTCACACCATTGTCTTCATTGTCCTTAAAGTTTTCGTTTTAACTGTAGTAAACGCGGTTAATTCAACATTGTTCTAAAATTGAAATTAGGCTTTGGACCCCAGAAGTAAATTCAAAGAGCCAAAATAATTAATTCAGTCCGTAGGAAGACCGGAAAGACCTAATTTTGAAGTACAAAAGCAGTTTTAGCACTTGTCATAGTGAAGGCTTGTAGCGAGCGCGGACCTATGAGAGACCCTCATAGTTGTCTCCCTTGAATAGCTGTAAGCAGTGAAATGTAACATTTCGGCCCACTCCCTTCATTTATCACATTTATCAGAACTTAATAGGCTTTATCCTTGGGTGATTACAAACACTCACACCAAGTTTCATCAAAATCCATCAAGATATCAACTCTCTATCGGGTCCACAAACAATTCAAGAACGAGGGCAATAATTCATAGAAAATTTTCAATAGGCTTAATCCTTGGGTAATTAAAAACACTCACACCAAGATCCCCGGAAACTTCAAGGTTTTAGCTATTTGAAACAATGCAGGAAGGCTATTTGAAGCTATATTTTTGTATTTTTTGTATGTTTATGTCTGCTGTCGGTCGGCTCAACTTTACCGAGGGATATCAATAACGGGGGCGGATCCAGGATTTAGAGAAAGGTGGGGGGCGAGCGACAATTTTATAGAGGGTTCTGACATTATTTGGCCAAAAATAAAGGGGAGGGCCCGTGTTGTATTGTAAAAGAATAAGCTCGAAAAAAATTATTATTTCTTACCGATCGACTTTTTTTCGAAGGGCTTTTGGCGCCCCCTTGCAACGTCGGCGCCCCCTGGTTTCCATTCACTGGGGAGGGGGGGCACGTGCCCCCAGCCACCACGCCACTGTGGGCTTGTAAAGTGTTTATGAGAGTAGATGTATTTAATACTATGTTATCAGTGTGATTTTGTAGCAAGGGAATCATTCTTAACTATCACCAGAGCATACTGGTACATTGTACCAATGACATGATATGTATCTAAAGGGCATGTTACTTGAACTTGACCATTTGTTCAAGGTTATTAGAGTAAATAAACAAGACCAAGACAAAATATTTTATTTCAATCATCTCTGGTTTGATAGAAACATCTTTAAAGTTGTTTTATTATTTGTATTACCAGTCACCCACTCAATTTTAGTTATCGATGTCATTCTAATATCAAAATCCAAACTCCAATCTGTTAAAAAAACCAATTTCCGATATTTCCAGCAGTAAGATGATTACTGCACATCAGTACATTAATAATACCAGTCTCCTATTAAGGATGGTGAAGGTAGAATTCCATAAGAAATACACCCAAAAAAATGAGCTATAATATCACACCACTTTCACCATTTTTTCCCTCGAATCACAGTAATGTACTTGATTGAAGATAAACATGTACTTCATTTTTCTTCTCAATCCTATATTTGTACCTTCATAAGCCCAATATGACTTGTAAAACTTCATTTCATTTCTGATTCTTTCTTAAGCCTGCAATTATAGTAAGTAATCAAATTAAACAAAATAATAGAAATATCAAAGTGAACAGGGTCATATACATTTCCTTTGAAGTTTTCACAGATTCAGTTAGATTCCTATCAATATATGTTGACTATTCCCTGAATGACAACCAACAGAAACTCAGATTTTTATCTCATTGTTCTGTTTTTGATTTTCTAATATTGGAACGAAAAAATGAAAATCTTCATGTATTTGTAGATTTTCTTTTTCATTCTACGTCGCAAGCCAAAACAATATCAAACATTTTGAGCTTATAATAAAGCTGGAACGAAAAAATGAAAATCTTCAGAAATTTGTAGATTTTCTTTTTCATTCTATGTTGCAAGTAGAAACAAAGTCAAACATTTTGAGCTTATAATAAAGCTGGAACGAAAAAATGAAAACCTTCAGAAATTTGTAGATTATCTTTTTCATTCTACGTTGCAAGCCAAAACAATATCAAACATTTTGAGCTTATAATAAAGCTGGAACGAAAAAATGAAAATCTTCAGAAATTTGTAGATTTTCTTTTTCATTCTACGTTGCAAGCCAAAACAATATCAAACATTTTGAGCTTATAATAAAGCTGGAACGAAAAAATGAAAATCTTCAGAAATTTGTAGATTCTCTTTTTCATTCTACAAGTCGAAACAAAGTCAAACATTTTGAGCTTATAATAAAGCTGGAACGAAAAACTGAAAATCTTCACATATTTGTAGATTTTCTTTTTCATTCTACATCGCAAGTCAAAAGAATAGTTTTTTTGATTTTCTAATATTGATTGAAAAAAAAGAAAATCTTCAGAAATTTAAATATTCTATTTTTCGTTCTTAATAATTTCTGACTGAAAATTGGTCATAATAGAAATATCAATTCAAATCTACAGATGTGTCAAATTATCCATTATATGAAAAAAATAAAGATTTTAATTTTATAACTAATTTCTATAATTTATTTAAACAATTTTTTTTTCAAATGATTCTTTCTGATACGATTTATTTTCATTAGGTTACGGGATATTCAAATTGTCGGAATAGGAAATCTGAACGTGTCAATATTTTGAGACCTGTATCGTGTATATTTATCAGAAATTTAAGTAGAAGGTAAGTTAGGGTGAGTAAGGTTAAATGTTAATGGTTAATGCTGGCAATGACAAATAAAACGTTGCAGTAGGCCTACATAAATTTCTGATAAATATACACCATAGAGTTCAGTACGGTACCAAATAAATATTCCTCACTTCATTTTGGACATCGTTAGAAGGAATCATTTGATGAGCTAAATTTGCAAAATACTTTTACCAAAAAATTTTATAAAACAATCTTCAAAATTTTCAAATAACGAAAAAGCTGACAAATCTGACTAGTTCACTTAAAGTTTGATAAAGGTTTTTTTTTCAAGAAAATATTTTTTTTTAAGGTTGTACAAGTTTAGAATTTTGTAAGTCGAAAAAAAGTCGAAAAAAAGTCAAACATTTTGAGCTTATAATAAAGCTGGAACGAAAAAATGAAAATCTTCATATATTTGTAGATTTTCTTTTTCATTCTACATCGCAAGTCGAAACAAAGTCAAACTTAATGATTTTCTAACAATATTGAAACAAAAAAATTAAAGTCTTGAGCTCGTAATAAAGCTGGAATGAAAAAATGAAAATCTTCAGAAATTTGTAGATTTTCTTTTTCATTCAAAACAAGTCAAAACAATATCAAACATTTTGAGCTTGTAATAAAGCTGGAACGAAAAAATGAAAATTTTAAATAACGAAAAAGCTGACATATCTGATTCAAAATTAGACTAGTTCACTAAAAGTTTGATTAAAGTTTTTACAAGAAAATGATTTTTTTAAGGTCGTACAAATTTTGAATTTTTTCAAAAGTAAATTCCCCCTACCCTCTTCCAAAACTATTCTACTGAGAATTGTGTATCAGAAACATGTTGTCATCAGTATGAGATGAATTGTCAATAAAAATCTGTACAAGCAAGATAATTCTGTTAATCGCAATATTCTTTCAGAATGGAAAAATCATGAGCAATCATAGTAGTGGACTCCTCAAAAGAAATGAGTTTCTCACAACAACAGCATTACCATATAAGTTCACATTATATATTTAAAAAGATAAAAATAACACAATTTTCAACTATTACTTTTCAACATTTGTATCTTGTATTGTGACTTTCCCTTCCCAACTTTCAGAGAGTCTACATTTGGCCTTTTCAAATGGCGGCCCGCGGGCCAAGTCTATGCTAGCTAAGCTCTTTTTGGCCATTATATTTTGTTCATAAAATGCATTTGGCCCTTTACAAAAATTAACTGAGAAAGCCTGGTATACATAGTTTATTATAGAACATTCATTCCAGTAAATATTGTGTCATTATGAATCTTTCTGTACTGATTTCTACCAGTTTACTAATCGGAGACAAGCTAAGATTAATAATGAAACAATTCTAACAGTAAAACAAATCTTGAAATCCCTATAAACACATTGGCATTTCGTAATACATCTGTAGCCACTAATGACTTTTTCTGGAGGAAATCGGAAATATTCTTTTATTATTAATGTATATTTAACTTAGAGTTTGATTAAGAAGACAAACATGAATATATTTGTAAAGACATTAACGTAATATCTTAATACTGTAGACCCCAAAAACTCCAAATTGAATATAAGCTGTAACAATATGTTTAAATGTTGTGTATATAATTATTATTATTATTATTGAATGTAAGCTCTAATATTCAGTATTTTTGTAATTTATGATACAGACCTCAAGTATTTGACTCCTGATCTAAAAATTTTGTTTAAAACTTTTATTTTCATCACATAAAATATTGATATTGACACCAATATTCAAATATCAAAATTACCCTTTCTTCACAATTTTAGCACTCAGTTGTTGATTGTAAAACCACATTAAATGAAATTCTAATTATATCAGAATGAAAATGATATTCTTATTGGGGATAAAAATAATAACGGGGAAAATAAAAATAGAAAAAATAACAAAAAAATGTGAATAGTATCTCAGGTAGAATATAGCCCCCCGTCCTCAACCATACAGCTCTCTAGTCACTAAAAGTTAGACACTGGAATACCCTACCGTCTGATAAAATTCACAGGGACAAACCTAATCATGGCACTCCAGTCTTGATTTGATCCCTCTCAAAGAATTGACAAAATGAATAATGTCAGATCTATAAGGTTCTAATCTTTGCCGTAGGACACATGACACTTCCTTCGAGGATCATGCAGCAAAATGGTCCCCTCACCTACTACATGACCACTTCCAGAGGTGCACGCCGACCGTCCATCCAATTTAGTAAATGGCAATACCCAATTCGACCCTACAGTGAGAGGGGGTTTTCCTAAAGTAAGACTTTACAATAAGTGCCATTTCCTATAATTTTGACAACTCCCCTTATCCTAAAGAAGTTGTTTTTACAAAAAAAACTTTCTGATGACCTCACAAAATACACACATACTTGGAATTGACTTCATGTTCAGTGACTTAAACATTGTCCACATAAAATCAACCCTTATAAATCTGATGAGCTTTAGAGAAATGTCAAATCTTTGTTTTGATTTATAAATAAAATTTTATGATTCTTGAAAAAAGGAAAAGGAAAGCTACTAAAAGAGAATTATCTTTGGCATTTCTCTAAAAACAGTCATTCTTTACGTCTTATATGATACACAGCTCATCAGATTATAGCCACAGTGGGGAATAAGACTTGAGATTGGGAAGAGAAAATTTGGCCAGACTTTCCTCAGAGCCTAAAGAAGTCATTTTTTTCTCTTCAAGCAGTTGGATAGAGAGAAAGTATCAGATAGATAAAAACACACTCCAATTTACTTAGGTTCATCAGGAAGTGAAAAATTCAATGGGTGAATCAAATTGACATTTTTACATAACATTTTCTATTTCGACATAGCCCTACTTCTGTACCTTCTTTCTATTCTTAATTCAGTTTACTTTATTCTCAATCTTAATTCAGCCTACTTTATTCTCAATCTTAATTCAGCCTACTTTATTCTCAATCTAACCACATACAACTTAATTCAGCCTACTTTATTTTTATTCTTTATTAATTTCTTTTTTCAAAGCTTGATTATACATTTTTAATTCATGATCCAAAACAAACAAAATACATCTATTTCCATTGGAATATCTATTGTGTGATAAAATCCACAGGGACAAACCTAATCATGGCACTCCAGTCATGATTTGATCCCTCTCAAAGAATTGACAAAATGAATAATGTCAGATCTATAAGGTTCTAATCTTTGCCGTAGGACACATGACACTTCCTTCGAGGATCATGCAGCAAAATGGTCCCCTCACCTACTACATGACCACTTCCAGAGGTGCACGCCGACCGTCCATCCAATTTCGCATTTTTCTAATCTTTGCCGTAGGACACATGACACTTCCTTCGAGGATCATGCAGCAAAATGGTCCCCTCACCTACAACATGACCACTTCCAGAGGTGCACGCCGACCGTCCATCCAATTTCGCAGTTTTCTAATCTTTGCCGTAGGACACATGACACTTCCTTCGAGGATCATGCAGCAAAATGGTCCCCTCACCTACTACATGACCACTTCCAGAGGTGCACGCTAACCGACCATCCAATTTTGTAAATGACAATACCCAATTCATCCCTACAGTGAGAGGGTTTTTTTCTAAAATAAGACTTTACAATAAGTGCCATTTCCTACAATTTTGAATTTTCTCAAACATTGAATAGATTACAATCATAAAATTATCTTTGGTATTTCTCTAAAAATTTATTCTTTACATCTTATATGATACACAGCTCATCAGATTATTTATGGATTTATGGAAGATAATAAGCTAAATAAATTCATTCAATTAACACCTAAGAATAGTTTATATTGTAAATTATTTCTTAAGTGAACTTTTTACCAAGAAAAGGTTTTAATAACAATAATAGATTACTTAATAATTTTCATTATGTAAAATTTACTCATTTATAAATTGATGTATTCCCTCATATGAAAAGTTTATTTGCTGCTACCGATATATTGCCAATGTGTCCACATGGATTTGTTATACGTTGGGATCGTTCGTGCTTGGTTTTTATTATCATTAATATGATTGAAAACAGATTCAATTTTACAAAATATTGATTAGATTCTCAATGCCCTAAATCTCAAACATCTTTATACCTTTTCTGCTCCAAATTTTGTTCACCACAATGAGTCAATAGCTACACAATTTAAATGAACCATGTCAGCTGAACACATGAAAACTGAGAATAATTTAGAAAATATCTGGCACTAGTCTAGTTTTGATCCCCCTGAAGCAAGGTATAAAATATAGAATGTCATTTGATTTTGTGAAGATCTAATCTGCGACCGTAGGACTTCATGAACCACCTACTCAGAACCGCCCTGCAGTAATAGTGGCCCCCACACCTACCACATGCTTGTTCTTCAGTGGCCATACAGGTCGCCGTCGACGCCAGCCCCTATCCAATTTAGTAAAAAACAACATCATCAATCCGATAGCCATTGCTGCAGAAGGAGAAAGCCTAATATATAAGACTGAAATCTATCCAGTTACAGCCAAAGTTAGTTTTTGACAACTCCCCTTATCCTAAAGAAGTCGTATTCATAAACAAAGCCCCTGTTGAACTTGGAAATACACTCATACTTTAAGTTGACTTCTTGTCTAGAGACTAAATAATGTCAACATGAAATCAACCTTTATAAATCTGATGAGCTTTAAACATTCATTCTTTACATCTTATATGATACACAGCTCATCAGATTATAGCCACAGTGGGGGATAAGACTTGAATTGGGAAGAGAAAATTTGGCCAGACTTCCCTTATAACCTAAAGAAGTCATCTTCTCTCTTCAAAAAAAGCTTTTAAGATTGACTGATGTATGTATAAAATCACATTCACACAATTACTGAAAAGTTCAACAGGCAGCATAAATAAACCCAATAGATTCTCAGATTCAAGTGTTCCGCTGACAAGGAAGCTAGCTACACAGGGATCCCTGACATGTTAAGGCTTCTCCAAGCCATGTAATTTACAAAATATCACACATTAGAAATGAAATAGAATGGTGTTTAAAGTCCCGCTTTTCATTACACATTAGAACTTTCTGCAATTACATGATTAAAAATATATTTGTAGAATTAGACAATAAAATTTTAACGCAATGGTTTCAAGGCATTAAGAAACTCACCCACAACAAATTTAGTTCTTGACATTATAATTATTCATAATATGACCAACAATTGTTGTCTCTATATGCAAACATAAATCAACAGTTTTCAAATTCAGTCATAACTTATCTACAGTTGGAAATTATTTGCATGAAATATTAACTAAATCCTCAGAACAATGCAGGAATAACTTAAATTAACTGTCTTGAAAGTTAAACTTAAAAATTGATTTTGTGACAGGTGTTTCGCCAATAAGGGTATGCTAACTCTTCCAGACACCTGATACCACTTTCCATTATGAAACATTTACCCTAGTCATTTATTGATATTCTTCCTCAAGTTCATTAGCTATTACCAATGTGTTTACATGGATTTTGAGATTTGTTTTACAGTTGGGATCGTTAGAGCTTTGGTTTAATTATATTAAAACTTGTTGGTGGTACAATGTTCTTGGTAAGAAATCTAAATTTAGTATACATGTAAAATATTTTCATAATCTAATTGAAAGAATGCGAAATCCATGGAAACATGAGCAAAAAGCAAAAACTGACAGTGTAATTTTATAATAGAGATTATTATCAGCATTGAAAGCCTCCACAGAATATATTATTACTATCCGAGATATTACAAAGACAAAACACATTAAAACACATATTATCGTTACTCTATTATTTTATAATTATCATAAAGGAATTAGATTTAAATTCCAAATTTTACCAGAATTAATTTTTCACTTATTTTTCATCCTTTTAAGCTTTCAGTAGTTAATTCTAAAACCAAAGACTTTATGTTTAATTCAAGTTCTAATCATAAAAGGAATGAATATGACAATTTTAATGGGGATAAAAATAATAACGGGAAAAATAAAAATAGAAAAAATAACAAAAAAATGTGAATAGTATCTCAGGTAGAATATAGCACCTGGTCAGTGACTTTTGGTATATCTACCGTCTGATAAAATCCACATGGACAAAAAAAAATTATTAGTATTGCCTATTATTTTGTATTAATTCTAATATAATATGGATAATAATAATAATAACTGGGATAAAAATAATAACGAAAAAAAAAATGTGAATAGTATCTCCGGTAGAATATAGCCCCCGTCCTCAACCATACAGATCACTAGTCACTAAAAGTTAGACACTGGAATACCCTACCGTCTGATACAATTCACAGGGACAAACCTAACCATGGCACTCCAGTCTTGATTTGATCCCTCTCAAAGAATTGACAAAATGAATAATGTCAGATCTATAAGGTTCTAATCTTTGCCGTAGGACACATGACACTTCCTTCGAGGATCATGCAGCAAAATGGTCCCCTCACCTACTACATGACCACTTCCAGAGGTGCACGCCGACCGACCATCCAATTTAGCAGTTTTCTAATCTTTGCCGTAGGACACATGACACTTCCTTCGAGGATCATGTAGCAAAATGGTCCCCTCACCTACTACATGACCACTTCCAGAGGTGCACGCCAACCGACCATCCAATTTAGTAAATGGCAATACCCAATTCATCCCTACAGTAAGAGGGGTTTTTCCAAAAGTAAGACTTTACAATAAGTGCCATTTCCTACAATTTGGACAACTCCCCTTATCCTAAAGAAGTTGTTTTTACAAAAAAACTTCCTGATGACCTCACAAAATACACACATACTTGGAATTGACTTCATGTTCAGTGACTAAAACACTGTCCACATGAAATCAACCCTTATAAATCTGATGAGCTTTAGAGAAATGTCAAATCTTTGTTTTGATTTATAAAGTAAAATTTTATGATTTTTGAAAAAGGAAAAGGAAAATTACTAAAAGAGAATTATCTTTTGCATTTCTCTAAAAACTTTCATTCTTTACGTCTTATATGATACACAGCTCATCAGATTATAGCCACAGTGGGGGATAAGACTTGAAATTGGGAAGAGAAAATTTGGCCAGACTTCCCGTCAGAGCCTAAAGAAGTCATTTTTTCTCTTCAAGCAGTTGGATAGAGAGAAAGTATCAGATAGATAAAAACACATTCACACTTTACTTAGGTTCATCAGGAAGTGAAAAATCCAATGGGTGAATCAAATTGATATTTTTACTTAATATTTTCTATTTCGACATAGCCCTACTTCTGTACCGTCTTTCTATTCTTAATTCAGCCTACTTAATTCTCAATCTTAATTCAGTCTACTTTATTCTCAATCTTAATTCAGTCTACATGTATTTTATTCTCAATCTTAATTCAGTCTACTTTATTCTCAATCTTAATTCAGTCTATTTTATTCTCAATCTTAATTCAGTCTACTTTATTCTCAATCTTAATTCAGTCTACTTTATTCTCAATCTTAATTCAGTCTATTTTATTCTCAATCTTAATTCAGTCTACTTTATTCTCAATCTTAATTCAGTCTACTTTATTCTCAATCTTAATTCAATCTACTATATTCTCAATCTTAATTCAGCCTACTTTATTCTCAATCTTAATTCAGTCTACTTTATTCTCAATCTTAATTCAATCTACTATATTCCTAATCTTAATTCAGTCTACTTTATTCTCAATCTTAATTCAGTCTACTTTATTCTCAATCTTAATTCAGCCTACTTTATTCTCAATCTTAATTCAGTCTACTTTATTCTCAATCTTAATTCAATCTACTATATTCCTAATCTTAATTCAGTCTACTTTATTCTGAATCTTAATTCAGTCTACTTTATTCTCAATCTTAATTCAGTCTACTTTATTCTCAATCTAACTAAAACAACTTTTTATTCTATTTGGAATATTCCTTACTTTGATATGAATACAAAAACTTTAAAAGTTAAATTTAAGTGTACTTACCAAATAATTGTTGAGGTACAAAACAATTTAAACATCAACCAATATTCAAAACTACCATGTTACCCCTGGCAGACACCAACTATACAAACCTACAAATACAAATATAGCAGTTATTTTCAGTTGGGATGGGTATCGATTACCAAATTGAGATTGATTATCAATATAGTTGGTATTGAAGACAAATAAAACTGAAGTAATGTCCAGAATTTTTTATGATCATCATGATATATTTGGTTGTGACTTGACTGATAAGCGTGTAACAGATAATGTTAAAAGAAACTTTGACTATGAATTTTAATCAATCATGAAATCTGATAATCGAAAATTGAAATAAACAATTTGTAGCGTTGATAATTGATTATTTCAATCATTTGACCTAGGCCTATTTTCAGTTATTTAAAAAATAACCCAAAGCTCAAAATAATTTTCTTTGCTACTTCAGCCCAAATTCAGGGATATTGTCGCTATTAATATATACTTGCCAGTCATGTCTGACAAAATCTTTAGGTGTTGATGTACAAATAATATAAATGACTTCATTTTGAATAAATAATCAATCAATCAATTTTAAATAATCAAACTAAATGAATTTTTTACAAAAACAGTCGCGAATCAGACCAAATTGAGGCACAGGCCCATTAAAAGATCCACCCTTAAATTAAACTATAGTAGCTGAATACTTATCTTTTTTTTTCCTTCAACTTTAAAATAAGTCTTCATTTCTTCATCAAAAAAATTTTCTGCTTTCATAGCAACAAGAAGTGAACCCTGGGACATCTGCTGACGGAATGAGACTGTACACTGTTGTTGTCAACCTGACTATAACCCCTGAATTATACTCACACCCAAGCTAGGGGTAAAATATCTAAGTCTTCATATACCCAGTTTTAAAACAAAAGACTAACAATAGAGTGAACACTTTTCATCCCTTGGTCATAGTTTTAATCTTTTATCAAGGATCAAATTGGTAATCAAGACTAGTTCCCATTGTTTACAATCAGTATTGAGCTACTACACTAAAACTTTTAGTATATTAAAGGTGCACTATCATATAAAAATGTGTTTTTAACTTTCTTTTCCTTGGGTTTTAAATTTTTGGTCTAGTTTTAGTTCGGTCAAAGATCAAATTGGTAATAAACATACCAATTGCGCCATACCAATTTCCATTCCGACGTCTGTGGTTCTTGCAATTCCACTAAAACTAACGCGTTTTATGACGTCACTAATAGTGATCTGCATAGATAACAATAGAAGCTTCCGGTAGATCAATATTAGTGACGTCATAAAATGCGTTAGTTTTAGTGGAATTGCAAGAACCACAGACGTCGGAATGGAAATTGGAATGGCGCAAATTGATGCTATCAGTGTCCCCGATACACATACAAAGTTTAAAAAACCTCTTTACAATCCCTTTAAGAATTGTGACCTGTAGAGTGTTTCAAGCCAAAAATCGAACGCGTTTTCAAGAACAAGGGCAATAATTCATAGTAAATATTCGTTTTGGGTTGGAAACATATTTTATTAACTATGATACTGCTTATCATTTTAAAGTCAAAATAGGTAAAGCTAAGTTTTATAGATTGAACTAGGCCTAGAAGGTATAGAAGTTAGTAGAGGTTTATTAATTTAGTTTGATAAATTTTATTACATATTATTTACATTTGCTTTTTGTTTTCTTACTGAACTAATGTTAATGTGTTTTGCTTTTATTACTCAATAAAAATATAATATTTTCAAAACTACCGCGCATTCATGCAATTTTACAGCCATCCTGTGACCTGAATACGACCATACACGCCATAGCCACAGGGCCACGGGGTAAAGGTCCGTGTTCACATTCGCGTTTTACGTCGCGTAATATTTAAAATAAACGAGAAAATAAGTCAAGAAAACCTTGCCATAAACACTGAAAATTTCTGAAGATGATGGCTGATGTTAGGCCAATTATGCCGCTGAATATGCCCACCTGACAGTGTTTTGATGCAATGCTTTAGTGAAACGGCCGTAAGTAAATACTTAAGTTAAGCGTAAGTATAAAACTTACTTAATACTTACGTACCTTAGTGAAACGGGGGCCTGGTGCCGGATTAGCATATAAGCCTTAGTTATTTTCTGTAAAACATTATATGTAATGTAGAAATAAAATATTGTTTAAATCAATCTAAAGGATCACATCAAGTTTCAATAATAAGATGAAAATTGTAGCTTCTAGTGTTAACTAACAATTTTTGACACGTTTTTTTTTCTTTTTTCAAAGTCAAGGGCAATAACACAAAAACTGTTCATCGAAAATATGTCAAATTCGAACTTGACCGAGATCTTATCAATCTAAAGGATCACAGGAAGTTTCATCAGAATCAGGTGAAAACTGTAGTCTGTAGAGTGTTAACAAGAAATGTTGACAGACGGACCTATGGATCGACGGACAGGGGCGACGACAATATACAACCACATATTCATGTTGGCGTACAAAAACTAAAGTTAGCTGAAGCCTCCGACCCCCCTCCCCTCTGTCCCTGGTTAGTGTTCCAATTCAAAGGATTACTTTCTTTCTCCATGTCAGCCTCGATGACTGGGGAATGGATTTGACAGGGAGCAAATCCATGCTGGTTATTGAATCTTAGACCTCAAGTTTGGCAAGTATGTGTTTGAATTAATTTGCTTGAAGAGGCACATGTGGGTCAAAGTATAGATATAAATGAAATAAACAATAAGATCATAATTTTTTATTTAGATTCTTTTTGACTTTTTTTTTATCAATTATTTAAAGAGATGAGAAAACAAAATAACAAGAGATATGAAAAAATCCTTTCTGACATCGAACACACATTTATAGATTTTTGTCGGCTGTGAAATTACATCCTTTTGTAAGTTGACCAACCAAAACTGCCACTTCAACAAATGTCTGATTTTGCGTCCAACACAACTTTAAGTCCCATGGCAGCCATTTCTGCTATTAAAACTTGAAAGACATATGGCACTGCTATAACTTGTACTGGTTCAGTTTTCTTACACAAAGAACATGTCCATTTATTTTGGTTGTTAAACAACATCCCTGATATGTGTTTGGGTTTTTCTAAAACTGGCGATAATAAACTTTTACAATCCACACACATTCTGGCCTGCAAAATAAAAACATGAGATAAAATTTTAAATCCAGGACTTTAATATTTTGGATTGGTTGACACTTAAAGCTCTTTTTCCAATATGGGCTATCCTTTTTTGAACATATACCAAACATCTATGATTCCGTGATTCCCTCTTAAACTAAGTCTGTGATTCCCTCTTAAACTAAGTCTGTGATTCCTCTTAAGCTAAGTCTGTGATTCCCTCTTAAACTAAGTCTGTGATTCCCTATTAAACTAAGTCTGTGATTCCCTCTTAAACTAAGTCTGTGATTCCCTGATTCCCTCTTAAACTAAGTCTGTGATTTCCTCTTAAACTAAGTCTGTGATTCCTCTTAAACTAAGTCTGTGATTCCCTCTTAAACTAAGTCTGTGATTCCCTCTTAAACTAAGTCTGTGATTCCCTCTTAAACTAAGTCTGTGATTCCTCTTAAACTAAGTCTGTGATTCCCTCTTAAACTAAGTCTGTGATTCCCTCTTAAACTAAGTCTGTGATTCCTCTTAAGCTAAGTCTGTGATTCCCTCTTAAACTAAGTCTGTGATTCCTCTTAAACTAAGTCTGTGATTCCCTCTTAAACTAAGTCTGTGATTCCCTTTTAAACTAAGTCTGTGATTCCTCTTAAACTAAGTCTGTGATTCCCTCTTAAACTAAGTCTGTGATTCCTCTTAAACTAAGTCTGTGATTCCCTCTTAAACTAAGTCTGTGATTCCCTCTTAAACTAAGTCTGTGATTCCCTCTTAAACTAAGTCTGTGATTCCTCTTAAGCTAAGTCTGTGATTCCCTCTTAAACTAAGTCTGTGATTCCTCTTAAACTAAGTCTGTGATTCCCTCTTAAACTAAGTCTGTGATTCCCTTTTAAACTAAGTCTGTGATTCCTCTTAAACTAAGTCTGTGATTCCCTCTTAAACTAAGTCTGTGATTCCTCTTAAACTAAGTCTGTGATTCCCTCTTAAACTAAGTCTGTGATTCCCTCTTAAACTAAGTCTGTGATTCCCTTTTAAACTAAGTCTGTGATTCCTCTTAAACTAAGTCTGTGATTCCCTCTTAAACTAAGTCTGTGAGTCCCTCTTAAACTAAGTCTGTGATTCCCTCTTAAACTAAGTCTGTGAGTCCCTCTTAAACTAAGTCTGTGATTCCTCTTAAGCTAAGTCTGTGATTCCCTCTTAAACTAAGTCTGTGATTCCTCTTAAACTAAGTCTGTGATTCCCTCTTAAACTAAGTCTGTGATTCCCTCTTAAACTAAGTCTGTGATTCCTCTTAAACTAAGTCTGTGATTCCCTCTTAAACTAAGTCTGTGATTCCCTTTTAAACTAAGTCTGTGATTCCCTTTTAAACTAAGTCTATGATTCCTCTTAAACTAAGTCTGTGATTCCCTCTTAAACTAAGTCTGTGATTCCTCTTAAACTAAGTCTGTGATTCCCTCTTAAACTAAGTCTGTGATTCCCTCTTAAACTAAGTCTGTGATTCCCTTTTAAACTAAGTCTGTGATTCCTCTTAAACTAAGTCTGTGATTCCCTCTTAAACTAAGTCTGTGAGTCCCTCTTAAACTAAGTCTGTGATTCCCTCTTAAACTAAGTCTGTGATTCCCTCTTAAACTAAGTCTATGCTTGTATCACATAAAACCTTCATAAGTGTGAAACTATCAAATACTTAGTTTAAGTGGAATAAGTGAAACCACAGATGTTTGATTGAAAATTGGTATGGTGCAAAATGATGCTGTCAGTGTCTACGATACACATGCAAAATTTAGAAAACATCTTTACAATCTCTTTAACTTAAAATATTTTGTTGTTGTATACACTTAAGAGTGATTAAAGAAGATATTAAAAACAATTCCTCTACTTACTAGAGATTTATCAGAACAATTAAATAATCTGTCGTGTAATAAAAATGGTGTTCCATGAGCAATTAAAGCATCCCTCTCCATCTCTCCAAATCTCACACCTCCAGCCTTCTTACGCCCCTTCACTGGTTGGTGAGTGAGAACATCGACTGGTCCAGTTGAACGCACCTATAAACATAAATCAAGAAACAGTGATATAAATTTGAGATATATACCCTAATTGTGTATACCTTTATATGCCTGCTTTCATGAAATTTACATTGTAATTTTTAGCACTTTACCAGATTAAGAAATGTGGACAAAACCATACTGTGGACACTGATAGCATCAATTTGCGCCATTCCAATATCCATTTGGACGTCTTTGGTTCTAGCAATTCCACTAAAACTAACGCGTTTTATGATGTCACTAATGGTGATCTACCGGAAGCTACTATTGATATCTATGCAGATCACTGTCAGTAACGTCATAAAAAATAAAGATAGCTTGCCAGGCAAGGTAACATACGCCCACTTCAGCAAATTTAAATATTTGAAAAAGTTGATTGCACCATCGCACTTATTTGAGCTGATATTCAAATGAATCAATTCGAATGAAAACTCTTGCCTCTATCTTGTACACCAGTTAATTTAAACCTTTTTTCACTAAGTCAATGGCAATAACTCATAAAACATCGACTGGAATCACACGTTGAGGGTTACCTTTATATCATTCAGAGAGCACATGGCATATTTTCCCCATTGAGAAAAATTATAGTTATGAATTAAGATGAAAACATATTGTAAGCAAACTTGGTCTTTTACCGAAAACCAATGTATTTTTCAGACAAAGATATTAATTTCACAGAGGATTACAAAATAAAATGAAATTTTTTATTCCTGTCAGACAATGTAAAGCAGCTAATATCTTAAAGATAGCTTTTGTCACAATATCATCATTCAGGAATGTTCCATTATCTTACACGAGTTATTTTGTATTGCTTTTTGCATGTGTTAAATTTTATTTTTTGCACGTGTTTGCATGAGTTATTTTTCTTTGCTTTTTGCAAGTGTTTGGATATGTTATTTTTCTTTACTTTTCATAACACTTTTTCAGTTTGCTGCACATAAATTTCAAGGGGTATTTCACGTGGAAGTTTTGTTTACTTTCATATGATTTCAGTTTGCTGCACATAAATTTCAAGGGGTATTTCAAGTGGAACTTTTGTTTACTTTGATATGATTAATTGCAGTTAAGATGCATTGCTATCAAATTATAATTCAAAATTTTGAATAATAGATTTTATTTTGCGTCTGTAATCTGCTGCGTATTGTTTACTGACTTGCAATGGTTTGTTTTTCAAGACTAATTCAGCATTCATGCAGACATGAACACCACAATCATTTGAATTTCTTTGCAGTGTGACTGATTTTTCATAGATTTTATTCCAAGGTGTATTACTATTTTCTAAGATTTGCAGGAAGGTTTCTAATTTCAACAAAATGTTGTTGCCTTTTACAAAATTATTAATGGAATCGTAGTATCTAATAATTTTGTCATTTGCAAAAATTATCACTAAACTCCAGTGATTTGCTGTGTGTATAGGTATTAAAACCATGTCATACGTTACAATGTTTTGTTGCTTGTATATTTCTATTGCATTTACAAGATTACTTTCGATGCGAAGATACATATAAGTATCCATTGCCAGAGTATTTTTTCCTTCATTATTTGCATTTCTTTCAAGAATTTTCAAATAAAAATTGATTATTTGATCGTTTAACCATGAACGTCCATTAAGAGTGTTGATATCAACTTGCTTTATAACATATCCAAATCCTCTACATATAATCGTATCATTCGATTCAGGTGGTATATTTTCAATGGGTTTTACTTTTATTAATTTTTTTTCTGGTTTCTTAAAAATTTCTTTCTTTTCACAAGAGTCCTTTCTTTGCTGTGGTGTAGTTGCTTCATTATTTTTCTTGTTTACATGAGTTTTTTTCTTTGCTTCAAGTTTGATTTCTGGATTTCGTTTGCTAGAGCTGACAGTAATATTAATCAGTTTATGATCTGAATAATAATTTTCATATGTAGTACATTGAGTGTATATTTCAGGAATATTGCTAAATATCAAATCAATTACAGTTCCAGCTTCAGTTGTTGGAGCATGTATTTGTTGCTGAAACGTTTTCAAATAATTATCAATTTGTTTGCATTCTTCAGAGTGTGATTGAAGATTAAAATCTCCAAGTATTACAGTGAATTCATTTTCAGTCATTTTAGATTTTGCATATTCTAAGCCATTTACCAACTCTTTTACAGGTGTCTTAGGAGGTTTATAGACTCCTAATATTTGCAAGGGTTTTACATTGCTTTCATGTTTCATATTCATGATAATCAGAGACATTTCAACTCCGTTTGAATTTACATTTTGTACTTTGATACCTTGCAATGGAAATATATTTTCCTTGATATAAATTGCCATTCCATGTAGAGATTTACTATTTTCAGTGGTGGAATCATTTCTATACAATCGAAAACCAGGAATATCATATATTCCATCTTGCTTTAGCTTTAACCTTGTTTCAGAGATTATTATTACAGAGGAGTTTACAAATACTGGGTGAATTTTCACGTGTTCAAAGTATTTCTGTAAGGATCTTGCATTTTGATATGATATTACAATTTCATTTTCAGAACACACTGGAAAATCAGGTGTTCGAAATTTCAGAATTCTTTCATTGCGTAGAGAGTTCATTTCTTCTTTCACTTCCATTGCAACTTTTATCTTACTTTCTGCAAGGTTTAATATGTGCAGTCCTTCCAGGGTTTTAACTCGACTCAAACCCACATAGTGAATGTGAGCCATCTTGCGACCATCAAAGTCAACAACAACTTTATTCAAGGTGTCACCCTGTGACCGGTGAATAGTTTTAGCTGCTGAAGGTCTTAATGGTATTTGCATTCTCATTAATTCTGCACTTTTAAATTTGCCAATTCTGATTTGCCTTGAGATAGGTTTCACTGGTGTCCAGGAGGACATTACATTTGAATGATAAATTGCTTTTAAATCTTTGCGCGTGGATTTGCCAATATTTTCATTGCTGAATTCTACCCAAACAATAGTTCCGGCAGCAGATCTTGCTTTGTTAGTTTCAATGAATTTGACAGTACAATCTGCACCATTCGTTAATCCATCCTCAGTTCTAACATTGATGCAGAGTTCACATTTCATGCCGACAACTAGAGATAATTGCGTGTGTAATTGCATTGTTTTTCTCGGGTCATCTGGTATATTTTCTAATAATGTCTTTTCTACTGCTTTTGCATTTGAACCAACAACACTGTCTTTGGCAGTTATTACATATTTTTCACCAGGCATTTTATCAAAAATATTTGCATTAAATTTTTCCATCTTGGCATTGCTAATGAAGAGATGTTGAACATCATAAGGATATTGAACATCATTGCTAGAGATAATTCGACTCTTCAATATTTCCATGTCATTTTCTTTTTCTTTTTCGTTTGCATAATTGTATTCTCGTAATCGATTCAAAAGTTCAGCAAATAATTTACTGTCCTTTTGTCTCATGATTTCTGTCAATTCAAACATTTCAAAGTTATCTTTCCATAAATTACTTGCAAGAGGTCCATAGTTGTTGCTCAGGTCTTCAAAAATAAAACCGTCGAAGACAGGTTTTAATTGAAATAGATCTCCAATAACAATTACATTTACTCCTCCAAATAATAGTGGTGATCCTTTCAGATCTTGCAAGCGTTTGTTTACAAAATTAAACATTGCATTTCCGACCATGGATATTTCATCAATAAATAACACTTTCAAACCACCAAGGGTTGTGCGTAAAGTGTTTAACCTACTACAATCTAAAGGTTTATATTCCAGTGATTGATTTACAGGTACTTTCAAAGCGTTGTGAATAGTATTTCCTTTGATGTTGAAAGCAGCCTTGCCAGTTGGTGCTATCAATAATTGCTTAATTGTTTGGTAATCATCACCAGCTTGCGTTGAATAAAATCTTGCTAAGGTTTGATAAATTGCAGTTGTTACAAAACTTTTGCCAACTCCAGCCCCACCACTGAGGAATCTAAATATTTGGGTATCTGAAGTTTTGATTATATTTACTGTGTCATATACAAATCGTAATTGCTTTTCATTTAAAGTGCTCATCAACTGAAGATATTCAGTTTCAGGCATTTCATATAAGGTAATTTCGCTTTCTTTATCCACTTTGGGTATTCCAAGGTCTGAGCTTATATCATATTCAAAATTCAAAGGCTCATTTTTCTTTTTCAAAATTTCTCTTTTTGCATTTTCTTCGAATTCATCTTCCCTTTCTATATGTTGCGTTTGTGGTGCTTGTTCATCCCAAGCATTTTCAGGGTCAGGGTCAGCTTCAGCAAGCATTGCAATTTCAACTTCTGCTCTATTATTTTCATATTGTTGCTGTAATATTGCTATGGTTTCTTTTTCAATTTCAAATCTTTCAGCAAAGGTTTCACAATTTCCAATCAGATCTGTTTCTTCATTTCTGTAAGGTGTATATAACATTAATAGTTCTCTATAATGTTTTTCTGGATCTTTATCTTTATTGAAGCTTACATATCTTATTACTCGTGGAGTTTTTCTTGCTTTTTCTTGTGTATTTTCAATTTCTTGTGTATTTTCAATTTCTTCATCAGAATTATGATCAATCTGATTTTCTTTCAGTGTTCCAGTTTCATCAGCTTTGTTGGAACGTTTTACAAATTTCTTTTTCGTATCATATTTTGCAACATATTCTGCTAAACATACATTTTCTAACTTTGCGTTTCTGTTCCTATATCTTCCCAGTACATTGCTAGATTGAATATTTTCATCGTCATCTTCAAGATTTTCTAATTGGTCTTTGCTTTTCAGAAGTTGTACTCTTTCATTTGGTGGTGAAGTATTGATGAATACAACTTCTCTTGAAGATTTTCTCATGGGTAATTGCAATATGATGTACACTGCTTCCTGTGCACTTATTTCTACATTATTTAAAAATTTATTTCCAATTACTTTTACTTGCTCTTTTACACCATAATTTCCATTTCTTACTTCTTGACATGCTTTTCTGAGTAGATCACTTATTCCTCTTTGTGATTTTGCAATGTATGATGCTATGTACATAGCGCATGCATAGACATCCAGAACAAACTGAATGTCATGATTTGCTTGCCAAGCTTGCATTAAAAACCTGTTATATGAATTTATGCGTAATTCATCAGGATTTCTTTTCAAAAATACAGTTGGTCTTGTTACTGAAGACTTTATTGCTAAAATATAATCATCATGATTAAGGTTTACTTTTTCTAGGAATTCATCAAATGATATGTCTTCACCTTCAATCATATCATCCATTGTTTCTTTGAGTTTCTTATAATTTTCTTTGTGTTTTCTAACTTCACTTTCTTTTGCATTTTCATCAAATGGTTTCAATATTACAGTGTTTTTCATCGGAGGTTGTGGAAATCCAAACCGACAAATTTTCTGTTTTTTTCGTTTGCACGTGTGAGAATGCTTGTGAGTTTGGTATGACACCAATTTCTGTATGTTTTCATTTTCAGTTTCTTTCTTGCATGTCATTACTTTATCAATAAATTGACAAACTTCTTCATCTTTGCTTTGGCCATAAATGGGTGCATTTTCTACCCACAGTAAGGTGTGGATATGTGGAGATCCTCTGTGTTGAAACTCTACTCTATAGAAGTAATCAACAACTTTTCCAATGGGTGAATTTTCTTTCTTGAGAATTTCTTTAAATAATAAATTTACTTGGTAATCAAATTGCCTTGTGCATGTTACTGGATCAGATGACACTAATCTGCATTTCGTTTCCCAATCAAAGTTTTCTATTTCTACATCAGTATAATCTTTCTGGTCTTGAACTTTGCCAAGTATGCGTAGTAAATGTTTCCAGTGAGTTTCTGCAGCTGAGAAGCTACAAAAGAATGTTGCTGGACCAAGTTGCCTTATCATTGCAAATAAATCACTTTTTGCTTTCTTAAAGTATGGAGGTGACCCTCTCAAAGTTTTCAGGATCATATATCCTTCATCAAAATTTATTATTTTGTTTATTGCAGTGGGGTTTTTGATGTCTCCTGCTGTTAATTTTTTTCCTTGTGTTTTGTTTTTACGAATTGCAATTTGAGCATTACCGATCATAATTTTCATTTGCAGTTTCTTCAACTTGAAGAAAATATTTTCAGGACTATTTGCAGCTCTTCTATCATTTCTTCTCAATTCAGATTTGCATATTTCGCTGTAATAAGCTTTCACTTCTCTTTCATCATTTGTTTTGCGAGCGTTTCCATAGAATATATTTGGAAAAGCCAATTCCTCTGAATTTTTATCCATAAATATACTCAGAGGAAAATTGCCTTCTCCAGGTGCAAATGCATGAACCTTTTCTTTCTCGTTATTTTCAATAAAGTCAGGAGCACTTAACATGGTGTCTTTTGTGCTCCCAACATTTGCATTTTCATTTTCATCTTCACTCCAATCATCATCGGAATTGCCAGAGTTTTTTTCTTTTTCTTCATTACTTGCATTGATTTCATTTTGCCTATGTTTGTCATTATTGCACGAATTTACCATTTCAGTTTCTTGAGTTTCTTTGATTTTATTCTCTTCATTTTCAAGTGTTTCTATTGCGTCTTTTTCATTTTCTTCTATTTCATTTTGCCAATTTTCATTTAATATGATACCTTCACTTTTGTAAAGTGTACCATTTTTCTGTAGCCATTCAGCTGCTTCCATGATTTTATAGGGTCTTACATTTTCAGTCATTACAGCGTGGTTATATTTCAGTTGTCTTTTTAATTGCGCTGCAATGGTCATAGTGTCATCTGTTGCACGTGGTAACATTTTTACAGTGTCCGTTACGTTGGCTGGTACATTTACTACATTGCCTCTTATTTTCAATTGCTTGCCACGTGGTGCTGCATATATTTTCATGAATGGTATCCTTGGTGACAATAAACGCCATTCTAAAGGATGCAATTCCAAATTCTTGGGTTTTTCAGGGAATTTCATTCCATTGATAATAGAACAAGGTGGTACCTTATTCTTTCTAATGTATTTTTCACATGTACCACAAGTGTAACCAGTGCCTTCATTTGTTAAACACATTGTTGCAGTTTCATTGATTTCTTTTAAACTTGCTGAGCTCTTTACACTATGTTTATACCATAGTTGATGGCAACATTCACATGTCAGAGTTGGCCCATCTTTAATTTTCTTGTGAAACTCATGAATGAGTTCTTCTATTTCCATTGATTTACTTGCATTTCTTTTTTCCTTGCGTAAATTAGATTCCCTTTCATTTTCAGATTTCTTAAATTCTGGGTTTTTTCTTTTTTCTTTCTTCAAAAGAGTTCCAGTGATATTTTCATTTACTTTGAAATGAACATCCTTGCGTTTTATTTGTTTTGCTTTTACTTCTGAATCTATTTTACGGTATTCTGGATTTTTTCTTTTTTCTTTCTTTAAAGGAGTTTCCCTTTCTCTTTCAGTTGCAGTGTATTCTGGGTTTTTTCTTTTCTCTTTCTTCAAAAGTGTTTCAGTGGTATTTTCATTTACTTTGAAATGGACATCCTTGCGTTTGATTTGTTTTGCTTTTACTTCTGAATCTATTTTACGGTATTCTGGATTTTTTCTTTTTTCTTGCTTGAGGGGAGTTTCCCTTTCTCTTTCAGTTGCAGTGTATTCTGGGTTTTTCCTTTTTTCTTTCTTTAGAGGAGTTTCCCTTTCTCTTTCAGTTGCAGTGTATTCTGGGTTTTTTCTTTTTTCTTTTTTTTGAGGAGTTTCCCTTTCTCTTTCAGTTGCAGTGTATTCTGGGTTTTTTCTTTTTTCTTTTTTTAGAGGAGTTTCCCTTTCTCTTTCAGTTGCAGTGTATTCTGGGTTTTTTCTTTTTTCTTTTTTTAGAGGAGTTTCCCTTTCTCTTTCAGTTGCAATGTATTCCAAATTTTTTCTTTTTTCTTTCTTAGACTTTGAATCTAGCTTTCTTTCCTTAGAGCGAAATTCTGACATGGATCTTTGCTTGCGTTTATAATCTGTTAAATATTCACTGCGATCTTTCTCTTTCAAATGTTTCTCTAACTCTGCTAGTTTCATTGCTTTAGTTTGTTTCTTTGCATATTGAAAATATTTATCCAAATTACTATTCATTTTCGTTGCTTCGTCAGTTCCCGTGTTTTCTGGGGTATTTGTTGGCATTTCAATTACAGTATTAAACTCTTTAGTAGTCTCATCTTTCTTTTGTATTTCATGAATTTCATTTGTCAAATTGCACGTGTTACCCTTGCTTCTGGTTACTTCATTGCTAATGTTTTCGTTTATTTCATCACATTTCTCAATGTCCTCTTCTTTTCTCTTTGTTGCCATTGATTTCTTGTTGCCTTTTCTTCTCTGTTCAAAACTTTTCTTCTTTAATCTTGGCATTGTTCATAGTTTGTTCTGAAAATATAAAGAAAAAGTGTTATTAATTGAAATCAAAGAGATCATCTTGTTAAAATTTGAAAATCATGACACAGCAAGCAATCTACTCTCTGTAAGACATATGTGTCTCCACCTACAGCTCGGCACGGCAGGGGCGCTAATCCCTGTAAAACAGACATAGGTGTCTTTGCCTACCATATAGCTCGGCTTGGCAGGGGCGCTACTCCCTGTAAGACATATGTGTCTCCGCCTACCATATAGCTGGGCTTGGCAGGGGCGCTACTCCCTGTAAGACATAGGTGTCTCCGCCTACCATATAGCTCGGCATGGCAAGGGCGCTACTCCCTGTAAGACATAGGTGTCTTTGCCTACCATATAGCTCGGCTTGGCAGGGGCGCTACTCCCTGTAAGACATGTGTCTCCGCCTACCATATAGCTGGGCTTGGCAGGGGCGCTACTCCCTGTAAGACATAGGTGTCTCCGCCTACCATATAGCTTGGCTTGGCAGGGGCGCTACTCCCTGTAAGACATAGGTGTCTTTGCCTACCATATAGCTTGGCTTGGCAGGGGCGCTACTCCCTGCAAAACAGAAAATGAAATCTTCTACTGAAAATAAGAAGAAAAAAAAGCACATACCTGATTCCCATGTCATATAATAATGCACTTTGGTCTTGTCCATACACCAGTTAATTTTAACGTTTTTTCACCAAGTCAAGAACAAAAACTGACGACAGGAATCGCACAATTTTCAAATTCATCCAAGTTATTATCATGACCAACTTTCATTCAAATCTGATGAAAACTCTAGCTTTTATCACATATACACATAAACTTAAACGTTTTTTCACTAAGTCAAGGGCAATAACTCACAAGCCAACAAATGGAATCGTGCCAATTTCAAACTGTTCCGAGATAATATCAAGATGAATACACATACCAAGTTTCATTCAAATTGGATAAAAACTCTTGCTTCTATCGAATACACATGTTAACTTTAACGTTTTTTCACTAAGTCAAGGGCAATAACTCATAAACCGACAACTGGAATTGCGCCATTTTCGAACTTATCCGAGATATTATCAAGCTCAATACACATACCAAGTTTCATTCAAATCGGATAAAAACTCTGGTCTCTATCGCGTACACAAGAAATTGTTGAACTTTAACAATTTTTCACTAAGTCAAGGGCAATAACTCATAAACCGACAACTGGAATCGCGCCATTTTCGAACTTATCCGAGATATTATCAAGCTCAATACCCATACCAAGTTTCATTCAAATCGGATAAAAACTCTGGTCTCTATCGCGTACACAAGAAATTGTTGAACTTTAACGTTTTTTCACTAAGTCAAGGGCAATAACTCATAAACCGACAACTGGAATCGCGCCATTTTCGAACTTATCCGAGATATTATCAAGCTCAATACACATACCAAGTTTCATTCAAATCGGATAAAAACTCTGGTCTCTATCGCGTACACAAGAAATTGTTGACAGACGGACGGACGGACGGACGGACCGACGGACGGACCGACGGACGGACAGGGGTGACGGCAATATACGTCCACATTTTCATGTGGGCGTATAAAAATGGCTCAAACTGATACTATCAGTGTCTCCAATACACATGCAAAGTTTAGAAAACCTTTTTACAATCCCTTTAAGTCTTGGGGTACTCAATAAGTTGGAAAGAAAGAACATCATTGATAATGCATCGATAATTGTCAGAGAACACAAACCTGAAATTTATCTGAGACCATGTGACGTAAACGTTGATAATAAACAATACCAAAAAATATATCTACTTCTAGTTCTCTACCATCAGTACCAGAATATAACCTCTCAGTACCATAGTAATTATATCCAGCTGTTATATACAATACACAAAAACACATCTTAAATTTCTGCTCCAGAATTTTGGAGCAATACATAGGCAAAAGCAAACTTTCTAACGATATCTTTTAAAAATAGAGTTGAGTTGAGAAATATTATCTTGTTCAATCAAAATTTAGTGACAGAAATATAAGATACTATCTCTCTGTTCTTTAGAGACTCAAGTTAAAATAGGTACTAAGGTAGTACTCGATTGGTGAGTTTTGAACTAGTTCCACCTGAACCAATGCTGTCCTCAATTGCACAGTACTGAACAGGATCTGTTCCATTCAAGATCTACCAATCTCCACCATTTTGAATTCTGTCTGCAACTATGATATTTTTGGGACTCTGTTCCATTGATTTAAATAAATCATGAACGTGCAGAACATATCAATCAAGCAGACCCATTTTCTTACCTTTAGTTAACATGAGACCAAAATGGTCAATAGCTGGTTCCTCCTCGGAGAATGTAAATGGTGTAGCATCATGACATAAACCATGTGAGGCTGCTGATTTACCAGCCATACTTTCTATCATCATTCCTATAATAGGTAAAAAAAAAGTCTTAAAGCCATATCACCTCTTTAAATGAACAAAAAATTGAAGTTCTCAACTTGGCAATAATCTGTTTATGTTTAAGACCCCAGACAAGTTGCCTAATGAATATTAAACTCTTATTGACCAAGTTTGAGAATTTGGATTTTATTACAAAATAAGAAAATGTTATCAAATACAACTCCATGACGGAATGTTAAAAATCATTACCTATAGTCATTCTGGAGGGAAAGCCATGAGGATTAAAGATAATATCTGGAGTCATTCCAGTTTCTGTAAATGGCATATCTTCTACAGGCCACATCATACTATAAATATATAAATGTATCTTTGCCAGTCACATTTAATTTTTGATTATTGTAAACTTAGTAACACTTATATTATTTAGTGTTTGTTTTTAAAAATTCCAAGCCTTAATCTGATTCTTCCTGACTAAATAATAAAGCTCATTTTTTATGATAGACAGATAGACCCGGGTTGCTCGGTAGATGACAAGTTAACATTTGCTTCCAGTGGATGCTGATAAAATTGCAAAATAGGTAGTTATTGGTAGTTGTTGCATTGGTTCAACTGGATGGTGCTGTATGTTTGATAATTTACTACTATTAGGTTTAATCCCAAAATGGGTCAAACTAATACCTGATATCTCATTATGTCATTTCGACAATTAGGACCATCTACAATTGAATTTAAATGATCCATAATTTAAATTAAGGAATTTGATATTGCTTTGTAAGATAACATACCTACAAATACCCTTTTGTCCATGACGACTTGAAAACTTATCTCCAATAATAGGATTTCTCTGAAAAAAGAAATAAATTGATGAATTGTCATGCAAGCAAGGCATGGAATATATATTCATGGGAGACAACTCTCAATAGACTATCATAGAGCTGAAGTACAGTTTGAATAGCCTATGATTGGCATCAGGTGTTCTAGAGAGATCATCACTACTTTTCTAGTAAAAAGAGTGAAAACCTACTGTTACACGAAGTACTATAGCAATTTTCTGTAATTCCATTTTCCCATCATCATCACCTAGTAATTTTATTTGTTCTATATATGCTGACTCTTCGTTTTTATAATAAATAACTTTAGTATCACCAGTCTGGAGGTTTATATAACTGAAATATTACATGATATAGAATATCTTACAGAGAGTTCTACATTTATATAAATAATATACAATAATTACATATTACTACATGAAAACATGCCTTCTTGACTGTTAGTTTAGGCCCTACTGTATTCCAAATCTGTATCACTCGATTACAACGGTTTGCCCCGAATCAGGATTTGATATGGTGTCATTCAGCGGAAACACTAATCAAATACGATTCTTTTACAAAATTTATCTGGTTTCAGATTTTTGTAAATTCACGAATCAATGTACCAAACCTGTTAGCAGGGCCTTTGTGAATATAAATTGATCCACAAACATGGAAGAACACATTTTTATGTTGGTGGTGAAGCTTATTTGCACATCCGTGAACAGACAGAGAGTTTGACTGATACGAATAACAGAGTATGGTGACAAAAATAACCACTCGTGTGGACAAGCAAATATCTGCTCTTGTGAAAAGGAAGACAGACATGGGCTAGAAAAAATGGAAGTGTAAGGATTGGATGACTGAAATATTTCTCCTATAGACATATAAAACACACTAACCTGTAGTATGTATCACCTTGATGTAATAATCTACCTATATACGGTAAACCATCAACATCTAAACCATCATATTCATTATTTTCATTACCTAAAACACAGATACAGACATTCTCATTCTACTTCTTCATCTTATTAGGCAGCTGAAGGAAGGAAATGCTAAGAAAGAGATGAAAGGTGACCTGACAGGACAGCAGAATTAACATTCGGCTCAACCTTCGTCATTTTGTAACTATGTAATGACTCGGCCATGATGAGTGGCCATCTTGCCCGGCAAAGAAAAGACAACTCTTGTTTGAAGATTGTTTTTGATTGGATATTTTTTCCAAAAGAAGACGATACTCTCTGAAGAATGAGTTTGATTGGCTGAACTATAATTTATTCAATATAGCGACTACCATATAGTATACGAGGTTATTTAGCCACTAGTCAAGTTCCGAAGTTGATACGAGTGCAGCATTATTTAACTCCTTTTCAGTTTAAATCTGTCGAGGACTGTCAAAATGGTGTCTGTACAGAACAAACAACAGAAAATCATATTACACCGTTCAAAATACTACAGGTGATGCCACAAAAGATACCAAACCAACCCAACATAACGCTAGACATGGCATCAGTTTTTTACCTTTCAGAGAAAATTGAAATAGAAAATAAAAGAAACCTACCAAAGACTAGACTGACTCTCTGTCCTGATTCTTTTACTGTGTCTTGTAGATCTATAGTCTGAAATATAACATACCAACAGTTAATTATCTGACACAGCAATAGGATAGAGATAATTTCTGGCAAAACTTTTTGTGATGTATTTAATGATTTTATCTGATATTTGTAGTTATTCTGCACATGCCTAGGGGAAACTCCAATTAACCCTTTGAAATGAAATGAAATGAAATGAATGGAGTTTTACGTCCTACTTTCTGCACCTATATGGGCTAATTGAGGACGGGCAAACGCCATGCAGTGTGCAATGAGGGAAATTTTGCCAGGACAGCGGCATTAGCCTGCTCTTATTTTCGATTTCCAACTGTCGAGGGATCTTTAACGTGCACAGCCAATAGCACACGGGGCCTCGGTTTATTGTCCCATCCGAACGACTAGACGCTTTTCCATGTCAGCCCCTCCGACCTGCATCACTGACAGGGGGAAACCGGGTTGAAAAATCCGAAGGTATCATCTCGACCCATGCCGGGATTGAACCCTGGACCTCCAGGTTAGCGAGCAAGCGTCTAACTCACTGAGCCACCGCGGCTCCCAATTAACCCTTTGAGCAGTGAGTTTAATTAAAATATCATACTGTAGGGAGTGACT
The DNA here is from genome assembly GCA_029955415.1 of Lottia scabra. Classification (NCBI taxonomy): domain Eukaryota; kingdom Metazoa; phylum Mollusca; class Gastropoda; family Lottiidae; genus Lottia; species Lottia scabra. The sequence goes on from JARJEI010000015.1 coordinate 4,779,457, forward strand.
TAATTTGACGTTAATGACATTATAGCATGCGTCACATTAGCGACATATATGTCGCTCTGCTCCTTTCATCTGTGACGTCATATGTGTCGCTTCACTTATCAAAGGGTTAACATGCTTTTTGGAAGGAACTTGAACTATAATATAACTGTTTCTAAAAAAAAAACAAGTTATTTTCCCACTATAGCCTGTTTAAAATATAGCATATATTTCCTTACCTCTGTTTTAATAACTGAACCATGTCCAAATCCTCTTTCAAATGAACTTTTATTAATAACCATAGCATCTTCCATATCATAACCCTGAATATAAAATAGTTATAAATCAAATTATTAGCCTCTTTTTCAACAACTTGTCAGGAACTATTGATGTCATTGATGCTAACCTGAATGAAATACATCAATTATCGTTGGGTATTCGCTATTATCTTGATGCTATTCCGGAATGTTTGGCCTAATTTTGTACCCTTTTGCAATAAAGATATTATTATTATTATTAATATTATCAATGACAACAAAGGAAAACAAATACTTAAAAAGCTATACAGATAGCTGAAATTCAGTTCTATCAGCTCGTAAAACAAATACTTAGAAAGCTATTCAGATAGATGAAATTCAGTTCTATCAGCTGGTAAAGGAAATCTGTTGATGGCTATACAGATATACACTTAAAATGACATCAGACGATGTGAAAGAAAGGGAGAAAAGTAGCTTACCGTGTATGATATAACTGCTACTACAGCATTAGTTCCTATAGGATATTCATCCATATTATAATCATCATATATTACTGGGCGTACCATCGCAGCTTGTGGTGTCTGCAGTCTGTATAACTTATTGTCGGCACGGTAACGGTAGGCATGTAGTGGTGTTCCTAATGTCTGTTTACCCATCTGAAATTATAGCAAATTACATGGCGTTTCACTTCATTTTTCTTTACCTTAATATAATCCTAAGCTAGTGGAATGAAATGAATTTTTATGTTACATGACTGTTAAGCTGACTGGCAAGCGACTCCATGAAGTGTACAATAAGGGGAACATCGTCATGACATGAACTTACTAGTTTAAGAATTCTAACTGTAAAAAGATCTTGAACCAATATGGCCTGGGCTTCAGATGAAAGTACTCTGAAACAACTATATAACTCACTTGTATCTACTTCGGAACTAGACTAGCGTGCTAAATAACATCGTATACTATACAGAGATCGTCATATCATAGTTCAGTCAATCACAATCATCTGCCAATCAAAATCAATCTCCGTACAAGAGTTATCTTCCATTGTCCACTTACCCAGTAAGATGGACGCCTATCATAGTTTGAAGCAACGCAATGTGTGGATGTTCAAATGGTATCATTCTTACCTGACACTGGTACATGTTACGTGGACTCTGGTTAAAATCAGAGTAGGGCGTTAAACTGGCTATAACACTTAACATAGTCTGTTCATTAATTTCTTCATGGGTTGTTATCTATCATACAAATTATACATCAAAATATCAACAAATTGGAACACAAAATATACAAAAAAAATTGACAAAAAAGTCGTTAAGAGTCATTCCACTTATCTGATTGGTCAATACTGACACTGAAAAAAAAATGGACTAGAGACTGAATGACATCTAGCAGTTGCAATGCTAAACAGCAGACAACAAAATGGAAGATAATATCTAATTTTGTTTTTGAAACAATTTGCAAATATTCAGTTTTGTAACATTGTATTTTACGACAACATAATCATCAGCAGGTTATATTGATAAGCCAATGTGGCTTCCTACCAAAATAAAACAAAAATTTATCCTGCTGAGTCAACATGGCTTCCATCAATATAAGGAAACAGACAACATATAGATGCAACTCACCCCTTCATGAGCTTCTGAGGCTGTGACACAAATATTCAAATACACCTGTTCAAAGGTACTGATCATTTCTATTGTATTATGGGATAGATTAATAACAGGGCGTATCATACGAGCCACATTAGAAAATAAATACACCCCAGGAAACTGACTAGCGTATTCACTCTTTGGTACTAAACAAATTTCTAATGTTCTTGGAACCTAAATAAACAAAAAAGTTCGGTCATTATCAGTCAAGATTGGATACCGTATATTTCCAAATATAATGCGCACCCATGTATAATGCGCACACCTTCCTTACCCCATCAAACTTGGGAAAAATTCATTTACCCATTTACCCCTTGTTGACTAAAAAGTAAAGATAATATCTTGATATTAATGAAGAATTGTGCCTTGTAAAGTTAAAATCTAAAAGTGTTCAAAAGAACAAGGACAATAATTCATATGATGTTATCTTGATATTACTGAGTTTCAATAGGTTTCATCATTTCAAGAACAAGGGCTTAAAACTAATATTTTTTTGATTGTTCTGATTTTCAATAGGGTTCATATTTGGGTGTTATAACAAAATTGTTGTAAGATTTGTAAATATTAGAAAAGAATTGTGCCTTAAAGAGTGTTACGAGCAATTGTAGATAGACAGGACGGACATATTCATGCCACATTTCACGACAGGGTATAAAAACAACAATAATCTTTATTGACTTACTCTTTCTTCTTGTAAAGTTTTAAATGCCCGTAATGTATCAGTAAAATGTTCAGCACGATCAGCATGAATATATCCCATAATGCATCCATCTAATACCACACTGTAGTAGTCTTTACCAGATATGATTATTGGAGAGTCAAGGGGGATAACTCCTAATCTCAGTAACACATCTTTCATACCACTAATATCGCTTGGTTCATTCTGTATCTGAAATGATCAAATATCCGAGATGTAACCCTTTAATTGAGCAGGGCAATTTGATTCGTTGAATTCATATCTCAGTAAAAACAATTTATATGCTTCAAAAGGTCAGCAGAACTAGAATAAGTGAAGTAACCCATGATAAACAAAATAGATGATTACATTCTTCTGCTATAAAAATCAAGACATCTTGTTTTCTGGATGTTATGAAGATAGTCTAGGCAGATGAACCAAGAATGGGAACATTAAAAGAGTATTTGAATCAGATTGACATGAAAGGTGACAGATAATGCTGATACTTACAGAACACTTAGCAGCTAAATGATTCATCAGACCACATGGTGTACCATCAGGAGTGTGAACAGGACATAGAAAACCTGAAAATTAAATAAATTGAGTTTTTCATGAGCACCCATGTATAATGCACACCCCATCAAAATCAGGAAGAATTCATTTACCTATGTATAGTGCGCACCCCTTGTTGACGAAAAAATAACTTTTCTTCTATGAATTGGTCTCAGAGATATTGCTCTTTCATGCAGTGTGCAATAAGGGAAATTTTGCTAAGACAGTGGCATTAGATGACTCTTTCAATTTTCAACTGTTGAAGGTCATTTGATGCATAGGCCTACAAGGCCTCTATTAATAAAGCAAAGAGGGAACTCACTCAACAGGAGCAAAGGGTCATAAAGAATATTTCAAGCAATCTTACCCCAGGCTTCAGGTCGAAGTTTTCTGACAGTGGTAGTTCTCATTTCAGTAAAGAAAGCTCCACGATGAACACATCGAAAGTGAGAAATATATCGGAAAAAATTTAATTTATCTGCTACTACACTTAATCCTGCTTGCTGAAAAATTATGAAGAAATAAAAGTAAGAAAATTACATAGTATGTCCAAGATCAAAATTCAGCCCTACCTCAAAAATGTGAAATAAAATTTCAAAAAGAAGATGGGTAAAACTGTGCTGTGTGCAATAAGGGAAATATTTTTAGGAAATCAACAAAAGGCAGCTCTTTTCCTGATCTCATTGCCAGGGATCTGTAACATGCATTTACCACACTGGACATAAGTTTATTGTCCCAAACAAACATAATCGTTTAGCAAGCAGTATCAAACTTACAACAGGTTGGTTTAAGGTAAAAAATATCCAATAGAACCCACCTGCATTAGATTCAATCCAGAAGGAGAACGAAGATTTCCTGTTGCCAGAAAGTAGTTCATCTGCTGTGTGATATCACTGACTTTATTTAAACCAATCAGTAACTTTCCTAAAATCAATTTCAAAATATTATCCTGAATTTGAAAAGCCCATAAAATTCATAAATCAGGATTCTCCCTCTACTTGAAGAGCCCAAATTGGCATGTGGAACATTCGAAGAGGAGATATTGTCACCTCTCCTGTTTATTTATGAATCTGATAAGACAGTTATTTTTAAAAGAAGGCTTGTTAGTGATCCAAGTAAACAAATAAACTTACTGGAATCAAAGTTATAGGTCATACCACCCTGTCTAGCCATCTTGTCTAGTGTTAGTTTAGCACCTAGTAACCAACTCTCTAGTCTTTCCTAAAATATAATCACAAACTTTTTAAAAAACTGATTTTGAGCAAGTTTTGTTGGAGATTGAGAGCCAAGTCTAAAAGAGAACCTGAAAACTTATCTAGAAGATAATAATTCACGTGGAACAACTTAAGAAATAAAAAAAATCAACCTACAACTACAGCTGCCCAATTCATCTTCAAATTATCTCCCTTTAGTCTTCCAAGCAGAGTTATTCCCCTTTAGTCTTCAAATTCAATTTTGTCCAAGAAAAATTGCATCATTGAGGAGAGCAAGACACAAAGTGAGAGCAAAATGCTAAAAACACTCTCTCCTACATTGTTTGCGATCAACAATCATGTAGATACAACATTAGAGATGAAGTATTTCAAGTTTTTACCTTAAGAAATATTAAATATAAATGACCACTTAATAATATCTCTTGGTTCATTGGGTTGTCAGGACTCTCTTCAGCACACTTTCCCTTTGCAAACACAAATAACTTCTGGGTCATATATCTGAAACACAATAAAGAAAAAAATATACTGAAAACATTACTAATGTATCATTAAAAATAGAATTTTGGTTAACAATATTTATTCTTTATTGTTTTACTATATTAAAAATCTATGTAGAGGTTTAGCTAACAATGCATCCCTTTCTAGAACACTATGGATCAAGGGAAAAAAAATTACATTCAGAATAACAAATTTGCAAACTTACACTAAAAAGTTGAATTTGTCCCGATTGTTGTCTAAATGAACACAAATACAACGTCTGAAATTAAAAATTATACATTTAAATTGGATTCAAATATCAAACATTGAATTGGAATAAAAAAAATCAAACATTGTATTTGAATCAAAAATCAAACATTGAATTGGAATAAAAAATCAAACATTAGACTTAGTCATATAGACGACTGACACATTAAATACGGCATTAACTTAGTCACCATATTGAAAAATGGATGTATAAAAAAAATTGTTTTAAAATTGTTCATCATAATTAGGTTCATTAACATTATATCATACCAATATTACTTTTAAGCAAAATTCACCTGAGGAAAAGATTGATTAACTTACTCTAAAAGAAATTCTGCAATATCAGCATTGGTGAACCATTCTGGCAGATTTAACTTGACTCTAAATTTTTCTCCAATAAAATTCAACATACTTTCTTTAGTTAATAATTTTTCTTTTAAAGCTTCACGTAACATGTTGACTATACATCTAAAATAACATCGTGGACATTTTTATACATTTTCTTTATTTTCAAATATGTCCAAATAAATCAACCAAATTGATTGTTCTTCGATGTATCCTTAAGATAACTCGATGATATAAGAGTTCATATTGAAATTTTATATTTAATATTCAGTTCATTGCATACTTAAATGATTCACATTTGCACTGCGGAGTACTACATGTCACTTACCCTTTAAAATAAGTGTCGTCTTCGTATCCTCGTATCATTTCATTATAAATATATTTATCTGATACTTCTAACAGGGCCTACAGTATACAAATATCAACATAGTTTTATATCGTACTGTTCTCTAACTTTTTGAACTGATCAAATTTAATGAAGTAGAGTTGTAAAATTTAGGTGTACAATTTTCAAATTTATTGGACCAGCAATTTACTCTTGATTGAACTAATGGGCCAAACCAACAACACATACGTGCAATGAGGGAAATTTTGCACCTGCACATGAGAAAAAATACATCTAGTCTGTGTTGTAAAAAAATTGGAAATGTATTACCTTTAAAATAAATATGATTGGAACAAAAAATCTGTCTTTCTGGTGACCAAATTCCAACATGGCTGTTCCATTGGATAAATAATGTAGAATACAAGTCTGAAAATTTAAAATTAAGACTTCATAGCACTTCATGAGAAATATGATACTAAAACTAAGAATACTGATTGGTTAAAATCATTGCAATTATGATATTGACCAATAAGGTTTCTAGCTTGTCAAACCAAATTTGAGGTAATCATACACATACAGTTCTACAACAGGCCAAAAGATAATTGAAGGAAAAGAATGAATTAATGAAAACATTATGCTTACCGATCCTGTTTGATCATTTCTAACTGATCGAAGTTGTATACCATATTCTGTATAGAACGCCCCTCTTGATTTCCAACCATTTCTTTTTAAACATAACGGCTAGAAAATATATCAATATAAATAGTAACACAACATTATAAAATATTATGTGACATGATATTCATACCCGGATATTCCATAGTTCTAGTCAGACATGACTGGTAAATGAAGTTAAATCAACATGACTGGAAATGAAGTTAAATCAAAACCCCTGACCAACTTACATAATTTCTTCTCTGAATAATCAGCATTCTTACAACTTTTTCCTTTCCATTAACAATAAAATAACCACCCATTTCCTACAGAAAATCACAATTATTCTATTACATGAGTTCAATAATGGTAATGAGAAAAAAGTATTTAATTCAACATTATAACTTTGACAACTTAAAAGGGTGAGCATGAGTAATCATGCTTCCATCTCTGAGACAAGGACATTAAAGGACTTTCAAGAATGAAAATCAGGTGCTAGAGATAAAGTTTAAACTAAAGTTAAGAGTTGATATATTCTGCACAACCCTGTCATTCGGATGGATTCTAAGGGGGCCAGGCCATGGCAAGTGAGAATTATGCTCCAGTAGATTGAAAACAAAACCAAAACGAGCGCAGGTCCTGGGGGAACAGAAGGACATACCCCCACCGTCAGAAAACCTAACCTGAACACAAAAACTTGACCCAAGCAATAGCACTGGAATATGCTGTTCAGTCGTCACATTTTACAAATGATAGTTAAGTTCGTATCAAGGGAAGTCTTACCTCCATCTCTTCACCATGTTTAACCAGTTCTTTAGGAGGCAATCCATGTAAGTTACATCCTTCAGACTACAATAATCAAATATATGGATTACAGACTACAATTAATATATAGATGGGAGATAACTCATGAATATTACACCCTTCAGACTACAATTAATATATAGATGGGAAGTAACTCATGTAAGCAACACACTAAAGACCATATAAAAATATTTTGTATCCCTACCTTCACCATGATGGGTATTTGTCCTATTATACGGTCAAACTGAGCCATCAATTTATCATTCATATAACAGTTAATAGAGACCTGTAGACTTCCTTTATACGTCGTCCCTTTCTCACGACACTGAAAATATAAGCATAAATCTTTGATCAACTGATATATTTGACTGGAATGCATCTTGAAACATCAATTGACGGCAAGTAGTATCTGACCAATCTCTGAGTGTAAAAGCATTAGAGTGTATAGTTGATCTCAATTGTTGGTAGTCTTGCAATATCTCCACATTCTCTACCAAAATGAGCAAATGAACGCATTGAAGTTTTGAATTTAGTCTAATTAAGACAACTTAAAGTTTGCTTGATATAGGCCAAAAACATGATAGCTGTAAACTTTGGTTGCAGTGAAGTGCAGAATAGAATGATTAATGGTTAGAATAGTAAATTTCACTCCAGAATACAGGACACAGAATCAAACATACCTCAGTAGGGTAAACTCTCTGTGTTGTAACTCCAACATTGGTCTGATTTACTCTTGGTGAGCGAACTATACCTCCCTGTAAAACATGATATAATTCAATTCAACTTCTGTAATACTGTAATTTTGCACACACTGGCACACAGGCAAATAGGAGATTAAAGGACATCAAGTCCATCAGCTATGGTAGGAGGAATGAGGTAGCTTAGCCCTCTAAATTCAAAATTGAAAGTTTTTGAACAAGACAATTTCTGAAGTTATGATTGACAAAAAAAGGCAAATATCTCCAGCTCTTATTGGCACCATCAATCAATATTGGTGAAGTTTTACTTACAGTTATGGCCAATGATAATTTTTCACCTGTTGGTAAACTGAACTGTGTAGGTTTCAAATCCTACAATAAAATACAGTACACTGACAAATCAGAAAAAATTGAGTTACAGAAAAACTGAATACTGAAATAGCATTAAAATGTATTTTTAAGAGGTTTCTATAGTGCTCACACGAATAGTCGAATATCAAAATTCGAATCCATTTTGGCGAATATTCGAATCGGATTTTACCATTCGATTATTCGCATATCTAATAAATAACTTGATGAATTTGTTTAAAGTTATAACATTGCGCTATCAAATGCTCCCGTGTCAAACTAAAATGGCGGCTAATGCAAAAACAAGAACAGAGAAGTTTGGAATACTGTTCTAAACATGAACCAAACACCAAGACAACTTGCAAGATGACTGCAAACTACAATATTCGGTTTAAAAATTCAACTTCAAAGTTGCTGATTTGAACTATTATCAATAAAAAAAATCCCGATAGGTTAGCGAAAAATGACAGAAAGCCGATAGCTCAAATTGAACGGTGTTGACACAAGACAAATCGGACCAGGTTGTTTATCCCCGAATTTCATAGGCCTAATTATCATTTCGTAATACCATTTATATAACTGTAGATAATCAGTTTTTTAATGTTATAAAAGATGATTATAAAATGTAAACATGCTTTGATATATCATCGAAAGAATTTGAAACATATATCCGCCGGGTATTTTGTATAGAATCATGTTAAATGGCACCGCCGGATGTTATGATTTGCACACGGATTCTGAACACATTTTTGACCTTTGACCATCTCCTTCAACATGTCAAAACGAAAGTAGAAAAATACTGTTAATTGATTAGCTGTTATAAATAGCTATCTTTATTGTCCAATCAGATTAAGGAACGTTCGATGATCTTTTTTCTGTGTTTATTTTGTTTCATTACGATAGGATTTTAATTGAAAATTTTAATGGATTATTCATTGACAATTATGGCTCAGATGCTACAAAAATGTAAATAATCTCTTTGAAAACGACATTTATTATCCCTATCGAGTTGTTTACAGTTATAAGTCCATATAGCAGCTGAAAATACGACAAATTTCGGTTGTAAATAGCCGTTTTTTCAATGCGATTTTTTAATGCAAAATATCGTCGAATATTCGAATGCAAATCGAATGATACTGTCGAATAGTCGAATGGTAAAAATCACCATTCGTGTGAGCACTAGTTTCTAACAATAAACCCACACCTCCAGTTGATAAGATACAAATGAAATCACATGAATTATTAAGCTGATGCAGTCAAAACTGTCCTCATTGCACACTGCATGTCATGATAAGGATCAGTTAATTTCAGAATTGTTCAACCTTTTTCCTTAGTTTCTTATCCAGGTAAAACAGACGCATATACTTACCTTAATGGCATTTCGCAGTCCTTCTTGTAACATATAGTTAAACGATTCCACATGAGGTTTAGTGACATCTTGTAATAGCTGTAAATAGTTGAAAAAGTTCAAAATGGTGCTCTGTCTGTCCGTCTGTCTGGGTTTACATAACAGACTTTTAAGACATATGCAAGAAATTTTAATGTTTCAAACAGAAGCAATGGTCAATAGGGCCTAAGCCTATAGGGCCTAATAGTGTCTTTGATGGATTGCAAATAAGAAGGATAGAACACCTCTGGCTAAATGGTTAAGAGTTTTTATTTCAATTAAGTTTTGTCAGAATGTCTGTAAAACCAGTGTGGAGTCTGGCAATTCAACATTCAAGTCAAGGAATGTAGATGCACATAGTTTCATGCACAGATAGATTGTTGCTGTCTTATCGACATTGCTAAACCGAAAGTAGTACATCAGTTGAAACTATGAGCTCGAGAACTAAAGAGAAATACTTTAAATCGTCACAATTACCGCATTTTGGCTTTCTTTCGGTTTCCCAAAGTCTTTACCGGTTAAATTTTTAAAGCTTGGCTCTTTCCGTTGGGAATCGGAAGACATTTCCATCGTTGATCAACTTGTTTGTTTCTTTTTAGCCATGTGCTTTTCTTTACTTCCGGTAAAATGACAACAAACAAGCATTACCTCCCTTCTCTAGTATATTAAAGAGGACCTCCCCTACTAAAACGTTTCTGAAAGGGATATTTTATTATCGTCTAGTATAAGAAGTTGCTCTTTTATGCATGATGCTGATATTGTCCCGGTTATAATATTCTTGATTATATGCCATATTTGGATAAAAAAAAATAAAGCAAGCACCATGCTAGGTTTGGAAATGGGGGTTAGCCGCAGCGATATGATATCGTCTACGTTTGGCCTATATTAGATCCCTATAGGTCTAGTTTGTAACAGTCTAATTGTGAACGCCTACCATGCGTTGACATGGTCTAAAACCTCGTATTGTCGTGGCCAAATTTACCTTATTGCACACTATTCAGAGTTACACAATATAAATATATTAGCTCAAGTTGAAGCAGAAAAAAACGTAAACGTTCATTTCATTTCATTTCATGTAAAAAAAAAACCACTGGTTTAAATCAAGAACATATTTAATCAATTACATGTAATCAAATTACAGATGTAGATATTAAAATTGACAAAATACAATCATCATATTATTATCATACATGTCTGTGATCGTAGAACTATCATTAGTTTACAGGATTACAAAAAGGGTTTTCTAGTCTTTACATGTGTTTGGGGCAATTTTGATTTAAGCTACCACAATACCAGCCAAACGGTATAAAAAATATTGACGTCACAAATTTCTTGAATTATTGGAATCACAGGCCCGTAGGAAGCAATTCCATATTGGGGGGTGGGGGGGGGGGGCAAATTGTGTAAAAACTCATTCTCAAGGGTGGTGGAACTGAATTAAAGGCTGCTCCTGTCTATGTAAAGCAGTTTTGATTTTACTTGCCCTTACAACACACATTAAACTTCTTGTGTTTTCTTTAAAAAAACATTTGCTTCAGTCATTAATGCCTAACTAACTGTCGCTTGTAAATAACATTCATATGATGGCAACTCCTAGCTCAAATTTTTCTGTCCACACCTCAATGCAAAATGAAGAAATATAGGCCTACTTGGGAAGACACACATTGGTTTGAATAAAAAACAATTCTTATACATATATTTCATTAAGGACATCAAATATAATATCTATATTCAAATTAAGTATATAATTGCACGTTAAGGTATCACGGTATATATATAATGTAAGGCTTTTATAATATTGTTTTATAGGGCACGGTTTATCCGTTTGTTTAAGGCTATAATAATATAATATACACAGTCCCTTTTTTCCCGCCAGTGAAAAGGTCGGGGTAGGCCTAAAGTTAAAAAAGGCGTTCAGTAGATAAATGGGATAATGTAAAGGTACACAAATGATTTAGGTTTCCGATATGTTACGGGGCACTGGCTTACTTCATTACTAGAAAAACAAGAGAAGCAAATACACTATACGCCGGTCCAGACAGGATCCATATGTCTTCTATGTCCTAAATGTAAAATCGGACACCTCGTCGTTACGTTATGTAATAATGTTTTAACAAAGATAATGCTGAATTGTAGTAAAGAAAAATGTTTGGATTGGCATCAACGTAGTATTGGTATGTTTGTTTAAGACAATGTTGAACAAACACGCACCGTCCAAACCAGATTTAGTGCGCTTTGAGGCACAGGGCAGTATCACTTGGGATTAATTTCCTCAACAGCAGTATAAGCGGCAATATCTTTTTTTTGTGGGGATACGTCGAGGTTCCATTTCAAACATGTGGGGTATTAACACCAAAGAGACCAGTCGTAGAATGAATCATTCCAAGCTCTTGTTCTAAAGCTGGTTCCGGTTGGAAATCGACAAGATCTTCAGGCAGTGAGTAGACGCAACACTCCTGTGTACTGCTATCAACACCTGTGTGTCCGTAACCACTTCCGCTATTACTATAATTAGTATCACAAACAGAGGAAATGTCACAAGATCGTACGAACTGAGCTGTCATTGATCCGGTCGGGAAGGACGCTTCTCGACTCACTCCATAAACAGGGCTGGTATTTCTCTGTAGAGCAAGACAGTGGGTAGATAAAGGCATTGGAGGGTGGGGAACGGAATACTGATACGGTGAGAGTTGTGTCGACGTTATCTGACGCTGTTGGACACATTGTGGGGAATCCATTATGGCGGGAAAGGGGGAATAGGGGTCATGGTTCAACGGAGGTGGAAAACCGATTCCGTTTTCATACATAAATGGGTATGGCTTTTGATAATGCGACTCTGGGAGAAGTGTTCTTGGGTTTAGTTGCAGGCAACCGGCAACCATATTCATCGTGTTTTGAGACAGTCCTTTAGACAACGACTTAGCAAAAGACACACTATCCGGACGGACGCCATTTTTCAAAATATCTGCCAAGGAAAATATGTAATTTCTGGCAAGACGAAGAGTTTCTATCTTTGACAGTTTTTGTGTTTTGGAATAACAAGGCACATGTTGGCGCAGGTCATCCAGAGCGTGGTTTAACCCATGCATTCGGCTTCTTTCTCTACTATTTGCCTTGTAGCGTCTGATTTTTAATTTCGCCACTCTTGCTTTGGTCATTTTCTTTTTCTTTGGTCCCCGTTTCTTTGGAACTTTAGGCCCATCAGATTGTCCGTCAATTCGGCTTTTTCTGCCCTGGCTAGATTTTTTACTTTTGTCCATCTTTTTTTCACTATCTCCTGTCGTGGAATCTGGTTGATCATCCAGAAAGTCGGAAAAATCTTCGTCATCCTCCTCATCCGAGGGTATGTCGAGCTCGTCTAGGTCCACGTCCACGTCCAAACTGAATTCATCTTCTTTAATAGGCATCTTGATTCTGAAAATACAGAAAAGGTAAATATTATCAGGTGTTTTGGGTTTTGGGGTATTTTTTGGCTGGATTTATATATATAAAAACACACAACTGAAATGAGCTTTTATGGATTAGATTTTAGTTTGTTTTACTATGACATATAATATTTTAAATCTCCATTTTTTTTAAATAGTCTTTCTTGATATTAATACTTAAAATAGGATTAGATTCCGACCTGTTGAAATGCATGTATCATTTTGGCTTAAGTGATATAATGGCAATCGTGTGCAGCTTAAAAGGGTACCTGTGGCTGTCTAAAAAAATCTGGACATGGCACGTCCATTGTTGTTGTACGTCAATGCCCGTGTCCGTTGCCCAAATCAGGTAACAACAGTCGATTTCACTTAGTTTTTAAAAAGACTGGAAAAGGTTTCAGACAGGGATGACTATTGACACCTTCTTTCTTAACTTTTTGTAACGATGAACTCAAAATATAACTTTATACACAGACAACAATGTTAAAAAAACAAATATTTATTAGTTTTGGATTTCTTGATATACAAAAATAGCTCTGCAGTAGCCTATATATTCTTTAAAATCAAAACCTCAATTATTTCGATATCTAAATAGTGCCATATGACTCTTTTTTCTTTCCGCTTTTGAAAATTGATGGTTATTTTTTCTGTGAATAGCAGGAATGATCGGTATTAGTTAATCATGAACCTATTGTTTAGAAACATGGACAGATGGGCCAGTCGCTTAATAGCAGGGCTCGACTCGCTTCGTTACATTTTCATAATAACGCCACCAAGTTCTTATTGGTCTTCGCTGTAATCAAATGACAGCGGAGTTCTCGATAAATGACGAGATTTGACGTGACTTAATTAGTTAGTCATTACAAGAGTAGAAGTCTCGATTACTCAGTGACTAGGGCCTATAAAAGTGTTTAGTACATAGACGTCTGAATAATCTAGACTATTAATTTGTTACGTAAATTGGTTACACTAATCCACTTTAATTTCCCGCTGAAAAATAAATAATTTCATCAAATACTGACTGCAGAGAAGTTTCTGTGCGTTACATTTTTTTTATCACGTACCTAATGTCTTCTAAGGCTAATTGCCTGATAGGAAGTGACGTAAATATCTAAAACGACGTTTGTCCTTGTTATGGGACTATAAGCGTCGAATTACGGACATGACAATGCACTATAGAGTCTTTGAAGTGATCAATTATTGGCCAAAGTTCGGACATATGTCTTAAGCTCTATAATACTGTGGAATCTATACAATGAATTATAAATGGAACGATGAGGTCATCTTCAACTTGACGTAACGTCCTTAACGAACAAACGTAACATGGCGTAACCTACTTCACTTAGAAGTGCATTAGTTAATTATTAACTTAAAAGGCTCAATATTTGGTCTATAAAGAGAGACAATTGTATGGACCGAATTACATGTAATGTGAATTTGGATGAATATCCCTTTCATAAGACATCATTCTTAAAGAGTTCTTTTATTAAAGGCTAATCTGCGCCATCATTCTGTGATTGATTTCTATTAAGATTTTATTCAATTTTGACAAAGTTTGTCTTCCATACAAATAAACCAAGAAAATATACAAATTCAAACTCAGGAGATGAATAAATGTTAATCAATGCTAGTGATGGACCATATACAGATGACTTGAAAGTTAAAATCTTATGATTTTTAGTCAAATTTCGAAGCTTGCAAGATGTATGAATATTAATTCAGAATCTGTATTTAATTGCCAAATAATTATACAAAACAGTCATTAAAGCTGAAATAATTAGACTCGGTAAATATCGGTTAAAAGAACGAACAAATAATGGTCTGGAGAAGTTTGTCGCCGGAAGTCGTCTGCACAGAGACAATGGAAACCAGAAAATTGGTCTCGGAACTGAAAGAATTGTTCCAACTCCTTGAGTGTGACAAAACATTAATTTATTGACCTCTTGACCTCTCTTCTTTAATTTGATTACCTCTAATAGGAAAGAACAATAAACCGAGGAGCAGAAAAGTAGGACGTAAAACTCCACTTTCTTAATTTGATTATCTCTAATAGAAAAGTACTTGAAACAATAACATTTCTATGAGACATGATAGAAGTAATTTATTGCTGGTTTATCATGCTCAGTCAATGACAAAGTAAATAGAAGCATAATTAATTTAAAGCACAGATTCGTCGTCCTTTTGAAACAAGAAGAATAGTGGAGTGAAAACGAATTTGCATTCATTGGTGGCGCCAGTGGGGAAGGGGGGTTATTTTTCACAATTTTTCGCACACACTGGACAATTTTCGAGGCGGAGGCGTAGGCTACAAAATCTGAAATGATCGAGTGAGTAATCACTATCAAAATCTCCTGCAGTGTTCTCTGAAAAGATCGATCAGTGTGCGGCAGATTTTAGACATTTTTATTAAAAATAGGCGAATTTAAATTGAATCTATAAGAGAGGAATGGTCTGATTTTGTTTTCGAACTGCGATGCACCTGAACAAAATCGCTTTAAACAAAATCAAGTCATTAATCAAAAACTCACGAATTAAACCTCAGAAAAAAATGATGGAATAATGAATAAACAATAGGAAACACCAGACACCAAGGAAAATCATTCTTTACACCCAATGAATGTCCAATTGTTATTTTTTCTTCGCTTTTCTCGCGTTTTTTTTCTGTGGCCATCTGTTCAGTATTTTGATCGTCTGCTCTCCAAGGCAATTACAAGGGAGATAATCTAATTATTGTGACAATTTGTTATCAAGTTTGAATGTTGTCTTTTAAACAATCCACATTCATTTTAATCAGAACTTGTGTGAAATATTTATTCTAGCATGTCACAAAATTAGGTTTTTCATTCATTCATTAAATTTTTGAAGCTGTCTCTCATTAATGACCAATGAGATGAATAATTTTGGTATTTATGACTAAAGCAATATTTTTTAAGATGTAACAAGAAATTACTGGTATGTTGTTAGCGCCAGTAAAATCAAAATTGCTTTATATAGGCAGGAGCAGCCAACCCTAAGACCTTTAATTCTGCACCACCACCCTTGAGAATGAGTTTTGCAAAATTCGCCCCCCCCCCCCCCCCTTTCAATATGAAATTACTTCTTACGGGCCTGAATCCTACTGCCATCTTATTAAGCTAATGGCGATGGAATATCTACGTGGGACGACATATTTATGAATATAATGAGTAAGAAATCAGGAATATTGACATAACACTTGTCAGATAATGAAATGAATTATATTAAAGTTATAAAAATGACAATCTGAATATAATATTTTATAATACTTGTAGAGCCACCTACTTCTTAAATCGATATAATTAATAACAATTCTTAAAGAGAGTCAACAAAATATTGGCTATTTATATAATATGAAAAAATAGAAAATAATTTTCAAGTAACTCAAAAATAGGATAAGTAATTTATTTCAGTAAATTATAATTGACTTTTTTCGAACTTTCAAATGGCAAGGCATTCAATTAATAACCTACCTAGAATACATTATAAAAAAGGGTATATAGCAGCGTTCACTTTTATGACTATTATCATTTAGCATATTGATAAATAAACTTTCGACGTTATGAGCAAATTGTAAGTAATAGCAAATTTGCAGTTTTGCACGAACTTTATAATATTCAAAATTTCAGATATTTTCAAAAGACATTTGACCTGAATCAATTTGGGAACTTTTCAACAGATAGAAACTATACGTGTAACTCTTGTCGATAAATGGTATAACGCAGGGTTTACTTTTGAGACAAATCTTGTTCAGTAAACTATCAAATGAATGTGAGACAAATTTCAGCAACTCTCTGGGCTTTTATAAACTTTTATCAGAGAACACTTAAAATTTGAAATTAAAATGACAGAGGTAACCTTTAGATTCGTCAGAAGCAATTTATTCTAATTACTTCACACCATGTCCTAGGACATAAAAACTTTTAATGTTAAAACTAAGAGTGTTGAACCAAGTTGATTGCATTGTCTTAAAACGCCCTATTTTGCCAAGTTCTGAAACAAGGCCGCGTTCCCCGAATCCCTTGTGACCCTGAATAACTAATATGATTCACTGTTTGCGGCCAGGCAGGATGACTCAAGCATATCGGTTGTCCCCTAATCTAGAATATTATCAGCCCTTTGAGAATTTATTTTTAGTGACATGGTTTTGATCCAGTTCTCGATTAGGTTAATAGTTTGATGGTTTATGAACCAAAGGTCCCATTTGAATATTTACATCCATTCGAAGAAGCACATTAGTCTATCACGAGTCAATATTAATTAAATCGTCAGGGTTTGGATCTAGGAGCAATACGGACTTTGAAATATTTTATAACAAGAAACTTTCTAAGAAGTTATAAAGTGGTTTCATATCTTTTAGAATACATTCACGCAAGATTATATGAAAATGATAAAGTTTTTATAAAGTTCTATGAATACTATTAGGCATGCATGGAAGGAGAATCAACGAAAAAGTTGTCGTGTTCAAATTTCAAAAGTCACCGTTCTTGTCAAACTGATACAGTCTTATCAGATTTTGAAATAAAATGCTTCGTATCTCAGAAACCTAATATATTTGGTTTCATATACGCGACGGCACGTGGGTTGAGTTGACTGAACAGATGTGAAACTGCAGATCAAAGCAGACGACAAGTTCATGGCGAGGCTACGACACGTGCGTTTCCATTCACGTGCATAAAGCGCCACCAACGGTTAGATTAGGAGTAATTGACTAATGATAGCCCTTGTTACATGAAATTATGATATTTTGATCACTTCCAATCTCATCGATGATTACTTCCATTTCAAAACAATCAAGCCAATTTTTTTCTTTCATAATTAGATTTTTTTTTACTTTATGATATTTGAGGTGGATATCGAGTGCTGATCAAGTCCTGCTTGTCGCCCCAGAACACACGATTTCGCGACTTAATGTTTCATCTCCGTTTTCTTACATATATTTTTTTAATTTAAAATGAATCGAATGTGTGTCCTATTGGACGTACTGGACTCTGCAGAAGGAAGTGTGTCATCGATAAATGAGCGAAATTGAAATATAAAGATCAGGGGTGAAATTCAGAATTTGATTTAAATTTGGAAATTGCAAACAAAAATAAAGGAAAAGAATTACTAAATTAAAACATAAAATGAAACAATTAATGTTATTATGTAAATCCATAAGAAAAAAGTGTAAAAATTAAATATAGATTGATAGTTTAAAAAATAAATACGAAAATGTTAAATTGTAAGAAACAATTCATAAATAAAAAAGACAAATTTTATGGATAGATACTTCTAGAATATTTATTACTACAACGTTTCAATTGGGTTCTCACACCGTCATCAGGAATATAATAATCAGTACAAACAATAAGTAACAAGTATATATATAGGTAACAATAATAAGAATCCCATTGAAACGTTGAAGTAATAAATATTCTAGATGTATCTATCCATAAAATTTGTCTTATTTATCTATAACGTGTGCTTCTTATATGCCATTGAAAGATTAATTTATCAATAAGTAATTAAAAGTGATTAAATTAAATTGAATTCATTTAAATTCTACATCCTTCAAATTAAAAATTTTAAAAATAATACCTAATATATTAGATAATGCAATTTAGAATTGGATACGATAATATTATTCAAAACAATCCATTAAACTTGAAAAAGTAGATTGAATAAATTTTTGGTTATAAATAATAAGCATACTAATAAATACATACTAATAAATGCAAATTAAGTCTTAATACAATAATGAAATTAAATTATTAAAATAATTAAATAAACATAATAAATAATTTAGTATTAAACAATATTAAAATTAAAAAAAAAAATATCAACCAATAAAATATTTTGAAATAATATTTATTAAATAAAGTTATAAAAGAATAAATGATGCAAATAAACTTACCTTTAAATATTTAACTTCCTAAAATAAGTTTTAAACTTTCATCAATTCTGAAGCATACTTAGTTTTGATTAGTTACCGTTATCAAGACAGTCGGGTTGTGTCGAGTCAGGTTCCGTTAGTCGCAGGATTATCACACATGTCCTTCCATAACATTTATTATATCTCATGGCTTCTACTCCGATTATTATGCAAATAAACCAGTCGAATAGAAACACTCCGCCATCGACCGCACCACTCCGCTCACATCTGTCACTATTTTGGAACCATTATCAATAACGCCTGTGTATTCCTCCGCCATATGCCAATAACGGTAAATATATTGATTAATGAAAATCTTGATAAGAATTTTTGGTATGATTCTTAAATTTTTTATATTTGCTCTAATTTTTGAAATATGAATAAGCATAATGAAATTATTATCTGTTTTAGAATTAAAATCATATTATCAGACCCTAGGCCTATTATCGGAATGAATAACGAATGTAAACGTTTATGATATTTCAAATTGCATATTATGTGAATACCCTTAAAGCATTTTATGGGATTGAAATTATAAAATAATTATAGCATTAAACTGTCACATTCATGAGATTTTTTGTAACTAAAAACAATACGAAAATCCGTCAAAAATAAAGTTAAAAAACAAACATTTGGATAAGTTTTTGACAACAAAACTTGGTAACTAAGGAGAATTCTTTTTTAAGATATTGAATAAAGGATTTAGGGCATTTTAAGGGATTTGAAATTTCATAACATTACGTTAACGATATCATAATTTTGTTTGAACACCTTGTTCGTAAATGAGAGAACGTGACAGGGTTAAGGCACTGATTTAAGAAGGGATTTGATATTCTAAGTTTTAAGGCGCCATAAAAGTTTCAATGAATTTACAGTAGCAGGCCCTAATTGAAATTTGGCGCGTGTGGCACGTGCCCCTTGCACGAGCTTATATTCCTGATTGACATTAAGGAAATAAATTACATATTAAAAGTAAACAATTTTATCTTTATTTCAGAAATATGTAAACAAATTTTTCATTTAGTGAAGATATAACATTTATTAGACGTACGTCGGTATCTCTGCGCCTACACCGCGCACTCAGTAAACTGAACACGTTCACAACCCTTGTGGTATTTGGCAACGCTCTCGACATTCTGTAAAACTGACAATGTTACAGTTCGTCAGTGGAATTTAAACGATGAGCCGTTTTACCCATATTATATATATTTGCTGAAAAAGACCCGACCAAAGAAAGTCTTTAAGATCAGACTTTAATAGGTTCTCATATTCATAGTGGTTTTATCGAATCAAATGGATTTTTAGAGATATCTACGGTAGTGACGTCATGATCTGGTATTCAGCTGGAACAGAAAGAAATCAGAATGATGAAAACAAAATATAGCCTATATACATATACAAGACCAAAATAACCCAGGTTTTTCAGTATAAAGCATTTTTCATGAAATTGAAAATGTCTTCTTCAAACTATAGTGTACCTAACTGTTGCAGACACCATAATCAATGAAAAGTTTCCTAATAGAAATTCAATATCATGAACCGTATAGTGTTAAAAATTATCCCCAAACGACCTCACTTGGGGTTAAAACACGAAAACAATAATTATGGTACCTCTTGACGCCTATTTTTATTAGTCCAACGCGTGAAGGCCTGGGGTTATAAACATACCAAACCACTCACCAATTGTCACTCCGATCAAACTTTTCTCCGTTAATTCCCTTGATAGCATTCTCAGTTTAGGATGTCAGCTTTGTCTTGATGAAGTCAGTGTACAAGGGCGTATTAACCAATATTTAACAAAAACTTAAATCTGTCTTGTTTTAGTTTTTGGACCAAAGTTTACCACAGTGTTCTCTAAATTTATTTAACTTATCTGTCTGATGTAGGCTTTTGCTTGTGTAGAGAAGTAAGCTGATGGTCAAACGTGGGCTTTTGTTGTTGAAATCTACCTTTAAAGGGGAACAGTTGGTATTTTCGGGTGTTAATAACCCTACTAGTACTAAACTAAAATCAAATATACCTCTATATACTTCTCTACCCTGTAGCCTGTTAATTGTCCCTGTTGATATATATTTTTTAAATCATTTTTATCACGCTCAATCTTATATTTTTTACGGGAAAGAATTACGCAAGATAGCGTTCAGGTGCAAAAACGATTTCACAAAGTGTTCTGTTTCGACTGGAAATAAAAAATGAAAATAATAATCAAACAAGATGATATTTTTGATAATTTTCTAATGAAAAAATTAATACGAACTATTTATCATATTTCCTATCTTTTTTAATTTTCATTTATTTGTGCCATTTAAATACATCATCGGCTATTATAGCAATGATAATTAGTTAAGCGGACGTTTTGGGCACGTGTCATATTGTTTACCTCCCGCGTCCGTGACCGAGCACGCCCCTTTAATATACCGACGACCCCATGTCGTAGATGAGTTGATAAAAATTGCACGCCGTCAGTGTTTTACCTTCAACTATATGATACAGATCTTCTTATTACCAAATGTCAAAAAATATTCCTTCATAGTACATAGTAAACTGACTTTATTATTCCAGATAGGAATCGGTGCAAATTACCCTAGGCACATTGCACTTTACACCCTTGCACATTACACTCTATAGCACTTAAAGGAATACAACCTCTTAGAATGAAAAAAAAATCTAAATTTTCAAATTTGGTCAATAGGAGTTTACATTTATCAAGGGACTTGCCTGGTTACATAACTATACGACAGATAACCTAAATAATCTGATAAATTTAGAAAACTATATTTATTAAAATAATTCAAACACCTTTAATCAAATTTTAGGCGTTTATCAATTATAACCTGTTATTATATGGAAATTTACATAGTTTCATGTTTTTTTTTGCATTTTGTTTGTATACTTTGGACATCGTTGATGAACATATATACTCTGATTGACCAAATTTGAGAACTTAATTTAGGAGGTTGTATCGCTTTGACACTATGTTGCCGTGCACAGTACACAACACATCGTGTAACACACCAACCAAGATCGTTTTCTATATAATTTTTTTTTCTTGGCCACACTGGACAGGATATGCCTCGAGGCTAATACAGGACCGACACGAAAATCAAAGGGGTTCAAATTTCAATTTCATTATGAACGGCCATAGGTCGTCTGCTGCATACAACCTATTTTGACATAGGGTGTAATTTCATTAGAGAAATGAGAAAACAATATTTCCCTGGGGTCGATAAGTGAGGAAAGAGTCATCTTCGATAGTGTGCATGTTCATGTGTGCGTAAGCCCAGTTTGACAAAAGTGGTCCGATATAAAATTAAAAAAAAAGGGGGGGGGGGGTTACGACACAACCAAGCTTTATCTTAAACTTTTACACCGCGCAGAATTTTTCTGTAGAAGGGGAAAAAAATAAGCTAGAAAAAAAAATCAAAATCATAAACGACATATCAAAAAGAAAAATATCTTATTCCCAATGTAGAGCAATCGATAATTAAGAATTATATTTTTTCTCAGTAATATGTTAATAGTCGTTCCCAAACTTAATAACTCATAAAATCTCTAATATGGACTTGATCAAATGTTTAAAAGTCAAAAATACAATCAATAAAGCCGAGTGGACTGAAATCGTGTGGGAAAAACAAACAAAATTCATGACTGTATCACAAAATATCATTTTTATTGATAAAAATACGGCTCTAAATATTTCTTGTGGTGTATTTTTTCTTGTAAGCACACTTTGATCCGTCATTTCGATTGGTAGGTATTATTTAATTTTGCCAACTTCGACAGTTTCCGTAAACTACTATCTGTCTCGGTAATGAATGGTGTATTACGGCTATCCGGCTTTTTAATTTAATATAGATTTGTCAGGTTCTGACCATAGTATTAGAACGACTAGTTTGTTGCTTGACATACCGGAAACGCATAACCAAGTGAGAATCTGGACATAATTCCGGCAAAATATGACTGTCATTTATCAATATCGAATATGTGGCACAGCTCAAAGTATTTTCTGTAACAATCTGTTCATATAAAATCGTGACTGGGGGTGTTGAAAGAGCAGTCCCTCGTCATCTGGAAAAAAATGTTGTAGGAACTCAACTGCTTTTCATATTGCACTTTGCATTCGTCAAAGACGTAAATGACACCCCCCCCCCCCCCTTCACAGACCCATATTTATTTAGACGTCTCTGACGGGAGTAATTGAGTTTTCGTAGGGAATCAACCTTTAATCTGTAAGAATTGTCTTGGTGGTTGACAAGTAGAAGCTAAATGGCTATCAAAGTAGAGTTAGTCGCGTGTTCAGCACACTTCCTCAGATAAGACTTATTGAAATACCTTGTATCTAGACTCGACTCTTATCTTCTCTACAAACTAATAACAAACCTCTCGTGTCACAGACAGGGGCTGGGGTCAGCCAGGGTGTCAAACTGCGATTGGTACCTTACTAAAAATACAATAGGGTAACGACTTTTTTCATAATCTGTTGTACTTTTTAAACAGAATGACGTTATTATTGTCAATGGGGCATAGGTAACTTTTTTTCATTCTTCGGTCCAAAATATGACTAAATTTCAAAGGAAAGCATATACGGGTTCGGATTCGCATTCTGATGTACACCTAGGCTACTTTTTAAAAAGGCCAAAGTGCTTGACACTGCACTTCGTCACAGTATAGGAGACGATAATGGGCGGGGATTGCACTGGACAACAATCAAGGTTGTATTTAATTTATTTACAAGATAAGAGTTGAATATTGGCAGATATTTTGGGTTACTTTGAGCTATTTTAGTTCTGCCCCGAGATGGGCCCGCTATATCCAGGACCGCTATTGTTGATATTAGCAATGGAATATAACTCTAGAGAGAAAGATTACAGTGTTTATTCTAGATTGTAATACCGAGAATCAAACTATCATTCTGGTGTGATAATATAATAGAACTTAAAGGAGCATTAAAGGGATATGTTCACTAACCGTTCGGCAAAAAAACGTTTGGTCTCAGAACCTGGAATTTTTAACCTCATCTAATCCGTTATAATGTCCCAAACTCTCTCTAAAAAATTAAGCCTTCAAATCCCCGTGTATCCATAAATATCAGCGCTTGAAAGTCAAAAATACCATTCGTCGTTTAGTAAGACTATGACTTCTATAAAAAAAATTGCACAAACCATTCAATTTTTTGGAGGAAATAAAGATATATATAATTGAATGTTTTTTGCAATTTTTTGGGCCATTATAGTAAATTAAATCTGAAGGCTATTTTCATAAATTCAAAGCCCAAATCGATCCTCGAAAATGCTGAACATTCCCCTTTAAACTGTTATCAAGATAACAATATATATTCAAAGATGTTTAATTACAGGGGAGGGGGGCCATATCAACTGCAGGCAGTTGTCATGCCAATCCAGTACCAGTGTGATCAAACTGCCAACCATATTGATATAAACTACATTCTCCAGCTTCGACATGTGAAACACTGTATTGCAATAATGTGCAGGCGCTATAAAAAATGTTCAGTGTAAGCAGTACGCAATGAAGACATTACATATCCCAGTTAATAGCACGTTGGATTTCAATATCCAGGGATAATTTGCAAGTAGGTTTGAATCCAACTTAAGCAAATAAATATTTCTGATGTCAGTCAACTGTTTCATTCTATAAGTGCGGTTGCAAATCTTCACATACAGAAATCTGTTGAGTTAATTTCAGCAATAAGTAATAAAGGGCCGGAAAGAACCAACACAGAAGAGATTCCTTCTGCTATCTTTTCAGCTAAAGTACTTTGAAAGTTCCAAACATAACAGATGTGATAGAAAACCTGTTAAAGGAAAGGGTCATTAAAAGAGAAGTAATTACAGGAACCGTTAACTAACAGAATTAACTGTTAAAATTAATCATTTTGTACCATTGTCTGCGGGAACCGTATCTTTCAGCTAATTTTCTAATTCCTTTGATATGGTTCTATTTCACCTTCTGTCCACTTTAAATATTACAGATAACATTTGCCACAGTTTAAAAACTTCACCAATATACCTTTTGTATAAAAGAATGACGATCTTAGATATTTCATTCATTGATTTTTATGCAATGAAGATTTATTAATTCAATTATTTACTTTTTAAGAGCTTACCATCTTATCTACTTAGGCTATAAATAAATAAATATACTTTATCTTTAACCATTAGTGGACGACGCCCTTTATTTACTTAAGGCTACTTACTTATACTTATATTTAGCCTACTTACTTATGATCCATCCATTTATTCAACAAATGCACATACATGTATTAAATAAAACCACTTTACTTACATAGGCTACTAAACTTTTTAAATGATATAATCAATTTACATACAAATAAACTATTCATTTAAAAAGCCGATTAATATATATACTAAAACCACATTACTTAGTTAGGCTAGTTATACTTCCTTTGAGTTCATTTAATTAATTTAATTATCAAACTGATGCACAAATTAAACTGACCACAGTACTTACTCAGGCTACTGATACTTAGTTACATTTAATTCATTTAATTATTAAACTGATGCACAAATTAAAACCACTTACTTAGGCTACTTATACTTATATACATTTAATTCATTTAATTATTAAACTGATGCACATATTAAACATGACCACAGTACTTACTTAGGCTACTTATACTTAGTTACATTTAATTCATTTAATTATTAAACTGATGCACAAATTAAAACCACTTACTTAGGCTACTTATACTTATATACATTTAATTCATTTAATTATCAAACTGATTCACATATTAAACATAACCACTTTACTTACTTAGGCTAGTTATACTTACTTACATTGAATCCATTTAATTATTAAACTGATTCACATATTAAAATAACCACTTTACTTACTTAGGCTACTTATACTTACTTACATTTAATTCATTTAATTATTAATCAGGGGCCTTATTAAACCTAACCACTTTACTTACTTAGGCTACTTATACTTACTTCTATTTAATTCATTTAATTATTAAGCTGATGCACATATTAACCATAAAAACTTTACTTACTTACATTTAATTCATTTAATTATCAAACTGATGTACATATTAAACATAAACACTTTACTTAATTAGGCTACTTATACTTAGTTACATTGAATTCATTTACTTATCAAACTGATTCACATATTAAAATAACCACTTTACTTAGGCTACTTATACTTACTTATATTTAATTCATTTAATTATTAAACTGATGCACAAATTAAAACCACTTACTTAGGCTACTGATACTTACTTACATTTAATTCGTTTACTTATTAAACTGATGCACATATTAAACATGACCACAGTACTTACTTAGGCTACTTATACTTAGTTACATTTAATTCATTTAATTATTAAACTGATGCACAAACAAAAACCACTTACTTAGGCTACTTATACTTAGTTACATTGAATTTTTACTTTTATCAAACTGATTCACATGAAACCACTTTACTTACTCAGGCTACTTATACTTACTTACATTTAATGCATTTAATTATTAAACTGATTCACATATTAAACATGACCACAGTACTTACTTAGGCTACTTATTTATACTTATTTACATTTAATTCATTTAATTATTAAACTGATGCACATATTAAACATGACCACAGTACTTACTTAGGCTACTTATACTTATTTACATTTAATTCATTTAATTATTAAACTGATTCACAAATTAAAACCACTTACTTAGGCTACTTATACTTATATACATTTAATTCATTTAATTATCAAACTGATTCACATATTAAACATAACCACTTTACTTACTTAGGCTACTTATACTTACTTACATTTAATTCATTTAATTATTAATCAGGGGCCTTATTAAACCTAACCACTTTACTTACTTAGGCTACTTATACTTACTCAGGCCCGTAGCCAAGGGGGGGCTTGGGGGGGCTTTGCCCCCCCTAATTAAAATCTTGCCCCCCTAAAAAAAATCTCAAGTGTTATTTTTAAAAAGATACATTAATTCATTTTACTGAGTCAAGGGGTGTCTTTATAGCAGGAAATGTTAAGAATTTGCGTTCTCAGGTATCTTATTCTCAAAATTTTCCAGTGATCGTCCTGCAGTCTCTTAAACCTTAAATTTATCAGAAAATCGCAGTCCAATTCTCTAAATTTTCTAAAAGATATCCCCAGACTTCAGGAAATCGTGTTTCCAGGCTTCCAATTGGCGTTCTCGGCAGCAAAAACGGGTGTGTAATTCTCAAAATTTTCTTAGTGACATACCTTAGACCATATTCAAATAACCTTAAACCCTAAATTCACTTAAAAATATCTGGAATTCGCGTTTAAATTTCATTTGTCACCCCCTGACCCTAAAGAAACTTAAATTCGCTGGGAAATATCAGGAATTTTTCTCGATTTTGCTATGTGTTAGTTACACAGTCCCTTTGCAAGTAAACCTTAAATTCACCAAGAAATGTCAGGAAATCGCGTTTCATGGAGTCAAATGCTCAAAATTTTCTAGAAGAGATCCCCAGACTTCAGGAAATCGTGTTTCCAGGCTTCCAATTGGTGTTCTCGGCCGCACAAAAGATGTGTAATTCTCAAATTTTTCTTAGTGACATACCTCAGACACTATTCAAAATACCTTAAACCCTAAATTCGCCTGGAAATGACGTCTAAATCTCAATTTTTTGTTCAGACAAGAACCCTTTGACCCTATAGAAATAATTTTGAACCTTCAATTCGCTAGAAAATATCAGGAAATGTCAGAAAATCGCGTTTCCAGGAGTCAAATTATCTAAATTTTCGAAAGATCCCCATATTTCAGAAAATCTCATTTCCGATTGCACCAATAAATGTAGAAATTACTCTACAGACACTGTATAATTGCAATAACACAAAGTTTTCCATAAAAGGGGGGTAGAGGTTTTTGGGTGGCTACCTAAACTGCCCCCCTTGATTGGACGTTTGCCCCCCTAAAAGTACTTGGCAGGCTACGGGCCTGTACTTACTTCTATTTAATTCATTTAATTATTAAGCTGATGCACATATTAAACATAAAAACTTTACTTACTTACATTTAATTCATTGAATTATCAAACTGATGTACATATTAAACATAAACACTTTACTTAATTAGGCTACTTATACTTAGTTACATTGAATTCATTTACTTATCAAACTGATTCACATATTAAAATAACCACTTTACTTAGGCTACTTATACTTACTTATATTTAATTCATTTAATTATTAAACTGATGCACAAATTAAAACCACTTACTTAGGCTACTGATACTTACTTACATTTAATTCGTTTACTTATTAAACTGATGCACAAATAAAAACCACTTACTTAGGCTACTTATACTTAGTTACATTGAATTTTTACTTTTATCAAACTGATTCACATGAAACCACTTTACTTCCTCAGGCTACTTATACTTACTTACATTTAATGCATTTAATTATTAAACTGATTCACATATTAAACATGACCACAGTACTTACTTAGGCTACTTATACTTAGTTACATTTAATTCATTTAATTATTAAACTCAATCTTTCGCCTTCTAAAATACAAATTTACTATATTTAGATATACAAATACACAAAAAATATCTTTTTATTTTTTTCGATTTCTCCTAATTTTTTAAACTTTAGATAGAAGAGTTTAGATCCTAAAGATAGTGAAATGCCATGCATGATAACTCCATAAATCAAATCTGCTAAAAAAAAAAGTTATAAAAACGTAACAATATTGACAAATTATATTAAAATTATGACAAAAAATTAAATTGTGATTATATTCAAGAAAATATGTGATCTAATTTTTACTACGGGCTTTCGTCTGATTAATTAACGCGGACGTCATAGTGAACGTTTTTTCGACATATGGCCGTTTTGGTTGGTTCGCTAAAAACAATGCGAAAGGCATAAGAATATTTCATATTTGGTAAGAGGTTTTAAGTGATTAATCTTTTAGCACATTCTGCGTGCTATGCGATATATACATTAGAACTAGAGTATTGCCCCGTTGCACGTTTTAGCGACGAAAGAAAAACAAAGCGACACATCGAACCATCTGTGCAGATTTTGCCTCCATTTATTTACAGTTATCCAGACGTAAACGTCAATGAAATTATTCACTAGTTATCGGAGACTACCTTCAAATAGTCCCGTTCACAAATCTCGTCGCGTACGAGATAGAAATTGACAGATGGCGGGAACTGGTGAACTGGCGGAAACAAACAATCGTATCAGAAATAAAACAAGTCGAAGCTGAATTGCCTCTCAAGTAGCCGACAATAAATCTAAGAATTTCCAAGTCAATTGTTATTCGTATTAATCGCTCATCAAAGAACCCGTTAGAATTATGCGTCTAGTAGAATAGTCATTTCCTCTTGTCGATCATACAGTCAATAAAAGGCTACGTACATGCATAGGCGTACGGGAGGGGGGATCAGAGAAAAATGCTCGACATATTCGGGCACTGAAAGTTCCCGAGTCTTCTTGGTTTTTTTTTTAGAAAAATACCCACTAATATTGCCAGGAACCGAATCCTTGCCCGAATCCCTAGATTCTATTGAAGCAAAATACCCGAATATCGAGATATTCGTGTGGAAGCCTTGTGGGCCGATGATATTTACCTTGGTTGTTCGGGCACTTTAGGATTCATGGAGGTTTCGATCACCGGGCATCGTCAAGGTCATCATCAAGCACGCGAAATAACAGTTCACTTGGCCAGTGTATTGTCTATGATTATCAATATGAGTATTTCGGTATTTTTGGTATGAAACCAGAATAAAATTCCGTCATCAATCCGAATTCGTTATCAAAAAGAATTTTGGAGGAAAACTAATCCCAAAACATCAGATCCCCATCATCCCATGTATCATGGCCAAGTTACAGTTTACAGCCAATTGAGTTGTCAGAATGCAACAGATTGAATGTAGATTTTCAAAATTTTCTGGGGGAGGACCTACCGCCCCCCCCCCCCCCCTGCAGCGGGCTCGCCCCTTCAGCGCTTCTCGTAGTCGGGCCTAGTCCGACGCGGCTCCGCGTTCAGTAGAATTCGGGCAGAGTCCGAGATTCGGGCACAAATCTCTCCCGCACCCCCAGTTTCAAAACCTCCCGTACGCCTATGCGTACATGTGAAGTGAAAGATTTGTGTGTGGGCGTACGTAAAGTCCGATCATCTCCCTTACACTCGCACAACGCACAATTCTCGACGGATTTTGACTTGGTGTGAGTGTTCGTAATCTCCAAGGAAGAACCAAAAATCAAAATCAGCAAAATCGAAAAACATTTACTATTATTTATTGCCCTTTTTCTTGAAAACGCATTCAATTTTGAGCTCGTAAACACACTACAGGGCACAATTCTTGACTGATTTTGACGAAACTTCGCGTGAGTGTATATAATCTCCCCAGGAAGAACCCTATTGAAAATTAGCAAAATCGAAAAAATGTTTACTATGAATTATTGCCCTTGTTCTTGAAAACGCGTTCAATTTTTAGCTCGTAAACACTCTGATTTCTCAATGAATCTAAGGCTCAGATAAAATTTAGATTGTCACACTGACACGCGATTTCCTGATATTTCGTGAAAATTTTGAGAATAATACACCTGAGAATTCCTGACGTTTCTCGACGAATTTAATGCTTGTGATTATTTGCCTTTTAACAGTAAGGGGTGCTGGGGGCAAGGGTGATTAAGATTTTATTAAGGAGGGTAATTGATCAAAGTCTTTCTGAAAAGAGGGGTGGGGGGTCCATATGTAAATTTCAGGACGCATAAAAGGAAGGCGTTTTTTTTTAAGCCTATTCAATATGTTCCATATAAGGTTTTCGTAATTGTCGTTATAATTGTAAGCATCATTAATATCCACGAAGTGGATAATTTAATTTTTTTTAGCTAGATCTTCATCTTTTATTTCTTTAAATATATTTTATTTTATTTTCTCAATCTAGATTGTTTTTATTGAGATATTTTTGATTAAAAAACTTCTTGTAGTACCATTCCTTTAATTTTGTTTTGCAAGGGAGGCAACTCCATTTCATTAAAAATTACTTGATTGTCCAGACATAAATTACCAAATAACATGTCTTCTATTATTAAACGTCTGGTTAATCAAATCAATAAAGATGGAGTTATCGAGTTCAGTTTTGGAAGAAATAACCCTTGCAGGAGACAGTGCTCATATTTCAGACAAAGTATTTAGCGATTTGGTGAAGCATGCTTGTCAAGGACTTCTGTCAGATAAATCAAGGAACAGCGTGGCGGGTGAGGAAACGCTAAACTGGGTAGAAATGCAAATGAACGTTTTCAATGCACAACAAACTGAAAGTAGACTACCACGCCCCTTTTTGAAGATTTAATTTAAGCACGTTTGTGTTTCTTTCTATCAAAAGGTGTTTTTTTTTTTTCAGAACCACATTAAAGCCTCAAATCAGTAATTCTGTGTCCATTTCATTAACAAAATCATGACTTTTTGATAGGAGTATATTGAGGACTATTATGTAGGCTATGTATAAGGCTAGGCTAGGGTATCACAAATGTATAGGTGCATGAGTTTTCATTCCTTTAGCTTTACATTCCAGAGGAAACTATATTCAAAGATACAGATAAAGGCAGTTTAAAGTCGGCCTACAGTGGAATTATTACATTACTAACAGAAGCAACCAAATGGGATGTGGAGTCATCTTCTATAGGGTAAATCTAAGTGTTCTATTGCTCTTTGGCAAATTCTTGTTGTTTTCATTTAAATTTCTTAGATTGCCTTTACTTAAAAGGCCGATTCCGAGCTACAAAGAGAGAACCACCATTTCATGTCATTATATCCATTTTAACACCAATAGACACTACATTGGTCCTTCAGTTTTCCCAAGTCAACGATTATAGTTCCTCAATCAATTTGCTTCAGGACATGCCCAAGAATGACAGTTTCAGCCCTACTTCTACTTTTATAACCATCAACATGGAATATGATTAATTATGTTAAAGTTTAATGTTGAATATTTTCTGATGTATTTCAGGGCATTATTAGAGGACTGTAAATATACCACTGATAGAATTAACAGTTTTAATAATATTTATTTAGTAAGTAAAATTTTTAAGCATTGGCTATTGATTGTAAGGTAAGGTAAATTGAGTTATTGCCCTTGAAATAGCTTGAATAAATGGTGGCTTGTTGCTACTTAGCTTGAAGAAAGCAAATAAATTGTTGGAATGAGTTAAAAGGTTTTGTGAAGCAATTGCAATAAAAAGTATGTTGTATTTTTCAGTCTAAGAAGCCATTAATACAGATTTTACTAGGCAGGTCAGTATCAATATTATAAAATATTGAATTTTGTCTTAATGTTTTTCTAAAGGTAAAATTTTCAAAATATCAGAGCAAACACACAATTGAAGACATTTTGTAGGCAACATTTACTCTTAGTTTGTGTCTGTATATTGTGTTTTATTGGTGTTTATCAAGAACCAGCTCAAAAATCAAGTTTAGACTTGATACATGCTTTATAACATTTCCATCTTGGGCCCTTAGATCCTACAGTCAGAGTTGAAATGTCCGGCCAGTTAATGCTAGTAATATTGAGTTTTGTAATTTCAGTATTGGTAAAAGTCCACCTCATATAGTAGATGTAGATTGGAGACTTGACTATTATATAAAGGTAGGTTTTTAAAACAACTCTTGAAAGCATGAGCTATTGATATAAAGTCCTTATCAAGATTAATATTTTTAGAAAGGGGGTTAAGAAATGACAAGTAAGCAAACTACATCATTTATCAGCTTTTGTAAGCTGTAAGGTTGAATATACCGAGGTGTATTTAAATGTATGATATATATTTTCAGAATAACCACCTAGATAAAGTAAATGAACCAGTTTATTTAATTACACTTAAAACAGAGGTGAGTTTATCATTTGAACTTAATCAATAGAAGCACTGAAATTGGTACTAGAGTGAGTAGCCTCCCCTTACAGACTTTGAATCTGGAATTAAATGATTTAAAGATGCTAACAACAGTAAGCCCACCTTTTGAAATGAAATTATATAACCCCCAGAGAGGTCTTAATTAGTGAAATTCATTCCGTTACCATTCTCTGAAGCTCTTATTTTCCCTATCTGCTCCGCAAATACAGGAAGTGTCAAAAGTAAGGTAATCGAAAGCCCTGTATTTTGTCAAAAATTAAGAACATTTGCCAAGTTTCAGGATGGTCACAGTACCGTTACTATTCATCATTTATTATTTCAGGTTGCTGGTCAATCAGAATTACAAGAAGTTCAGTTTTCATGTTCCATGGAACAATTACAGGTATTATTTCCATTAGGATATAGGGGTATTCTCCCTTTATGTCCTATAGTTTCTTTACCACTTGACAGAGCTCAATTTCAGCCAATCATATCCCTTTTCAGAAGTAAAATCCAAAACCTGGTTCTCTTACAACTGGGAACACAAATATCGGCACATTAACTTCAGTAGATATATAATTCTTTGATAAAATTTCTGTTGATTTTGTCATAGTGTGAAACAAATTTGTACTGATCTATCTTTTCTCTTTTAAGGATTTAGTGGGAAAATTAAAAGATGCTACAAAATTCCTTGAAAAATTGGGACAAATGGCATGAGTTGTGCAGCTGTACATCAAGAATACCATTTTAACTTGCATCTTTTTATGAATAAACTGTACTTTGTGATTGGAAAAGAGAAGATATATTCTGACTTGGATGTAGTGTTTTGTTATCTCCAACTTCATACTACTGTTGTCATATCTATATGTCACAAAAATCAAGACAGAACAGAATATATTTTTGAAAACTGCCTGGATTATTGAACACAGAGGAAGCACTAATTTGGGGAGTTTTATACACTGACAAATGAAGAAGCACAAGATTATATGGATATACTATTTTTTGTACACTCAAGGGTTTTTTGTTCTACAAACATAAAAGAAAAATAAATTTTAGTTAACATTCCATTTTATTTGTTTGTTTTTTCCTCTATAAAATCTATCAAGTCAAGCAATAGCACTATGAAAATACTCTTATTTATAACATGCTACATAACATCAGGTCATATTAAGCAAACCAATAACACTGTGTAATAAATATTACATGTTACATTGAACTAAATGACCTGATCTCGGCTACTCATTTCCCTTTTAATACCGTAAGTTATATTCCACAAGCACTATATTTCATAGTAAAATATAATAGTCCCAAGATAATCATCTGATTTTTTTCTGGATATCCTCCTCATTATGAGTGCCATCACAAAATGGTCGATTATTAGACTGTTTACAATTACAAAGCCAGTAATTTTTTGTTTCGTCCACCTTGAAAGTCAATGGCTGCCATTTATAGTCCGTTTTTATTTCTTGGTGTCCCCATAATTTTTTATGATTTCCATCGCAAAAAGGCTGAAAAAGTAAGAAAAAGACACATTTAAAGAAATGGTTTATATTTATATATTTCCTTACGTATTGTGATTCCTTATTGTACAAATTCAATACTGTTTAAATTTTAGAAGACTAACAGTACCATTGTCAAGCTTGTATTACAATTCTCATGAAAGCTTTTTATCTTTCACAGACAAGTCACTTTTTCCTCTGTTTATGATGTTTCGTGCTATAAATATTATTGAAGTTTAATCAGCCATGTGAAAAAAGATGGAGCAATGTTTTCTGATACAAACCTGTGTTTTACTAGTTCCACACAGACACCATGCATATTTTTTACCAGCCTGTAATTCAATATTAAATGGTTTCTTGTCAAATATTCTTCCCTTGGGTGGGTTGGTGGTATATTCATCTATAAACGTAGGATGCTCGGAATGTTTTTTCCATTTCCTTGGCGATTTGTAGTTATGTGTAGCAGACGTCTATAAGAGAAAAGTTGAACATAAAAGTAGGCTGTAGAAATCCACTGCGGTCTGATGTCTAAAAGATAAATTACAGAGTTTCCTCCCTTGAGCTTCATACAAAGCTTTTGAGAACAAATTAGCCACTAAAGAACATATGGATTTCGAATATGTTTTAAAGAGATGCAAAACATAACTTAAATATAACGACCATCTTACATGAAAATGTAGTTGCATTCCTATTAAACGAGAGGTATTTATTCCGACAATTTTTTTCAATCCCATGGACAGCGCCATCTTGAAGGCCCGCACTAAATGAGATTAGTTGTACAAATAAAAATCTTGTGAATTCAATATAGTTTTTTAACAAATAATGATATTTAATTTTTAATATCAAATTTGATTTCATCTCTGCAATTTGTTTTTATCTTCACAAAGAATTACCTTGAATTTTGACTAATCAGTAAACGCCGGAAGTTTATTGCGTGACAGTTGTTGCTATTTACATTTGCTTAGCAACAGCATTGTCGGCAACGATAAGTCTGTAAAATTTTCATTAAAAGCCAGTTTTATGTGGTAGAACGTTACAGAACTGCAAACATGAGCCAAAGACAAGTTTTACAAGGTGAGTAAGACTGTATCTGTAAATGGGTATCGGTAGCGCATGTGAATATCT
Source organism: Lottia scabra (assembly GCA_029955415.1). Classification (NCBI taxonomy): domain Eukaryota; kingdom Metazoa; phylum Mollusca; class Gastropoda; family Lottiidae; genus Lottia; species Lottia scabra. The sequence continues at coordinate 4,814,957 of JARJEI010000015.1, forward strand.
TTAAATTTAGAAAGAATTCGACTTAGAGTTAGACACACTGAACATTGTGAAAAAAGAAGAGGGAAAGGAAGGGTCTAACTCTAAATATAACTTTACATTTTTAGCCATTAGGCTAGCCTATTTTCACTAAGTAACTAGTAACTTATAAAAGTTTCCTGAAACGAAAGGTTACATACATGAAGCAGACTTGTAAGCACTGACTGACGGTGCCAAGAACCCATACCGTTATTGATCCTAATTATAAAATTATGATTTTTCTGTTTTAGTTTTTGAGCAGTATCAGAAGTCTCGAACACAGTTTGTACAGACTGTGGCTGAACTGGCTTCCAGACCACAAAACATAGAAACACTTCAAAATGCTGGAGTTATGTCCCTGCTGCGTCCATTGTTGTTGGATATTGTACCAACCATTCAACAAACAGCAGCTCTAGCTTTAGGTAGACTAGCTAATTATAATGATGATCTGGCTGAAGCTGTTGTAAAGGGAGATATATTACCACAATTAGTCTATTCTTTAGCTGAGCAAAACGTAAGTTTCTGTTATATATTTATCTGCATGCATTATGTTATAATAATATTAATAAAAACCCAAGCACGAAGGTACAAACTGTAAAACAAATCTCAAAACTCATGTAAACACATTGGCAATAAGCTTATGTCACCCTGGAAAAATGAATGCACTATAACTTTTTATTGCCTTATTTTTTCAGAGATTCTATAAGAAAGCAGCAGCATTTGTATTAAGAGCAGTAGCGAAACATTCTCCTCAGTTAGCCCAGTCTGTGGTAGATTGTGGGGCTCTTGATGCTCTGGTTATCTGTTTGGAAGAATTTGACCCCGGAGTGAAAGAATCTGCAGCTTGGGCTTTAGGTTACATTGCCAGACACAATGGAGGTACAGTAGCTTTTCCTCTTCACTCCGAACTAGAAAGTCTTGAATTCTCTTATTTCGAAAAAGAAATAATCCTTTTACTTTAAAGTTCAATAATTGATATGAGTTACAGTACAGTAGTGAGATATTTGGGATGCTCATATAAGGTAATAATCTTTTAATATTTGAGGATTTTCATTTTCAGAATTAGCACAAGCAGTAGTAGATGCTGGTGCTGTACCTTTATTGGTGCTGTGTATTCAAGAACCAGAACTCTCATTAAAAAGAATTGCAGCATCAGCCTTGAGTGACATCTGTAAACATTCTCCTGAACTTGCCCAGACTGTAGTTGATGCTGGTGCCATCGCTCATTTAGCACAGATGATTCTGAATCCAGATCCCAAGTTGAAGGTGAGTGAAATTTTAAAAAACTTAGTCTCTTTTACTCATGCGTTCAATTCAATCAGCTTAACATTCACCTCTTTAAGTTAAGAGCTGGGTCTTTCCCATTAACAAATATCGATTCTGAAAATCAAATCAAATTTGTTTTCTTTCAGCGTCAAGTATTTTCAGCATTAAGTCAAATGGCTAAACATTCAGTAGATCTAGCTGAAATGGTGGTGGAAGCTGAAATATTCCCTGCTGTTCTCACATGTTTGAAGGATCCTGATGAGTATGTGAAGAAGAATGTAGCTACTTTAATCAGAGAAATAGCAAAACACACACCAGAGGTAAATTTATTCAATTAATAAACAAGATATTTTTCCCTGAAATTTGGAGAACTGAATGACTCTGGGGCCTTACAATCAAAAATTAAAATGTGTAATTTGCTTATAAAACAAAATTTAGTTTTTGGGAATGGAAACCTAGAACATAAAACACATGTATTGTGCTTTTTTGATTTTGGTAGAGATACTTTAGCTCTTGTGTTGCTTTTGATTTCCTGATGATGATAACTTCACCAATATTGGAACATAGCTATTGTAGACATACTAGTTGCTAATTTCCAATAATTTAATTTTTAGTTGGCTCAGTTAATTGTGAATGCTGGTGGTGTTGCAGCTGTTGTAGATTATGTTGGAGAATCAAAGGGCAATGTACGTCTACCTGGTATAATGATGTTAGGTTATGTTGCTGCTCATTCTGAAAACCTAGCCATGGCTGTTATTGTTTCGAAGGTATGTAGGACAACACATTATATATTTCATGTTACTGTTTCTGAAGCAAGTGGCATCTAGTTGTTTGAAAACTGGGCTATACATTTTGAAAAGTACTTAAAAATTTTGAATGAGAAAGTTGATTGCAGACAAGTAAGATGTGAAAATGTTAATTTCTTTAACTTTTTTGACTTCACCACCCAAATAAGGAAAAGAAAGCGGGACTGCGGGCTCATTTAGAAAAAATTTGGGTGTAGAACTTTATTTTATTTCTTTGAACTTTATTCATAGGGTGTTGTCCAGTTAGCCATAGCACTATCAGAAGAACCAGATGATCATATTCAAGCTGCTATTGCGTGGGCGTTAGGACAGATTGGACGTCACACACCAGAACATGCTAAAGCTGTAGCAGTTGCTAATGTTTTACCAAGATTATTACAGTGTTACCTTAGAGCAGATGTTTCCGAAGATTTACAGACAAAGGTAAGATGGCAGGATTGTTTGTAATTGAATGATATTTGACTGTCTATTCAAGAGTTATGGCCCTTGTGTCTACAGATTATGTGAAAGGGATTATAAGCATTTTCACCACAATGAATCGGTTTCAAGTTGATTTAATCGAAGTTAGACATGCGCAAAGGGAATATTGACTAAACTAACTCATTCTCGTAAAAGCGTCGATTTGCAGAGATTTAAAAAATGGCGACAATATATAGAAGTCACGTGTTTTCGTCACTTTCACCTAAGGACGCCATCTTGGTTACTAACATTGAATCGACTAACTTCATCGCGGAGCAAGTTAGTCGATTCAGTAAATCGGTTTAGTATAAGGCGTTCGTAAACGTGTAGATTTACTGAATCCGATTCAGTAACTCGTGTTCGTAAACGTGATTTGTTGAATTCGATTTAGTAATTTGGTTTCAAGTTAGTGTGGTGAAAACGCTTTATGATTCCATAGGCTTACATTACCAGCATTTGGATTGTTTTAAATTTGCATACAACAGTTATGTCCCTTGATATTGTACATTGCCAATTGGGTGCTTTTATGTTTATTAACTCAAAAGTATTAATTAAAGCATATACACATCATCTAATAAAACTTTCTTCTATTTTCAGAGTAAAAAAGCTTTAAAAAATATTCTCCAAAAATGTGTTCACCTACCAGCATTAGAACCCTTATTACATGATGCTCCTCCAAATGTCTTGAAACATGTAGTCGGTCAATTCAGTAAAGTTTTACCCCATGATACCAAAGCTAGAAGATTATTTGTGACGAGTGGAGGTTTGAAGAAAATACAAGAAATAAAAGCAGAACCAGGATCAGCATTAGCTGAATACATCAACACTATTAATAATGTCTATCCAGAAGAAATCGTCAAGTGAGTTTTTTTTCATGTTTTGTACCTCAGCAAGTTTCCCAAGGACTGAAAATAATGCCTTTAATATGTCCTTTTCAGACAAATGTGATCTCCAATGAATATTTCATGTTGTGCCTTAAATGATGCAAAAAAGACTAAATTATATTCTGCCATCATCAATTTGAGCCTTTTATTTGAGCAGAAAATTAATATAAAAAGTTTCATTTCATATTTACTGAACTATATTTTTGTCTATTTTCAGATATTACTCCCCTGGATATTCTGATGCTTTATTAGACCGGGTCGACCAGTACCAGCCTACAGCTTAAACTACATCATGTTTTTATTTATTTATATATTTGTTGATATTATATTAGGCTTTGTCATTTTCATACAGCTTTTTGTGGTCCTTTACCCACTCACACATGAACAAGCTAAAAAATTGACAAGATTGTTATTTGCTGGTGAATGCCTGAAATGAACAATTTTGGTGATAGTATGTTAGGATACATCAGGGTTTTTAATCTGGAGCAAGTTTTTGTAAAAAAGGGCCTAGAAGACAGATAAATTTCATAAGGGAATACTGTAATTTGATTGGTTAAAAAACTAGAACTATAGTAATTTAACCAATCAGATGAAGGAAATGTTGAAATGAAGCATCTATAATTGCTCTGTAAAAATGACATCGCCCATCATAAGATGTTATAATAAGACATAGTGCAAACATCTTTAATTTTAAACTTTTCTGTGATATTCAGATTTTTATCAACCCAAATTTTCCATTTTGCAATCTTTAGTCCTAGTTTCCCTTGAAATATTTTTAGTTTATTGGCAAGTTATCTTGCTAAATTTCGTTCATTCAAGATAGGATGGCAGAAAGGAAATGTAAACATTAATTTGTCAGAAAATGAAATGAAAATGGATCTGAACAGGGTCCAAAGATATATATTTTAAAATTTGTCCATCCATTTGTTTTTAAACCATGTAAATTATTATTGTTAGAAATAATGACATTTTAAAATTCTGCTGATTTTAATAAAACATTGAAAACATTCATATTTTAAGTTTTGAATTTTTTTGTCAAGGGTCTAGATATCTGAATGGTGTAAATGATTTGTTTTTTATGGGCATTTTTTTTTATATACTATCCATTATTGATAGAAACCTATCCACATCCATCAAGGAGATTTTACAGTTTTAAATGACCTGTATTTGGGTTCACATATTATATAATAGAAATATTATAGGCAATGAAATTTCTATTTTAAGGAATATTTTAATGGAATATACCATTTCTACTGTGGTTTTTTTTACCCAAAGTTCTAGTTTTAGTTAAAACAATTGGCTTATTCTAATACTTGAATCAAAATCGACATGTTCCATGTATAAGATCAAAGACATGGATATGTTCATATTGGAAAAAATTTCACATAAAGCCTACCGAGTTATCGTTCTTTTTAAAAAACGTTTTCTTGTCACTGGAAATTAAAGTCTACGATAGCGTCTAATAACCAGTCACGTCTTATCACGCGAATTGGGTCAGGTAAATAGATCAAGGCACTTAAACTACAACATGGCAACATAGGCTTGTGACGGCTGTCACTTGTTACCTTGTTAAAAAACAATATCTCTATCGATTTGGCTTCACTCATCTAGAAAAAACCAAAAACAAATTGTTTGGGATGTTCAAAAGTGTGTAACAAGTGAAATAAGCGTCTAAAAGGTTTGTGTTTTATTTCAATTCACATTTCAATTTTCAATGTTATATCACTATATGACTTTATGTAGGAAGACAAATCGTGATTGTGTTATTATTATGTGACGTGAAATTGATATTCAATATATTGTAAGTCAGAACTTTCCGACAAAACTCGCGCTTACTGAAGCACCAAAGCAGTATAACTTGCAATGTTATCAGTTAATAATGTATAATGCATTGTATTTCAAATTTGGACCTTGCTCTCTTGTCTATAGTTGATATAAGATATTTATTTCGGATATAGACCTACTCAAAGTCAACTCTTGTCAAGAAGTTTTACGGCTAAAGTTTCAACTTATTCTTACAAATTTAGGGCATATTTAGAAAATATAGATTGTCATAAGTTTTTTCATTTCCATCTATGTCTATGTGTTTATTTATTTGACAGTGCAATAAGGTCAACACATAGTTTTTGTTAAGAGATTTAGAGAGTATCACATTACTAATGTGCCACGACTCTCTAGAAAGAACTAAAGAATATAGCAGTATCGTGTTTCAATATAACCGAGCTTGTGCCTTCTGTAGGCTAGTGTTTTCTCAGTTTCGCTTGAATTTACTAGACGTAGGCCTACACGAAGTATTAAGGACCGAGTTATCTTTTTGAGCCACGTAGAGTTTATGCCAATTATGCCATATGCACATTTACAAAGGTTTGCCTTCTTCCGACACTTTTTCTATGCATTTGGAAAATATACCATCATGTGCAATGCCACCTTATAGAAAAGTAGGATGTTAAACTCCTTTTCATTGCAAGCAAAGTGTCAACGATATTAACAGACATATTTTAATTGAAATATAAGATATGAATCAGATAGATAACTACAATAATAAGAGATATGAACCGTGGTCCGGGATATATTCCTAGGATATGATGCATATCTACAAAGTTACCAAACACTTATATCACTCCTCTATTGAGTTGTCAACTTATTGTGTTCACTCAGGGAATTTAGAATATTATGTTACTATCATTTATATCACTGGCAGGTAATGTAGTATTTATATAGGCCTATTTTAAAAGATACAAATAATTCCAGCCATCCATGTAACTTTTCAGAAGGAAATTACGACACAGCGTTTGTCGGGAATTGGATAGATATAGGCTAGGCCTACACAGTATTCATATTAGGACTTTCTGTCAAGGTACCACTCCACCCCCTCCACTACTATAGTTTACTTTCTGCTCAAATATTCTAATGGATTTTAAATTTTATTTGTTCACAATGTTCTTTTGTTGACTTTTATAAAGGCAAACATTTTGTTGACGCCCGTATAAATAGAAAATAAATTACGCGAATAGAATATGTACATAATATGTTTATTTTTAGAATAAGAAATTCAGATGATATGCAATTCATTTATTCAATTATTCAATTTAAAACTGGCTTTAATGTGTTCAGTGTTCTTTTCATACGGTTGCAGTTTTGCGTGACAAAGGAATATATTATATAAGGCCTATATATACTGCAGTTGTATTGTTTACCAGGAGAACTTTAAAGGCTCTGTTCTGTTTTATAGTTTGGAGACAAATTTAGGTTTTCTTTTTAGGGATTATATAATTCTCCTAATATTTAGTTTATTAGCTGATAGATATAGATACTGCTTTTGGTATTATGGATTAGTTGTTTGGCAAGAGTTGGCCCAATACACATTTGAGGATTATGCCATCATTCGTAAATGTCTAAACGGTGGTCGTAAGAGCCAAAATTTTAGTCGTTGATCGTAAGCGTTGTCGGAAGAGGAGCAATTTTGGTCTGATTTTGCTTGCGACACTTCCGACAAAGCCGATTTTTATCCTTACGAAATTTCCAAAAGTTCGTGAATGTGAAACCCTACTTCACAACAATGTCCCTCATCAAGTTGTATTACATTACTTTAGTTGTAGAATGTAAAGCTTGTCTTCATCAGCTCAATATCTGCAAAGTCTAATTTAATTGAATACGAACTGATCTATGACCTGTACTAGTATATGAAGCGACGAACGTAAAACTCCATTTCATTCATTTTCATGACTCAACAGAATGAATGTAATTAATCAATAATTCTTTCATATTTGACAAAGCAAGACGAACATGATTTTCCAATTAAACTAGTCAATTGTCTGATGTGATACTCGGTATATGTTTTCTGCTTTGTTTAAACCTAATCGATGATGGTAGACTACAGCAAAATGTGCATATAGGACATACAACTCCATTTTCGTCCTCATTAGCCCATACAGGTGTAGAAGAGCAGGACGTAAAACTCCATTTCATTTCATAAAATTTCATAAAACTCCATTTCATTTCATAAAATTTCATAAAACTCCATTTCATAAAACTCCATTTCATTTCATAGGCCTACGCTTTAACTCCATTACGTTATTATACCTAAAAGATTGATCTGTATGTAACTTATATCTCTTTTCAAAGTGCCTATTAGTGTTAAACAGTAAATAAAATTCCGATTAATTTGTTATTAGGCCTATATATATTGTTGTATAAAAAATAGGTTATACCGTGGAACTGGTTCTATAAAATAGGTTAAGCCGATTGGATTAAATCATTAATTGGCTAATAAAAGCCTCATAACCAAGTTCAAGTAACTCGGTAAAGTAGAATACCTTCTTGATTAAACTGAGAAAATGGTGTTTTACATCCTACTTTTCTTCGACGTATTGGGCAACAACGAAAAGTTGGCGACATTTGGAGCGTATTTCACTTGCACTTGTCGTATCACATGGACCTTGGGTTTGCATTTTCAGAATATCAAGCTTGTTTCTGATGCACTAGTGAATATGCTACAGCCAATGAGAGCCCTAGACGGAATGACGCTGATTGGCTGTATTGGCTAGCGTACAACCCAATCAAATCGCTTCATTTGCAAATTTCAGTGATACACGAAAAGTTGTCATAGAAAATAAGGCATGAGACGGAGTACATAATAGCTTGACATTGTGAAGATTGCCCAAAGTTCTGGTGTTGGCGCTGTAGCAAGAAAAATAAGAGTTTTTCTATTTAAAAGGTGCTATATGTGTATATCAGGACATGACGTTCCATTGTATAGGTATAGTATAGATTTAGACGACTGTTTCCCTTTAATACTAAAAATAACCATAATGGCATTAATTATATTATAAAGTCATAATTAACAATACTTGCCTATATTCTATGTGAAATTTTAACCATAGAGTCGCATAGTATATGTATCGTTTAAATGTAATATTGTAGGCCTATGTGTCCAGTACATGTTGTAAGGTAAAACCTAATTGGATTAATTATTTAGGAGTGTAACTGGCTTATAAGTTTTAAGATATTTAGTTGTCGACAAAGGATCGTGACTTATGATCAAGAATTGGTGTTGTGTTTATTGTGTTTGCTCTTTTGAATCGTAGCATAGATCAAGATAAACAAAGTAAAGTTTGGGTGTTAGGCCATTATTCAGATCGGTTGTAGTCGTTTGATCTGGTAGTCGTTTTTAATCGCAGGTAAGTAAAGTAGCTCGGATTGATTGTAAAATCTGATCTAATATCGTCTGATGTGGACGTTAACCACTGGCCTTAATGGTTGGATAGCATTGCAGTTTATCTCAATTTTATAGATATTGATTAGACTGTCAAATGATGTGCATTTTCGACAAGCCTAATAATAATTTATTTTATCTTTCAGAAAATGTGGTGGAAAGATATAGGCCTACTGATTGGAACCACGTGGATAGCTCGTGATGAACAGACACACGATATTCCCGCTATTTTAGCCGCCATATTCTTCTATGTATTGTCGTTTATCATCTGCTATGTCACGTTTCGTGTAACGAAGCTCATCCTTCCAGAATCTATTCATTCACTTACCACAGAATTTATAAAGACATTGCTCGTGTGTACCTACCCTTATGGTCATGGTCTGGTACGGCTTCATTATGGAAACATCGGATATTTCTTCACTGCTGTGCCTCTGGTTATCCTGACGCTGTCGATATTTCCTCAAGGCCTGTGTTCACCGCTCAGTACTTTTGTTCTATACTTGAAAGGCCAAATATCACTTTTTAATCTCATTTTTAGAACAGTTATTCAGACACTTGGTGCCTTTACGTCTTACAAGTTAGCTATGTTTGTGTGGTCCTTCGGCATTCATTCATACCACACGAAACAACTTCATAGTACTATGTGCCAAACCGATCTCAATGTAACAGTCCAAGTTGGCTGTTTGTTGGAACTGATGTGCGTTGCCTTTGATACGTGGTTGGGTTTTAAGAAGCTGAGCAGTTCAGATTTGGTTGACAATATCATAAAGATCTCCAACAGTACTCTGATGGTTTGTTTAGGTAAGTTAAGGCCTAACCTGTAGACTGAATTAAATGGCAAGCTAAAATAACCCGACCTAAACATCATATCGTCAGTTAATCAAGTCATTGCTGTACGACTTATAAAGAGTCCATCTTCGTTCTCATCTGAAGTCTATCGATGTGACAGGACTGGTCTTGACCATGTGATAGCAAAACAAAAACGTTTGCGAACACAGGTTTTAGAGGCACCCCGGCTACACATAGTAGCCACGTTCCTGATGGTCATTAGCCTTTTCCATTTGATTGGTTGTCGCTGGATAAAAATTGACTATCACAGAGGCGATAAACGTTTTTGTTTAACCCCAAACTCTTTCGAAAATTTCTTCACTGACCCCCATATCATTTTTTTTAAAACGTCATATAAAATGTAATACATCCAGTAAGCAAGTGCCCGATCCAGTCAAGGTGTTCACTACCGTTCACCCGATGGGACCCTATTATTTACCCCTTCTGGGTTAATAAACATCACTTTGAAGGCTATAAAACTCAAAATGTTTCTTTTCTTTCAGGTGTTCATCTAACAGGGATGTATCTCCACCCAGCTATGGCATCTGCCTTGACCTACTCGTGTCAGGGTTCCGCAGCCTTCGACCATATCGCCGTCTACTGGGTCAGTGCCTTCATGGGTTGTTATATTGGTTACATATTACATCACAAAATCAAAATAACCCGGATGGATTCACCTGACAATAAAGTTAAAAATCTCCAGCATCGAGAAATGAATGGTTCCGGCGACACCAAGAAATCCAAATAAACAACCTAAGAACCAAACTGTCCACCGTAAAAGTTCCTAATGCACTCAGTAGCAGATTCAGCTTTGCTAAACTACAGAGTTGCCGAATGCCAAAAATATTCTGTTTTAACCACCACAGTTTTACCACGTTCTAGTTTTGTTGAGTTTTTGTTAACATTGAATTATCATATTTTATTGTATTGTTTGTTGCATTATTAAAAAAAAACCAAAAAAACATTTTCTTATAATACGCCAAATTAAAACTGAACAGCTTCTTATATTTTTGTCAAAGTTAGGCTACGTGAAGTTTATGTGGGGAAATAGCAGTGCGTCTGCATTAGAATAATAAAATTAAACGTAAAAGTTAGATGTACAAACAATGTATACTGTATTTACTATAGAACAAAAAGTGTTGCTTTCTCTTTAATTACTGTAAAATTGTGAAAGACTACAGACCGATATTGAAATGAAAATAACGTCATAAAATAGAGTTGCATCCCTTTTATTGAAACCAAACGCATAGAGTTAATGACCAAACGACATAACTAAAGCCTAGAGATAAGTGAACACAGTTTAGATTTTGAAAAAAAGTTACGTATTGCCATGATTACGTTGAATTTATCTGGAAAGACGGAGAATAGGAGAAGTGCTGTGAATCTGCATGGAACGTAGGCTATAACTGAAATATACAAACAATGTGTTTAAAGTTTTGCTTTCCCTTTAATTACTGTAAGGACTTGAAAGACTACAGACCGATATTAAAATGATAATAACGTCATTAAATAGAGTCGCTCCCCTTTTATTAGACCAAACGACTTCTCAAAGTCGTGCGCTCTCTGAAGTCTAGCTATGAGTGAACACAGTTTATATTTTGAAAACAAGCGCAATGCACGTGAGATGCAGAGGAAATTTATTAATGAATCTGCGACTAGATCTACTTTATTATGGTATTGATCGAAGAAAGAAATGCGCTTCAGCTTCAAGTGTGGGTCAGTATATTAGTAATATTACTATTTTTATTATGACATGAATGTCTATGATCATTAATGATGTTTCAATTTTCATACCCAACCCCAAATGAAATGTGAAGCTCAAGCCTAAGCCTAATTTTGTCTGTCAGTCTGTCCCGTAAATTGCTTGTTAACACTCTAGACTAGAAGGCACAATAATTCGGATTTTGACGAAACTTTATGAAATTGTACGTTTAATACCGGTGGTGCGGTGTGGCGCGGTTCGGTGCGGTATCACCAAAATAATCTGGTCTACTAGGCAGACGGTAGGGCATCGTATAGACCGGAACATCCTGTCCCTCAATTATTGAATTTAACTTATTTTCTAGGCATCGTACTAATTAACTTTCAGCCTTATTTTGGATTTGTCAGTGAACTGTCTCAGTCAGTGACTGCAATTTGTAGACAGACTTTATCAAGTTTATGGTCAAATTCTGAACATAAGGTGCTTTGAAATTGTCCAATAAAAAATTTGTTTGGTTGTCAAGAACTGTCACACCAATGAAAGTGGCAGAGACTTGACATCTAGGCCAACTTCATTACTTCATTGTCCAGTGCCAAAAAAAACACGCTCTTCCAGCAAAATGAGCAAAAAAAAATATTGACCATTCAATTATCTGTTACAAAAACAAGCACATATTTTTACATTTTATTTATTTAAAAAAAAATCTACACAATATAAATAATCAAAAACAAAATAACAATATATGATGTAAGGATGATGAGAATATACAAACAAATGAATGAATGAATGAAAGAAATATTTACAAATAAATTATAAAAAAATGTAAAAAATTTACCCTGTTCTGCGCATGTTGGACTGCAGTGTAGATAGTTAACACAATGTCATATGAGTGTGAGCTCTTGATCTTCTCATTAAGAGACTAGAATATTCTTGTTGAATCCTCTTTCCTATTCAATGAGTTCACTTCCAGTTCAACAAGCAACTTATGTTTTGCTCTTTAGATCATTCCTGTTTTCTCACTTTGATTAGACCCCAGAAGTCCTAAATTGGAAAATAAAACCCCTATTCAAAACTAGCTGTCTTGATGAAGAATTTGAGATTCCAAATTGGGTAATCCAGCGCTACTGCACTTACACAAAGGACCAACAGAGTTCACCCCAGACATTTGCAGTTTTCAACTCAGGTATCTTTCGTTGTTTGGACTTCATTTGATTTGATTTTCAGCACTTCTTTTAAATCACCATATTTATTACATGGCAACATTCAAAATTTTTGGAAAGTACTTGATCTTATGGCACCAAATGATTTTCTTATTTCACCCGCAATAAGGATATCAGTCAATATGTTTCCAAGGTTTATTGAATCGATAACTTATATCCCATAATGTGTCTTTTCGTTGATCACATGGCATTAACACAGGAAGTTCATAATCTTCTGAACCCAGGCACATCTCACTTCCTTCTAACTGGATCTGGCTTCCCTGAAAAAGAAGTCATCATATTAGCTATGTGGACTCTCTCAAATTGATGCAGTGATCTTCTGAAATGGACAACATAAATTAAGGATACCTGAAGACTCTTTCAGCTCAGGAGCATATATTTAGACTACTATTTCCATTTTATTACCTGAAGTTTCCAAAACTGTTGACCACAAGAACCAAAATGGATGTCCTCTTCAGCACTAACTATACATTCTTCAGAATGGATGCTTTTTGATTTCTTATTTTGATTCAGTTTTAAATCACCATGGAAACTTAAACTGAACATCTGCTGAAAGAGAAATAAAAATTGGATGCAAAAAATGGAAATGGGTTTCTGATTTTTAAGTATTATTGGGATACAAAAAAGAAATTGAATAAATGAGTTTCATGTCCAAATGTTTGATACCATTGTGTAAAGATAGCCACATTAGACACTTGGTTTCAGTTTTCAAACTGTTCTTCATTGTGCACCTTGACTATTCAACTTACCTGAGCATTATTTTGACCTTGGCATGCAGCTAATATAATTCTACCATTTGATTGGACGGTAAGGCACCTGAGGGACTTCTGATGACGGAACTGATAAAAAAAAAACATTTTAAAATGATAAATAAATTACACAAATGGATGGTGGAATTTCTGACAAACTGTAACTCAATATGTTCTGTGCAAGATGAATTGAAACCAATTGATTCTATGACTGAAGAGGGATTGTTGCGAGGTCAGAACTTGCTAGGGATTTTGAACACGATAGTCAATAGCACCCAACAGCTCAAAATGTTAAAAGGGAGGCCTACAAGGAGACCAAATGAGTCCAAGAACAAGATATATCATTACCTCGCCATAAGCATGACTAGAATATTCAGGGACAGATAACTCTGGAATGATATTATTTAAATACCATGAGAAAGTTTGACACTGCAAATTTTCTCGTAACTGCTTCCTGTCTGTTACATCTTCTTTACTGTTTGTCAAATTCTGTAATGATTAAGAATATTCAATTATCAAAATTGAAACTTAGAAGATAAATAACATCAAGTTGCTTATTTATTTGAAAAGTTGACATTCAAACCATATTAGACAGCTTTATATTGGATCACTTTGTGAAATCATATTCAATTCTGACCTAAATTGCTGCAGAATAGAGCCTACTAGAACTCAGTCCTCAAAGTGTTCAAAGCATTTCATTAAGAAGAAGACATTTCCATCAAACATACAAGCTTCAGGAAATCAAATTAATGATAAAAAAAATCCAAGGAAAAGGCATTTCTTACAAGAGTGTTATAGAAGATATGTTTATAATCATCCATCCAAACTTCAGCTACTCGTGCTAGATTCCTGGAGACCGTCTCCTGTCCACCCTCGGGAAAACTATGAGGCAGAATACTTCTGAAAACATGGCCTACACGACAACATGGCAAAATCTCCAGATGCCCACCACACATCCAGGTCTGGAAAAATTAAGGACATCAGTCATAGAAGTAAATGAGTGGAAAATTTCAATCTATATCTCAACCAATATATGCAGGTTTATTACAAAGCAGAAGCAACTGAAGGACATAGTGACACTGTTCCAAATTCCAAGTTTCAAATAATGTTTTGCCTTACCCTGAAGCTGAGTTCCAGATTTTCTCCACCCCAAATGTCCATTTTATCATCATAAGCTCCAAGTTGGTAAAAATATTGTCTATCAACAGCAAACAATCCTCCACTGATAGTTGGGGTGCTGGAATATAACATTTAGGTTCATGAAAATATAAACACATTTAGCGATGTTCATAATGTTGTTAATAGGTTGGAGAGTATCTTCTCTCTGACTTTTAACATTCACCACAATAGTTATTGTTTTTTTGAAAGGATTATCCCCAATCAACTTACAAGAAGTGTGTCTTTTGGGGGTGGAGGATGAAGTATTACAATGTAAGCTTATATGTTGTATTCTTTTATAATGATTTATTACAGTACCGTAAGTTTTGCTCCCCAGACTGCATACGTACGTACAATGATAATGTACATGTATACACGATGATTATATAAACACAATAATATAGACAAAGACTATTGTAACAACTAGCCCAAGCAAGTTGTTATGACCCTGACAGGTGGCAAAAGCAGTACTACATATATTGTGCGCTATGAAATCTTACCTGATAGGTTGATGAGTTGAGGTTCGTAGTTGATATTTATTAAAAGGTATGGGCTGCCAGATAAACTCTAGATTCCAGTTAAAACCACCCTGAAGATTGGCTGGTGCCTCTACATACTCAAATGTATCAGGTCGGACAGAATCAATGTAAGGGCTCACAATCTGGAATGATAAAGACAATAAATTTGAATATCCCAGGTCAAAAAATGATTGCTTACCAAAGACCAATGCATATTTAGCTGTGTTACAATGGAGAGTGAGTAATTTAATAGAACAAAGACAATACATGAAGCAAAATCTGAGAGCTTGATTTTAATAATGGGAACGCGAAGTAAGCCTACCTTGTGTCTATTTTGAGCTATTGAGTAGACTAGAGGTTCCAACCATTGCTGGTTACTTTCACAATGTGAATCCAGAAACACTAAAATGCTGCCATTAGCTTTCTTGGCTCCTGGAATATAGAAATAAAAATTCATAGTGATATTCATTTTGGTTAAAGGGATTGTTAAGAGGTTTTCTACACTTTGTATGTGTATCGGGGACACTGATAGCATCAATTTGCGCCATTCCAATTACCATAAAACACGATTAGTGGGGGTGACATCATTAAATGCATTGGTTTTAAATATAGGAATTGCAAGAATGGCGCAAATTGATGCTATCAGTTATCCTAGTGTCTATTTTCAAAATATCTGCAATAATCTTGTTATTTGGAAGAATTTTGAAAGAGTGCATATAATCTGGGACAAATTTGTGCCAAGAGGTTTTGCTATGGACTTCACCACCCTATTTTGACGTCCTGGAAAAAAATGTCCCTCAGACTATGAAATGAAAGATTAAGAAGAAAAAAATAGAGATCCTCCACAAAAGAGTAATAGTAAGATTGTAGCAAAGCAACATCTTATCAAATGAAGCTAAATAAACCACCAGGTCTCAGGCTTGTATCAGACAAGTCATTTCAAATTATCTTAATTGAGTGTGATAGCTTTCACAAAATTGCAGTGATGTAGCATAAATATATACATTAGACCTGCCAGTTGGGATCAATTTACACAGAAGACTAAATTGCATGTGACATTTATACTTATTGGAGAAAATCTATAGAAACTCAAGAACCTATGTATTTGAGATTTTGATATGCCCTATGAAGCAGTAAAATGGAAAAAAGAGATATTGACATTAAACTTTTTTGATCATCTGATGGAGCTCAATTTTAGCTATTAATACTGGTATCATATTTGAAAAAAGGAAAATCTGGTAGTGTCTATAATTTCATTAATGAACAACATCATTCGTGTTTCAAAGAACCAAAGCTAAGCCTGTATATTATAAGTCTCAGTTTATTGTCCTCTCTATACAAGACCCCTTACTCTGAAATCTGCATCTTCAACCTATGTGAATATTGGACCTTAAGATTAGCTAAAAAAAAAAAGTCAAACTCATTGGATCACTGAGCCCCAGGATACCTCTCTGTAAAGACCAGAATTGTCAACAAAGGACACTTAATTCTACAGAATGGATGGTGGAATTTCTAACACTATTTGAGTGAAATTCCAAGAATTAATGAACAAGTTGTGTGATTTGTCATCGCTCGGTAGTAACCAGTCATTTTACACACTAACTACAAATGAGAGCTGACAGCCAATCATCAATCAATATTCAGAACGGTCAGTTGCCTGTCAGAAACGTCACTAGAGATTTAACGCTATTTTATCTGATCTGTAACAATGTCGATAAAATAGTCATTATGTTGGAAACATTGTTAGTCAGTTAGTGGTTGCGATACAGATCACATCTCTGATGGAATTTCATCAATAAATTAGCCTTCAGATGCACAGATAAAATTTTATTTTCATAAAACCCATTCCTAAAAATGAATGTGTTCCTGTTTTAATTAAAACAGGAATCGTAATTCAATCATGGGTGCTGATTGCTGTGGGTACATCAAGACCGGTCCCCACCTTTGAAAAAAGTGTTGGAGACACAATATGGTGGGTCCCCACAACTTTTTTTGACAAATAGTTTTGTCATACAATAATCTTGAGTTGAACATGTTACATATATCCTATGAATATTTTTGTTGGTATATTAATTACTACATCATCTTTTAAATTACCGTTAATCATTTCATAGGTATAAAATTCATTTGATCTTGTCTGTCCAGTCTCAAGTTGGGAATAAAAGAAATCAAATTTGAGTCCTTAAAAGTTTATAGGAAGTTTAATAATCTATTTTGAAAAGGAACACTTTTGAATTTTAAAGGTTTAATCAATTTAAAAATTCAAAACAAAATCTTTTGGCTCTTTACAAGAAGAATTCTTAAAAAACAATTCCGATTCCGTCCCATTTCTAATACACTGATGCTTCATATTGATTGTGCCACATGTAATTTTAATGGCCAAGTTGGGAATAATGAAGGATTAGAATGATTCAATCAGATTGGAATGTTTATTTTATTGATTCATCTTTAATTATCACTTATAATTATTCCATGGCAGCCATCTTGAATTATGATTCTTTGAACAGACGTCAAATTAATTATGAATTCCTTTAGTCTAGTTTAAGCTAAAGGGGATGTAAAACTGCAATTTGTTCTGCTTCTCTATATCACTGGCCAGGGCCAAATATTTTTCAGACCTTTTTGTCTTAAGGAAGACTCAGTTCCAAAGGCCATTTAAAGTATTTCACATATGGAAAAACCTACCAACTTCCACCAACTACCAGTATGATCAATTAAATGGTGAATTTTTTTAGTCCAATTTGAGTTAGTCTACCCAATTGTATATTGTATAAAGCTATAATCGAAAGAAGATCAATGCAAAGATTTTTTAATTGCTATTGATCACCTGGTAGACAGGATCGTCATGAATCTTGGTTATGCTTGTAAACAATTTTATCAAATATAATGGTTTATGCTCACACAAAAATCATTCTTGGACAAAACAGAATCAAAGTCTGACAAGTAAAGTTCAGTATCTGACAAATACAGATCAGAGTTTGACAAGCAAAGATGAGTTTTGAGATAAACTGGAGACATTGACTGACAAGCGTTTTATTGGGTTTCTGAACTTAATGTTAACTTTCTGACACATTTAGCCCTCAAGATGTTATCCACAAATCTTTTGTCTTAGACTTGATTTTGTCTTTTACTTCCCTAATGAATGTTTAATCTTGGTTCCATTTCTAATTATCAGCTTCTGGTGACTTTTTAGTTTTATACCACTGGCTATATGGACAATCCAAATGTGGTAGGCCTTACCTAGTATAAGGCCTGATAGGAAATACTCAGGTGGGTGTAAAATCTAGTTTCGATTTTTTAGTCTTTTCTGACCCAATTCGGAGAATTCGGGAATTCGGAATTTTACACCCACCGGTAATACTCTCATACAGATGCCAGTAAAAACCAGTGTTTTCAGAAAAAGCTTTAATCCATTCTTATATCACTGTGCAAAATTTTTTAAAGGGCTTTCTTAATTTTCTATCAGATATTGGGAAACTGATAGTACCAATTTTTACCATTCCAATTTTTAATCAAAAGTCAGTGGTTACAGTAATTCCACTTGAACTAAGTGTCTGATAACTTCACAAATAGCAAATTATGTTAGGATCAAAGAAAAACTACAGAAAGAAAGAAAGAAACATCTATATTTTACAAGGATAACAACTTAGGTTCCGTGCGGATCCTTTCTCCTAGCTGGTCCTTGGCCAAACCTCTTGGCATTGATCTTTCCCGGATTATCCGTACCTCTTTACAGCTGGGTGGACTGGAATTATGAGTGAAGATGACTTATTCAAGGTCATCGGACTTTCACACCCTAGTCAGGAACCGAAGTCACAAACATAACGACCACCATTTCCTCGTATCCAAGCAAATGACGTCATGTTTGTAAAGAACGACGCGCTAACCATGGAACAGAAAATTGCAATGGTGCAAATTGGTGCTATGTTCCTGATACACCTTACAATCCCTTTAAGATTAACGCAAGCTGATTACTAGACAAAAGCAGTAATCGATTACTGTATCTAATGATATGAGTACAGTTAGCAATATGATTGACAGTTTGACAGAGTTGGTGTCAGAGTTTGTGGTGTTGGTGGTATCATAGATTACAGTGTTTGTTCCACCAGTGATACATGTTCCTGTGATTTATACCAGCTGATTTATTGTTATTGATTATGATAACTACTCAACTATCTAAAACTATCCAAATTATCAATATTACCAGTAATAAATATGGTACTGTTATTCATATTCCTATCTTAATGGGCCATGAAATATGTTGGAAGTTATTGAGAAACAGAGGGAGAGAGACAGAAGGGAAGGTGGATGTTAGGAAGGTCAGGTCAAGCATGAATAATACTCCACAATTGCGTAATAGTGAAATTAATTGCAATTATTTTTAGTCAAAGTATTACCTAACAGTCAGTTAAAGTCACACCTATGGAAGGGCAAGCCTGTCATAATAATAAAACCGAAATGATCCCAACCGTAAAACAATTCTAGAAATCCATGTGAACACATTGGTAGCAGCTAATGAACTTATCATTTGAGGAAGTATATCAATAAATGAGTATATATTTCACAATGAAGAAAGAAAGAAACATCTATATTTTACAAGGATAACAACTTAGGTTCCTTGCTGATCCTTTCTCCCAGCTAGTCCTTGGCCAAACCTCTTGGCATTGATCTTGCCCGGATTATCCGTACCCATTTACAGCTGGGTGGACTGGAATTATGAGTGAAGATGACTTATTCAAGGTCAACGGACTTTCACACCCTGATCGGGAACCGAAATCCAAGTAAATGATGTCATGCTTGTAAAGAACGACGCGCTAACCACTGTGCTATAGAACCTATAAAAAGTGGTATCAGGTGTTTTTGTCTAAGTCAATTGTAAAATATTTCAAGTGAAGATTACATTTATGAATAAAACTTGCATTCATTAAGTTGCAGACTGAGCTATTCCACTGCCATAATAGGACAATTTTTATTGGGAAAATCAATTTATCATACATTGTATCTATGTACAAAGAAATTTCTTACAGATTTCTAAAAGATTACAACAAAAATACATGATAATATAGCCTTGATCTCATCAATCGACTGAACAACAAATATTTATCTCTTGACCTACGTTGAACCATTTCTATTACAACTCCTCAATCATTGATTGGTCGAAATATTGATGTAAGGTTTTCAATTGAAAAGACACTTTTAGTCACTTGAGTAAATATTAGAGATGTTAGTAGTTTTTAAACCGAGTCAATAATGCCATCATCTCCTCTGGGTTTTTCTATGGAATCAGATGATTGAGTTTTCTTTCACAGAATCTTCAGAAAGTAGGAAAAATAGACTTTCACGCTGAACTGGATTTTTCATCAAAATGAAGCGGAATTTGAGTGCTATTTTTCTGCGTCTATTTATGGCATTAAGCTTATAAAGATAAAAATGCTATGCAGTGTGCAATGAAGGAAAGAATTATTTTTTCAATTCAGCAGACGGATCCCCTGTTAATTGTTCCATTCAAACCATTGGATGCATTTTCGGTATTTGCAATTGTTTGAACATTGTTATTATATTTTTATAATAAATGTATGACACATGGACAAAATGATCAACCAATCAAAACTGAAAAAGTCACTTACCCTGCAGTCTTGATCGAACCAGTCCCTCTCGTTGTTTGGTGTGAATAAAAACAAATTTGTCGTTGGATTTGAAATATTCTTCAACATACTGAGTGTTAGATTCTGAAATTTAAAAAATCATAAAATCAAGACAATTTTTCTACCTTTTTTTTGTTTCATCAAATCTTAATATATTTTCTCAACTGCATTAAAGGGATTGTAAAGTGTATTTCTAAACTTTGTATGTGTATCCGGGACACCGATAACATCAATTTGCGCCATTAAAATTTCTATTCCAATGTCTGGTTCTTGCAATTCCACTAAAACTAACACGTTTTATGATGTCACCGACCGTGATCTGCATAGATATCAATAGTAGCTTCTGGTAGATCACTGTCAGTGACGTCATAAAACGTGTTAGTTTTAGAAATACGCTTTACAATCCCTTTAAGTTCAGCTTAAAATATAATTAAATCCTTGGTTTAGTAATAGCTTTGTGTACTACAACATTTTCATGTAACAATTAAAAACATTAATTATCTAAATAGAAATCTAGAAAATTGAAATTTTTATATTTCAATCAAATCCATTAATTTATTAAAAATCTTGGGCATGAAATAGTGAAAATTGTAATAATGGCTGAAATTAGACAAAATTTGAAACAAAATGACAAAATCAGACTGACAGGCCTGATTGAATTCTGCCTCGCAGGCAAACATTTTATAAAATTTCATCAAATTTCGACAAATTGGTCATAATTAGATCCCCACAATGCAATGAGAAGAACGCCTGAGGGTGAGAGACGCTCGAACAAAGTCATCAAGCAGATGCCAAATGGAGGCTTTGTATCCCGCAGAGAAATAAAAAGACTTCGTCAAGGTCAAATTATAGAGTAATTGCATTGACAAGGTCAAGTTTCAGAAAATAATGGCGCCCCCCTGCTGAGTGATGACATCATAATAGTGTTACATGTGTAACAGACAATGCTGTGTTATTGAATGCGATGGAATAATTATTTGGAGTGTCTTCAATGGTTGGATTATTTTCTGTTAAGAAAATTATGATTTCTTGTCACAAGATTTGTTAAATTTTCTTGAAAATTTTGATGTTTAAACTGTTATTAGTTTTTGACAAAGATACTTTCATTTTTATAGGCATTTTATACTTGGCTCAATTAATAATTACGGTACCGGATATTATTTTTTCAAAACAAAGAAAAATACATAAATACATACTTCAATATCAACCATTGGGTAAACTATTGTCTACTTAACAAAATTCAAAGTGCATTTGCTCTTAAATAAGTAATTTGTTCTGAAGATTTTTTTTCATTGTGGAGGTATTGATTCAAAGTACAATATTCACAAATTAAATAAATATTGTTCAACAAAATGAATAGCAAATGATCTTGATGACACTAGCTTGGCCACTTGTCTAATACTTGCACAATACTTGCACAATACTTGCACAATACTTGCCCACACTTAGTATGTTCTGATGGTTCATGTTCATTGAAAAAGTTTTTACAAGTAGAAATCTCAAAAATTCTATTGAAAATGTGATTCACTGCAAGTAAAGGACAAAATATTTTGTTGACAGTTTTTAGGCAAACATCTGATGCATGTGCATGCACACACTTAGCATGTTCTGATGGTTTTATTTGATTCACTGCACAGTAAAGAGCAAAATGTCTTGTTGACACTATATAGGGAAGATATCAAATACATGTGCATGCACACACACTTCACACTTCACATTTGTAATATGTTTCAAGATTTTACTTTGTCATGTTACAAAAGAGAAGAGATAATGTGAGAATGATCAACACTAAGGACCAACAATCATACATCACTTGCCTCAGACATGTGTTAAAGAGATTGTAAAATTATTTTCTAAACTTTGTATGTGTATCAGGGACACTGATAACAACAATTTGAGCCATTCCAATTTCAATTCTGACATCTGTGGTTCTTGCAATTCCACTAAAACTAACACGTTTTATGATGTCACTGACAGTGATCTACCGGAAGCTACTATTGATATCAATGCAGATCACTGTCAGTAACATCATAAAACGTGTTAGTTTTAGTGGAATTGCAAGAACCACAGATGTTGGAATGGAAATTGGAATGGTGCAAATTGATGCTATCAGTGTCCCCGATACATACAAAGTTTAGAAAATCACTTTACAATCCCTTTAAGGCATCTGAGAAAAGTAAGCAAAATTCACTTCTGGCAAAAATCAAGCAAACAACTTGAAGATAATGACTAAAAAAGTGTCCAGATGCCTTGTTAGGAAGAAAAATAATCCAATTAAAGAAAACAGTAAATATAATTCCCATTTGACACAGAAGGAAATCTCAGAGGAACAGATTCCACTAAAGTCAATCAAAAACAAATATTTTCAAGAAAAAGTTAATTTGGATCAGAAATCCCAAGGGATAAACACCACAACTACTGACTTCCAATCATAACAATTTTTTTATTGTTCAGTGTTTCTCACGCAAATGTTTTACAAGATACTGTTTAAAGGAATACTACAGCTTAGATTTATTAAAAAAAATTAAATTTTCAAACTTGGTCAATAGGAGTATTTATTCATCAGGGGACTTACTTGGTGGCATAACTATACAACAGATTACCTTAATAATCTGATCCAGAAAACTATGTCTATATACAATAATTGAGAAACGCTTACTCAAATTTTAACCATTTTTCAATAATAACCTGTAATTGTTTGGAAAATTACATAGTTTTATGGGTTTATTTGATTCTGTTTGTATACTGTACCGTTACTTAATTTTTAAAATTAATTCTAAGAGGTTGTATCGCTTTAAGAAAACTTCGGAAATGAGAAACTGAGTTAAGCTTCATAAACCTTCATTATGTCAATGCTTCATTCATTTAAATCCTTTATTTATTGATTTATTCATTCATTCAACCTATCATTTATTCATTCATTTGATCAATCATTCTCTCCTTATAATCAACAGCTTGGGTAATGAAATGAAAATTGACACCAGTGAAGTTTATTTGTATGACCATCTGTTGAACACTACAGAAACACTGAAATCTGTTTTAAATTAACTTAAGTTCATCAAACATCAAAACTTGCCTAAATCTTATACAAACTTAACTCCTGTTTTCTCCTTATCAGGTTACTGGTCCCTAGACATTTGGAATTCCAAAAAACAAACACAAATACTGCTTTCCAGGCAAAGTATCCCTAGTTGCACACTGCATCGTGTTATCATTTAATAGTCCAATCAGGCGCAGAAAATAGTGTGGAAAGCTCGATTTCTTTGATTTCATTCTATGTCTTAGGTTACTGGATGTTGTGGTTTTAGTTTTTATCATCCAGTGATCAATCTAAACAAACTATTACATTACATCTGATTTAATGATAAGTCTGGATATCTTAGTCTTCTGTCAATAACGAAAAAATAACATCAACAAAATGTATCCAAACTTACAATTTATCAAAATAATTTGTAGGATATCCCGATCTGTGTTTGTTTTCAATCAGATGAAGGAGAATACTAAAATTATTCTAAGTTTTGCCTTTAGTTGTCTGTTAACTAAAACAGTTTTCAATGCCTGTTGCATTAGCCTTTTTAATTCTAAAATTATTTTTTGATACAAGTCAATTGAAATAACACAACTCACACTTTAGCAGAAGTCAAATGCTCCAAAACTTTTATCCTAATTGAAAATACAGGTTTACGCATACTTAGTTTTCTGCAGTCCAAATGACAGATGATTCATATCTATATTTTAGGCGAAAATGTTTTGATATTTATTAACACTTTCCCATTACATCTGCTTTGAAAAACGTGAGCAGGTTTCTTGAGACTGATGAGAATCAGCAATATCTCGTTACCCTAAACAACCATAACCATGTGACCTATCACATCATTCCCACCTGTATCAATAGATTAAATATTACGCTGTAACAATATCATTCCTCTAGGGGGCGCTTTGTACTATCATTAAATTCCCATCAAACAACAGGCGTTTTCTTGTTCTTCAAAGTTCGACTCAGTACCGGTTCTGTGAAAACGCAGCAGAAATTTGGGATTTTTTTTTTAATTCCGTGCAGTCATGCAAAATTTGATCAGTGCACCAAACAAAATCTGAAGCACAATAGAATTCCTTCGTTTGAATATACATCAATAGAACTTTAGAAAACCCCCCCCAAATATATGCTTCTAAAGCATGTTCTCCTTTTTGTAATAAACTTATTCTTTGATTCTTCAAATGCTGTGCATGTATTTAGCTTACAGCTACATCTGTTCACTCGGTGAACCAACATTCATGCAAGCCCAAAAGTTACTTTTATGAACAAAAAGTCTACCAGCCGACGGTGAGGTATAATAGAGAAAGGTAATCAGTCATATAATATCTTGGATCATTTAACATGACAAAATTAACCAGGTAAACAAGAAAAGAATTCATTAATCTTTAAAAATTCAGGGTGTCCGCAATAGCACATTTCCTCCTATAACTATGGCCCCAATTCATTTAAAATTGTGCAGACCTGGGTATTTATCACTATTTTTTAAAACCATAGTATCTACAGATCAAAGATATCAGATTATATTTACCTTCAACAACCGAAGAGTTGCGGAATTCTGTGTGAAAAATACGAAACCAATTTAATTCAGGGATTGTTATTGTTGGAACTGTTGTGGAATTATTCCTGGGTTTACAAACATAGTTTTAATCAGATTGATTTCAACGTAAACAGACCGTTTTTAATCTCTTACAACTTTACAAATATTTATCATGGCATGATCTTACTTTTAACTTAAACGAAAATTTGGTCAAAAAGAGTATATATTTATCAAAAATGTCTACAGTATACAAACAGATTCAAATAAACCATAAAACTAAGTAATTTTCCATAAAATTACAGGTTATTAATGAAAAACAATTAATATTTTGTATATCTTGTAGTAATTATGATATATATGGTAGTTTTCTGGATTTACCGGATTCTACAGTATAGTTATGACACTAGACAAGTTGCCTAATGAATATAAAATCATACTTATTTATTGACCAAGTTTTGCTATTTTGATCATTCTAAGAGGTAGTAATCCTTTAAGATCATACAAAAATATTGAGATATTATTCCATCACATTATCTTTCTTCATTGTTCAAGGGGTAGCCTTAAAAGTTTTTTTTTGCACAAATCATTACGCAAACTGTCATGAGGTTCATATATGGTTTGTAAAGGTTTCAGAAGCCATACACCATACATAACACTTCAGCAACAGACAGAATGACAGATGGCGCTGTCATCAATTATTAACAGCGCCACCTGTAAAAATAGGAAGTGATTGCGGTATGGAATTACAGATTCCATGATGGAATTCTACATGTTTTCACAGCCTGTTAAATCATTTAGCCATTCTTCTCAGAAAATTCTCCACCTTTCTGCAAATAAGAGTCTTTTATGAGGATCTCCTGTCCATTTATGTTGCTGATTTGTTTCTTTGGGCTATATTGGTGGCTTGTTAGCCCTGAAATGTGATGGGGTGGCTAAGGGTTCCCGGAATTCATTGGTGGCTTCCTATGCAACTGTGTGGATAATAATATTTCACCAACAATGTGGGTAAATTTCAGACCGATTTTGCTCTTTTTTTTTTACATTACAAGGTTTTTCTCTGTCATACAATTTTCAGCAATACATGAAGTATAGGCTGAAATGTCTTGACCAGGGTATGCTTGTGTTACCTTGTCTACCAAGCCTTACTTAATGTAAAGCTATCAGTAAAACAAACATTTATTGCAAACCCATTTTGACAATTTTGTGTTTGCTTGTATTATCTTCTCCATGAAGCTACTGGGAAGGATCTAAAAAGTTTTTTTGACATGCTGTGTTTGCTTGTGTTACCTTGTCTAGCAAGCTAACATCAAGAGCTAGTTTTTAAAGTTATTTTGACAATGTTGTGTGTGGCATTAATACATCATTACTAGAGTTACAGGCTGGGTTGTC
This sequence comes from Lottia scabra, assembly GCA_029955415.1. Taxonomy (NCBI): domain Eukaryota; kingdom Metazoa; phylum Mollusca; class Gastropoda; family Lottiidae; genus Lottia; species Lottia scabra. Next base: position 4,841,385 of record JARJEI010000015.1, read on the forward strand.
AATCATTACAACACAGTAATAGTCAGATATATCTCTAATGTAAACAATCTAATTATGTTGTTAACATTCTCATTCTACCTAAAACAATGTCTTAATGATTTGTTTACATAATATTTCTTTCCACTCTAGGTACAGCTCTAGCTTTGTGTAGGGAGGGAGCTGGTACCTCAGTGAGTCAGACACTTGCTTGCTAACCTGAAGATCCATCGAATACATTTTTTCAACCTTGTTTTCCCCTTTCAGTGGTGCAATAAACCAATGCTTTATTCAAAATCTTAGCCAAATTCCCCTTATTGCATTGCACGTTGAATAGCATGTGTCCATTCGCTTTATTATAAACAGGTCTATCAAATTAGGATGTAAAACTCCATTTTGTTTAATTTCTGTTATATGACTTTTCTATATTTACTTATTTCTAATGTGTTTTCTGTTAAGCTCATCATAGGGACAGGGACTAAGATGTGACATGATTATCAAACCAACCAGTCAACATGCTTGCATTTTAAGGTTTTGTTTTGTAAATATTAACACAGACACTCTAGTAAATAATATATAGAATAGTTATTGATAGGGCATGGTTTCTCAATGATAAGAGAGGTGTGTTAACAAGAGTTTAATATGAATCTATTTTAGTAACATTTGAATCATTTCTGTTTAAAACCCAATTAAGAATGGTAAACCACCTAAAGGTGTGTAATAATTGCCACTTGTTAAAATTTGTCCGTCTGCTAAGATTCAAACGGAAATTAATACTTGAAACTTAATATTGAAGACATCTTTTATGTCTGATTCTAATTTGGCTACAATTTCTTTTAAAAAGATCCTACTGATGTTTAAAGTAATATCTAAAAGTTTAACATACAACTCTTTGTAACGCAAAAACTAAATGTTAAAATCAAGTCAAAACAAGTTAGATCTTGCTCAACTGGCAACGTAAGCACCATTTTCAGACCATGTGACTAAACACAGAAATCTATGGTTTAAGAGAGCTAAAACAAGCAACAAAGCCATCATTTTCAGACATGTGACCAAGTTCTCAGATTAATGAAGTGATTACCGTATTTAAAAACTGTTTGACACCCAACCATTAATACTTGATTTTAAAAATGATGTTTTAACTCCCAAAAAATGTAAAACTTCAATAATAAGATGTAAAACTCAACTAGGATATAAAACTCTGAGTACCGTACTAAGAATATAAAACTCTGAGTACTAAGGATATAAAACTCTGAGCACTAAGGATACAAAACTCCAAGTACTAGAATATAAACCTCTGATTACTAGGATGTAAAACTCAACTAGGATATAAAACTCTGAGTACCGTACTAAGAATATAAATCTCTGACTACCGTACTAAGAATATAAAACTCTGAGTACTAAGGATATAAAACTCTGAGCACTAAGGATATAAAACTCCAAGTACTAGAATATAAACCTCTGATTACTAGGATGTAAAACTCCACTAGAAAATAAAACTATTTTAAAGCACAGGACCACGTTGCCAGACCAGTGTAATGAACACTTGAAAGTGTATATAAAATATGGTGTCTGTGTTTATTACAGATATAAACTAAAGATTTCAGATTCTCTTAGAGTGACGACAGCATTATTAACATCATGTCCAAATTTCACTTCATTTTTTTAACTTAATGAACTTTTAAATCTTCCATTATTAAAGGAATAAAGTTCACCTAAATAGCTGGATTTATTTTCAAATGGAGTTACAGACATTTATGACAAATGTAACTGGTTAATACAGCCGAATTAACAGTCCTGGTAAATATTTTCAAATTAACAATCAAGAGATCTAGTTAGTCATAACTGGTACATAAGCCAAATCATCAGTCTAGGACTCTTGACAGATGATTGGTAAATACAGTCCAGAGCTCTAGTCAAGTCATAACTGGTTAATACAACCAAATCATCAGTCTAGGACTCTTGACAGATGATTGGTAAATACAGTCCAGAGCTCTAGTCAAGTCATAACTGGTAAATACAACCAAATCATCAGTCTAGGACTCTTGACAGATGATTGGTAAATACAGTCCAGAGCTCTAGTCAAGTCATAACTGGTTAATACAACCAAATCATCAGTCTAGGACTCTTGACAGATGATTGGTAAATACAGTTCAGAGCTCTAGTCAAGTCATAACTGGTTAATACAACCAAAACATCAGTCTAGAGTTCTAATCAGTCATAACTGGTACATTTCAACCAAAACTGTCTATAGTCAAACATGACAATTAGATACAGTCACCACTAAACAGTCATGGTCAGACAAATCAACGGCACAGACTATTTATATCTATATCTATATGAAGCTCTAATCCCCTGATGGATAATTAGTCAGTAAAGTAATTAGCAGTAATGTCCCCTTGGGCTACTAACGAGTAATAATTAACAGTTAACCCTCTTTAATTCCCACGACTATTTGATTAGATGCTCCCTCTCTTTTTGGAAATAGCGATGTCCATTTTTATTGGGGCTTTTTATATCTTTTCTGTATATGTTAATGGTCAAGAGATTCTCAATAAGTTTATAAATGTCTGTAACCAATCAATGAGTGAAAGGATAGCATCAAATCGAACCATTCAAATCTGCAGTCAAGCTTCTGTGGTGCTTGATATTGAACTAAGACTATCATGGGGTCACTTTGCAAAGGCTCTGAAATATTATTGGATGTGATGTAAAAAGGGCCACACAGTTTAAAAGCAATTTTCAGAAACCACAGACACCTGGATCGATGCTATCAGTGTCACTAATACCACAGGAACCAGATTTTTACCAGAATCTGGTGACTCCGCCTAATACATAGAAAACTTCAGAAAACCTATTTACAATTCCTTAGAACACATGTTCTATCGTCCTGTAATATTTTATGAAAAACTGCTGTGTAGGAGGCAGTGTGATTAAACATTCTAACTTTATGTTCAATAAAATGAAAATTGACAAAGGAGGAAACATACATGAATATTTTACAGGGGATTTAAACATCGCGTTTTTCATTTCTATTCTACGATAGTTTTGATTGGCTGGTTAATTATTCATGTTAAAGGTTGATGAAAATTGACGAAGTTCAAAAGAGCCTGAATTGATCCACAAATTGATTGTCAGTTATAAAACATTGTAATGGAATTTATTGAATCATGAAGTTTAAAAACACATATATTATAGCCATAATTCAAATATTGGTAATGTGAAAAATTTGATGTAGGTTGTCATAGCTTGATATTGGATATAATTAATATTATTAAAGGGATTGTACAGGGGTTTCGTAAACTTTGTATGTGTATCGGGGACACTGATAGCATCAATTTACGCCATTCCAATTTCCATTCCTACGTCTGTGGTTCTTGCAATTCCACTTAAACTAACATGTTTAATGACGTCACCCCCACTGATCTGCATAGATATCAATGGTACCTTCCGGTAGATCAGTGGTGGTGATGTCATAAAATGGATTAGTTTAACTGGAATTGCAAGAACCACAGACATTGGAATGGAAATTTAAATGGCACAACTTGATGCTACCAGTGTCCCCGATACACATACAAAGTTTGGAAAATCTCTTTACAATCCCTTTAATACAAATTGTTTATAGGAGGATTGGAGTCAGCCCTTGTGTTATACATGGATACATAACAATTTGCTTATTATTATTGCATGGTGGTTTATCATTATTAATTTATTCATTCAATAACTTGTTTTTCCATCCATCATAAAATTTGAAAACAATTGATACTCACCATTATCAAAAACTACGATGATCTCACTAAGTAACTGAGCATTAGTATTCACCAGGATTGAGGTTAAAGTTCGAATTAGGACGGAGCGAGCCTCATTGTGAACAGCTATCACTATGGAAACAGTATCATTAAATACTTCTGATGGATCTATCACAGGGCAACTGAAAAAACAATACATTTTAAATTATATTAAATACTATAAAAAGGGCATTTAACCCTTTTGGATAATCCATTGGTCTGAAGAGCACTTACTATCAGAATTAATTTTTAGGTTCAACTGTGTTGAAAGCATATTATAGCTATACTTTCTGAGTAAAGGAAAGCATATTATAGCTATACTTTTTGAGTAAAGGAAAGCATATTATAGCTATATTTTCTGAGTAAAGGAAAGCATATTATAGCTATACTTTCTGAGTAAAGGAGAACATATTATATCTATACTTTCTGAGTAAAGGAGAGCATATTATAGCTATACTTTCTGAGTAAAGGAAAGCATATTATAGCTATACTTTCTGAGTAAAGGAAAGCATATTATAGCTATACTTTCTGAGTAAAGGATACTTTCTGAGTAAAGGAAAGCATATTATAGCTATACTTTCTGAGTAAAGGAGAGCATATTATAGCTATACTTTCTGAGTAAAGGAAAGCATATTATAGCTATACTTTCTGAGTAAAGGAGAACATATTATAGCTATACTTTCTGAGTAAAGGAAAGCATATTATAGCTATACTTTCTGAGTAAAGGAAAGCATATTATATCTATGCTTTCTGAGTAAAGGAGAGCATATTATAGCTATACTTTCTGAGTAAAGGAAACATATTATAGCTATACTTTCTGAGTAAAGGAGAGCATATTATAGCTATATTTTCTGAGTAAAGGAGAGCATATTATAGCTATACTTTCTGAGTAAAGGAGAGCATATTATAGCTATATTTTCTGAGTAAAGGAGAGCATATTATAGATATACTTTCTGACTAAAGGAGAGCATATTATAGATATACTTTCTCAGTAAAGGAGAGCATATTATAGCTATACTTTCTGAGTAAAGGAGAGCATATTATAGCTATACTTTCTGAGTAAAGGAAAGCATATTATAGATATACTTTCTGAGTAAAGGAAAGCATATTATAGATATACTTTCTGAGTAAAGGAGAGCATATTATATCTATACTTTCTGAGTAAAGGAAAGCATATTATAGATATACTTTCTAAGTAAAGGAGAACATATTATAGCTATACTTTCTGAGTAAAGGAAAGCATATTATAGCTATACTTTCTGAGTAAAGGAGAGCATATTATATCTATACTTTCTGAGTAAAGGAAAGCATATAATAGATATACTTTCTGAGTAAAGGAGAACATATTATAGCTATACTTTCTGAGTAAAGGAAAGCATATTATAGATATACTTTCTGAGTAAAGGAAAGCATATAATAGATATACTTTCTCAGTAAAGGAAAGCATATTATAGCTATACTTTCTATTGATATCTATGCAGATCACTGTCAGTAACGTCATAAAACGCGTTAGTTTAACAGACTTCTGAATGGAAATTGGAATGGTGCAAATTGATGTTATCAGTGTCCCCGATACACATAAAAAGTTTAGAAAATCTCTTTACAATCTCTTAGTCTTTATGCCACATGAGATAAAAATATAATTCTACAGACAAAAGTCAGTCAAATTGAACAAAATAAAGCTAATTACGATTCGTAACGAAACCAAATTCAAATTTTATGAAAATGAACCTAATATTTATAACAAATTCTCTCAGCTAAGAGATCAATTAACCAAATGTATGCAGCTGTTAGCACCTAAATATCTTATCCAAACACAAGTTTTTATGCTAAAATCACATTTTTCGTAGCTCTTCTGCTAAAATCACATATTTACTGGCGTTTTTCAATAATAAGGGAGAAAGTTTTCTGGTTTCTGTGTTGATGTTCAAGAAGTTAAGTAGAAATAAAGAACCTGATAGACATTCTTTTACACGTTTAAAAATAATCATATCTTGATGCATTTTAAATCGTGTACATAGAAAATCATTTTGCTAGGGCCATGTGAAGAATTACTTGATGATGTACTGTTTAGGGTTGCTATTGCACACAAACCTTGGATTTTTGTCTTTTCTGAAAGACTAACCATTTGCAAAAAGCCCAGAGGCCCACAGTCCAGACCCTGACTTCTTCACAAAAAAAAAAATTAGAGGAATGTACTATAATATGAAAGTTGTTTTCAAATTTAATTTTTATGTAACAAAATTAACTTCAAATTATATTTTAATTATATGAGGTGTTTGAAGTGTAGGAATATCAATTAGTCAAAGTAAGCATATCGCTAAAATATAACTAACTGGGTAAATTCTATTATTTTCACCATTTTATTAGTATTTCCAAAAGTCTATTTGAAATTTTATATTAGGCCTATAAGTAACATTGAACTTGCATTATGTAATAAAAAAAAGTAAATATATTATATTTTTACTTTGTGACCTAGGATGTTTTTTATTACGGAGTGATTCTATGTGATTAAAAAAAAACAGATATTAAGGAAAAGTTACTGGATTGAGGTATATTCGAGGGTTTTATATACTCCTATTACTTCTGAAGACTATTACATATTCAAGACCCAAATCATTTGCCCAACAAATGCCAACTGTTCCCCTTTAACATTAAAAAAATATTGAAGGTGTTGAAAGTAGATTAAAGGTAAACATGTGTGATGTTCTGTATATCTACTCAGCTTTATACTAACTGTCTGGCCCAGCAGGCAATCTCGCCTTTTTACCCTAGTTTTTATCATTTTAAATGTAATTTTCAGATCACTGCCGAGTTGTCTAGAGTTCACACACCTTTTTTTAAAATCCTACATCTTGAAATGTTCAGGTAAAATCAGTTTGTACATCTGGTTTAACACGTTAATTAGTTAACCAGGTGAGAGACAAAATATTTTGAAATTAAATCATTTCATTTTTTTGTTTTGGGAGATAAGATGCACTTTAAAACTGCCAAGTAAAATTTCTGGGTCATTATTTCTAAAATCATGGTCAATTGCAAATTTTAAGACAACCAAATGCATTAATCGAATTAGAAATGAATTGAAATTATTTAAATAAGTGAATATGTTGAATGTCTACAATTCTCTTTCCCACTGAAAAGTTATTTTATGTTCCAAGAAAATAAAAAATTCTTCAACACATTTGCCTTACAGACAAAAAAGTCAAGATAAAAAATATATTTTCTGTGATGTGGTTTGAAAAAACAAACAATTCTAGTGTTGTGGCTCCCTCTAGTTAACGTAGCGTAACTTCCTGACCAGTCATTAATAATATACACTGATTTATCTCCCTTTAGTACGCTCATTTTACGCATCCTTCACAAGTCAGCGGTTTGACCTTTTTGATTGATTTTACAGAAACACTTCAGATTCTCCTACTGCTATGGAGGCAGCAGTGCACTTTTTTTAAATAAAGGCCCGCCCAGTATAGATAAAACTTCTTGATTAGGCAACAAACCTGATCTTATGAAAAACATAATTCTGCTCTGGCAAAACTTTTCTTATTGTTCACTGCATGGGGTGGTCTGTCTTTGTTACCCAGACATGAGTAGAAAAGAAGGAGGCAAAATCCCACTTTGATTAATTTCTTCTTCTGCTGTACTTTCACTCAATGTGGAAGTTGGCCAGTCATGTCTGATTCAAGGTACAGAATGTCAGGATGCAAATTTGATCCATTAAAACATATTCTAGAGCAACAGACATCATTTTTGAACTTTTGCTATCCCTAATCATTTGCCATCAAAATATTGAACTATTTATCTGTATTTTCAATTACAGAGAGAACATCAACTTCTGTTTTCCTTCATCATTCCTAGCAGACGTCAAACTGGCAACAAGGTCACCCGATTTCAAAAGCAGACGGAACCAGACCATGCAGATTGTATGCACCATTACCACAGGAAGCCTGGTGATCTGGCAATACTGATAGATGGCTATCACAGGTCTGGCAACACTTTTTTATTTCCAAATTTGTTTTTTATTGGCCTGTGCAATTCATTAGATAAACTGGTATGTTATTTATGAAGAGGAACAGTATCCAAGAGCACACATATTCACTTTCCAACATCAAAATGCAATAGTTCCAGATTCAATACAAAAAGAGCCTGGGTTTAAGACTCAAAATGCTCCCTTTTGTGCTCCAATATTTTTTATAATTATAGCCTTTTATGCTTATCATATTTTTCAATCTAAGTAGAACCCTGCTGAGAGCCAAACTTTTTTAAAGAAAGGCCCAGGGGCTGAAAACAGATAAATTACCCATATATTACGTCTGTAATTTTTAAATATATAATTTCCTTTGATCAGTCAAAATTAAAATCAACGATTTTTAAAATACCCGGTAAGAAACTTACATTATCAATCTGAAGTCTACATCTTGCACATTTTACTATCAAATTTTAACAAATGTATATATCAAACCTTAATTTGATAAAAGCCAAAACTGAAATTTGGTGTGATAAATTGTTAATTAAATTTTCAATTTAATTTTAACCCTGGCTGATGGCAGATATCAAAATTGTAAGAGAAGATTGAAATTGATATAAACTGAGCAATTTTAAACACTTTAAAAATTTATGAAATAATTATTTTATTGCACCACTTTCTATTTCTTAAACATGGGTATTCATTTTCAAATTCAATTTAAAAATTTGTATAAAACGTACCGAAGGTGTACTCAATAAACTGTGCTATCTCGTGTACAATCTATTCAACTGTTAAACTTATAGAAATATGATAATATGCAGATTTTCAATACACTCTGGGATAGAATTGAAGATAAAATTGGTTTATTTTGTCGTAATTTTCATAACATGTTTCCAGTTTCACAGTGAGTCAACTTAACTACATTTTCTATACAGCAGATTGCATGATTTAATGATATTTTGCATACGAACTGTATCACAGTCTGTTGGAATCAAATATCAAGCTAATGGTGGTCTCGGGTTCTCATCTGAGTTGGTGCATGAAATATCAATGACCTTCTGTATTAAACAGTCAACCCAAAAAAGTATTAAAAAACAAAATCTCAAAAATACCACCCGCCCCAAATACATATTTCAAGCGCGAATAACAAGTTCTTAAATAACCTAAATTTTTCAAACCTTTATCAACAGATCCATAATTGTAAGAAATATTTTTTTGTCAACATTGTACGAAATGTATAGTGCAGTGCATTTGACAAATTTCATCGAATTGAAAGAGCTTTTAACAATGTTCAAATAACAAAAATATTTGTGGTTCAATTCACGGTTTGTGAACACCATTAAGAACATTACAATAAAAATCTGAGCTCTTTTTTAATAAAGAGCATAAATAATTTTTGATGGTGAAAATCCGGACGTTTCATGACACTACAGATTTAATTTCACAAAATTTAATTAAATAATGCGGCAAACAGCAACACGTTTATTAAATTAGTACAAAATTTACAGTTTTCGCTAAAAACCAGCTTTTCATCTTGACCCCTAACAACCCCATAATGTAATTAAAACCTTAGTCTTCTGATCAATGAATGCAATTAAAAGACATTAAAAAATAGCACTCAGATGACATTTCTCATCTTACCTTGTATATAAGAACTGTAATTATCATGAGTCATTAGATTACACCTGATGAAGGTCAGTTCATGACCGAAATTGCAATTGTGTTATTGAGGAGTTTTTAAATTTTTGTTATTTCTTATTTGTTGTAAGTTTTTCATTTTTCATATTTTTGTTGTACACAAAAAAAACAAAAAAAACAAAAAAAAAAAATATCAGACTAATGACTCATATTTGTAAGAGACTTGATCATTAGGGGCTACAGATTAGATTATCATGTAATGAGTGGATTAATTAGTAAAAATTATATTCAAACACAAATTTGAAGACTTGATCATTATAGATTATAGACGAGATTATCATGTAATGAATAATTAGTGTACAAGTTTTTTTATTACAACTTGTTCCTATTTCTAAGCGACTGGATCGTTAGGGGCTATAGATTAGATTATCATGTAATAGAGTACAATGATTAGTACATGTTTTATTGCTCGCTAATTTAATTAAAATTGCAAACAATGACATCCCAGGAGTTAATCTCTCCCATAAATAATTCCCGCTGAGCGACAGCAGAAACAGAAGATGCATGATGGGAGATTAGATTTCCAGATTGTGGCTTTTAAATTTCACTGTTTTCACAATTTCTAGACCATATAATAGACGCCTTGCATTGTACAAAAGAAATTGAGCTTCTGAAGACGAGCATACACCTTAATTGAGGCCCTAAAATTTCACAGCGGCAAGTGCGTTTTGTTCAAAATGTTATTTGAATAATCATGAAAAATAGAATATATTTTTTTTCATGAGTATTTATTCAAGCACAAAAAGTTTGAATGTAACATGAACTGTACTGACTCTTTTAATGGTGTTATACAAAACAGAAAGACAAGAACGAAAGGCATATATAGAGATATGATTATATTCGACCACAGTCAGTGCTTTTGTAGATGCAGGAATTCCCCCACCATCTTTTTTAATAGAAAACTGAACACAATTAAACCTATCCCAGTCTGGAACAGGAAAGAAAGGATGTAAAACTCTATTTCATTTCACTATATAGCGAGAGAAAGAAATGAGACATCAATAGAGATGTTGAAATCGTACTAAATAGTACCGTCACATTCATCAAAGAAAAAAACGAGATCACGTCATTCATGTCAAATTTGATGACTAGGTGAGTTATTGAAGCAAAAGTCTTTACAAGATTCGAGTCGATTTGATTGGCTCTAATGGCTACAATGGGATAATACAGTTCCGTGAAGCGTGCTTAACGCGATAATAATAACCTGACTTGCATGGCGTAATAACACAGCAGTAAAAAACACTAGAGTGGTCTAATGATATGCACATAAACGAGGCATGATGAATCACTCCTTCAATACGAATGGTCAAATTGACAAAAATAATTTTGGAATGAATTTCATAATCATCCATGATCGATATTTCATTCTGATTTTTTTGGTTCAGAAATGCCCTCCTCAGATGATGAGGTTATTGTTCTAGAATGCTTTGTCAAAATGGAATATGAAATGAAATTCAGACTTATGTCTAGAGTTTCTCTGCTCATTCTTATTAAACGGAACAATGTGCACAAAATGAATTTTCCTCAGACAGTGTTGATTTCCTACACCCTACAAAATCTTACAAATGAAATATCTGCTCTAGTTAAAGTAGTAGACAGGCAACACCTTGCAGTGTGCAATAAGAGGAATCTAGGCAGGACAAGAGTAATATCCTACTTTTATTTTGATTTCAAACTGTGAGGGATCTTGCACAGCCTTTAGCACACCCAACCTCTTTTATATTTTACCATCCATCAAACCATTTCGGGTTGATGCCATGTTGAAAAGTTGAAAAGGTTTTTGCTGGAACTAAAGCCTGGACCATATGGGTCCTCTGCATTGTAAAAAATCAATTCATATGCAATACACAGTAATGCAATTATTTCACTTTCAGCTTTCAACCCACATATGCAGATGCGATATTTTTATTGTAATGCTTATAACATATGTTTCTTTGTCTCTCTAAATTTATGCGCGATCACGAAAAAAAATGATTCATTTTGCAATAACAGAAAATCTGTTTTCTATCAAAAACCAAGCTCATAAATCATTTGCTTAAAGGACAAAAGTCATGAAATTTCAATATCATACATACAGTGCGGTGCAATAAATATTCGTACAAAATATAGGTCTCCTGCCTCGTCTCCGGAGGTTTTTTATGGATTTCCTCCGTTCTTCACGCTTCTTAAAACTTTCTATTGTACTCCTGGACACGTCCAACGCTTCTGATATGTAGTTGATGGTTTTCCCTCTTTGTAATAATTTCCAAGTGATTTCTTTTACCTCCTTGTTCAACAATTCTTTCCTCTTACGCCCCAACTAACAAAATCATGTGACACATGAAATGTCACGTGATTAAACTATGATATAAATAACTGCCGACGTTCCTAATCTATTATAAACCACGTTATTACCCAAAATATGTTAGGTCCTAGCACAAATGTTATTACAGTGTTCATGTAAGCCACATGCCAATTTAAAACTCCAAAAATTTCATTTCTTCTCCAACCATTAGCATCAGCCTCAGCTTGCTGAACAAGCCTTAAAGACTCTTGAGAAGTATGCCGCACAAATTATTTGAACTCAATGGACAGGTCACAGGAATAATTTTTATCTAGAGCCAATTTTGAGGAAATTCTGAGACCATATTTCTGTCAGAATAGCATTATATCAATATAACGCTGTCACAAAGGATTAGGTCTGTTTATTTTTTAATCGTCTGTAGAAACCAAAACATCTGCCAAAGATTACAAAAACCCCACATTAAAAACCTTTATAATCCTGTACAATTAAAATCTTTCGTGAGTAATATTTCAACAGTAGAATTAATGGGGCTCATTACATTGAGTTATATCTTTAATCAGTGGAATCGTGGAAATTTAAAGGGATTGTAAAGCGGTTTTCTAAACTTTGTATGTGTATTGGGGACACTGATGGCAACAATTTGCACCATTCCAATTTCCATTCCGACGTCTGTGGTTCGTGCAATTTTATTAAAACTAACGCATTTTATGACGTCACTGACAGTGATCTGCATAGATATCAATAGTAGCTTCCGGTAGATCACTGTCATAAAACGTGTTAGTTTAAGTGGAATTGCAAAAACCACATTGGAATGGCTCAAATTGATACTATCAGTGTCCCCGATACACATACAAAGTTTAGAAAACCTCTTTAAATTACAATCCCTATGATTAGTTTGACTAATTTTTAGTCAAGGCTCAAACCTAACAGTAAAAGTTCTGAAGAAAATTCTGGTTTGACTTTTGGAAAAACTTACGTTTTTGTAAATCATATAAAAACTCACCTAGTAGGTCTGGTGTCTGGTATCTGTCGATTGATAGGAAACCTGTCACTAGCTGTAACATTGTAGGAAAAATGAAGAAATCCATGTCTCTCCAAATCCAGAAGTTCCGATTTAGATTTAAAATGTTTTTCGTAGTAACGTTCAAATAATTCCAATTGAGCAGGATTATTTTTATCACGATGTGGTAACCCTCGAAAACTTGACGGAATGAACACAGAAGGTAACGTCACTTTCTCAATTTGATTGATCTGATTGGTCAAATCTACACCAATCTTAACAATTTGATTGGTCACTTCAGAATTGTCTGGATTTTGATTGGATAATTCATGATGGATAACTTCAGGGTCAATCTTGGAAGATTCAATTTTTTCTGGAAGATAAGATTCAAACTTTTCCAAAATGCCACGATAAAATCCTTGAATGTGTCGACTATGGTGATTGGCTGAGTTTAAGTCATGTGACTTGTCCGTATCCAATAAGGACGGGAATGCATTTAAATCAATGGCACTTGTGTCTCGTTGGTAGATATATTTTGGCATAAATGGAGAATCACGACCTATAGATGGCATCACATCAAGTAATTGCATCGCTACCACAAAGAAAACGAGGAGTCCGAGCAGACATTTTTGTTTGCGAACCGTTCGTAAAACACCAAGACTCCATTGTATAAACTGTCTAGGCATCAATTCATATATTCATTCACATCTGATAAAAAAATCTCAGAATACAAAATAGATTCCACACATTTTCACATTTTTAAGCTTTAACACATTTAGGTCTATTGTTCTTCACATCAATTCCTGAAATGGAAAAGTATATAATTCAAAGCTAAAATAAAACCAATACATGAGTACTAACGAATAAGCTTAATCAAAGTCAAATGTTACCGTTTAAGTCCTGGTCTTTGGGGACAAGATCATCTTATATGCAGAAAAAATAAGCTTAAAGCAAAAAAAGTCCAAAGTTGACATCTACTCCATCAGAAAAATCCAACTAAGAACCAACTCCATCCATTACTTCAGAGTACAAACTTCAAATTGGATTGTTTTTACTTTAATTCAACGTTTTTCAAGAGTAAAATCTATACAACTGATTAAGAACAATATTACAGTAAATATTCCCCCTATAACTGACTAAGGCAGAGATGTTGATTATATGAAGATTATAATTCCACAAAAAGGCACCCTTCCTCAGTGGTGTAACAGAGTGTATAAAAAATTCCTTTATATCAACAAATGGAATTATTAAACTCATGCGTTAAATGTTGGAGACAGGAATATTAAGAACAAGTCAAGCTCTGCAGCACAATTCATGTTCATCTGGGCAAAGGATAGTTTTTCAGATTAGGGCATAATATGCTCCTGAGAACAAGTACAACTCTTATGATAAACCATTTTGCGATTAGAAAAATAGACATATAGACTAAAATCATTATATATTATATGATTAATATAATAATATTTGGCATGTTTTCAAACCTGGCTAGATAATCTACCTTAATCCCTCGCTAATCCTTTTTCCTGTTAGTTTTCTCACTTATCAAACCCTGTACAACATTCCTTCGTTGATAAAATATCTTGAGAAAATTTGTTATACTCCATCAAAGATGGTCATAGTTTAGCATCCGGTGAAATTAGGACTGGGTCAAATAATTGAAAAAATCGATTATCGACGTTAAGAATGTTTAATTTCGATCGCTTATCAAATTTCATAATCGATTAAAATTCTTTACTCCAGTTTCATTTGTCATCGATACCAGAAATTGATAAATAACAAACCTTCAGGTACAAAAACGTACACCAATAAACGAAGATTAGAAGATTCCTTAATGAAAATATTTTGATTATTGTTTTTCGATAATTGATCTCAATTTGGTAATCGATACCCAGCTCAAGGTGCAATCAGAACAGGCTGTGCAACTTAAATATCCCGTAACAATTGGGTTTCAGTCCTCTCCTGAGAGATTTTTTTAACAAAAGGATATCTAAAAAGAGTGGGCTAATGCTGCTATTCCCCTCATTGTACACTACATCTTCTCTTTAGTGTGCTGTACAAATAAAATTCACAAGAAGTTAGATCAAAAAAAAGTTGGCGAATAATACTGTTCTATCAAATTTCCCCAGATGCACGCTTAATGACATACTCCATTTCATTTCATTACCACAAAAAGTAGAAGAGTAGGATATCAAATTCTATTTTTATTTCAATTGTAAGTAAATGAAATGGATTAGAAAATTAAACTTTCTTGGGAAATGAAAGAAAAATTATTGACAAAAACAAAAATGCAATGAAATAATCGATCATTTCTGACAAGTAATTTGTTAGTTGGGATTAAAAAAAATTGATATTCGGAACGGAAACTGATATTTAAACTCCACTAAATTCTGTAATACAAGATATCTTTATCAACCTGGCAGTAAAATTTTATTTGGAACCCTATCATTTTTTTTTCATTTATTTTTTTTATTTAAAGTTCCATAAATACTTAATAAATTCAAGATATTAAAAAAAATTCTGAATAAAAAAATCCAAATGCATAGATATCCCAGTTTTAAGGCAAGATTTTTTCTGAACTGGGTATTAAATTGTTTGTATTTTTGCTGCCGTCATGGCCTGTCAGTTCCAAGCTCCAACCAAACATGACTGGTAAATAAGACTAAATCAACAACCCTGACTGAATGTACTGTATCATCAGTAATTTTCAGGTTTCTAAGAGTAATCTGATATGTCTGTTTATTTTTCCCTTGGTCTGTAATTAGTCTTCAAAACTTGTTTGTTTTCACCTCAGTTACTTTGGACTAGGTTAAAAAAAGCTTCAAGACATATGTTTTTACCTTAAACTGTGGAACCCAAACATAACGTCTAGCCAAAAAGTAAAGTGTAAAAGACACAATCAAAGACAAACTAGTTTATAACAAAGCATTTGATGAACTGGTGTTGTGAAGGTGTAAACTCTTGTACATTTTAGCTGTAATATCAAAATTTTTGTGCAACTTGGAACCTATGGTTTTTATGCCTAAGCATCCAATCATCTAAAAAAAAATCAAAATTCAAATAGTTATTCAAAACTAAATTCTCATTGGACTTTAACCATTTTATTCAAATGATATGGATTCTTACAAGAGTTAAATATCCACAAATATCTGTTGTTATTGTTTATTTCCATCAGCTTCTAGCTAGACAAAATCTTTAATGTAAATATGTTGTTTTTATAATGTACAGGTATTTTTTACCTGAAGTTACAAATGTTTATTTAATCTAAATGAGTTTGTAATGAATGTTTTGTTTTAGAGAATAAAACTCTAGTCGTGTAATGTAATTGAAGTACATGTATTAGAGATGATATGATAAGGACGAGTCAAATTTCAGTATATTTCAACCAGGTGTAATTACTACTACTACTATAATCTCGTTTAATCTCGCCTACGTGAGAAGTGTCATGGTCGCTTAATTGAGTGTTTATGATCTCACGGGAGTGTAAATCAGTGGTTGCTGGTCGCGTAATGAAGGTGGTCGCTTAACAGTCGACAATCAAGTTGAAAAATCGTAGGGGGGACTTTGTTGTGGTCGCATATAGCAGGCGGGCGCTTAATAAAGGTGGGCGCATGAGCAGTTTTCACTGTATTAGAGATGATATGATAAGGACGAGTCAAATTTCAGTATATTTCAACCAGGTGTAATTACTAATTAAAGGTGTTAATTGATACCTGACATCTCATCCTCATCTTTTTATTTCATCTTTTTTCTCATCTAACCTCTACAGTACAAGTCTACAATTTATGGACACAATAAACACTTACTTAAAAATCTTACTTGGGACGTTTGTTCTCTTATTTTAAAGATACTCTAACTTTACCATTCTATCCTTACAAAATTTCTTTATTGCACATTGCATAACATTAACCTTGCCATGTTGACCCACTCAGGTGCAGAATGGTAGGATGTTAAACTGCATTTCATTTCAATTTTAACTTTAAAGCACGTGCACATTGAAAAAAAAAATTGTTCAATGTGTGTTGGCTTACAACTGCCCTACGATAAAATCAAGAGATATTCAACATTTTAAATCGAAAAACGTCTTATTGGCTAATGTGCGGATCATCCAAATAATTTGTCGTGACCTGGATTTAAGTCAACCAATTGAATTTCAGGTATATATTGGGCGCCATATTGTTACAACAGAATCTCTGAAAATGACCGCTAGAAGTTCACCAGTCGCGATAAAAAATCGCAAACTGCACGCTCCAATAATTTGACGCCTTCAAAAAATTGTAGGGAGTTCCGTCCAAAAATCGTTAAATGTGTGCCGGTCTTAAGATGTTCAAAGAGCTTGAAGTCATACAAGCACTGAATGAATTGTTTTTGCAAGTCATGTTTAGTTAAATCTCAAATTCCTCTTTCACCTCCTTCATTTCTCTTTAATATTTCAAAATTTTGAAATAAACCATAATTTACGAAATATGTTTATATAAAATTGTCAAAATGTAATGAATTTCTTTCATTTCTGTTATTGCCTAGGTCTGATATTTATATGTTATCCTCACCTAATGTTTATTTTATAAAATTAATATTTAATCCAGCTAGACAGACATAAAGCAAATATTGTCTGTTTTTAATTTTCCTTCACCATATGTTGAAAACTTTTGACAGATTTTTAATTACGTGTTGAAGGAAAATAAACAGTTAAATTAAAAATTATTTGTTTTTATGTCCTAGGTTCAAAATAATTATTTTAAAATTTAAAATATACATGTACCATTTAAATATCAAACTATCAAAAATTACCATTTAATCATCTTAGAAACTTTAAAGAAACTTGTTCGATTTCAAATTAAAATTGCAAGTTAAAGGGACAGTCTGTTTTTTTTTCTACGTCAAAAATGGTCCTTTAATTATTGTGAAGCTTACAAATTGTATACCATTTAATTTGATTTTTGGTCGGTTCAAATCAGATAAGCTCATTTAGTTTTATTGCAAAAGTACTCAAATTTTAAGATTTAGGTTCGAAAAATATCTTTTAAAGTCAGTAATATTTTGTAATCTACACAGTTTGCTTTTTGCTCACATGCTTTATCTCTTGGAATGATGGTTCTAATTGACAAATTAGGTCCCTACATCATGTTATGTTATAATACCATCCTTAATATCTTAATTACTAATTAATTAATTGACCATTAATGAGATAAGATAAACTTTACTAACTGTTACACAGTGATTACATCTCTTGACATTAAACTGATATCCTACAGTACATCTGGTCTTACAGCTAGCAGCTACCAGATAGAATTGGTCTCAAACTGGAGAAACCAAAATGAAATTCAAAGTACAAAAACTAGATCAGAGATCACAAGATTTAGGGGGGGGGGGGGACTTTCTCTGGCCAATTGTCTTTTCTGACAGTTTTTGTTTAATTCATATTCAAACATGACCCATCAACACCAAAAGAAAGTATATTATTGTTAAAAATACTGTAGTAAATATAATAATTTAATCAAAGGCCTCCATAGAATAAAACTGAGTGTTAAACAGACTTGATTAATTTAACACTGCTAGATGTTAATGTCATAACACCTTGATGTGTCAAACGCTTAAATGATTTAACACTGAACATTTATTCATATTGACAGAGTACAGAATTAATCATTTACTACTGTTAAAAGATTTACGATTGTCTTTAAATTTTTGGTACTTTTTGCAAAGTTTAACGCCAATCTCTTGTTGAACATCTACGTCAATTAATACCCAAATCATTCATACTGGTAGAGAAGGCTACAGAATAAATGATTGGCTTCAGTTGTGGTATTTGTCTTTTTGGCATATGCAAAGATTACAGGCTTCGTTTTGGCCCAAACCAATAGCCATATGGGCCCACGACTCAACAGAAGTGGGAGAGGGGGAGGGGTTAGCCGACCAACTTGCCCAAATTTTAGTGATGTTTGCCCAGCTCACTCAGATCGGTAGTTGCCCAATTTTTTGGAACTCGCTGCCCGAAAACATATTAATTTGGAGGGAAGATGTCCCCCTGTCTCCTACAGCTATGCCAACACCTCAATGAATTAAGACCCAACGACCATTCGTAAGGCTACATAAAGAAACATTGACGTCTGTTGTGGTTTTCTTTTTTCCATTTCTGCTGTTTATGGAAAGTTTAATGTCATGTGCTTCAACTTGTGCAACATCTAAATGACCAAATAACCATATAGACAGAGTAGGCTTAACCCTAACCATTGACTTTTAATAATTCCTACTGCCTGTTTCATCACATTCCTTATTGTTTCCAAAATCCGCAATTTTCTAATAAACCAAACATAATAGAAAGCACTAATCTATAATTGGCAATATTAAAAATCCCTATAGGTGCATTGGGTTCTATATTTTCATGATTTGGAATGCCCTCCAATTTATCTTTAAAAAAAAAACATATGGTAGAAACTTTAACGAAGTGCCTAATCAAGTTATTTAGCAATATTTAGTGTAACCCTAGGTGTTCAGCTTAGTGCATTAAGTTCTGTATTGGATTTGTTGCCCCTTACTTCAATCTAGCTCTAAAAATCAACATATGGTATGAAAGTTAATGAAGGGTCTAATTAATACAAATTAGCAATATTCAGTCAAACTACTGGGGGTCTGATTTCAATATTTTTACATCCTGGCAATTAGTATCTCTACATCTTATTCCAAGATTTTCTTACTTAAATTGTCTTCAACAATGAAAATTCTGTGGACTAATTTTTGCTTAACGCCAATTTGAAACACACTTGAATATATTATCAAATATTAAAGCTATGTGAAAGTTGACAAACCAAATTATAGAGTGGCATAGGGTGAACCTAAATCACAAAAAAAAAAAACAGCAAGTAGCCAAAAACACACAATAAGTATAAGGCTCTTAGTTTGTTGCTTTTTTACTTTTGAATACGAAAATGTATATTTCTTAAACGAATTCACCATGTCACTCTACTTCAAAATTTTCAACACATTATTTCATTTATCCTATTTCTTGATAACAATAGTATGATATAAACCAATGACTCAAAAACTCTTTAATTTTAAAGATAAAAAGAACCACTGGCTCTTCAGAAAAAAAGATGAAATAAGTCAAACATCAAAAACATTGCCCAGAACCAGAACTGGATGTAACAAAATTAAATAAGTTTTATTTCAAACGAGGTATAAAAAATCCAAATTGTGTTATTTCGTCTGAAAATTCTTGTTACTTTGAAAGTCGAGATTCCTTGTTATGTTTTGAATTAAGAAATTTTTTACAGTTTTCCACATTTTAAAGCTTTGATAAAAAACGCGGAATGAGAAATCAACGTCAAATAAATACGACCAAATGTTGCCGAGAGAGAAAACTAACAAATAAAAGCTAACCTGAAAGACCTTCGTGAGTTTTTGGACCAATTATTTATTTCTAATTAGAAGAAAAATCAGTATGGAGAAAACATGTGAAATTTAAGACGTAGCAGATGTGAAGATGGAATCACAGGAAATGATCTAGGAAAAGATTTATAAACTTACAGATATCAACTTAATATATCAAACTTGGTAGTCCTTAACAAAAATTCCAAAATATTTTCCAAAAAAAAGTGCCTGGATATGATATATGAATTTAAAATTTTTTATTTTAAAACGGCACTTATATATGAATTTTGTTCAATTGTCAAATGCTTACTTCTTTCGAAACACCTGATGGTACATCTCGTATGGGAAGTCCAATATGCTATATAATTATTGCATCCGATTTTGTCATGCTCTGGACGAGATTTTTGATTAACGGAATTGTTTTGCCTGTACGGATTTGTAGTACATGGTAAGGGATTGGAAAAAAATTAATTTTCCACTAATATTTTATAAGATTTGAATTTGCGAATTATCTAAAATATTTCAATTAATTCTAAAACTAAGGGTTGTTTTATAACCTATATTTGCCAGTCTTTTTTTAGTAATTTTTTCATGGCTGACTATATTTGGTTATAATATAATAATTCAAAACTGGCATAGTCATGCAATTTTTAATGAGAGACTGTTTGCTAGGACCTAATTTCTATAAGGCTCTTATATGAAACTCTAATTGGCCCTAACAATAGGTATATTTCTATATGAGTCCTCAAGTGTCTATTGTATTGTCATTAGACCAATATAGCTGAATGTC
Organism: Lottia scabra; assembly: GCA_029955415.1. Lineage (NCBI taxonomy): Eukaryota > Metazoa > Mollusca > Gastropoda > Lottiidae > Lottia > Lottia scabra. The sequence goes on from JARJEI010000015.1 coordinate 4,862,253, forward strand.
GTCTGCTCTGACAAATTGATGAGCTATTTAATGGCTATTTAAGAACACGACCTATTGTCATTTTATGGTTCAATTGGTGTGAAATGGTCAAGAATGATAGCCTAATAGGTATGTGGACTCTCACAAAATGTAATCAAGTTCACTTCTTTCTGCATAAAGACAATCTCTCCAAAACTTCATTATAGAACTCGATCATTTGAAAAACTACCACTTTTTATATTTTGAAGGCAACTTTCACTTTATTATTGGACAGATCTGATATGAATAGTTTTTAATCTATTGTTACCTTGTCAAATCCTGTCTTTATCCTCGTTAGACCAACAGGTGTTGTCACTCGGAGTGAATGGAAGAAAAACTTCGGTCTAATTCTTTATTTACTCACAAACTAACATTGTGTTTAATGCACCAGTGACTTTCAATTTCTGGTTTACATGAAAGATGAGAACTGAATACACTGAGTCTTTGGTTTCCACACAATTCTGAATCATTCTGCAAGTAGAAATGAAATGAATGGAGTTTTACGTCCTGCTTTCTGCAAGTAGAATTTGTGTAAATGCCTTATTTTTCGTCAGAACTCTTGATGAAAAATTTGTAAGCACATGCAGTTGACCTTCCTCGTGAGCCCAAAAAGATAGAGAAAAGTAGAACCTTCACCTCAACCCTGTTAAAGAATCATTTCTTTGGTTTGAAATAAATTTTACTAATTTGCCATTTGCTTCTATATTTTACAAAAAATTTTGGAAAACTGGTAAAAAATCACATTTTTTAAGCTGGCTCCTTCATAACTTATTTACTCTTCTTAAATTTTTAAAGTATTTTTTGAATTTGTTGTAAAATTCAAGCCCAATTTTTTAATAAATCATAAAACAGATCTCAATTTTGGAAACTCAACAATAAAAGGGTACAATAAAAAAGAATTTCAAACACAAAGCCAATGTATATTAAATTATGATATTTAAACTATCCTACAATATTTTTAATTTATTTTTCATATCGTTGACTGATTGTAAAAACATTATCAGAGCTCTAAACTGTTTATATATACATATTTTCACATTTTAAAATGTTATTAATATGAAATCCATGATAAAATGAGTTTTTAATGCCCTTTGTAATCCTGTCTTCACTTTCACTGTATATTTTTACCATCTGGGCTTTCTTAGTGTATTTAAAAAAAAACAAAAACATAATGCATATTTTTTTTATTATTTGAATAGATATGCAAAATTATGTTTAAAAAATTGGGATTATTTTTCTTTTTTTAACATCGGCCTCTATATATATTCAATGTGGTACTTATTTTTTAAGTCATAACAGATATGTAAAATTAATATTTTATAGAAGTGACTTTTCTTTAACACCCTCTACTCCCTTGTACATTTTCTTTTTGGAACGAGGCAGAAAAATTTGTGCAGCACTATCATAAAATATTGTAGGTCTACTAATTATGAGTGAATTAATTAACAGAGAATTAATGATGCTGTTTATTCCAACGTCAAAGAGATGACATGTCATGACTGACTGACAACTGTCACTGTCAGTTCAATCAACATTAATTATGGCTTGATTGAAAAATTACCAGATCCATGTTGGCCTTGCTTATTCCTCAAAAGTTGAGGTGAAAACGCATTTTGAAAAATAACTGAAAAAATGTTTTATATTAAGATTCATGCGCAATAAAATGGATTAAATATCAGTAAAATTGTCTTGTGTAAATTGTTGAAACATTGCATACCGAATAATACACTTTATTATTGTGTTGTCTGATCTAAAATCAGTGTAAATTGCAGAAACGTTGTGTCAAAAAGAAAAGCCAACAAAAATATTGTTGACAATTTTTCTATGAAACCAAAAAGTAGTTATGTTAAAAATATGATAATGTAAATTGTAGAAACGTTGTGTTATATCAAGGAATATTGTAATCCCCTCTGAACCATTTTCATCTCTATATAAAGATTCGGAATAATTCATCAATCTCAATCATTTTAGGAGCCGATAGTTACATTTGTCAATCAGAATTGATTCATATAAATTCTTATATAGCCTAGTTGACAATTCCTGTTATTATGAGACGCTCGTTCCTTTATACATGCAACTCTTATCATACCAATTATAATGGCGAATAGATGCCATAATTCCACAAAATCACAATCTTTACTCCTGAAAATAACCAGAATTCCAATTCCCTACCTGTCTTGGAGAGAATTTCCTGCAATCGGCAATATTCCTGATACACTGGTTAAACAACAGTAACGACCGTGCGTTATAAGCGACGGCCGTCAATATAGCCCTCTATACTGTTAGATTCTTCAATACACTTTTAGTTAAAGGTCCTCTTACACAGCTTCCTCGTTACTCGGTTAAATTTACATGTAGATGTATGATGAAAGGGTTACATAGGGCAGAGGACTGACTACTACAAGCACTGACAGTGCCATGTGAAAAATTATTCCTCTGACACACGTCCCTTCACACAGCTAATCTTATCTTACTGATTATAATGTCTGATCCATAATATGTCTTAATTTAAAGTCATTGAATGAACATTTGAAAAACAATATTTGAATTGTGTCACTTGGCTTTAAATATCTTCGGGTCCATGGAATTACAAAGATTTTACTTTTCAAATAAACAAACTGTCCTCCCAGAATCAGAGATGTGAAAATGATACACAAGGACTACAGGTACATATAGCCTTTTGGATGCCTAAGACTCATGAAGAATCAAAAGGCTATCATGTCCTCATGTACCTGTGACAAGGACTAATAATTCTCTTATATTTCCAAAGACTAAATTTTCATCGGTTAGCATTTTAATCAACTAAATTTAGTTTATAATTCATAAAAAATGATGAGCAAAATGCGATTAAGTCAGAAAACATTGGTCAGATAAAACGTCGGTGGTCGGATGTAAGGCTTTAGTATCCATCCAAAACAGTTTGATAGGACCTTTACTCATGAAACAGAACTTTTAGCAGATTTACTGGATAAAAGCGCCTTCATTGGTTAATATAAAATCAATTGATCAATAAAAGACTGGTTGATCGATGGTATTAAGTCTTTTAAGGAGATTTTTTTTGTATTCCATTCTGATTGAGGTATTAGTCAATAACATCTATTTATCAGCACGTTTTAACTATTCAACATTATCTTCTTTGTTAACTCGAAAAATCATTTCTTTTTATTCCTTGAAGTAATCTATTTATCGGTGATAGTACTTAGAGAATAGTCATTCATTCATTCATTCATTCATTCATTCATTCACAAAGGCGGACTGAGCCGTGAATTGGTTTCCCAGAGCCCTGTCCCATTGCCAAAAGTAATCGATTCTTTTCCGCACAAATATCTAATCAGATGTAGGCCTAATATTTATATTTTTCAATTTCCAAAAATCCATTTTAAAGTTATTTTTGAAAAAACGAAAACGACGTAAAACTCCTTTTCATCTCCAAAAAAAAAATCCCGTACCTACATCGGACTTGTTCAAATGTTATTCACTATTCCCTCATTCAAAGAAATCGACGTAAAATTCCATTTGAATTGTGAATGGGAGACGAACTGCCGTGTCAATATTCAGATAAATGAAGTTTTATTCACTGCCTCAGGGTATAATAGAAAACTCTATTTAATTTCGTCCAAGTTGAAAATTGTAGTATGAATGGCTGCTAAGATTGGAGGCCCGGGGGCTAGGAGTTTCAATGGAATCATTTGATGTGAAAATCGACCCGTTATTGACCCTGTGCTCTATACATCTCATTCAAATTCAGTTATTATATTTACTGTGGTGAAATATCTTCAAGGGATATAGTCTTTTGAATCTGTACTAGATACTAAGTCTAGCTTCAAAATGTTTAGCTGTATATACTGTAATTATTACTATCGGTAACACTTTTTAAATGAAAAGTTAATACAACTTTTATCGACAGTAATATTTCGCTAAAAAAGATCATTTTAAAGGGATATTTCACTAACCGTCCGACCAAAAAACTTTTAGTCTGAAAACCTGGAAATTTTTAGTTAATCTAATCTGTAATAATGTTCACAACTCTCCCTCAAAATTTAGGTCTTCAAATCCTCGTGTATCCATAAATATCAGCGTTTGAAAGTTAAAAATACGACTCGTCGTTCTATGACTTATATAGAAAATACATAATATACAGAAAATGAAAGATAACTGTTAAGGTACGGTATAATTGAAGGAATTATGCTGAACATTCTCTTTAATGTAGTCAGAACAAAGCTGCATCCAGCTACAATGTATAAATTTATAGAAGGTTGATGTTTTTTCGTGATCAAGGAATGACGTCTATTATTGTCAGGGGCGGATACAGGATTTGACGTTAGGGGGGGGGGGGGCGCAGAATTAAATTTCGCCGAGCGGAGCGAGTCGAAAAATTATTTGAGGTTAAAACAATCAAAGTTATTGTAATATTCTTCTAGAGTGGGTGCAATGTAGATAGATATCTTGCCAAGCGAAGTGTGGCGAGAAACATTTGTGGTAAAATGGTGCGGACAACCCATGCTTTGCAAATTTTAGGCCTAAATCCGCCCCTGATTGATTTAAATCGTTGTGCTTATAAAGGAATATTTTCTTCAAAATCAATCGCTCTAATGTAACTGTAACACTAAAAGGATATGTAGTTATGTTTTCAAGAGGCATAACCTAATAATAGTTATTGTCAACTGGTCAAGAGCTCAATATATGCTTGCTTTTGATTTTTGTTCAGTTCATCAAAAGGACAATTCTTGTTTATTCTGAAGGTCATTTGATACATTGTTTATTGTCTGAATCTATAATACAAGAGGAGTTTTGTCCCATGTGTTTGTATAGGAAGTTGAAGATACATACCGCAGTTGAAAGAATTTAGTGTGGTCTGAAATACAAGAATTAAAATGTGATTTACTTCCCATGAATATCAATAATACTTTTTGGCCTCACTGGCTGTAATCGGGTTTTTCGTGTCGACATCCTCTTAAAATGAATGCAGTTTAACATCATACTATTAGGTGCCTTGTAATACCGATATTGTAATGCGCTCAATTTTGCTCGAAAAGTAGTCGGCTTAAAGACTCGTTTTCTATTTCCCACATAGAACTTGGTCTAACTCAGTCGAAATACTGAAATAGAACCTTTTCTGTCACAAACAAGTTTTTGTTTCCAGTCCCAATGACAAAGAATTAGTTTTCACTCGCTCAAATTTAAATGAACCCAAGACAGTCGTGTTTTTATGAATAGTAATATCACGGTTGGTGAACCCATAATAAAATAGTGTAGAAATGACGAGAAAGTGTTAATCCATGTTAATCCATGTCATTGAATTCAGGGATAATCCTGGTATAATTTAATAAGTACTAGCCATGGGAAATGGTGGGTTCGGCTGACCGTTTCCCACCACCTATCTTTATTCGTGTTAGTCTAGGCCTACTACACGCTCTTTGTCCCCTTATTCGAAAAGCCTTAACGGTCTCTGTGAAGTTAATGACTATAGCGCTTTGCATCACATTACGCATTGAATGACAGCCATAGATTGCCAGAACTATGTCAATATTCAAACGTGAGATCACGTGATTCTGATAATTCTTACTTAAGAGACTGATCATTTAAAATTGGGACTGAATTTGAATATTTCATTCATATTTGATATATTTTTCATGGTATCATATACTGATAGCCTTGCCAAACCGCAAAAACCAAATACAACACCAGGACAGCTCGTTTGGAATATTAATCGATTACTGGGACGTATGGGCAAAGTAAGCATTCATCACTAAACAGGATGAATGATATTTCAAACCAACCGCAAAATGGGTGTAAAATAATTTTGTTTATAGTACATGAGACAAATTTGTTACTTTAATGGCCGTAGTGGCCTACTTCTGAATTATTTTCGTTTTATAGGCTAGTATAAGGTTTAAATATGGAACGTTATGAACTATATAATATGAACTGCTCTAGGAACAAAAAGTCTTGCATCATTTTGGGGGAAAATAAAAGAAAACGAAAGTAAAATTTTATTTTTAATGAAAACATGGATGTGATTCTAGGAACTTTCCACAAGACAACATCGGTATGTCTTCTGAGACGCTTTGAGCGAGTATAATATAATAATAATAATAGTTTCTGTATACACGATAAATACCCAATATATACACAAATATAGTCCTTAAGTTTCAACAGAGTTATCGTTCTTCTTGTCACAGCACAGTTACCGTTCTTATAAATCTGAATTTCAGAAATTTATAAAGTAGTTATTGCTCTTTGCAATTCAAATTGTCACTTCAGAGTTACCATTCTTTACAATTCGCCAAGTAACGACACAGTTATCGTTCTTATAAATCCAAATTTCAGAAAGTCATAGAATCACGAGAGTTATCTCTCTTTGTAATTCAGATTATCACTTTAGAGTTACCGTTCTTAACAATTCGACAAGTTTTAGTGACAGTTATCGTTCTTAGCAATTCACATAAGTTATCATCAATAGTTTCTGCTGTTTAATCCAAATGCTATCTTATTCGATTCAAATTCCTACATTGGAGTTATCATTGTTTTAACAATGAGAATCATCACAGCACAGTTACCGTTTTTAGCAGTTCAAAATGTCGTATGATTACTGTTAAGATCAAATTCGATTGATTTTCAATGATTCATATCTTAAAAAAGGGAAAATATCACACCTTCGATTAGAACATTATAATACAAAACCGCCACCAAAACCTGGGGACAGATTTATTTCACCGTCTATTAAAGTCAGCTGAAATTTGAGTATTTGACGCATTTTAGTTTTTATGATGCTTTGATACCATTGGGATCTCTGTTAAAATTACTTAATAACTTAGAGTAAGATAAACGCGTGAGATTTGCACGTGTTCTGGCCTCGTTTTAGATTTGCACGTGCTTTGCACTAGTTTTATATATACCCCAGTTCAGCCTACGTTTAGACATGTATTAGCCTGGTTACGAATACGATGTAAAGAATAGATAGTCCCACGATTAGAGTTAACAAGGATTTACTATTTAGAATGGAAATGAACTTCGCTTCACAAGGATACGAGATCATGGAGACTGTCTTCAATATTTTCCGCCAATTTCCACACATTCACGACCCCACAGGTCATAATCACAAGAACTTCAAGTATTTCAATTGATTTTATAAATAAGGGACTATGAACATCACACAATATTACTTTGAGGCATCAAGGGCCGTAACTCTGCACTGTTATACACATTTAACGCTGGTAGAACGTCATGACGTCCCAAGTTTTTCATGGCCTGTATGAGAATGCCGACTGTGGCCGCGTCGTTTCGACTCCATTCAGTCAGTAATTGTTTTAAAGGAGTGGTGGAGTCTCTTTGAGATTTCAGTTCACAGTTGGCTATTTTCTTCGTGGAAAAACCTGCAAGAAAACAGAAAATTCAACATGTTAATGGGTCTTACGTCACTTTGTATGTGCTTTCATTGCCAGTGACATTTTCATTTAGGGTTGGGTCAGAAGAACCAAAATGTTACTAAGGATTTTAAAGGGTCACAGCCCACTGTTTGTAAGCGAGCTCATGAAATACACAAATAATTCAGGATTTTTCTTACTGAAAGAAGAATAAGAAATTTCAACAATTGGACAGAACAGCGGAATGTTTTCGAAAGCAACCGAACTATAATATTATAACGTACCTAATTCCCTCGCAAGACCTTGCCAATCTCTGTGATCCTTACTGGACTGTAAAAAACTTCTTTCGATTTCTTTTCGTTTACTGTTTGGTAAATCTCGAATTTTAGTCTCACAGGATAATAGAACTGAAATTATAAATACAGAAAACATTTTTACTTAGGTTATAAATATATACGTACGTCACTTCCGGAGTTACACATACTGAGTAATATTATACTATACTATATATACTCGATTTTCTATATTGATTACTGTATATGCCACTTCTGGTAAGGATGTCACTTTGTGAAAGCAGTAGGCTAACCTATTTTTGAGACGTGGCAGCTTTTTGTTCAAGCCCTCAAACTTAAAGTAGGCCTACATAGCCGTAGGAGACAGAGGGTAGGGGTGGCAGGTGGGGCAGTAAATAGTGTGTTTTCGGACAACCAGTCCCATACAATTGGACAAAATCGACCCAGTGAGCTAGGCAAACATCATTTAAATTCGGGCAAGTTGGTCTGCCATATATGCGTTAACAAAATGCTTTCTCTCACGAAATAGATCTCTAATTTTGAAATGCCTTTCTCTCACGTCCGCGTTAGAAAGATTTCGCAAGTTTGAATAAAGATAATGCAGATATAATTTTATGATCGAAGACGAATTTTAGTATGCAGTATAATTTTGCACGAAAATAAAAGTTGTAAAGGATCATCCCAGGTTTAATGGAGTTGACAATATTTTATATATTTCCTTCTCTCTCTATTCAAATCGGTTTAATTGTGTTTTAAAAAGAAGTCTATACTATGAAAATACACCTCTATATGCTATACGACTCGCCATATTTTATGACTTCGTATCGCTTTACAAATTTTTTATATCATTTACTTTATTGTCGAGGCTTTTTATTGACTTATTTTTATGATTTTTGCGAGTTTCTATGTGTTATTTTTATGGCGTAGTTTTGATTTAGATTCGGCTGAAGTGACACGAAACATGCGTGTGAACATTTGTAGCCAGTTTTTTACCCTGAGAAATTAATATCACATGTGCAATATAGTAGCTGTTAGACATGAATGGGCATTCTGCTCCCTAATACAGTTCTGTACCTTATAAAATAAATTATGCTCAAATCCCACTGCTCTGTATAAGGTCTATATCTGAAATGAAATGGAGTTTGAAATACATGCACTACTGTTCTGTACATTATTTATCGATGAAATGAAACTGAAACTTTTTTTCTATTACATATACCATTCTATATCTTATTGGACTACTGAAATAAAATATTTTTCACATCCTACTATTCTGTATATTGGCGTTGAAATGAAAGAGTTCGACATACTACTATTCTGTACATAATTTATCGTTGAAATGAAATGGAGTTCGACATACTACTATTCTGTACATTATTTGTCGTTGAAATGAAATGGAGTTATAGACATACTACTATTCTGTACATTACTTGTCGTTGAAATGAAATGTAATTCGACATACTACTATTCTGTACATTATTTGTCGTTGAAATGAAATGTAATTCGACATACTACTATTCTGTACATTACTTGTCGTTGAAATGAAATGTAATTCGACATACTACTATTCTGTACATTATTTGTCGTTGAAATGAAATGGAGTTAGACATACTACTATTCTGTACATTATTTGTTGTTGAAATGAAATGGAATTCGACATACTACTATTCTGTACATTATTTGTTGTTGAAATGAAATAGAGTTGGATATACTACTATTCTGTACATTAACATGTCGTTGAAATGAAATGGAGTTCGACATACATGTACAATGTACTACTATTCTGTACATTATGTCTTTGAAATGAAATAAGGTTTTATGGTCTACTGTTCTGTTCTGTACTTATTATTTACTTTTGGTCTAATAAAATGTGCTTTACAGAAATTGGAGGTTGAAAACTCTATCCTTTACGGTTTTATCACAAAAATATACATTGCTTCTATGACAGTTCTTTAGTATGGATCGAATTAATAAGAAAAATTTCTCGTATTAAAATTTTAAAATCTTATCAGCTACACTATAATTGAATTAGAATTATAAAAAGACAAGAAATACAAGCACTAATTGACCTATATTGTGTTAGATTAACCAGACCGTACAACTCTGTATTCAATGTTCACTGGTATCCCTTTGAAGTCATTTTTTTAATTATGAAATATTTGATTAAGTGCCAAGTCTAAATTAATATTAATTATTAATATTTCAAACAATTTGTTTTAATTATCTTAAAAGTTGTTTGTTGTAAATTTGATTTTAAAAAATATATTGAAAGCCGTCGAGTGCAGAACATGCAATAACGCTTGTATTTATATTAAAACATGAATTAACATGTAATTTATATTAAGTATCAAAGGGCGTTGGGGACAAATTTCTACATATATATCTCCTCTCTTAAACAAGAAAAAAATGGGTTTAGTTGAAGTTTAGATCTTCGTTTTTCTGCAACTGTTTGGGTTCCTGAAGCCTGGTTATGCCAATCAACGTACAATGAAGGGTATTTTACAATTTAAATTACAGCAACAAGCCAAAACGAAAAATTGAAAACTACTGAGAGCTAAAGCCAGTTCTAATTTAGCTATCATCTTTTAATTTCATTTCCGGGGTGTTTTTTTTTTTAAATTGAAGCGAAAATAAAGTGATCGGCTCGCCTTGAAATATTTTGATGTACTGTAAAATTTACATAACTGCTCTATAAATGAATAAGTATGTCATAAATTTCTCTTTTTCAGATGTTGACAGTTGTTCAGCTGGTTTCCGCGGCATCTTTTGATACAGGTTGATGTACAGGTGTGAAAGACAGGTAAACTATGAATATATTTTATTGATCTCTTAAAAGCGATTTTGATTTGTATTCATGTGCCATAGCGCAGTGATTTCATAGGGGAGTTTATTCCATAGTAGCCAATACATTTAATTGCCAATTAATTAGCACGGACTTCACAGAGAGCACTTCCGAACTTAATATTGTCCTAAATCGGAAAATAAATATAGACTTCTTTCAAATTTTCCCTCATTGTACACATGACTGCATTATCATCTTCAAGTGGCAAGTGGGATAAAAAAAAATCCAAATTTATTGACACAATAATATTCAAAAAACGACCCTGTCAACTGAGATCACCTTTAAACAATAAGTTACATAAGGTACAGAACAGAGGGAGGGATACATACAACTCGTGTCAATTCAAATCGACTCCCGTTTGAACCCAGACAGACCAAGAAGCCGCCAGAGATACCTATATATTTTACGGTGTCCTTTGAAGTTAATGAGGCAAGCAGGTGAGATGTATAGAGGTTGTCAGGTGAGAGGTCAAACAGACTATAAAGATCATATTAAATTTTATTGAATGATAACTGACCACTGTACCGATTTTTATTGACATTTGTAACAAATGTAAACTGCATCTCTTAAAAGACAATTAATACTAGCTTATACTCTCTCTCTCTCTCTCCCTCTCTCTCTCGTATTCCCATTCCCTCTCCGTCTACTCACCCTCCCCTTCCCCTTCCCTTCCATTCCCTTCCCTCACCTGCCCTCACCTGCCCTCACCTGCCCCTCTTTAACTCTACCCCCCCCCCCCCTCTACGCCTTAAACCTCAGATTGTGGTATCTTTAAAGACAGTTAAAGTTATGAATGAATCACAATATTAGGTCTATTGATATGGAATAAAAAAATTAATTGAAATATTTTATGGTAGCCATAAACATTGGATTCTTTCATTCACTCAATCTTGACTAAATTAAATTGCTCTGTGACCATATCTGTAGTCCGAATGACCGTACGATGTAGTATGTCTGAGTTGGTAGCAAGCAGGACAATAGGTTAGTCGGTGGTGGTGGTTGTCTTCTGGAACACTTGGACATCTCGTTTGTTGTCTGCTAGGACAGTAAGATAGCTAGGAAAGTAGGTTGGAGGCATTGATAAAGCTCACCAGTGTCTCATATCATGGATTCAAGTCCCGAACAATTACGATGCCATGATTGGACTGCATTCGAGATCGGCTCGCAACATCATTATCCCAATAAAGCATTTAAATAAACTAACCTGGAGTTATCTTTTGTTGGTGATCAACTTCAACACAGATTCCAGAATCACCGGCCGAGGCTTTAGAATATTCGACATCATCGTGAGGTTCTCTGATAAGTCGCTTTTCCTTGATTCGCCGGTAGTGGACCATTATCACATAACCAAGTAGGCCTACGACCACTGCGCCTAATATCGCACAGTACAGAGGGATAATATCAATATCCTTCCCATCTTTCTTGGACTGCTCGGTCTGTACTGATTGACCTTCATCTAGTTCGGCCAATTCTTCATTGGAATATCTGTATATTGGTAAGGCTGAAAATATAGAATGGAATATCATTAAAACAAAAATATCACACGCGTTTACTTACAAAGAGTGGAATGTACTTCCGGTATAAAATTCCAACCGGAAGTGAACAATGTGAAGTAAATGACAGTAAAGTCACAAAAAGTATTAATGACATTGGACGGGGATGAAAACATAAATCATTTAGAGTTGCAATAATATGTTTGTGTTCAATAAGAGCGGCAATGAATTATGTTTTTCTATCAAAACCGGAAGTAAGACAGATGCAGGTGAATTGGCTAGTTACAAAAGCCAATGTATTTTTACAATCAAAAATTTAAAACACTGGTGTGTCGCACCTTTAACCAACGATAGAAACATGCATTAATTAGCTCATTTTCAATAGCAGGCATTAACAATGAACACGAATGTTGTTTTATGTAATATTTAATGAGCATCATCGCATGTGTCATGTGGCATGTGCCCATTTACTTGATAACGATCTGATGTATTGTTATTTGTCTGTGTTCCTGGATTTCAATTGATGCATTCATTGAAATAAGGGATGCGTTCCCAGATTTCAATGGCTTTTAGAATTATGGGAAGTCATTCATCTGTGAGCTTCTCATACATCTGTATGGCGACAGACTTATAAGACTTTTATGGTTTTTAAAAATACATATTTTTGATTCTATCAGGTCTTTTATCGCGTTTCATCTTTCCCTTACAAATTTCATATTGTATTGGGGTGAAGCGCGGTTCATATACAAAACTTCCACCCCACCGTAACGATGTGGAAAAAAATTGGAATACTGCTTCTTCTTCCGAGAAGAATAGTCGAAGGCCGCTGTACTGGCAACATGTTCTTTATCGTACAAAAAATAGCTTTGTCCGCTGATGATATGGAATTTTACGTCCAATATAGCTATATCAAAGGTTAGATTTCACCCCCTCCCCTTTGTCATATCAGCATGGATACATTCAGTGCATTCAGATATACATTTCAACATTAGTTTCCTAATTATTACCTAGGTTCAAATATGAGAATTATGCAAATTTTCTTTAAATGTCAGTAATTCATAGATCTAATTTGCATAATACTTCTTTGATGTTTTAATTACGTCACACATACCGTCATTATATATTCATATAAAGGCGACTAATCATGCAAATTAGTTTTGTTATTAACTAAGCGTCAGGTTGTAAAGGCAAGGTCTGGGTAAAATAATACATCGCATTAACGTCTGGTTCAGTTTTTAGTTACCAATGGACTTATTGAAATTAAACGACTATTGATATTAATTTTGCCATCTAGATGCATATACATGTAATAGCTCAGCTAAATGATTGGGGTCCATGGACTCAATCTGGTTGGGTTCCCTTGCTAAAAAAAAAAAAGGGGGGAGAGGGGGGATCCGAGGACATACTTTTGTTCTCTTAACGCGTTTTTTTTTTTATTCTTAAGTATGTGAGTGGCGGCCGATGAACTTAGTTCAACTTCTCTCTAAGTCAGTTAAACCACTGTAGAATATAGCTACTAATGACGTCATTCCGATTTTCTATGACAATGAATATTTAATCCACATGCAAATCGTCATTATTGTAAATTTTGAAACGTGAGTCAAATATATAACAATAACCTTATGGTCTCTACCAATATTAGTACATGTTTTAAGCACAGCGGAGCAAAGTATGCATCCTCACTAAACAGGAGCCAAGAATCCGACTGTATCTTTAAATAAGCAATAAGTTTGTCCCTGTGTAGTAGAAACTAATTTCTGGGCAATAGTTAAAATAGAACAATAGGTCTACCTTGTCTCCATACAAACATCAAAGGAAGTTTTAATTATCCCAGCATATTATTGTTACTCGCTCTATAAAATATTCTCTATTATGTCTTAAATTGACAACTTTAAAGGTCCACTCAGACAAACTGTTACAATTCATTAGAAGACAAAATAACTTGAGGTTTTGATGATCCTTTCTACCAGCTCACGTTATAACAAGGATAACTTGGTTTCAGTTGGTACATACTACAATGTTTGTCAAGAAAAACAATTTTGGTTATCTGAGCCCCTTCACCAGTTGATCTTTCGTAAAATCTCTTGATTAAGCCCCCTGCATTGAAATTACGATGATAATTGGATGCTTTTTACCGTATTTAATTACGTTACACATTGCTTCACTCTCTATGCAAAAACGCTTGAAAAACTTAGTTTTAAGTTACCCACTTCGTGTAATCATTTCAAAGCAGTAATACCCAATTTCATGAACCACGAAAACATAATTTGGGGGAAAAAAAGGATTCAAGAATTTATGATTCCACGAATTTGTTTCTATTTTGCATTATATATGAACTCTTTAAGATTAGGGAATGTTTAGTGCGGCCTTTATCAAACATCGACAAAACAACCGAACAAAAGACGACTTGAAGCAATAATAGTGTTTTATGGTCTGAAATATGAATTTTTAAAATCGGTATTTCAATGGCGTTTAGTTTGCCTCACTTAATTCTTTTGGTAAATTGAATACCAGTCTAGTTCAGTGGGCTACACGATTTGATTATTCAATCAACATAAAACCAAACTTCAAAAGTCGTCAGTGTTTGATTCTCTAAGGCCATTAAAATTGTCATTACACCGTCGTATTCATGTTTTATTGTATTATTTCATAGACGATTTTAGTTACGTTTTTACGATCCTCAACAACTTCGTGTTGAAATATATGAGTCTGCCTATTTTGTCATACGCCTAAAGTCTGATATTGAAAAGTAAACCCCATTATCAATAACTATTGTCTATAGTGTTCATTTTTGTTAGGATGACACGAGGGAGTTGTCAAATTGGTATGTTCATGTCAGAAAAAAAACAATGCTTTCAACGACTTACTCAGTGACCTAATTTCATACAATAAAATTGCAGTTTAATTAAGAACTAAAAAAGATACAAAACTGTATTTCAATTGAATGGCTTTTCAGGTACAGGAAAGGTGAGATTCCATTTCATTTGCCTAATAAGGTGCAAAGCAGCAGGGACAATAGTAGCCCAATAAGGCACAGGACATGATCTAAAAGTCCATTTGATTTCACGAGCTACAGAAAATCAGGACGTTAAACTCTATATTTTATTTCAAGTTCGTCATCATGCTGGGTCTGGGTCTCCCATTATTGAAGGAAATTACGATAAATAATAAAAACGTAGCAATTGGAAGCTATCGAGAAAATTTGAATTCAAACTCCATTATTTATATATACATTTATTTGATGATCGGAAACAATACACTGAATACAGTCGACAACATCAAAGAGATTTTTTTATTAAAGGAATATCAAATGCGATATTGACATTTCATAATTAAAGAGAGAGTGCCATTTATTAGACTAAACGAGATAATAATTACGAAATAGAACTTGGTGCATAACATATGAACTCTCTGAAAGAGTTGTCAAATCAAGGTACCAAATAAACAGTTAAAGCTATGTGGACTGTCCGGATGGAATGTCAAAATTTGAAAAATCGAAATACCAATTAACATTATTAACTATGTGATCTCACTGATAGGGATGTCCACTGCCTAGTTGACAAACCCAAATACTGCATATAAAAACATTGGTATCTATCTCTCTATAAGGGAAGCTGAGTTGACACCACTACTTTAATAAATGAACTAACAATGTTACTATTGTTAAGTGGCAGCACAACTTGAATGTCTAATGCGATAATAAATGAGGTAGCAATTGGAATTATTCAAATCGACTCGTTTGAAGTCGGGAATATAAAAATTGACTTATAAATTACGACTATAATTCATTTCAATAGCTACTGCAATATGTATCCGATAACACTGAGCCAACATAATGTGAACTAATGAAATAATATTGAGTTTTACGTCCCAGTTTAAGCGAATAAAAACAAACAACCCTATACAGTGTGCTTTCAGAGATTTTCTTTCCGTCGAAGTCCAGTTTAATGCCGATTTGGTCAACCATTTCAAGCTCAACATTTATTTAATTAAAGCCGCGTTAACACTATACTACATGTATAGCCTACTGTAGCTCTTGGATTCACGGGTCATATTCAGAGGGTCTGGTTTGAAAGATATGGCGAAAAAGTAACCATATCATGGCCTTTTTGGTCTCTTATTTATCGTTTATGAAAAAATTTCCAACTGTCGACGTAACTTGTACAGTACATAATTGCGGCCTAAATTGATACCTATTTGATGAGCATATCGCTGTGAACAATGAAAAATGTTAGGCCTACTAGTTTGCCTGTTACCAATTCCCTATGACACTAATTATTATTGTACTTAATCTTGCATTCGGATCTATGCGTAGCCCATAGCACACGTGTATACAGATTAAAGTTCCATCTAAATTACAAAACAATAATGGAAACGGAATAAGTCAGATTAACCTAAACTTTGAAACAGAAACCGCCATTTTTAATTATATCACGTGATAATTGAACAAGGGGGATCATTCATCATGAAATCAATTATCAAAACGAGATGGCGTTCCTTTAATTAGAAACTTGAATAATTTGATTATTTCATTAGGTATTAATTCAAACACGAGTTTAAAGGATAAGTCCGTGGAAAAAGCCATTAAAATCCACTAATCTGACTACACAGGATCGTAATTATCGCCCGACTTACACACATGTAATTCTTTGATGTGTCGACACAGTCAGAATTTTATCGGCACGGAATTACTCGTAATGAATTTTACGATCGTAAACCGACAAAGATCAAAGAGAAAGTTTTTTTCGCAATGCAGGTTTTTGAAAATTAATTATTAGTGTGGAAGCATGAATGACTGAGATTAAACAGCGAATTTATCATAACGACCCTTTGATATTGACAGTTCTATAAGCTTTAAGCCATGTTTAATTATGGCATATTTTGGAAATAAAATCTGCAACTAAAGAAGAAAAAAGTTGAAATTATGAACCGTTACCAGATCAAAAAGGTTGAGTTATTTGATATTTTGTAATATTTTGTAATGCTTTTTTGATATTTTCATATCAACAAGGCTGTTTATTATTTTTTACATCCAGTTATAACATTGTCGTAAAAATATTACATGAACACCAACTCTGTTTTATATCTAAATATGGCAAGCATTTTGGCGAGGTCAATGTCGAATATGAATCAATCTGAAATGTGTCCAACTAGCTACAGTAGGTTTTTACAATGTCAATTTTTTTGTTGTAATTTTCAAGAGGGGGTCAGAATGCCTTGACAGTTGGATATCGAAAAAAATCCCGCTCTCCTGCTAAAGACTTCACCTCAATATATACACTGCAAGCTATTGTTCATTAGCCCAGACGTACAACTCCATTTCATTTTTACAGAATTTGAGTTAAAAAATATACATAAAAGTCTGACAAGATGAAACTGTGTTTCTTCTGCACATTAAATTCGGTAAACATCGGCATATCCCGGCATTTTTTATCTTCTGTATTATTATAGTAAACTTATACCCTTGAATCTCGGCAATTCTCGAAAAACTTCGTCTCTACTTGCAGACGGCAATAAAAGCGCGAAATGACTTTAGCAGAACTTGTGAGGAAATACAGCCAAAAAGTTCAAAGACTGCAGAACTGTGTGAGGCTTTATCAGGGTTTAAAGCTGAAATGGAGTTTAACGTCTCATCTCTCTGTAGGCCTACTTCGTTTGGCTTAGGAAGACAAAAATGACATGGAGTGTACAATGAGTATTTTGTCAAGACCGAGGCTAATGTTCTACTCCCAGGTTTCAGAACGTTAAAATTGAATGAAAAGGCCCATGCTTATCCTTCTGGAACACCAGATGATACTGGTTGGGCAACTGGTCAGATAGCTTAGCAACTTAGTACATACTTGATTTTGCGTTTAACCCATTAGTTTGGCGAAACTTAGTTTTGCTTAAGTTTATCCATATATTCGTTTCACCTTAACAGAGCCTCAATGTTTTGTACATTAAGTAGTTCTGTGTGTGTTTTGTACATTATAATGGTAAGGAGAGTATTTGATATTTTAATTGACTGGAACCCTTTATTTTATTGCTAACTATATCCTACATATCTTACGTTTTCTTAGACTTTGCTTTAACACACAGGGAAGGACGATTAGGAAGGGAGGATGCTTTGGAGATTGGGTGACCGAGAAAGTAACAGAGGAGTTGAGGTTAATGGCGAAATTGTATCGGGTTGTTGGGGTTTATGGTGGATAATTTTATTTGGTAGATATCTTGGGGTTGAGTTTTATTGGGTAGATATATCGGGGTTGAGGGTGGTATTGGGAAGATGTATCGAGGTTGAGAGTGGTATTGTATTGGAAAGATATATCGGGGGTTGAGGTTTATTGGGTAGATATATCGGGGTTGAGGGTGGTATTGGGAAGATGTATCGGGGTTGAGAGTGGTATTGTATTGGATAGATATATCAGGGGTTGAGTTGTATTGGGTAGATATATCGGTGTTGAGTTGTATTGGGTAGATATAAAGGGGTTGAGTTTTATGGGGTAGATATATCGGTGTTGAGTTTTATGGGGTAGATATATCGAGGTTGGGTTGTATTGGGTAGATAAATCGAGATTGAGTTGTATTGGGTAGATATATCGGGGTTGAGTTGTAATGGGTAGATATATCGGGGTTGAGTTGTATTGGGTAGATATATTGGGGTTGAGTTGTATTTGGTAGATATATCGAGGTTGAGTTCTATTGGGTAGATATATCGGGGTTGAGTTTTATTGAGTAGATATATCGAGGTTGGGTTGTATTGGGTAGATATATCGGGGTTGAGTTGTATTGGGTAGATATATCGGGGTTGAGTTCTATTGGGTAGATATATCGGGGTTGAGTTTTATTGAGTAGATATATCGAGGTTGAGTTGTATTGGGTAGATATATCGGGGTTGAGTTGTATTGGGTAGATATATCGGGGTTGAGTTGTATTGGGTAGATATATTGCGGTTGAGTGATATTGGGTAGATATATCGGGGTTGAGTTGTATTGGGTAGATATATCGGGGTTGAGTTGTATTGGGTAGATATATTGCGGTTGAGTGATATTGGGTAGATATATCGGGGTTGAGTTTTATTGGGTATATATATCGGGGTTGGGTTGTATTCGGTAGATATATCGGAGTTGAGTTGTATTGTTGTATTGGGTATATATATCGGGGTTGAGTTGTATTCGGTAGATATATCGGGGTTGAGGGTTGTATTGGGTAGATATATCGAGGTTGAGTTGTATCGGGTAGATATATCGAGGTTGAGTTGTATTGGGTAGATATATCGAGGTTGAGTTGTATTGGGTAGATATATCGAGGTTGGGTTGTATTGGGTAGATATATCGGGGTTGAGGGTGGTATTGTATTGGGTAGATATATCGAGTTTGTTTTGTATTGGATAGATATATCGGTGTTGAGTTATATCGGGTAGATATATCGATGTTGAGGGTTGAGTTGTATTGGGTAGATATATCGAGGTTGGGTTGTATTGGGTAGATATATCGGGGTTGAGGGTGGTATTGTATTGGGTAGATATATCGAGGTTGAGTTGTATTGGGTAGATATATCGAGGTTGGGTTGTATTGGGTAGATATATCGAGGTTGGGTTGTATTTGGTAGATATATCGAGGTTGAGTTGTAATGGGTAGATATATCGAGGTTGGGTTGTATTGGGTAGATATATCGAGGTTGAGTTGTATTGGGTAGATATATCGAGGTTGAGTTGTATCGAGTAGATATATCGGGGTTGAGGGTGATATTCATTGTATTGGGTAGATATATCGAGGTTGAGTTGTATTGGGTAGATATATCGAGGTTGAGTTGTATTGGGTAGATATATCGAGGTTGGGTTGTATTGGGTAGATATATCGAGGTTAAGTTGTATTGGGATTAAACATATTTTATTGTGATTCTCAAAAGGATTGGATTATCGGGGTTGAGTTGTAATGGGTAAATATATCGGGGTTGAGTTGTAATGGGTAGATATATCGGGGTTGAGTTGTAATGGGTAGATATATCGGGATTGAGTTGTATTGGGTAGATATATCGGGGTTGAGTTTTATTGGGTAGATATATCGGGATTGAGTTGTATTGGGTAGATATATCGGGGTTGAGTTGTATTGGGTAGATATATCGGGGTTGAGTTTTATTGGGTAGATATATCGGGATTGAGTTGTATTGGGTAGATATATCGGGGTTGAGTTGTATTGGGTAGATATATCGGGGTTGAGTTGTATTGGGTAGATATATCGGGATTGAGTTGTATTGGGTAGATATATCGGGGTTGAGTTGTAATGGGTAGATATATCGGGGTTGAGTTGTAATGGGTAGATATATTGGGGTTGAGTTTTATTGGGTAGATTTATCGGGGTTGAGGGTGGTATTGGGAAGATGTATCGGGGTTGAGGGTGGTATTGTATTGGGTAGATATATCGAGGTTGAGTTGTATTGGGTAGATATATCGGGGTTGAGTTGTATTGGGTAGATATATCGAGGTTGGGTTGTATTGGGTAGATATATCGGGGTTGAGTTGTATTGGGTAGATATATCGGGGTTGAGTTGTAATGGGTAGATATACTAGTATCGAGGTTGAGTTGTATTGGGTAGATATATCGGGGTTGAGTTGTATTGGGTAGATATATCGGGGTTGAGTTGTAATGGGTAGATATACTAGTATCGAGGTTGAGTTGTATTGGGTAGATATCGAGGTTGAGTTGTATTGGGTAGATATATCGGGGTTGAGGGTGGTATTGTATTGGGTAGATATATCGAGGTTGGGTTGTATTGGGTAGATATATCGAGGTTGAGTTGTATTGGGTAGATATATCGAGGTTGGGTTTAACACTTGCTTAATTAAAAAATGGTCTACATTACTTAATATATCTTAGTTACCCGTTTTGCACAATGCATAACATTGTCTGTGCTTAACTTTAACATCAGATTTCAATTCGTGGCATTGTCCTTAATTTCTCTCATTGCATACCGTGTGCTTGCTCGCTAACCTGGAGGTCCAGGGTTCAATCCCGGCATGGGTCGAGATGATACCTTCGGATTTTTCAACCCGGTTTCCCCCTGTCAGTGATGCAGGTCGGAGGGGCTGACATGGAAAAGCGTCTAGTCGTTCGGATGGGACAATAAACCGAGGCCCCGTGTGCTATTGGCTGTGCACGTTAAAGATCCCTCGACAGTTGGAAATCGAAAATAAGAGCAGGCTAATGCCGCTGTCCTGGCAAAATTTCCCTCATTGCACACTGCATGGCGTTTGCCCGTCCTCAATTAGCCCATATAGGTGCAGAAAGTAGGACGTAAAACTCCATTCATTTCATTTTTGCATACCGTGTGTTATCATGTGTCTCCATTTAAATGTACAATATGACCCATGTCATTTCCGCTTAATTAAAGGTCCCATCTTTACATCTAGCAATATTTTGATATTAAACAAAAAGATAAAAGAAAATTATTTATCAACTATGACTGGTTAAATGGCGCCGATTCTTTTGATAGAAAAATAAAAACATATCTTGATATCCAGTCACTTTGAGATTTCAAGCGTAATGAATTTTACATCAGCAACCAAGAATCGTAAAAAGTTGAGAAATAGACTTTGAGATAAAAGACGAAATAAAACTTTCTTTTTTCTTTTTGTGTACAAGTTTGTCTAACATCTCCAAATTATCTTCAAATAAGATTTATTCAAATTCGTCTACACAGGGCTCACTGGACCGAATAACTGTTAAATTTCGTAATATCCCTCCATCAAGAGAAATTAGTGCCGATGAGATAATCACGTCGTAATAAAATAAAATTAGAAGCGGCAAAATTAATGGCAATTATTTGATTTGTGGTCTTTGATAGCGGATATGGATTGGACATTTCATAGATAAACCTTTCTGCGATTACCATATTATTCTACTTTATACGCAACTTTCTCTTTGAAGCTGGAGTCTAGCTTTGAATACAAGCAAGAACTCTTTTTTCTAAAAGGCGAAAAAGGAGAATTAAATGGCGTTTGATGGGTGAATTTGATTGGTGCTGAGTGGCTTATGATTACGACTAATTCTATCCAGTTATTTTCTGCTGTTTTTGGATTTTATTGCCTCTCATAATTCCTGGCTTTCTAACTCAAACCCAAAGAGAATCGTTTAACTAATTTCCAAATCGAATTATTCCGTTTTTCCTGAGATAAAACAACTTTTTACTTCTGGATCGATCAGGCGGAGGAATTTATGTTTTAATTTATATATTTAGCAGACTAAAATTTTGATTGGTTTTAAGAATCCTCGACCAATTAGATTCTATAAAATAAAATGAGAAAATGATTCTAATAAAATAATGCAACGCCATGAAGTGTGCAATATAAGAAACTTTGTTAGGACAGGGCCTTTTCTTACATTACCAGCTGTTCACCGAACAACTTCTAGTAGGCTTACACATGACCTGAGTTTTTGTCTAGACGTTTCCATCCCTTCAGGACCTCCAACTTTACTTCAGTTATCATTTGGTAAAATTGAATAAAAAGTATAGCACAAAAGTGAGTTATCAACCATTTTTTTGACGAATGTCTTAATGTTCAGCATTTCTGGACATAAAAACTTGACAATTTTCTTCAACACTCGACAAATGCAGTGAGTCACAGATCATCAAATCCAACTCTTTTTTTTCATCAAGATTTGTTTCCACTCGACTGAAGATCGAACTACATTATCTGTCGTGGCTTGAAGCGAAATATCGTTAGAGTTCATAGGACGCTTTTTACTTACTCAAACGATCTTATCTACAGTTTGTACTTGCACGAAGTTAACTCATTAAAAGGAGTTAAAGATTTAAATTGCCAATTTTCAAATTTTCTTAAATTAAAGTTATCATCGACTCGGGTCAACGTAGACCCAGCGTAGGAGTTAAAAATATATTTTACTGACATAAATTAAATGAGCTTCGGTTTTCGCATTAAAAAATGTTAAAACTTTCCAAAATCTTTCAAAGGTGTATGAATGATTTGACTGAATTCCATCAATTCTTCCATCAATTAAGTCCTTTCTCAGTTTGATATATTAATGTGTTTCAATCTGTATAAGCATGTTAAAGATCCATCTAAATCTGGAATTGAAAGGTTCGTGAATTGAAAGTTTGACATCTCCCACAAGGCCACGGGACAGAATGTCCAGAAAAAGTTGGACGTCAAACTCCATTTTTTTGTTAGCAGTCTAATTAAAATCAGACCCTAATTTCGTTCGTTCGTTTTTTTTAAAACCGGATTTAAAAAAAAAACGAACGAACGAAATTAGGGTCTGATTTTAATTAGACTGTTTTGTTAGTAAAACAATTTCGACTATCAACTCAAATCATTGAATATAATACGTGAATACCCGGGCAATATTTCGAAATATCAGATGTTATGTCGTGAACTTTTCTAATATAATTTTATAGCAAGATAGTCATCTTAATGACGTATGACGACTAGTAAAGTCACCATGTTTTCCTTTTAAATTTTAAAATTTCACTTTAAACAAATTATCAACGTACTCCCTTTTTATTCATTATGGTTGGTATCTTTTACAAATCTCAAACTTTAAAAGACTGAACAGACAGTCTTTCTTGGAAATTTAATGGATTTTTTATATTCCTTCTTTCTTGCACCTGTTTATGCTAATGAAGACTTGTAAACTCTGCATAGTGTGCAATGATGGACATTTTCGCCGGGACAGCGGGATAGCCTATTCTTTTTTTGTGATTTCCGACTGTCGTGATATCTTTAACGTTTGCAGCTCGCCGGTAGCACACGAAGTATCGGTTGATTGTCCCATCTGAACGATTTTAGACGCATTTTCCTTGTCCAACTTGTAGCACTAACATAAGAAAATTGTTATGAACAATCTGATGGTATTATCAGATCATTGATCACACTACAAGCAGAGCATCGCGGCGCGGAGCAGAGCGATTGGTAGCGTCATTATTGTATAGTTGGATTTCAATGTACAGACGCTCAGTTGTTTACACCTCAAGCGGGCTGCGCAGCGCGGAGAAGAGCAGAGCGGAGCGATACGCTCTGGAAATTCGGATATATTTATTTTCGCTCGCAGCTAGCTTCTGTCTACTTTTTAGTTAACATGGCGAAGAAGTCATCCACAAAGGTGAGTTTTTTTTGTCGCCTAAACACCAACTACAAAAACAGACCACCCATAGTTCAGGTACAATTAACAAAATATAACAGTCTATAGTCGAGAAAAGGTAATTTGGTTATAAAGAAAAGTTAAATTTCATATTCGTTTGAAAATAATATTTTTTGTCTTTTTTCAGATAAATATAGAGGAGTTCATTGGGTTGTTGCATGCACGACGTGCTCTGTGGCAAAAAAGTCACCCAGAATGCAGGAATGCACGCACAAAATCTTCCATATTAGCTAATGACTGATTACAGGCCGACCTGCTTTGTTTATATGTGAACGCTTTACAGCGCTGCTCCGCTCTGCGCTGTTCTGCGCTGCGCCGGTCCGCCCTGCTCTGCTTGTAGTGTGATCAAACCCTTATAGGATCAATTTGTCAATAGGTTTGGTCATCTGATTGAAACGATCCTCGAAAAAGTCGTTTAGACAAAGACCAGCTGGTGATTCTGAAGTCCAGTTGAAGATATTCATCTTATTTATCCATGTAAAATCAGTTTGTAAAATGTACGAAGAGGTATGACCAAAAGTGTCCTCTTTTACCAGCTTTGCAAATCAGGAGGTTTGGAATTTGTAATATATACCCACCGTTTAACTCAGGCTTTCAACTACAAATTATAAAGGCCTATCTCGTTCTCATATCTCCTTGCCAAGAGTCGCTTGGATGGTTTTTATAGCTTTGACTGTTGACGTTCAGCGTTTTCTTTCATTAGACTTTCAAACGATGAAGATTTTATGTTTGGTTTTTAGTCATTCGACAAATTTCATTTCTCAAAAACGAGTTACGTTGGGGTATGACACATATAGTTAGCAATCCAATATGGCCGTAATTCATCAGTTTTCAGTTGTCCACTATCGATTATTGTTTCCCTAAAATGTCTTTTGGTTTCTAAAAGCTCAAAAACCACAGCTTGATTGTGAATTTTATTGTTCTAAAAATGAAGACCTCGACGGACAGGAAGGTTTTTGAAGGAAATTGAATCACATTGCCCTCAGATAAACGTGGGTGTAAAACAGTCCCTGATACAATCCTGTTAACCACCAGCACAGGTCTTGCCACTTCGTCATGTTTTTCAAATCTGCTAGCTAGCTAGTTGGTAGCCAAGATATCCCTTCCCTTATTTCGTATAATATATACTTGGACTATCTCACACTGCCGATCATTTGTGAGATGAGAAAGTTTTAGCTTTCCAATTTATTGAACTTATGGCTTCTGAAAAAAGTTAACACACCAGTAGGCTAAAGACTATGAATTGTATAAAAAATGTATTTCCTTTCTACAATGGTGAAACAAGTCGAGGTAGAAAACAGAAAATGAATGTTAAACTGATTAGAGCTATAAAATTTTCGTTTCGTGATTTACCATCTGTTGTTTTAGTGTAAATATAAACAGAGAAATAGCAGTAACAATCTGAAATATCATCAACCTTATTAATAGGCTATACGACGTACAGGGTAGGCCCTTGGGTTGCATGCACTAAATAAGTCATAGCCTATACGGGTGAGGGGGGGGGGGAATGTAGTGGGGTTTTTATTTTGGTGTGGGTAGGTCCCTGATGAATATGTGCCTAGTTGCATTGGTTCAATTTGTATGCCTAGTTGAAATCACCAAGGTTCTTAGTAGACAACCTGAATGCTCGTACTGGATTGGCAATAAGTGTGAACGCCATGTTTAATTGTAGGTGAATCGATAGAATGTTTTAGGGTGCTCATTTGAATTCTGAATTATCATCAACTTCAAAAGTTACCCAGCGTTGGGTTCTACATGATCACGATCTACAAGTATCAGGTTTAGGGTTTCAAAGCTGTGGGCATCATATCTTGACAGGATTGTGTACAGCATATTCCCTTCTTAAGTGAGTGCTTGGGATTGGTGAGGGTGAAAAATTATACTTACAGATACAGATGGTGTCTTCTGTTGAAGAACAAGCTTGTAACATCTGAGCTCCGGGAGCACATACCGAACACACCAAACATTGACTTGTTGCACTTAATTCTTTAGAGAATGTTCCATTCGTACACTGGTTACAGACCGTGTTCCTAGTCCTAGTACACGACACTGATGCACCCCAACCTGCTGGACACAGATCACAAAGTTTACACTCGCCGTCTTCGGCTAAATAAAAATCTTTATCACAAACGCACGCTGTGTCTGCAGTAGTGTTACACTCACGCATCACTTGCGAGTTTTTCGGGCAACTAGAACACTGAGAACACGCCTGGGTGTGACTCGTGTTAATCGAGTAGGTCTTGCCCTCTGCACATGGTTCACATTTAGTGTCATTTCCTGAATGACAATTAGAGATAACTCCTGAGCCTATTGGACACTGGCTACAACATTGGCCTTCGACCTCTACAGTTTGACCTTGACATTGGCTCGTTACCATGGTAACTGTATTCTGAAAAATAATATGATAGAGAATTCAAATTACAAGAATAATTTAGAACATACGGTATTGCATAATGTTTGCATGTTATGTTACTTATCAACTATGTGTAATAAATACATTTACTGTTATTTAAAAATATTGAACATCTCTTGACCCTATTGATGTCAGTGAATTAATAACACTGTGTTATAAATACTGTTATTATAACATGTTTAATAACACTTGACATTGAAAAGCAGTTGTATCCACAATAAATAACAAAATATTGCATAATATGGCTTTAAACACACCAAATTGAACAAAAAAGATGAATAATAAAATAAAAAGAAGGAGTGTCTTCAAACCGTCACACGTATATGTTAACTTTAAATTACATTTCAAATTATTTCTTTAATTGTTTGTAAGGTCGGAGAAAACACTCCCTAGCTTAGCCCCATATCCCTTTCAACTTCAGCTCTTTTGAAGTGAGGGTCAATTGATCAGGCCACGTATTCCCAAAGAAAAGTTATCATCACTGCATTTGCAAACTTTCCCTCATTGCACAATTGGTTTTGTCGACTTCGACACGGATCAGGAAGGTAGAGAATAGTTGAGTGTAAAGCTCCACTAGCCCAATAAGATTCAGAACAGTAGGATGTAAAATTCAAAACAGTTTCATTTCATTAGCCTAATATATGCAGAGCAAATTTCTTGCATTTCATAAAAGTAGGCTATATTATATTCGAGACAATTTTTGAACAGATAGTTCAGTTGCGATTGTACTGCCTGTACTTCAAGTAATCTTCATACTTTACTAGAAAGATGCGGCTTTTCTTTCAAGTCGGTTTTTTTCTCCAAATATCTCTTAACAGATCTGCCCATATTTTTAATAAATTTTTTAAAAAGTTCATCAAAAAGTTAAACACTTCAAAAGTTTGTAGTTTTAGATGAAAGTCAAAGTGCCGGTTTGTAAAAGCATATGCTTTTATTCAGCACGCCTTAGATTTAGTTAAGAAAAAGAAGGCTTTATTAGTCGCCAGTATTCTTATTCGAATAATTATTTTGTCTTTTGAAAGGCTTAATGTTGTAATGTGGCCAATTAATGAAATTTTATTGTGTGACCCAAAAGGTCTTGAAAAGGATTTTTGTAAGAATTTGATTTAGAAGAGAAAAAGAAATGGAGTGGGGACATTTTAATTGGGTTGGATGTTTCCTGGGACATCCTGGGGGATACAGCAGTCATACTAGGTCTTTTTCAAAGACTTAAGAGAGGGATGGGATATGCTTGTCGTATATTGAGCCATTCCAGTGGGAGTTTTACGTATGTTAGTAAGGGGGTCTTGCTCTGGATCATACTAGGAGTACTACAGTGCGCCCTATATAAAAATGCATCATTAGATGACAGGGAGGGGATGTGCTTGTCGTTACCAGATGTGCCAGTTGGTTTTGTACGTCCTAGGGCAGTGTGTAAACTTGCCTTGCTCTGGGCCATTCTTATATGTTCAACAGTGCTCCCTATTTAAAACTGTATCATTAAGAGGACCTTGTTGCGTCCTTGGTCATTCTAATGGGTACAGCATTAGGCCTACCTCTTTTTTTTCGTAACAGTTTAAAGGGAGAAAAGGTAGAGGGATGAGTCCTGGATCATTCCAATGGGTACATACTGTTCCCATGTTCACTTTGATCTTGATTTGAGAAAGGAAGCGGGTATCCCGGGTCATTCCTTGGGTACAAACTGCGCCCCATGTTTACTTTGGTCTGTATCATTAAAAGACTTAAAGATTGGTGTTTAAACTTGTCAAGCACTCAACAAGATTTGCTCGTCTGTAATCATTTATAGCAGTTTAAACAGAAAATGAACTTGGGGTTAATACGTTAAGTTTTATATTTGTTTGGTGTAGTTGTGAACAAATATACAATTACTGTTACAAGAATACGAGACATCCAGTTATAAGTGACGAGGAAACGGGGCTATTTGAATTCCCATTCGCATTATGAATTGACGTTTACGTCTTCTTTGATGGGAAGTATGCATATAACTTCGCGTTTGTGTAGACGCAAACGCAATGCATAATTATATGTAGTTGTATCACCGCGAAATTTCAAAGTTGGAAACATCCATAGCCAGATGTCCTGATGAGGACTGTTTATCTCAAACACGTGTCTACAGAATGGGGTGAGCTCTGTCATTAGATTGCATTCCGATGCATCTTGCCGAAAAATATCAAATCTCTTCTTAATGTTGTAGAAATTAAAGAAATAGTACATCTCTCCAGTAGTTTGTTGGCTCTGATCTTGTCTACTTAATCCTGGCTGATAGAAAACAAACAAGTCTTGATCGTCCAGTGGGGGTATTGAGGACAAACAATATAACCCAATAGAGACATGGTTTGTAGGGTATTAACGATAGTAAATTCTGTCAATAAAGGCTTGGAGTTCAGTCCAGATTTCTTCTACCGATTTTCTCACAGATTGCTTCAGTACATGTACTTATTTTGTTTCAAATCTTGCACTTTTCAGACATGGACGCAACGTTTAAACAATTTGCCTTATCTTAACCAGAAATATATTACTCCTAGGTTTCAAAAATATATATATTATATATATTTTTTAAATATGATGTTTACTTTGTTTACTCTTCCACCAATATGTCAGTTGTCAGGTTTAATAAAACATTTCGTCTTCCCTTCTGATGCCTTTTGATACTTGTTCAGTAGAACCAAAGTTTCAAGACGTTTTTCCTTTAGGAAGCAGGGTAAAGATTTATTGAACTCACTTCCGGTTCCGTTTTAAGCACAATTAGTGTCTAGAACTAAACTAATGTCCAAAAGAAAACCGTTTGCAACGACATAAAAGAAAAACTAAGCAATGCAGAAGTGTTTAGGATGTTTTCATAGTAGATATAAGTTGGTATTGTTTCTTTAGGACACTAGTTCAGTTGGCTAGCTGAAGTTTGCTTGGTCAATTTCATCTAGCTGCTCTTGTTGCTATCTGCGCAAGTGGTTCAGATAGACATGTTACTGATCATTTTAAGCTCTGGTTAAAATACCTTCGTCAAGTTTTTATCAAACTATTCATAATTAACTGAAATAATCCCTTCATTTTTTTGAGTAAAAATAGCTATTCTGATTCTTTACAACTCGGTTTCTCTTCAGAAATTTTGGTGTGAGTCAACAATTGTATAATTGAGGGATTAGTGAACGGTTTTAGGGTAGAGGGGTTGCAGGGTGCAGGGGTGGTAAGGTGCAAGAAATTAGCTTAGATCCTTTACATTCTTTCATCTCTAGGGCACAAGACTTCGTCTTCACCCCAATGTACTGTACTAGTAAATTCCTCTTGATGTTCGGCCAAATTTTCGTACCTTTCCGTAAGTCTCAACGAGAAGTGAATCATGCGGTACCATCCTGCTTGTTTCGGTTTTACCCTTAAAGGCTCGTTCACCAATAACAAAACCGTTGCAAATCTTTAGCATTGCGCTACCACTCAGATTCAAGCATTTCTGCCATAGCTATAGCAAACGATATAATCAACCAACGAAATTCAAGCACTTTGTCCTCTTCCTTCAACCCAAAATCCAGGTAAAATGGCGACTGCTGTTTGTCAAAGTTCAATGTTTATCCAGATGAAGTAACCAAATATCGCCTAAATCTTCTCAACTCTGTGAGGATTGTTGTTTTGGGGTCATTGAGAGCAAACGATTATCATTCGAACATTTGTTTATTTGTTGTTTTTTTGGCGAATAGTTGGAGAAACATGGAAAGTTTTTGTGTCAGCTCAAACATTGATAAGATTGGTATTTTACTCACCATTAAACAATTCGTTGTTCATGTCCTAAAAGTGAACTTGATCTCGAATGTCGTATTATCATCATGCTAGGTTTTAAGATGAGTCTCAATGGAATTATTGCTCAAATCACAGAGCAATAGGCATATTATTGTTCATGTGAAGATTAGAAAATAATACAGTCTAAACAAAACTCTGATCGAGGTCATTGAACAATAAGTATGAGTGAAAGTTTAGAGTATGATTAAAGGGTCGGAAACTTGAAATCCCAACAGGATTAACTGTGGCATCACAATTGTTTCTTGATTTGAAGAAGATTCAGCCCCCCAGAACTAATTCACTTTCCGGAGGCCTACTCCAATCAACTTCACTGCTCTTCTTGTCTGATTCGAATCAACAGCACTTTGGTTGCTCTAGTAAAATTCATATCCAACAACACCTGTAAACACCACATGTGTCTTGCCCTGATGGATATTTCACTCACCAACGACAATTACCGCCGCTTGAGCTGCCCCGTAAATAGAGAATTCTAACCAGATACACCTTATGACTTACCATACTCTACCATTTAGTTATTACCATACGTTGGGTTGGATTAAAACCCATAACATCAAATTATCTTTCACAGATAAATTCAGCTAAATAGAAGAGGTCCTCTGTAAACCCAAAATAAGGAACAAATAACTTACTATGACAAAAAGCAGTAGAGCTATTATCCAGAACGTTCTTCGCTTCAACTGATCCATCTTGAAATCTGATGTTTGGTTAATAATCCAGTTCTTTTCGATTTTGTAGCTATTGGCACTTATACCCTTCCGTACAGCTGTGAGCAAATACTCCTCTATGGTAGGGAATCACTATAGCTCTCTTGTCTTTTATCCTTGAAGAAACATGACAACAATATTATGACAATGCATTAAACTTTATATCAAATCAGTGAATACTGAATAGTTTGTGGCACTCAAAGTCTTCCGTAATGTTATTCACAGTAACACATATGGTTTGTGGCACCAATTAACTACCATAGTAAATTATAATATGTATTTTCTAATTAATTAACAGAAAAAATGCGACATGTGTTTTCACATGCAAGCTGCATTAAATTGGGAAAATATTCTGTAATAAATTAATGCAAAATAATGCTTGATTTATGACAGCTAAGGTGTTCCAAAGTATGAAAATTTGATAGCACTTACTGCTTTATCATGAAGTATAGAATCCTCTTTAAACCATCAAAATATGTTCCAATATAGACAACTTGGTTTATAACATAGATGTCCCACCATAAAACACATATGATAGAATTGTTAATGGCACTGTAGAGATTCTGTACTTTTTAATTTCAACAATAAGTAGGCCTATATTTACTGTTGATTGCAAGCTTCACGTAGCACTGACTTCGTTGATAACAAAACAGCAATTAACTTAATTAAAACTAGCGTTTAATTTTCGTGTTTGAATTTGAATTATCGACCCACTACTCCTCCATAGTATTGTTTACCTTATTCTTATCTCGGCTTCAATATTTGTGTTCAAACTCTTACAAATATTTTACATTAGTTGGTCATAATTGGTAATAACTAGAAGTATAGGTTACTTTCGATTTGTTTACTTCTATTGTTAGGCAATATATATATATAGGTTTATATCAGGACGGTGACAAGTTAGGTAATTTTAGGTGTGTTGTTGGAAAAACAGTATACAGTCCTTAGTTAGGAAATTTACTTTTGGTACTTTGGCTAGGTAGTTGTGTCTCATTTGTTTCCACTCAATTTTGTAAAAGCAACCCACCGATAATCAACACAAAATATTCTCAATATATAACTGTATTGCACACAATATCTCTACAGTATCCTTTATTCAACACATCACATGAACGTATATCAATAGTGTCCTTTAGTAGTGGTATATCGAAGTTATAAACGTGTATAACCATGCAATATCAATGATATATCACAGTAGTTACCATGCAATATCAGCCATATACTAGTAATTGCCTGTATAATATAATATAAAACGCTTTGATGTGTAATTATTCTCTTCGAAATAATGTTATAATTTGTATTACAAAGATTGATATTGATACACAATTTGTGTGACACAATTCCAGTAATGTCTGGTAATTGTTGTAAATGTTCGATGATTCAATTCTCTATGTTGTTGTTATGTTAATCCATTCAGTCACAGTGTCACATTCATGTGAATTTGTCAATGACAAAAATGTCTGTTTTCTTTTCTCTAAATTCTTATGATTCAATTAGAACTTTAAAACACGTTCTGATGACAACTAGCTTTTTACTCCTGTAGTGACTCCTTTTTGGAAAGTCTGGCACGTTAGATCATTTTAACAACAACTATTCCGACAACGACTTCTTTTGTCATATCAATTGTACAACCACAGCATCTTCTTCGTCTCCGACTTTGTGAACTTATCAAGCACAAAATGTGGCCGTATCATTTAACAACAAGCGTATCATGAAACTGTAATTACTCCTCTTGCGACTCCGTTTGATATAGTAGTAAGAAACCTATTCTATATCTAGTTCATGTGTTAAATTGTAGCCTATTATTTCAAATAGTGTTTGTTGTAATATTGTGTATCTGATAGTAAACGACACAACAGTCCAATATCACACTCCGCTGTGGAATATCATTGATATATCAAAGTCCATGACGTAATAACTGGTAAATATGGCTAATAATGCCCTGTAAAATACCACAACTACGCCCTACATCTGTAACATCAACTATTCACCAATTTACTGACACTTCTGTCATTTTACATTTTTAGCAAGAGCAGACGGTAAAATTGTAGCAGCCGACACTTCGATCTGATTGCTGATTGGCTGGAGGCTGTTCGATCTGTATTGTGATTGGCTGAGAGAGTATAGATGTGATTTATTGGCCTATGAATGAAGTTGATTGGTGTAAACGGCAGTAAATTATATTTTAAGTGCGACAACATGTCTGAGTTTGGGCGAGTAGATGCAGCTTCAGTAGACTGACTATTGTGGCGTGCGTCGTTAGAGAGTCACGTCGGGCTCACTCTGTCGAAAGTATCCACATATATTTATTATTTAGTTTCCGATATGTTTATTATTGTCATTGGGGTTTTATCAGCTCAACATACCTTTCAAAACATATAGTTAAAAGTCATTTGGTGTGGAGGTTTGTCAATTCGACATCTTTTGATAGTTAACACAAGTTGTAGTGTCTAATGGATTCGAATGACTCGTGTTGAAGGAGTATCCCGAATACTTGAGCCTTGAAGAAGTAGAAATATGACAAATTGATGGTGTTTTAGACATTCACAAACGGAAAAACTTTGTATCCCCCCTCATAAAAAGAATGAGTCTGGCTCGCCCCACCCCAACCAGTTTCCAATTCCTTTCAATTGATTTCCTATATGCCTGATATCTCTATCACCAGCCACCCCTATCCCCTTTGAAAATTCTCTGGCCCTTACTCGGTTCAACTAAGTATTTTTTAGAAACGTCACTGGTTCACAACGCCTCGAGTCTGAAAGTTTAAAATAGATCCAGTATATTATTCAGTAAACCCCCGAAAATGTTGACTGTTCCTCTTTCAATCATAAATACTGTAATCTACAAAAAATAGATGACGCTTATTACCATCGCCCACTTAGAATTCACCACTGACAAAAATGTATTATTTGCTAGAGTAAAACTAGAGCGAGTAAATGGTTCAACAACTCCCCCAAACTCAGCTTCAAGTCGTTTTAGCAGATCAAAGAAAGTTGTAAATACCTCAAACACATTCATCGTCAACAAGCACAAGTTTTATGACCATTTTTTATTGTAATCTTCGCAAATCAGTAACACATAAAATACACACATTAAATCTTGTCTTTTATTCTAGTTGGGTATATTTATGTTACAAAACGTTATGTTGAAAATAGCATATTATATTGTCGGTATATTTGTATTTCTAGTTTTGTGTTTTCTTGTATGTGAATGTATGAAATGATATTCTCAATTACTCTGTATCATAGCCGTAGGAACCAAGGTACAGGAGGGGGATGGGGAAGCTGCCAAATAAATAGTATGTTTTCGGGCAACGAGTCAAAATCGGGCGGCGACCGAAAAAAATTCACTAAAACATCATTAAAATTCGGTCTGCTATTAACTTGCTGAAAAGGGACGGATAAGAAAATGTCTGTGCGTTAAAGGGGCTTGAAAAGAACACATGACACTAAAGTCGTTAACCAAACTTAACAAAACAGAGTATTATAAACCCACCGTGATAATTGGGTCCCATTTAAACAGTTTATACTGTAATTGGCTCATACCTATTAGCGAGGGAGTTGTATAACTTAAAGGGAACTATTCGGGACTGTTGCATCATGTGACTTAGCACCACAGAGCAGGAAATGCCGACATTTTCGAAGGCCTGTCTGATCATAACATTAATCCTATCCCCAAAAATGAAATTATATAACACCCAGAGAGTTGTAAATTAGTGAAAATTCTACTGTAGACTTCCCAGGAGCTCTTGCAGACTATATATCCATGTCCGATCAGCGAATACAGGGTGTGCCCAAATGAATGTCCTGTCGAATTGGTTGTATTTAAATTGCATGGCAGTTATTTTCCCCCTAATTGATAAAAGGTAATAGGATATTGAACCCGAGTTCATTTTGTTATCGCCAAGGTTACAGAACAGTAGGACGTAAAACTCATTTCACTTTAATTAGTAGAATATTATAACACTATTTGATTTCATTAAATTGATTTTAAAATCATAGATATGCTTTTCAATAAAGTATTTGTCTTCTTCAATTTTGAACAGTATTTGAAAACAATACAAGAGTGATTTATGACTTGCCCTGGGCAATATGAACGAGACAAACTCAATGAAAAGATGCCCAGATACAGTTGATTTTCTTTATCTTTGTCTCAAATCTTAATATATTCGGCGGACTTTTTTTACCTTCATATTTCTTCAGTTTGATTCATGTCTGGTGAATAAATTGTTTTCCTGTAAAATTTGATATTTTATCATAAAATCTTATCTTGTTTCTGGTGAATGAAAACGTCGTTAGAGTTCGGGTGAGATTTAAAGGTCAAAGTAGAGATTTCACCTGCCCTTTCTTCGATATTTTGAAAAAGAATTTGGCTTTAATAATGAAAATACAAGAGTAGCTTATATATTATTGGGTATGTATAATTTTTGTGAGTGATATCGAGTTCCAAAACACACGAACTATACCCAAACACCCAATAAACATTATCAGGACTCTTTGAAAGGGATGCCAAGTTTATTGGGACTAAAGACTCTCCGAAAGAGATGTCGAGTTAACTAGGCTAAATACCGTATAAACCGTAAGGGCTGACGAGTTGACAATCTCAATCTCAGTGTTTCATCAGGTGTTTTATAATGGGGATCATTACCCAAAAACATTGTGCAAATGAAGGGAAAACACCAATTTCACATTAATAAGGAAATTGTGGACTCTCTGATAGGTATGACAAGTTGACAATATCAATCCAACTGGTTCATCAGGTGTTCTGTAAGTCCGATAGTATTTTTTAGACGATAAAAGCCTATATCAGGTGTCCACAATTAATTAATATATCCCAATAAACAGTTTATACATCAATAAAATATTTTATGTTACGGACGTGACAACTTCACTCTAGGGGAGATAATTTCATACCTCCTGACAAATTGGTCTGTTTTATTGCCCAACTAATTGATGCCTGTAGGATAGGGGGAAGGGATTATTATCGTATATAGTAATGACACCACGAATTACTATATAATGGGGCAATATAACAGGCTAATGTGCGAAATGGGAGGTCAATTAAAACACCTCCCATTGCACAATTGACACTTTGCCTCAATAATTTCACGGCCACTGTTGTCTAGTATATGTACGGTCATTTCGGGCTTCATTAGTCTTATCAGAGGCAGAATCGTAGGACGTAAGATTTAATTTCATTTCACTTCATTTGAAATTAAATCTTGAATAGAATCCCTTTAATTTTGAGGAAAACTACAGACCACAATTTGAAGAGGTGTTAAGAAAATCTATCCTAGTTGAAGGGAGATAACAACATTTATATAAATCAGACCACCGTAATTACATTTCTTAATAGTAGTGAACTACAAACAGACGAGAGACGAAAAACGAAGACGATTAAAAGTAATAGTTTCTGGATAGATCAATTGGAAATCGCAAACAGTTGTAATATAATATTAACCAACGATTTAAATATCCAGCATGATATTTCGATAATAATAGCTGTACTCTTTTATCAAATTTCACCTATAGTCTTATATCAAAGTTTGATCTCTGCTTATAAATGATTTAAACTCTTGTAATCTGATTGGAGTTGGATATTTGAATTCTTTGTTAATACCTCTACAAGTAATTAATCAATAAATATCTTTCAGTAATTCATCTTAATTGAGTATTTTCACGCTGATCTCAATATTAGAGCAAAGAAAAAGAAAAAATCGGAAGATTTGGGACATTTTTCGGCCAGCACCTTCCATTTTCTTGACAGTGAACATGTGTCAACCTCTAATTAGCTACTGAATTGTGCTAAAAGATTAAGTAACTAGTCTACATTTCGATCCCATTCATTTTATGAACAGTTTTAACACTATTTACACTCAAGGTTATTCAAGGTCACGTGATTTGTGAAAATAGGCCTACTCAGTCCAAACGTGACCACATTTAAAAATCTAGTAATATGAGGATCACAACTCCGAGTGTGAGTGACATTTTTTCACATTTCACCGTAAGGTAAGTCGAACCTATACACTTACACCGTTAACTATTTCATAAAGCAATTACAGGTAAAACATCAAAGCAAATCCTCTCAAATCTCAAGGTTTAAAAATACCAAATCCAATCAGTCCTTCTTTCTTCCGAATTAGGTCAGATTTGTGTTAAATACATTTACAATAAAGAGATAAGACTATAAGTAGTCGTATACGGTATAAGGTATATTATATTATACCTGTATATGCGATATTATTCATAATATCAACCGGGCGTTATTGTCAATATATCATACTAAAGTCCCTAGCAACGTATTGATCAATGTAAACTTCCGACTGTCGTATTCACCTGTTTGTCAAAATGGCCTTCTCGGATGACGATCATTTGAGCCGAGCGATTTACAAGTTAAATGTATTTTCAAGTGTTGATAATCTACCGTCCCGTAGTTTCTCGTCGCGATCTGTTAGGCGGTTTAAAGATCCTTGTGATGCCTTGGAAAGAATTCTCAATAAAACTACACTTACCACTCAAAGAGTCACCCATGGAAATATCATTGATTGGGGTGGGGACATGATGTCCAAGAGTAAGGATGATAACCTAGAGGGTGTGGAAAGATCAGTACAGAGAGCAGTGGAAGCAGCAGAGGCAAGAGCTACCAGAGAACTCAGAGCAGCTCTTAAAAGACTGAGTGTTCAAAAGGATGCAGAGAAGCAGAGAGCTCTGGAAAAGCAGAACGAATATGCTGAGAGAAGAGCACAAAGAATCTCAGAGCAGAGGGACAGAGCTGAAGCAGAGAGGATGAAAGATCTGATTATAAAGATGAACAAGGAGAAAGAGGAAGCGGTAGAGCTACAGAGACAAGAGGATGAACGTCTGAAAGAAATAGCAGTTGCTGAGGCCTTGTCAGAGCTGACCAAAAAATTAAAGAAAGCAGCATCAAAAGAGAAAGAAAATGCAGTAAAAGAGGCATTGAAGAAGGCAGAAATAAAATTTCAAGAGCGGGAAAAGAAAGCCATTGCTGAAACACGTCAAATATGTGAGGCAGAGGCCAGAGAGGCTGCAAAAAAGCAAGCATTTTTACACGAACAACATGTGCAAAGACTCAATCAAAAATATGATGTTCTACAGGATAAATTGAATAGAGAGTTACAATTAAAAGCGAAATTAAACAAAGACTTTCAGGACCTCCAAGACGATTATAAACGTTTCTTAGACTACACTGACGGACATTTCCATTCTGATTATTTGATGCGACTACGGCATATAGGAAGACAGAGGATACAACCAAAAGAATTTGAGGACACATCAATATTTGAGTTATGATAAATGTGTTGGTGTTATGACATAATTCTTAAAGCCTCAGTGTGTAAGACTATAACAATTTGGACAATGTGTATATATTGAAGAGATATTATTGTTAAGTTATTCCAGTTACACGCTGATAGACCATTTACACATTTTTAGTGTTCAGAATCAACATCAGATGTTTTTAAATTGTTTAAAGGAATACAACCTCTTAGAATGAACAAAAAATCTAAATTTTCAAATTTGGTCAATAGGAGTATTGTCCAAGTTTGAGAACTTAATTTTTTTTGTTCATTCTAAGACCTGGGTTTTCAACTGGTTTTCTCAAATGTCCCCAAAAAGGCATAAGGGAAGAACCATGTCCCCTGAATTGTCATCGAAAACATACATGACATAGTCACAACATTTTTCGTTTGAATACAACCTTAAATTGTGGTTGTTGCAGGCAGTGGACACTGGTGTTTCAAGATAATACAAACTATAACATATTTTTTTTCAAACCTATAGAACAGTTTGTGTCCCCATTAAAATGTCAAAATGTTCCCAGTCTGGGACATGTCTCCCAAGTTGAAAACCCAGGTTCTAAGAGGTGGTGTCTCTTTAAAGTTGAATGTGAAGAAGTGCAGAGGCGGATCTTCATATCAGGCCTCCATTTAGATATTAATCTTACCAACTCTTGTCATAAGTGTGTTGTTAGTCAAATTTCAAACTAATGAAAAATATTTATATGTACAAATATATTTTTGAGAAATGGGACCAAGAATTACATTCTGCTAAAATGATTAAGACTTCTTTGACAATTAATTGTTATCTTTCTTCCCTGTTTATTTAAAGCAAATATTTATTTTTTAGTTGTTTATTAATTATTTATGTTAAACGATTCAGTATTTATATTTAAAAAATGTTGTTTGACTTTCAAATCATTTTTTTTTAGTTGCTTCCCTTTAATGTGCTTCTTGTTGAATGCTAGTTCGAAATAAAAAAGAAAAGAATTAAGCATTGATATGTTTTAAAATTGTTACACAAAGTTGTTTTATATATTTTCTTTGATACAAAATCTATTTTGTGCTCAGCTTAAGTTCAAAGAAATTATTTTGTTTTTGGGTGAAAACAGATTTTCTTTTGGAACATAATTGTATATTTTGTTTTAGGCTATGTAATATCTTTGTATATTTTGGAATTTCTAAGTTTGTTTACATGTTCCTTTTGCCATTTCTTTGAAGAGTATTTTGGAAACATTGTTTTATAACCCAAGCCAAAAGTTTCATGTTGTTGTTATTAAAAAACCCTAAAAATATAATAAACTTCCTTTATCTTTGATATGTATGCTGGTATATTATTATCAAACCTAATTATACCAAATAAACATTATTACTTATGTGGATTGAGTTGAGTAAATAGTAAGTCTTGTAAATAGCATGCTGTCTATAATGTGTGACTGTATGATCAAGGTTAATGTCGTAAAACTCAGTGTAAACGCAACGTGTTGGGCAATAGCTTAGGCTAGCTTAGTGCTTGCTTTCCTTCACAATTCTCAGTGGATACGCGATTATCATGTCTAACTAAGAATGCCTACCATGGTTATATTTTGCATTTTAAAAAAATGAACACGACTTCTGTTTGCAGCCATTTGTCTTAGATACATTTTTGATAATCTTTTGTTAGGTTAAGATTGATCATTTCTGTTTTGATGAAGGCCTCCCTTTGCATATTATTCAAAATAGAATGTTTTTCCCAAGTACTGAGTGACCTCCCCTTGAGAGCGTCTGCTGTGTATGTTTGATGATGTAAACTGAAATATGTCTGATGATCTGAGGCAGTATTGATGTAACCTTTTCTTGTAGTCAATGTTTTGAAATCGTGTAAATATGTGCTTTAAAGTTACTAAGAACAGAGACTAAACTATCGAATGCGTATCCAGTTTTCTTTGGTGCTTAAAGCGATACAACCTCTTAGAATGTAAAAAAAAATTATGTTCTGAGTATATATTCATCAATAGTGTCCAAAGTATACAAACAGAATGCAAAAAATGGAATGTAAATTTCCATATAATAACAGGTTATAATTGATGAATGCCTTAAATTTGATTAAGGGTTTTTTAATTATTGTATATAAACATTGTTTTCTGGATTCATCAGATTATTTAGGTAATCTGTTGAATAGTTATGTCACCAGGCAAGTCCCTTGGTGAATATAAACTCCTATTGACCAAATTTGAAAATTTAGATTTTTTGTTCATTCTAAGAGGTTGTATTTCTTTAAAGGATAAGATATTCAAAGCACATCGGAAGCCAAATTTGTTATTTTCTTGTTATTTGTAAGTCCCTTTGAAATAGAAATTGTTCTACAGCTGTCCTGATTAGACTTGGATACCTGAAACATGTTGCCAGATTGAGATAAGCTCAGTATTGAATTCATAGCCAATTAATGCACTTTGTTTTTCTTGTTGGCCTACAATACCTCTGTTTTTTTGCACTAGGAAGACCTATTGACTTGGTAACTGGGCGGCAAATTTAACTCTAGGTCACTACCAGTGAGCAATAGCCTGGTCTGACTTTGGCCCCTCAATCTAGTTCTGGTGATTTGTACCCCTAATTTAATATTCTGTATCCCCCTACTCAACCCCTCCACATAATAATTTCTAGAAATGCCACTGTCAGAGTCCAAAATATCTAATGATTTTATTTTAATATTTTACTCCAGAAATAATGGCATAAGTATTTCATTTCTTTCAGAGAGTCCACATAACTAATTATATATTGCTGTGTTATTATATTCAACAAGAAGTAAAATCTAACACAGCATGTGTTGACCATCTTATTCCACTCCTAGTGTGAATCAAGTCAGTCTGTTCCCTGGCCTAGTTATATCGACTATTGTTCAATATTCTACTGGGATAGACTGGGTACCTGTAGTATTTGCTTCATGTCTGCTAGTTTCCTTGATGGAACCCTTCACCTCTGTCTTTCTCGGGCAGCAGTTAGTAGAGTTGTTGTCTGTCTGGAGGCAGAGGTGCTGCTTTTTAACACTTTGAACACTGACGTTCCTCGCTAAAAGGTCATATACCCTGAACTCCCAGCAATATTTCTTAAAATGCATTACGTTAATGTTATATGACGTCACTTGACAACGGCCAGTTTACTGGCTTGTCAGGTATATATATTTAACGTAAAGATGGACTGTTATACCGGATTTTTCGAGTTGAAAGGGTTAAATCCAATCTGTATAACCTGGACATTGCTCTTCAGATTGTCACGTTTGATGTCCCTTCCAAGAACATTTGTTTGGTTGAGGCTTATATTATATACATTAAAATACTCTTCAAAGCAGGACACATTTTTTATGCCACAGCCAGTACTTTCGACAGTTAGCTCTTTTTGGTCTTTGTAGGATAGCTTAGAAATACACATTTCGAGTTGTTTTTTTTCTATTACTGGGCCAGTTCTTTTGATTGATGTCTACTTATACACCCATGAACTTCATCCACTACTGTTAAAGATATATTGACATTTCGAGTTGTTTTTTTTCTATTACTGGGCCAGTTCTTTTGATTGATGTCTACTTATACACCCATGAACTTCATCCACTACTGTTAAAGATATATTGATAGTAACAAAACCTAATGGTTCACTTGCGAAACATACTAGCTCTTTTATAAGAAAAGATCAATAAAGGCCAGGTGTAAGCTTCCTCAATTACCTCCAAACCAAAATATAACAGATACTAGGTAGATTTATATTGCACTGGATATTACTGACGTCTTATATGTAAAAGACTAGTTGATCAGGGCTTGACGGCAACTCATAACAGACTGGTTAATTGTGAATATGATATTACTGGTTATAGGGAAACAGTATTTTCAGGGGTTGATTTTGGTCTTGAATATAATTTTATCTCCAGGTAGACTTAATAGAACTGTACAAAAATCAAATAATCCCTTCAAATATACCTCAAACTAGGATTCTATTTCTGTATTAAGTTTTTTATAAATAGGGCATAGCCTGATTAAAATTCAAGCCTTAATAAGAAATATGGATACACATGGATTTGAAGACTCAAATTTAGCTGTGATCATTATTACGGATTAAATTAACTGGGAAATTCCTGTGTCCGAGACTAGGATAAGATTGGTTGAATGAACAGCGCATGTTCTCCTTTAATTGAGTTTTTGTAATTAGTTAGATAATGCAGTAGAAAATTAGTCTTGTATCTCTTCAGTTTTGTTCCGATGTTAAAAACAATTTTCTTAATGATAAAAAAATACGAACATGCTGATCACATTAGCCTGGAACCAGTGTCTTGAAGAGATATGTATATAAATCAGAACCAATGATATTTCTGCAATAATCACAGGTAATCTGATCCCCAAAATGTTAAAAGGATTGTACAGACCCCCTTTTATAGAAAAGAATTGTTAAAGGGATTGTAAAGTGATTTTCTAAACTTTGTATGTGTATTGGGGACACTGATAGCATCAATTTGCGCCATTCCAATTTCTATTCTGACGTCTGTGGTTCTTGCAATTCCACTAAAACTGATACGTTTTATGACGTCATTGACAGTAATTTGCATACATGTATATCAACAGTAGCTTCCGGTAGATCATGACGTCATTAAACATGTTAGTTTTAGTGGAATTGCAAGAAACACAGACGTCGCAATGGAAATTGTTATGACGCAAATTGATGCTATCAGTGTCCCCAATACACATACAAAGTTTAGAAAATCACTTTACAACAGTGTAATTGATAGACCCAATATTTTTAAAGAGGAAGTACGTTTTCTTATCTGAAAAGCTAGGTCTTGTTATCATTATAGGGAAATAAACGCTGCTTTATCACGTGACACGTTGTTAATTGTTTTTTTTAAGAAACGTTTATTTCCCCGTAATGATAACAAGATCCACCTTCATTACAAAAATGGAAGTTTAAAAGTACTTTAAAATAGCACTTCTCAAAATTCCTTAGATTGAACTTTTATTTAAAATAATCTCATAACATATATGTTTGATAGCTCAAATCATACCTTTCAAGATTTTTACGTTTGTGCATTCATTATTAATCTTTTTGCCCTGAGATTTTATACGTTACTGTGAGCACTTTTACTGATTCTAGCTTAACAAAATTTTATGTAAAACTAAGGTACCATTGGTCGATTGGATGGGCAAAGTGCCCCTTGAAGATCATACCTACTGCAACCCTTGTCCATCCCCCTACCCTCCTCTGGTATATAAGTCAGATCAAATTAAAACCATACTATGGACTTCATGTTATATAAAAACATTACTAATATACTCTCATACTAGTTAGATATAGAACACATTATACCATTGAATATCTTAGCAACCTTTTAAAGGACACCTTCTCCTCTAAATCAAAATGTCAGAGTTCGTATGATTACCTGGTAGACTAGGTATTAGAACATATTGAAGACTTATTACAATAGATCTTTCTTCTATTCATAATGTGTCTTTCTATGTATGTGCATTGCATTTTCTTCTTGTGCTAATTTCGTGTCTGGCTTTATGTGCCTATTTTCGACAGTTTTTTACTTTTTTCAAATAAAGTTTAGGATTATTTGAATTTGAACGGATTATTGAATTCTTGGCTCAGGTATGTTTGTGATCTTCACTTTCAATGTTGAATTTTAAGTATTTGGGTTTTTGATTTTCATGTATCATAAATTTGGAAAACTGGAGAGGACAGGTTGGGATGTGCCCCAAACAAATTCAGTTATGTTATTTTTTTCCCTTTTTCTTTTGATATTGTTTTGGGTACCAACTGTTTTGTTTCACTACATTGTTTGGAAACGAGGAAAATAGCCAAATGTTTCAAATGTGATTGGAAAATTTGCATGAGGTATATTACCCCCAAACCATTGTCAAGAGGTGAGTGCTGGCAACAAGAATATCGGAACAGGCCACAGATGTAAGAAAATCAGTCCGAAAATTTACAACAATTTTCTGGGTACAATGTCCCCAAACTCACTTGGAGTTGACCTCTAATGTAAGGAAATCAACCCAAATTTTGAAAATTTTCTTGGGAGAAAATCTCTCAAACCTTACTCAAAAGGAAAGCGCCAATCATGCTGTTGCATAGAAACAACCATTTCACAAACAGAAATCCCAACCCCCCTCCTCACACTAAAGTTAAAAAAAAATTAGGCTTTTTTTTACCTATGGCATACAGAATCATTAGTTTGCACTGCTTCTTCTTTTCTGATGGTGGTGCTCCTTGCCTCTTAAAGTTTGTTTTATGTAGTAATAAGCATTCTCTACCTTAACTACACCTTCCTCTTTATCTGAGGACAGTGTAAAGTATATTAAGTGTTTATTAGTCAATCTATAATAGTAAGAAGGAATGTTTTCTATATATATTATGTTAAATGAAACATAAAGCAAGTTTTCCACCTGTTCTGTAATTATCCACAGTTTCTAGTGTAATTTTCCCCATTTTACTGTTAAACTGTTTATCTTTTATCTGACAGCAAGTTCATTCACCATTCCTTCACCCTACTGGTCTTCAAGGAGTAACATGACCTATTAGATAGCAATTCGGACAAAATCAACA
The DNA here is from genome assembly GCA_029955415.1 of Lottia scabra. Classification (NCBI taxonomy): domain Eukaryota; kingdom Metazoa; phylum Mollusca; class Gastropoda; family Lottiidae; genus Lottia; species Lottia scabra. The sequence goes on from JARJEI010000015.1 coordinate 4,907,173, forward strand.
ATTGGGCAATGTCTATTTTTTCAGAATGCCATCAAAATCCAAATTGACAATGATCCTCATTGCAAACTGCATTGCGTTGTCTGTCATTATTAGACCCATCTCGAGTAGAAAAGCTTTTTTTAATTGTTTGAGTGTCAAACACACATACTTTAAGATATTATTTTTGCCTCCTTTAGCTTGGCTTAAATTCTTTGAACCAGTTCTTGTTATATGAAAAATTGCCTGTCTTACATAAGTTACACTTCAGAAGCCAGATTGAGTAAACTATTTTATAAATGGCCTGCAGAAATTCAACATCAGCAATTGGAATCAAAGTATATTTGATCTGAAACTGTTTCTTGTCTTAGATTCTTCAGGATTTTGGCAGATCTGGCGCCATGTAGAATGGTTCTATTGTTTCATATAATATATATCAATATATTAGAATTATAAAGTGTATTTTTGGTATATTATGATTGTAGACTGACACAGTTGGCCGACAAGATTTCTTCATATTAATACTATTTATTTGATGAATTAAATAGCAATAGTTTGATAACTCAGTTAACACCAATAGACTGAAGACTCAGTTATACATCAATAGACTGATGACTCAGTTATACACCAATAGACTGATGACTCAGTTATACATCAATAGACTGATGACTCAGTTATACACCAATAGACTGATGACTCAGTTATACACCAATAGACTGATGACTCAGTTATACATCAATAGACTGATGACTCAGTTATACACCAATAGACTGAAGACTCAGTTATACATCAATAGACTGATGACTCAGTTATACACCAATAGACTGATGACTCAGTTATACATCAATAGACTGATGACTCAGTTATACACCAATAGACTGATGACTCAGTTATACATCAATAGACTGATGACTCAGTCACACACCATTAGACTGAAGACTCAGTTATACACCAATAGACTGAAGACTCAGTTATACATCAATAGACTGAAGACTCAGTCACACACCATTAGACTGAAGACTCAGTTATATACCAATAGACTGAAGACTCAGTTATATACCAATAGACTGAAGACTCAGTTATACACCAATAGACTGATGACTCAGTTATATACCAATAGACTGAAGACTCAGTTATATACCAATAGACTGAAGACTCAGTTATACACCAATAGACTGATGACTCAGTTACAGATCAATAGACTGAATACTCAGTCACACACCATTAGACTGAAGACTCAGTCACACACCATTAGACTGAAGACTCAGTTATATACCAATAGACTGAAGACTCAGTTATATACCAATAGACTGAAGACTCAGTTATACATCAATAGACTGAAGACTCAGTTATACATCAATAGACTGAAGACTCAGTTATATACCAATAGACTGATGACTCAGTTATATACCAATAGACTGAAGACTCAGTTATATACCAATAGACTGAAGACTCAGTTATACACCAATAGACTGAAGACTCAGTTATACATCAATAGACTGAAGACTCAGTCACACACCATTAGACTAAAGACTCAGTTATACATCAATAGACTGAAGACTCAGTTATATACCAATAGACTGAAGACTCAGTTATACACCAATAGACTGATGACTCAGTTATATACCAATAGACTGAAGACTCAGTCACACACCATTAGACTGAAGACTCAGTTATATATCAATAGACTGATGACTCAGTTAACACCAATAGACTGAAGACTCAGTCACACACCATTAGACTGAAGACTCAGTTATATACCAATAGACTGAAGACTCAGTTATATACCAATAGACTGAAGACTCAGTTATACATCAATAGACTGAAGACTCAGTTATACATCAATAGACTGAAGACTCAGTTATACATCAATAGACTGAAGACTCAGTTATACATCAATAGACTGAAGACTCAGTTATACATCAATAGACTGATGACTCAGTTATACATCAATAGACTGAAGACTCAGTTATATACCAATAGACTGAAGACTCAGTTATACATCAATAGACTGAAGACTCAGTTATACATCAATAGGCTGAAGACTCAGTTATACATCAATAGACTGAAGACTCAGTTATACATCAATAGACTGATGACTCAGTTATACATCAATAGACTGATGACTCAGTTACAGATCAATAGGCTATGCAGATTACCTGATATGGGATAGGAAGTGACACACTAAAAAATGTGTAGTTATGGTACATTATATTAAAAAATAAATAATAACTGTAGTTCAGTAATATAAAATAACTGTAATTATGGTACATTGTGTTCAATAACATAAAATAACTGTAATAATGGTACATTGTGTTCAATAACATAAAATAACTGTAGTAATGGTACATTGTGTTCAATAATATAAAATAACTGTAATAATGGTACATTGGGTTCAATATTATAACTGTAGTTGTGGTACAATATGTTCAATAATGTATTAGTGGTACATTGTGTTCAATAATATAAAATAACTGTAGTTATGGTACATTGTGTTCAATAATATAAAATAACTGTAGTTATAGTACATTATGTTCAATAATATAAAATAACTGTAGTTATGGTACATTGTGTTCAATAATATAAAATAACTGTAGTTATAGTACATTATGTTCAATAATATAAAATAACTGTAGTTATGGTACATTGTGTTCAATAATATAAAATAACTGTAGTTATGGTACATTATGTTCAATAATATAAAATAACTGTAGTTATGGTACATTGTGTTCAATAATATAAAATAACTGTAGTTATGGTACATTCTGTTCAATAATATATAAAATAGCTCTAGTTATGGTACATTGTGTTCAATAATATAAAATAACTGTAGTTATGGTACATTCTGTTCAATAATATATAAAATAGCTCTAGTTATGGTACATTGTGTTCAATAATATATTATAATTGTAGGCTAGTTATAGTACATTGTGTTAATAATATAAAATAGCGCTAGTTATGTGGTACAAAATGTTCAATAATATAAAATAATTAAATAACTGTAGTTGTGGTACATTATGTTCAATAATATAAAATAACTGTAATTATGTTACATTGTGTTCAATAATATAGAATAACTGTAGTTATAGTACATTGTGTTCAATACTATAAAATAACTGTAGTAATGGTACATTATGTTCAATAATATAAAATAACTGTAGTTATAGTACATTATGTTCAATGATATAAAATAACTGTAATTATGGTACATTATGTTAAATAATATATTATAACTGTAGTTATGGTACATTGTGTTCAATACTATAAAATAACTGTAGTAATGGTACATTATGTTCAATAATATAAAATAACTGTAGTTATAGTACATTATGTTCAATGATATAAAATAACTGTAGTTATGGTGCATTGTGTTCAATAATATAAAATAACTGTAGTTATGGTACATTGTGTTCAATAATATAAAATAACTGTAGTTATTGTACATTATGTTAAATAATATATAATAACTGTATTTATGGCACATTATGTTCAATAATATAAAACCATGTAAGTTATAAGAAAGCAGCTGTGGGTATTTTGATTTCTGGCTAATGTTTTATAGTTCTGGCTGGAGAAATTGATGTAATCATACACTTCTCACCTTCAACATGATCTAGTCTTTTTATAGTACACAGTGTTCAATATTATTGGTATTACATTAGCAACAATTTGGAATTTGGACTTATAGTCTTATTTGAAATATACTCAAATTGTGCGGAATTAAGCACCAACATTGTGTGAACAGTTTTTGTGATTTTTTTAGTGTTCAATATTATTGGCATTACATAATCAGGAATTGGGAATTTGGACTTAAGAAAATATATTCAAATCGTGTGGAATTAAGCGCTTACATTGTTATTTTGTAATTTTGAGTGAACAGTTTTTGTGATTTTTTTAGTATATTGTATTTTAGTGTTCAATATTATTGGCATAACAATTACATTAACAGGAATTTTGGAATTAAGACTTTTGTTTAAAGAAAATATGTTATATTCTTGTAGGATTTAGCACCAATATTGTAATTTTGGAATAAAATTATGTGATTAATTTACCAATATAATGTTTTGAATTATGAAAAGTTTTGAGTTAAACAGATACATGGATATCACTTGTGACATTGGAATGTGTTTTAATGGACCAATTTCTTATATATACCGTACTGAGGATATTTGAAATTTTTGAAGAAAATAATTGAATTTTATATTGATCCATTTCTCAATTAAAAATTTGGATGTGTGGATGAAATACGAATTTGGATTTTAATTGGATTTCTAAAAATAAAAGTATGTATTATATAATAAAATTATTTGACATATAGAACAGAGCTGAAAGTTTTAACTGTTATTCGTTCGCTTTATAACAAGATTAAGTGTTGTGTAAAATTGAACAATGATGTATCAGACATGTTTGAATGTCCAACTGGTCTTCTCCAGGGTGAAATTTTGTCACCGCTTCTCTTTTCATTTTATATAAACGATATCGAAAATCATTTTAAAGATTCAAATTGTCCATCAGTCCCGTTATTCTGGTTAAACTTATTTTCCCTGATATATGCCGATGATAAAGTCTTGTTTTCTGAAACCGCCTCTGGCCTTCAAACACTATTAGACTCTTTGAAAACGTATACTGATCAATGGAATTTAACTGTTAACACAGCTAAAACTAAAGTTTTAGTTTTTAGAACCGCCGCTAAACTCCCAATTAATCAAGTTTGGAACTATTCCGGTCATAACCTTGAAATTGTAAATGAATTTAATTATTTAGGACTTTTATTACATTATAACGGTAAATTCGCAAAAACGCAAAAACACTTATCGGAACAGGGCAGGAAAGCATCATTTTCAATTCTTAGAATATGTAACGAAAACCATTTTAATATTGAAACAAAATTATCCGTATTCGATACCTATGTAAATAGTATTCTATGCTACGGGTCTGAAATATGGGGGTACCACAAGGGGCAAGACATCGAGAAAATTCATCTTTATTTCTGTAAACGTATTCTTAGGGTTCGACAAAATACTAATAGTTCAATGATATACTACGAGCTTGGAAGACGGCCATTATTGATAACCCGAAAACTAAGAATTTTTAAATATTTTATTAAATTATGTTCTACTGATAATATTGTTTTAAGGTGTTGTTTACAAGATATTATTAATTCTACAGATCCATGGATCGCAAACATAAAAAATGAATTATTTTCTGTAGGTTTGGGCTACATGTGGGATAATTTTCCTAACTTGAATAAAATGGACTATATTGTATATAAAAATAGAATTTTTGACGTTTTTAACCAGCAATGTTATGAATCTATATGTTTATCTCCAAAATGCATTTTATATCAGCATCTAGTATTTAATTTTAGTCTTCAGTATTATTTAAGTAAACCTATTAATTGTAACTACATATCATATTTATCAAAAATAAGACTTTCTGCACATAATTTACATATTGAATCTGGTCGTTTTAAAAAGTTACCCCGTAATGAGAGAGTTTGTATGTTATGTAAATCTAACGAGATCGAAGATGAATTCCATTATATTTTAATTTGTCCAGTATTTTCAGATATCCGTATTAAATACATAAAAAAATATTATATTAACAATCCGAGCGTTTTCAAGCTGATCCAGTTACTGAGTGTCCAAAATATTAAAGAATTAAATTATTTGGCCTTATTTTTATATCAATGTAATAAAAGAAGAAATAATTTATTAAATATTGTACATTAGAAATCTGCTCTCCGAACATTTATAGTATATGTATATTATGTGTATATTTATATTATGTATATTAACCATGTAAATATTGTTTTATGTATATACTATATTGCCAATATTTTGTAAAATATGTATGTCTGATGAGTCATGGACTCAAGGAATAAACGAATTGAAAATTGAATTGAATGTTCTTGAGCTTTGAAACTAATTGGTCAATCACTGAAATTGATTTTGAATTTAATTTTTAATAACAAGTAATTATTAGATAACAGGATTCCCTTAACTAAACATCATTTTTGGGCTCAAGTCAATCACGATAGATTTTAATTTAGTTGTATTTAGACAAAGATTCACTAAATAGTAGTCCTTGCTTCAAAATATTTGATATGTGGAGCTAAAAGTAGTAAATAAAGTAAAAGAGTCAAGTTACAGGAAGTTTTTATATGAAGGTTAAACTGTTTTGATTTGGTTATCAATCTTCCCCTCTGAGATTTCATTACACTTGATATATACTTATCTTATAAGATTAGATTCTTAGTTTATTACTGGCTTTATTTCATAGTAGGCCTATAATCAATATAAAAACGTCTGTATTGCAACAGGGACTGCTTAGTTTAGAGATCATAAAACTATCAAAACCAATGACTAATTTCATAGGGAAACATGTAGGAAAACCTGGTAAATTGCTTGATTTAGTAGACTGAAATGCATCAAAAAGACTAAAATATCAAGATTTTTCTAACTAATTGGAATATTGTTGATCTGAGCAGTTGAAACTTGCTGCTTTCCAATAATGAAAGTTGCATTAATGAAAGTTTTTAAGGAGTCGATCAATATTTTGATATGAGCTTTCTGCTCAAGGTTGCTGCAATTGGGTCCAATAAGAAGTTGCTTTGGTCATCAGTCTCACCTGTTAAAGATTTGTAGTACTGTAAGAGTATGAAAGGAGGTCCACTGCTGTGTTTACCAATGCACGTTTTAGATGTTTCCAATCGTATGATCAAGTTGACCAAGAAAACATTTTGCAAGAAATAGTAGACCTGTGGAATTTGAATTCGACATATTTTTAAGTCACCTGTTTGATGCATCTTTGCAATATAGTATACAATTTTTGAGTAACAGATGGATATAACTTATACATGGTTTAATAATTCTGTAGGTATTCAGTTATGTAATAAACATATCTGGAAATAAATCTGAGTTATTTGACCGTAGATAAATATGTAACCATGTTTTCAATATATAATCTATGTTTTTTTTATCTATATAAGATAAATATATATTGATAAATATATTTTGGCATCTTTAAAATCATAATATTATTAAGTTACTTATAAAACAAATTATTCAGATGATATATATCACATTTTGCTTGATTACATTTATCTGAATTTAAAAAATATCTAAGATTATCTTTAACCACATAGAATTTGTGAACAATTTCCTATATTTCTGCCATATAAAATAGATACTCTCAAAAACTTATTAAAAATATACATTAGGTTGTTTACGAGTTATTTATGTAATGGAAGAGAACCATATGGTCAATGTTATTTTTTACTTATATACCTTCAGTCAACACCCTCGCTTCCAGTGTACCAGTTATTTTTACCTGTTCTGACACACCATGTGTAAAAAATTGCACTCGTATTGAATAAAGAACACCTGAAATTCTGAAATACGAAGGATAATTAGTGCTGATATTTTCCCCCATTGAACACTGCCTATACTTATACGCCTCAGATCAGATGATAGGTTATAAAGTCATTTAATATCTCCGTTGGAAAAATAAATCCTTTTGTAAAACAAAATATACCACATTAAATGAATCTTTTGTGTTGAAAAATTAGATTTACATTTTTTTTTCTTAGATGAAGTACTCATTGTACACTACAAAGCATTTGTTTCTTCATTAACCAATACCAGGGCAGAAATGTAAACTAAAACCCCCTTTTATATTATTAATTTGTCTTTCCAGGCAGTGAGCAGTCAAAATGGCTGAACTCACAGATGTGGTGTTGGGTGGCTCAAAGAAATTTGAATGCCGAGTTCTTGGATATCCTCGTCCAGAAATTAGATGGTATAAAGACGGGGTTGAGATCACTCATGTCAAACGATACAATTTTAACTTCACCCAAGATGGTGTCATCTCCATGGTGATGGAAAATATATCCCATAAAGATCAAGGAATGTATCGATGCAGGGCAGATAACTCTGAAGGAACAGCTTCCACTTCTGCTTATCTTTTTGTCAGAAGTAAGTTATATTCATTTGCCACTGATGGCATTCCCAAGCTTACTGTATGTTATTGGCTTTGTCCAACAGGAGTTTGGTCTTATCAAGACAGGTGCCTTATTCTCAAATACTTAACTTAAGATAATTTTAGTGTTTGTCATTTGATTGGTCAATTATTAAGATTGATTTTAAATTAAGAATTATCATCCAATCAGAATAGTGTATTTCTTAATATTCTGGATTTTATCTAAGTTACGTTTTTGAGAATTAGGCCCCTGAAAACTCATTTCATTTGAACATTCCAGTCACTTCTGACTTTGATTAGAATGAACCAAGAACTACATTTAGAGTCATGTCAATTACAGTTCAATTGATATAGGTGAGGTGATCAATCAGCATTTGTCTTTGAAATTCACTTTTTTTTAACCTTAAGCTTAATTTCATTTAACAGTAACATCTGACATGGTTTTTTGACTATAAAAAGATTACCTAGGATGTAAAATTCTGTTTAATTTCCTCTCTATTTTCAGAAAGTCGTGGCTACCCAGATGAAGACACCATGTCCATTCATTCCATGACGATGAGCGAAGTTGATACTGAATACCAGGAAAGACAACTGGAATTTGAAAGTTATGCTAAGAGGATTCAAATAGATTTCAATGGTGAAGAGTTTATGGATGAATTTGGTCGTAAACAGAAGTTTGAAGATATATTAGCTGAAGAAAAGAAATCCATCAAAAAGTTAGAAGATGAGGAAATTGAGAAGGGAATGAGAGAAAAATCTGAAAAGTCTGTTGCTAACAGTTACACAGAGGAATCATACTCTTCCAAGCAGGAGTCGTATTATGAGGAAAGTTATGAGAAATCCAGTTCGCAAACATCCAAAGGTTATTCCGAATCTCAAGAAACCAAAATGTCTGCTACAGTTTCTACAGATGGAGTTCATTCAGAGAGCCAAATGGAGCAGACATCAAGATTATCAGTTGAGACCTCCATTTCTGAATCATCTGCTTCCCAAAAGGATTCTTCTCAAATTTCAATTGAGTCTGAAATTTCTTCTTCACAGTACTCTGCTGAAGATACGTCAAAAATGCAGATTGAAAGTGTAGAGACGTCAACTTCCAAAACTTCAAGTGGCAAGGATGAAGAAGCTTCAAAGTCTAAGAAAGAATCGCAATCAGAATCAGGAATGTCCCTGGAAGTGGAATCTTCAATATCTTCATCCAAAACGCACCAGGAACAAGAACTCATAATTTCTTCCTCCGTTGAAATTGAAGAGACCTCGGGATCCATTTCCAAATCCACATCTGAGGAACAACTGGTCCTTGAATCTGACGTGTCCATAGATAACTCAACCTCTTCAAGAACTACCATAGAAGAGAGGGAAGTGAAATTAACAGGATCTGATGCAGAGATTGATTCTTCAAGGTCCAGGGAGTCTACTTTGGAAATTGATGATTCTTGTGAGGTCTTTACTACAGAAGGTGATGGTTCAATTTTGGTTGATTCCAGTGTTGAAATTGAACACAGCAAGGTGAAAAGAAAGAAAAGAATGAGTGTAGAAATGGAAGTTGAGGAACGATCGACTGTAGAAATTGATTTGGAATCCAAAATTCTAAAATCTAAGATGTTGGAAGAGATTAGGACGATGACAGCAGAAATGCAGACCATGTCCAAAGACAACATTCCCACTGACATGGGAAGTGTAAGTTCTATCAACAGCCTATTTTCTGAAGAAGGGAGCATTGAGGAATCATCCACATCTATGAATCCATCTGAGATACTAGAAGCAAAGATCAGAAGTAAAATGCAAGCAAGAGTTTTAGAGACGGAAAGTAATGCTGATGCTGAGTCAGTAAGAGATTTGGATCTTTCAGAAGGTGCAGCAGAGGAGCAGATGATTGATGATGAAATTCGAGCAGCAGTAAGAGCTGAACATGAAACACTGGCACAAGAATCAAACCTTCAAAGTGATAGGGTCCTTGATCTTCCAATGGGTGAAAAGGAACAAATGTCAACAAGCCATGGTCATGACAGTGGTATCTTTGAAATGTCCACATCCGAGACCTCCTCATCCAGAGTGGAAGAATCGTCCACAAAAACCACTACAGAATCTACTTCAACTTTAGAGACTTTAAGTACTGAGGAAGCAAAAATTAAATCTGCAGAGGATGATAAAGAAAAAGCAACAATTGAAGCAGTTTCATCTCATAAGCAAGATTTAGCGAAGGCTGATGAAATGAATATTGGCAAAGATGACACATCTATAGCATCTGAGTTGACTGATTTAGATTCTGTCAGGGCTGATGAACTCTCATTGGATGGTAGAAGTGAGCTTGGAGAAGCCTCCATTAAGGGTGAAGAGACCTTGCATACAGATCAGCTCAGTGATACAGAGTCCATGAGAGATGAAACTTCTGATTTAAAGGCTGAGGACATTCCTGCAGTAGAAGCTGATATTTCTGAAGAACAACTTGGACAAAAGGTGAAAGCTGAGCAACAGACTGAAGATTCAGTGGAAACCGTTGATGCATTGGATGGACCATCCGATTCTAAAGATGTGACCCCAACTCCTGAGTCTTTTGGTGCTGAAGATGACTTCAGGATTCAATCGCCAATAAATGAAGAAACTGTATCAGAAATCAGTGAAGGGTCGATCCGAGAAGCTGACTTTGCTATGGATGAATCTCTACCAGATGGGGGACAGTTTGTCACCAGTCCAAGTGATCTGACATCATTGGTTAGAGATTCACAGAAACAATCTAGAGTGACAGCGCAAACTTCTGAAGATGTTGAGGACATTATAGATGATGCTTTGAAGGATCTGGAAATGGACACAAATACAGAAGAAACCAATATCACTAAAGAACCAAGCCCTGATCAAGCAGATGTGAGAGTGGCAGAAGAGATCCTAGAAGCTCCAGAAGAGAAAATTCGTCAGAAGTACAAACCAGAGGAGCAGGAATTGACATTCATACCAGATGAGGTACCTGAAAAGAAAACTAAATCTAAAAAATCCAAACGATCTACCTCAGAAGAAGAGGAACTTACCATGACTGCTTCAGTAGAGACCTCAGAAACGTCAATCATGACTCAAGAATCCACTACTACAATACAAGCTGATGTGGATGTATCTGGAGTAACCTTTGATGATGGTGGATTGACTATCTCAGCTTCAGTGGAAGTAGAAGAGACTCACTATCCACCAGAAGTTGTCAGAGTCACAGAAGATGTTAATATTCAAGCTGGGGAAACTATTCATTTAGAGTCTGAAGTTAAAGGTAAGAACTTTTTGTAGACTTTGTTTATCACAATTACTCTTTATCATGGGTCAACCAATTCCATTAAAAAGTATTTTTTTTAAATTTTTGGGTTTTTTCTTGAGTGGCTTGTTTGTCTTGGCTAGCACATCATTTGAAGTATTTGCACCAAAAATTGAAGAATGTAGTATGCATTTCAAGAAACCTACTTGTCCATTTCAGGAAATCCTCAACCAGAAGTAAAATGGTTCAAAGAAGGTGAAAAAGTAGCGGAAAACCAAAGAATCACCATAGTGACAGAGGACAATGTATATTCTCTGGAGATTAGAGAAGCGGAGGGCAGTGATGGAGGAAAGTACACCCTGACAGCTCACAACTCGGAGGGAACTATATTCAGTGATGTTCAAGTCAATGTGACCATTCCTCCAGGTCAAGAAGATAAGATCATTATGGAGGGACAAAACATCAGGTGGGGAGATATGAAGTTACATTTTGCTTATTTTTGGCAGATTTTTGATGATGTTCTGCAGAATATGAAAAGGTTTTAGCAAATATGATTTGGGCTTATGAGGATTTAATTACTACTTTTTTGCATACCAGTTTCCCTTTATGAATTGATTTTATATTATTTATGATTTGAGAATATTTTCTGTGATAATTTCAGTGTAACAGCCAGCCTATCTCTACCAGAGTTTACAAGATCACCAGAAGATACAACTGTTTCTGAATTCGATCCTGTTTCCTTTGTTTGCGAAGTCTCAGGTATGTTGCATTCATTGGAAATTAAAGTGGTCAAAATGGATATTTTCAGCAAATGTAATGCTATTTACATATAGATCCCACATTGACTTGATTTTGATGCAGGACATATTTGTGTTACACTGAAGTTGCCCTAAATTTATGTTTATTTCCTTCGTTCTTCGTTCTTCTCAGGTAATCCAGAGCCACAAGTGACATGGAGAAAAGAAGGACAAAAACTAAAATCTGACCAACGTATGAGAATTTATGAATCTGACGGCCAACACTTCCTAGAGATCCCACAATCCTCTCTACTTGATGCTGGCGAATATGAATGTGAGGCTACCAATAGTGAGGGTTCTACTTCCTGTCACATTATGCTAACAGTAGAAGGTAAGAGTTATTCCCCTTTACCATAAAAGGTCACATTTTCAAGACACTGATACCTTGATATTCACCATATTTCATTTTTCAATGATAATTCATTCGTGATCACAATGGACGCTACTGTTTTCAACCTATTTTCATGAAATTTTGATGTAATCATTGGAATTGAAATCACTGTTTTAAAAGCTGTTATAGACAGCATGCTTCACTTAATGTTGCAAAATACCTGGAGTTTTTTTTACAGCTGCAACTGAACAGGAAAGTGGATTGTCAGCTGCAGAAGAGGCTGCCCAGCATCCTGGAGCCTCAGAATCAGATGTTCGTACACGATATCTTAAATTGTTTGGTGCTGCTGCAGCCTTTACCCTCGTAGCGTTTGGTTTTCATAAACTGACTGAAGGAAGACTTCCTACTGGTCGTTAGTGTAGTATTAGAGTTATCTACCCTTAGTTTTTGCTTGCGTGTGGGTTGAACTTTGTCAGAAATAGTGATCATTAACCAATCAGATTTCTAGATAAGATACACGTGACCCATTATCAGCATTGACATTTCCTTCACCCATTAATATTGAGGCATGTGGGAAGGCGTATATGATGTTAAGTTGATATAGAAAAAGTTAGCAACTGTTTAGAGCAAAATTCTGATAGATTGACAAAGATGTTCAAAATTACTTTTAAAAGGGAATCAATAAATGTTTTTATTGTCTTTTGTGTACTTAAAATAAAAAAAGTCACGAGAGAGCCTCCACCCTATGTCCCTCTAAATATTATCTAATTCTTTATTGATTCTTTAAACTGTTATTGTGTGCATCAGTTTTAGTTGTGTTTGTGTTTGTTGTGTTATTTATTAGTTTGTTTGTTTTGATTTGTATGTTGCATTGTTTATTTTGTTATATTTTTAAAGGCCAATTATATTATTATTATGTTCCGCATTACACATTGTAATATTATGTTTTAGTTTCAAATCCAGCATATCATTTTTTAATTCACTTATTTTTTATATTAATGGCCTACAGTAATATGAAGTTTAGTATTACATACTAATTTATAGCTTTGAATTGAAAATAATTTTTTAACACCTATATTTTGTTAAAAAATTTTGTTTATTAATTTTGTTTACTATGATATTATGGAAACGAGAGAAGGATCTTGAAGTGCTCAAATTATTTTACGCAGGTCTTTTTTTTAATATTTTAATTTAATACATTCCATACAATATGAACATCATTCATCAGGGTATAATATTGTGATGTGCTTGATTCCAGCAATTTGTTTTAAAAAAGGATGAAGTTATCTAATTTCCAGCTCATACAACTTATTTTCTAAGACAAGATTTTAAACAGTATTTTGATATTTTTTGACAATTGTTGTATTAATTTATATTATATAATTTTTTAAACATATCGATGTTTTTTTTAACTGATATTTTAAACTGAACACTGTAGAAATATCTTCCTGAAGTTTGTTCTCTTGAATATTTTCTAATGCAGTTAAAGTTACTACTTGTTGAGTCACCTCCTAGAAAAACATCAAGTTAGTTGGCTAATAATAAGGAATTAAGCCTCTGTCAAAATTTCCCTTATTGCACACAGCATGGTGCAATGATGCAACCCATTCAGGTTCAGCTTTAGAAGTATGACAGCACATATTCTGCTATATAGGGGTGAGAGAATTCAACAGATAACTATTATTTTTGGCATTTTTGCATGAAAGGGTCCATACAGGTAATTTGCATTTTGGTATTTTTTGTCTTTTGCATGTTTTTACTGCAACAATTTTGATAAGGATAGATTTTTATGTGTCATTTTTTGAATGGAAATTAATTTTTCTCATGCAAAGATAAGATTTTGAAATACATCAACTAATGTTGGATGTATTTTATTAACTTACAAATATTTTAAAATGCAAATCAGACACTTATTAATTGCAAAAATGAAAACAATAGTCTTTGTCCTTTCTTTGATATCCTCATTTTTATACGTCCACATCTCTCTATGTGGACGTAAATTGTCGGCACCCCTGTCCGTCAGTCTTAGTTTTCAACCGATTTTGATGAAACTTAAAATGGATGTTATTGGACCTAAATCGAAAGGTTTGAGACAGTTACTTCTGATTAAATTTAAGGCTTTTTCGTTTTACCATCTGCATGCCCTGGTGGCCGTATGGTTGTGGTCCACTATCTTTAAAAATGCTCTCCCTATTCCTATCCTATCAGAAATTTTCGTCTTAATTTCAGGAATTATTCCTTCAAGAGTTTATCGCCACCACCAGTTATATCGACAAAGACACGAAGGTTACGTTAAACGTAGGAGAGGTTGTACAAGTTTTAGATTCTAAATTAACAACTGGATCCTGGCTGGTGAGAAAACAGACAGACAAGGAACAGGTAAGAAAGTGCTGAAAGTTTATAAAGACAAGAAATATTTTGTTATGTGCTGTTGCTCTTATGGTTTTCAGAACAAGAGTACTGATATAACTTCAATGTTTTATTGTAATGCCTATGACATTAGTATAAGAGGATACTTCGATAATGGTTGCTTGGTATTGAAGCTAAAAAATTAGAGTTGAATCAATGAATCTTAATTGTAAATCTTGAAAATACCCTGCATTTTTGGCAAGAGTAGGGTTAAGCTATCACCTGTAGGTGATGTACAACTGTTAGATATAAAGAAATCTATCTTTAATTACAGGTATGTTATGTACCAACCAGTGTTCTACAGAGAGCTGATGAAACAGTCAAAGAATTGGGAGGTAAGTCTTCAGAATGTACAATCAAATTTAGATGGCTGCTCCTTGAATCGTTTGCTAACCTAGAGATTAGTACCTGTATATTTCATCCTTCTAGAGATGCAGTCCAATAGACATTTGATATAGCTAATAAAGTAGTCTTAAATTTTAGACACCCTGAGCCGTAAGAAAGAACTGAGATTGACCAGGTCACCCAGTCTTAGATTAGATCACGAGCTTGAGACTTCTGAAGATGAGGCTGGATTATTCCATTTGAAAGAGGTGAGCTTATTAAACTATATTTCTTTTTCAGTTGTAAACATTTCACATTGTTAAAAACCTCACCTCCTTTCCCAAATCAGAGAGGCTGAAGATAATGTTGAGTTGTCTAGGATTAAACAATAAAACATGAAATAAAAATAGTTTGTTTCTGCTATCCTACACAAATTTATGCTAATATACACTGGGTTACTTTATCCATTTACAATTGCAGAAAAATTAGGTTTTAAAATTATATTATAACACACATGCTATATTTCCAGACGTTCCAAGTCTACATGGTAGTAGCCGATTACAACCAGTCATCTACAGACCCAGATGAATTACGATTGGTCGAGGGTCAATATGTAGAAGTCATAGACAAACAACGTCCGGATTCATGGCTTGTTCGTACCAAACCAACAAAAACAACACCATCCAAACAGGGATGGGTACCATCTGCATATTTTGATGTCAAGACCAGCATGGGGTCTGCAGTCAAGAAAGATACACGTGAACAATTCCGAGATGAGATTCTTCACATCAAAAATAAACAGCAAGAAGCTGGTTTAAAAAGAAGGTTGGTGCTTTTCTATAACTTTTCAAAATCAAAATGTCTAATTTTTTTCAAAAGTTGTGCAACATTTCCAAGCTTTTGCATTGTTTGCTGTGATTGGCCATTTTGTTTATAGTGCTTTTGTGAAATTTAGCATTTTAAGACACTGAATGACCATTCTGGATCAGTCACTTCAGTTTGTTTGATGCTGAAGTGACTTATCACAGTGACATTTAAAATTTACAAAATGGTTGACCACAAAACTTGCGCACTTTGCTTACTAATGCTTTGAAATTTCCACTTTTGTAGCACGGATGAGAACTTTAGATCCAAACTGTGAGTAACCATAGCGATAGATCATTTGTTTCCAGAAACTTTTATAACCTTGAACTTTGAATCTATCTCTTAGTTACTCTCTGTTTTCTGAATCTCCATTTTGTTTATGTTTTGATTTCCATCCTTATTTGGCATGTTCTTAAATTTATTTTATTTTTTTATCAAAAATGAACTGGCCTGCATTTCCTTTTCTTTTACTATGATTTGATATAGGTAGCACTTGATTGGATAGTTCCAATTACCTTTTCCACCATTTTGAATTCTGCCTTCATTTTTTTTATAAGGAACAGTACCAAACGTTTTATTGAAGTTCCAGTTGATTCCATAAATTCAGAATGTGCAGAACTTGCCATAAAGCTTACTCTATGATCTATTTTCCTGCTTCTGCTCAAAAAACAATTGTGTTGGTAAACCCTTTTGGGAGCAAACATTAATTTTTGTTACATGAAAACTCAGGGATGAACCCTGTTGAAATTCAGAAAAATTGTGAAATTCTAAACATAAGTTATTGTCCTTGATATATTTCAGATATTTATTGACTGAGTTGGTTGAAACAGAAAGAGAATATATTAAAGATCTTCAGCACCTAGTAGAAGTATATTATGGTAAATTCCAAGAGCGAGATGCCCCAGACGTCCTACAGAACAAACATGATGAAATTTTCAGTAATATCAAGGCCATATTAAAATTCCATCATGAGTAAGTTAATTTATGAACTTTTAAGGAACTATTTTAAGGTTGGGATAATAAAGATTGACAGTACATTTGAGTAGCATAAGTCAACGTTTCAGCATCCCGTCAAAAGTTAGTCTCCAAGTAAAGGAACACAAGTAATAGAATTATAATTGAGAAAACATGGCCGCCTGTGCCATTTTTTCCCAAATCTGCATATCTGCATTTATTTTTTAGCTCATTTTTGAATAGTCTAACAACATCTACAGCATTTCCTGGTAAAATTGGTGGAGTTTTCCTTAAAAATGTAAGTTTGATTCATTATGTTTCAAATGTTTTTAGCTATCTTTTCTTAGTTGAACACTTTATTTCGTTAAAGGTGATTTAAGTTTACTTTCATTTCCAAATGAGTCCTAATGAAAGTTGAATATCCAAAACATGTGTCAGCAGCAAATGATGAGCTGTAGTTATGTAAAATATTTTTTGTCTGACCATTTCAGAACGATTATTTTATGATGTATATAGAATATCTGTACAGTAGAGAGGCTGCTGGTTTCTTTCTTGATACTGAGGAAGCCAAGAAATATTACAAGGTGAGAACAGATATATATATATTGTCTTGCCAGCACATGCATGGAGAGAAAATGGCGCAGCACTAATTATGCTCGACTATTAGCGCATTAGGCGGTGATTTTTGGTGTACAATTGATTACACATGGTCATTTCGAAAATATCTATCATGATTAATATTTCTGGCCATGTATGACAGTATGCAGGATTCTATGGGCTTCTTTCCCTTCGCTTGCACTGTCAATGCAGAAGTGCGCCATATTGACTGGCCAAATAAAGCATTGTGTACGCAGTATGAGGAGTAGAGGTGAGCAAACAGTGCTGCACTCTTGGCGCTTGTAAAATTCTGCCTGTGTGCAGAGGTGCCTTTAGAAACAATTGAAATAGTATAAAATTCTTGTTAATATTGTCTTCCAACACTCACTGGCCTAAGCAGTACAAATAAAGTGACACAATGTATAATGTATACTGTATTATCAATGTCTATCTGACTAAGACATTATTTATTTTAGAAATATAGTCGGAGTGTAGGAGAATCTGAAAATAATTTTCCTCAACTATTGAACAAGGGTGAACAGAGACTAGCAACTTATCTCAGTGCTCTAAAGGTAATACAAGGGAAATAACTTCATTAATATACTAGCATCAATTTTGTTAGTCACATTGCAAATTCGTTTGCCCGAATGTTCAATTTTGGACACACCTGATAGCAAGTTACACATTATTTTATATTAAAAAAATGATAAAAATCCAAAATAAATGTCAGAGCACTGAACCCCCTTCCTTAAAGCAATTCCTGGAAATTTTGGCATCTATTATCAAGACATCTCATTTTCTGATGAATTTAGCACTAGCCCTGATCTTAACCTTAATTTCATGACCATGAACACAAAATAAAACATTGTTTAAAACAACCTATGTCCTCTTGACAATATTTTGCATAACCCTGTCTTTAAAGCGATTTCATCAACAGTGTCCAAAGTATACAAATAGAATCAAATAAACCAATAAAACTATGTAATTTTCCATACAATAACAGGTTACAATTGAACAAAGCTTAAAATTTGAGTAAGCTTTTTTCAATTATTGTAGCCTATTTAAACATAGTTTTCTGGATTTATCAGATTATTTAGGTAGTCTAATCTGTTGTATAGTTATGCCACTAGGTTTGTCCCCTGATGAATATATAATCCTATTGACCAAGTTTGAAAATTTTGAAGTTGTATTTCTGGTAATTTAACACCCATCTAATTACTGTAAATTTTCAGGAGTTTTTGAGGTATTCTCAGCGTGCTGGAGATGAAGAAGGTGTAAAAGAAATGGAGAATGCTATATCTATGATAAATGAAGTATATAAAGGTGTTGAACAACGTAAATTACTAGAGACTGTTGAAGGTTTTACTGGAGATCTTCAAGATTGTGGTCAACTTCTCAGACATGTAAGTAATTTGACATGTTCCTCTGTCTTTTCAAGGGGCACGCTCACCATCTGTTGGACCAATAATAAAGGTTGTCTGATGACGACACGTGTATATTATGTTGAAACGTTATGTGCCTAACTTTATTAAAGAAGTGTGTTATATTCCATAATATTGTCTTGTGTTTTGTTATAATGCTCCTATATATGTCGTTCAAATCTGATATTCTTAAGACCAATTATAGATTTTCAAGGACTAAATCAACCACTAAAAATACCAACATTTTCCCTTTGAATGTGGCAAGAAATTGTCAATTAAATGCACTTTTTGATCTTAAAAGATATGTGATGATTGGTTAAAGCCCAATTAGTCCAGGCAATCTATCAATTGACCCCAAAAAAATTGCAAAAGAATATTTTTTTGCATAATACTCAAGATTTATATGTTATTTGTCATCTGTAAAAAGTCGCCATAAAAATTCCGACGTCAAAGGTGTTTTTGGGGAGAATTAAGTAAAACGCTATTTTAGTGACGTCATTGCACAACAAGGCCACCATACTTCGGGGAGAAGTTTGTGTTATTTGTTGAACGATGACGTTATACTATACCGACAATTATTACATTTTAAAGATAAATAGTTTGTAAATATTCATCAGTCCATTTGAGAATAATTTAAGAAGTAAATTTGGTAGGAAAACAGAACCCTAAAACCCACAATTATATAACCTAAACATATATTAACATATCGCTCCCAATAGCAGACGACGTAATATCTCGACGTCAACAACGTGAAATACTTAACGTAACGTCAATTACATTGCTATTTCATTCTTTTTTTTAACTTAAAATTGTATAAATAGCTTCTTAGAAATGCTCATAAGTTCAAATATGTAGTAAATTTAAAATTCCCACTGACAATTTCCTAAATTAAGAAGACGTTTCTCGCTCCGAGAAAAAAAGTACGGAAACACATGAGTGACATTAATAAAAACATTTTTACCGGTTGAATGCTTTAAAACATGGAGTGTATTTTATGCCACAAACCTTGCAATGATGCAAATGAAATGGTGATTTTGACACAGAAAGGATGTGACAGTATTAAAATAGCCAGTAACGCTCTGAATATTAATCTGATAGCATGCCCTGGACAATCCGTTCATAAAACCTGCAGACGGGATCACTGTCATCATAAAGATTTGAGACGTCAGAGCCGTAATTCGAATGAATTGAAGCAAGAATGTGAAATCCGTACACTACGTTCACCAGAAAGTACATTTGTATTCGAAGATAACTGTCTGTTTTGTGGAAAAGAGGCGAAAATCAATGGAAATAAAAGGGGTTTTGAGGTATATCCTGTGAGAACTTTAGAATTTCAGAAAACAATTTACAGCACATGTCAACAACGCAATGACAACTGGGCAAACCAAGTTAGAGAGCGCCTTTCATATGTACATGATTTACCAGCCGCCGATGCCCTTTATCATCAAATCTGTAATGTGAACTTTCGAACCGGGAAACAAATTCCAAATGCTATGCTATCACAGTCAAATCCTAAAGTACCAAAAATTACAAAAGGGAGACCCGAGAATTCAGAACAATCTCTAGCTTTTCAGAAAGTAATGGACTACCTGGAATTAAACGATGATGAACAAATTACCATCGGGGACCTTGTTAACAAGATGGAAGAGTATTGCCCAGGAAATTCATATAGCACTGCTTACTTTAAAAAGAAGTTACTTGATTATTTTGGAGAATCTGCTGTTATCACAGAAATCAACGGGAGGGCAAATGTTGTCACACTCAAGAGTACAGCTTCAACAATACTTCAAAATTTTTACAACCAGCCAACTGAAACCAACGAGCAGAAAAAGAGGGCTATTATTGAAGCAGCAGCAAAACTTATCTACACAGATGTGAAGGAAATGAGTACAGACAAAATGGAATATCCTTCTCCATCAAGCTTGGCGTCCATTGATTTCAACCATTCTTACTTACCAGAGACATTGAAATATTTCCTAGAAAATTTGTTCCGGAGCAAGACATCTTTGACGAAAATTCCAACAATTGGTCAAGCTATGATCCAGGCAATAAGACCCAGAGTTATTTTGGCACCATTACAAATTGGACTAGGGGTACAGTTACACCATCATTTTGCCTCCAGATTTCTCATAGACACATTATTTAATTTCGGTTTTTGCAGCTCATATACGGAAGTAACCCGTTTTGAAAAGTGTGCAGCCGTATCCCAAGGAACCAATATATTTTACGATAATGATGGTGCAATGGTCCAATTTGTAGCTGATAATGTTGACCACAATATTTGTACTTTGGATGGTAAAGATACATTTCATGGAATGGGAATCATCGCAGCTTTAACACCTGGTGTTGAAATCCAAGAACCTGTCCATAGAATCAATGTTACCACAGAACAGATCCTTGCCGCAGGGAAGATCAACATTCGATATTATAAAGCACCAGAAGTAATTCCACCATTCTCACTTACCGAGTTAAAGAATATGCGAGAAGCTGACAAAACAGAAAATTTAGAACTTTTATTAAAAATAACTAGCCCATTGAAATTGCCCATACTAGGTTGGTCAGGATTTATGCAGTCAATACAGCATGGAGAGTTTCCGGGCAAATCTACGATAACATTTTTACCAATGATTGATATGAATCCAAGTGATATGTCATGCATATACTCAACCTTACTGTTTATCTCCTCCCAGGCAAATCGACACAATATTACCCCAATTATTACATTTGACCAGCCACTATATTGGAAATCATTCACAATTATTCAGGCCGAACCACACGATAGCCCACTGAAGATGGTTGTTCTTCGACTTGGAGGATTCCATTTGGAAATGAGCTTTTTGGGTAGCATAGGCCGACTAATGAATTATTCGGGCCTTCACGAATTACTAGAAACAGTATATGCGTCAACAGCAGTGGACCACATCTTTACAGGCAAAGCTGTTTCCAGAGCTTTCAGGGGCCATATGATGGTTAACAATGTTCTTAATATGATGATTATAGCAGATATATTTAACATCCAACTTCCTGATACCCCAATAACATTACAGGAGATAGCAACATCACAGGAGGCTACCGACAACACTTTAGACCTTGCATCCAATCTATATGACAGTCTTTGTAATGGGACAGCTTCTATGGAAGAAGTAGTGCACCAACCTCTCTTTGATGATATCAGGATGAAGATAAAGCAGCATTGTACAAATCTAGCTGGATCCCCGACGGCCGCTTTATGGCTCCAATATATGGAAATGTTGGACATTTTGAAGAGGTTTGTAAAAGCAGAAAGAACTGGTGATTGGAATCTACATCTTCAGTCTGTACAGCAGATGCTACCCTATCTTGCTGCCACAGGGCACAATCTATATCTGAAATCAGCTTATGTTTATCTCCAGCAGATGTTAGATTTAGAACAGAAACAGCCAAAAGTATATTCATATTTTGCATCTGGATACCATGTCATTCGTCGAAGCGACCGATATTGGGCAGGACTTTCGACTGATCTGATTATTGAACAGACCTTGATGCGTAGTGTCAAAACAACTGGTGGATTGACAAGAGGTAAAGGTATGACTGAGGTACAGAGATTGCAGTGGTTGATGTCAATGCCAGCATGTGCGGGTGTAAATGCTGCGATTCAAGAGTTTACTGGTACAAGCTTCAGCACTAGTCTCCAACATAAAGAAAATACTGCAGCACGGAGAGATCGTAACACCAAAGATACCAGTACAATTTTGTCTTTCCTTACCGAACGTAATCCATTTTTTAAAGATGAATCTCTTAGGAATATTGAAACAGGTGTAACTGCTACAGAAGAAGTAGATGTCCATCGAGCAGAAGCAATCGGGAATAGAATCAAACAATCTCTGAATGGACAAAATGTCTTCAACGTTCATTTTAAAAGAAGTTCACAGGTAGTTTCAATGAGTCCTAGGTCTGCTTTGAAAATTGATGGTGAACAAGTTGTCGTTAGCCCACAGTTGCTTTTTCAGAGACTTATCACTGCTGCTGACGGAATGTTTGATGATTTATCTGCAGTATTTTCCTACGAACTGAGTAGCTTTCCTTCATCGATATTTGACAGTTCTGGTTCCATGAGAGCAGCTTTAAAACCTCCACTCGCTGAAGCTATTTGGTCACTTGGTGATTGTTCTGTGCCAGAGCTACCGGAGTCCACTGATGTACAATATGTTTTGGATGGTGGGTCATTGCTTCACCGAATCCCATGGCCTCGGAGTTGTACGTTCCAGAAAATTAGCCAGATGTATGTTGACTTTGTCAAACGAAAATATGGTAATCCTGTCATTGTTTTTGATGGTTACACATCGGGTCCAAATACTAAGGATGCTGCACATCTACGAAGATCGAGGGGAGTAGTGGGTACCAAGGTATTGTTTTCGGACAGTACTCCATGTTCTTCGAAAAAGGAACATTTTTTGTCTAATGGTATGAATAAGCAAGCATTCATCGATCTTCTGTCCAAACATCTTGAGGAAAGTGGATGTAAAACCATTCAATCAGATAAAGATGCTGATGTTCTTATAGTCAAAACTGCAGTACAGTGCTCCATGGTTTCCCCTACTATCCTTATTGGTGATGATACTGACCTTCTGATTTTACTCTGCTTCTACGCTGATATGGATGCACACGATATCATTTTTAAATCAGAAACAAAGACCACACAAGCAGCAAAGATTTGGGACATCAAAAGAACAAAATGTGTCTTGGGCCATGACATATGTGAATTGTTGCCGTTTTTACATTCTTTTACTGGTTGTGATACGACATCAAGACTTTTTGGCATTGGAAAGGGTTATGTATTAAAGAAGTTGATATCCAACAAACATTTCCGTGAACAGGCGAAACGTTTTGATGATGCAGTAACCAAGTCAGATATTATAACGATTGGAGAACATATACTAGTTTCTATTTACAACGGCCAAGAAACAGACAATTTGAATAATCTTCGATATCAGAAATTTCGCACCAAAGTCAATACCCGTAAATCATCGGTTGTAGAAATACATACTCTCCCTCCAACATCATCAGCAGCAAAATATCATAGTTTACGAAGCTATCTTCAAACACAGCAATGGAAAACT
Source organism: Lottia scabra (assembly GCA_029955415.1). NCBI lineage: Eukaryota > Metazoa > Mollusca > Gastropoda > Lottiidae > Lottia > Lottia scabra. The sequence continues at coordinate 4,931,163 of JARJEI010000015.1, forward strand.
ACTGATAATGAACTGAATCCTATTGATTGGGGATGGCATCTCACAGATAATATGTTTGCTCCAACGAAGATGGATATATCACCAGCTCCAGAACAACTCCTGCATGTAATAAGGTGTAATTGTAAGAAAGACTGTGATACAAGACGTTGTAATTGTAGGAAGCATGGCCTAGAATGCACATCTTCCTGTGGACATTGTAAAGGACTGAGTTGTACTAACTCTGATTTAAGTGAAATCGATATGGACACAAACTAATTTATGCTAGTGGTCCATGCTTACAGAATTCCAGAATTCCCCTTTAATGGAACACGATTTGTGATTTCCTTAATTTCGTATGTGTATCGAGGACACTGATAGCATCAATTTGCACCATTCCAATTTTCAATGGTGTCGTCATTAAACGCTTAGTTTGAATTAAATTTCTGGAATCATCGACGTCTGACTAAAGATTTTGAGTGATGCAAGTCCTCGATGCACATACAAAATTAAGAAAACCCATAACAATCTCTTTAATCCAATTATAAGTAAAACGTATTTAGAAACAGAGTGTATAATTACACATTAATGACCCCCTTGAAATACAACCGTTTCCATGGTTACACACATTTCATTCACTTTTCTTTTTCTTGAGAACGCCAAATTTATTTCAAAAGACTACGTCTGCAAGATCACAACTTCAAATTCACAAATTCACAGAAATATATCGAATATTGAAAAACGGTAACCATGGCAACACTTAATTTAAAAGTTTAATTAGTGCATTTATTTTTTATCTTTTTTGAGAATTTGAAATCCAGGCAAAGATAAATTCTACGATTTTCCTGCTTATACTGCTTGTACTAAACAAAGTTATGTCATTCGTATAAATGTATCATCAAAGGGAGATAACTATATTTTGAATGACGTCACAAACATATTTCCTCGTCTAGCATTTTTTTTTTTTTTTTAATCTTTATGTTATTATTGTGTTTGTAAGTTGTAATCAAATGATAATTCCTCAAATTATCGAATGCTGAAGCCTTTAAGTCATGCATATCTTTGAAAATCATATTTACAAAAAGTGATTCAAAAATAGCATAAGTACGTCTCAATCAAGTTGAAATTTTTAGAAGTTAGCATTGGAATTTCCATGGCGACTTTTTTCTTGTGAAACATAATGTATTGTTGAATTTAAAAAAGCTCTCAAACATTCTTTTGCAATTTGTTTTGGGTTCAGTGTTATATAGCATAGATTGACTGGACTAAATCAGGAGTTGAAAAAAAGGATATAAAAACTCATTTTAGGATGACGTATTGATGTGGGATGCTGAAACTCAGATCAGTCGATGTAAAGAAAGACACATGTTATTGTTTCCAGAGAAAGTTTTATTGACTAAACGTAAACGACCAGATTCTCCTACAGAAACCACTACATACGCCTTTAAATCAGCTATACAGGTAACCTTCATTTCATTCATTTGTTTATTTGTTCATTCACTCTTTTTGTTCATACATTCATTTCATTCATTTTTCATACACTCATTTTGTACATAATATAGGGGCCTACTCATTTGTTCATACTCATTTTTTTCATGCATTTGTTCATACTTATTTTTCATATGCTCTTCACTAATTCGTCAGGGGCGTTTCCAGGATTTAGAGAAAGGGGGGCTCTGAAATATAACATGCTTCAAAATCAAATTCAATGGGACGGCGCTCGCAGCAAATTTTAAGAGGGGTCTGACATCAGTCGGCCTTGGATCCATCCCTGTTCGTTGCAACACTCCTTTACTTATTTAATCATAATTCATTCATTTATTATTTCATACACTTATTCATGTTGCTATTTTTTCTATCCCTCATTGTAACGTAATAAATATACTATGAAAACAATAAGTATTATTACAAATTGTTTTAACTGATGCAGAAAGACAATTTGCCAGTAAATAGTTCCTGTATACATATCTATATATTATGACATGTGGTTTTTCTAATGTTCACCTTCTTGGAGTCTATAATTTTGCTGCTTTGGCTTTGTTTTGACACTTTTTTTGATGTTGAAATGTTTTGAGACTTGGAAACTTGACTAGGTAAGGACTCCTTATAGTGTCTATTCTGCTGCATTAAAGGGATTGTGAGTATTGGGGGATATTGAGAGCATTAGTTTGCACCATTCTAATTTTCAGTCAGTCTGTGGTTGCAGCAATTCCATTGAAACTTGAGTGTATGGTGAATTCACACCCTCAAAGGTTCTCTACAAATTTTTCTGGTGTGATGTGATGAAACACTTAGTTCAGTGCAATTTCTGTAGACATAGACCATAGACATATGATTGAAAATTGGAATGATGCAAATTGATGCTATCAGTGTCCCCGATACACATACTTCTTTACAATCTCTGAAACATATTACATATATGTATATTGATCCAAGTGGGTTTTTTTTTGTATTGTTTTTAGCTGGTAGACGTTCAGATTAATGAAGTAGTGGAAGAAGATGAGCGAAGATTTGAACTGTGGACTTCTGAACCTTCATCTGAAGTCTACACATTTCAAGCTCGAAGTATCTATGCTAAACAAAGCTGGGTTCGAGATATTCGTGAATCACTTGTTAAACTTGGTAAGTCATCTTGTAATTCTTGATTCAGTTCAGTATATATGCTAAACTCATTTCATTTCTGCTGGGCTAACATGGAAGAAGTGTCTTTTTGTAAGAGTACCGTAACAAAAACATACAGTTCGGAGGTGTTTGCTGACTTTTAGACACAACTTCAGGGGTATTTGCAGAGCGAGCTTGGAAAATAGACCATAACAACTCCTGAGAGGGCTAAAGAGGCATTTTCATTAATTTCGAACTTTAGGACATGCATGGGGGTTATATCATTTTATTATCATTATTAAAGAGGTTTACTATTAGTATCATGCCTCTAAAGTGTTTGGCATCTCTAGCTCTTCAGTGCTGAAGTAGCATGACACAACATCTTATTTGTTCTGTTGATAATTTGGTCAGACAATGATCACATTTCAGTGAATTCAATTTGTCAGAAGATTGAAGATTATTTGTGTGTTGTTTGTTTCAGGAGTACAAGTAACTGATGTCATGGAAGAAAGAAAGATCAAGAAACCACTCACTCCACCATCACCTTCCACTCCACGTAAGAAGACTTCAGAAGGTAGTTCCACTGCAGGACTAAAACCAGAAGATATTCAACAAGCACTGGAAGAACAGAGTGGGTCCGAATCAGATCGTACCATTAAAACAGATGGTAAGTTTGAATTGTGTTCAGGAACCAAGTGACTAACATATTAGACATTTGCTCACTCATTTAAGGGTTTTGGTGCATTGAGTCTTGGTTGGAAGAAGGTTAGAAAAGTTGACACACCAACTCTAGTAAGGATTGAATGGAACCTTAAATATTTTTCTTGGGAATTTTTCTGGGAATTAAAGCCTTTGTAGACTAGTCCTACACTTGATGTCCTATGTCTTTGGGCAATTCAACAGCCCTGCCCTTGGCATCAGAAATTCAGGATTATTTTCTCCCCTCTATTATAGATTACAAGTCTTTGAGTTCTCATGAAGACAGTGATTATAATACTGATATCTCTAGTTATCATACAGCACCAGAATTTGAAGATGGTACTTCACGTCCAATGTTTAAACGACGTCCCAAAAAAACTGTAGCTAGTGGTGAGTTATATTTCCCTTCTTCAATTAACTGGACACCATTCCCAATCTCTGATATCTGTTATGTAATTTCCACATTCTCCCTTCCATACAAACAATCCCCTTATGCCCTAACTTTATATGCTCATTTCCATTCCTTACTGATTTTTTTTATGATATTCCCTTGGTGCCATGTTTGCTTCCATCTTTCTCTTTTAATTATCTGACTTTCATCTTCTGATGCCATTCCCCTTGCCAATCCTTGACATTCTCCCTATATTTCACACTTACATACCTTTGTTCCATGCATGTTGATACTTTTGCCACAACTTGACATCCATACATTCTTCTTTGGTCTTATTTTCATGTCTTTTAACTACTTCAAGTGGCCATTGACATTCCCTCTTTGGCCATTTTTTATTATAGGCCCTACCCTCATCTTGAAAATCCTCTTTATTCCCAACTTGACCGCTCCCTCCCCTTCCATATCTTCCCGCTGTTTTCTTCTAATATTGAGTAAAAATTGTTATATGTGAAATCTCTATATGGTAACAATTTTTTTAAAGGAACACCTTCACCATCCGTCTCCAATTGCAGCCAGGTCACAGAAAGATGAATTTTTAGCTAAGCTTATCAGAAGTTTTCTAAGTTTTCACAGCTGACCATCTAATCCATGTGTATCTTCAATTGTCCCCCTTTGAAAGTTATAAATAGTACATGGCTTTTAGTGATACTAGGCAAAACATGACGTACATAGAAACAAGAAGAGAAATTTCTTATTTGAGGTATATTTAGAGGGATTTTGCGATTTTTGCACAGCACTATTAGCCCTTCTTCTGAAGGCTATTTACATATATGAAAACCTCTGAAAATACCTACTGTTCCCCTTTAAGTATAGTTTTGATAAGTTATCTATTGAAATGTTCTGACTCATTAGTAGTTGGGTCTAGAGCCAAGATTTAGAGTTTGGTAAATTGTGATATTGGCACGGTGTGTATAGAGAACTACCTGTAAGTTATTACAGCTATTTTTATACCAACTTCTGATATACTCACATTCTTACATCTTCTATACTATACTCAATAACTAGTAGCTTCTTATTGGATTTATTTCGGTTTTATACTTTAAAATTTTATCGTGAGGTAAGAAATTTGTTTTTGGGAATCTTTTGTTTATTCTTAGATTTATTTCATATTGAAATATTTTAATTTCGAGGTAAAAGATTTTTGATTGTGGAAATTCATTTTAACTTTTATAATTTATTCTTCAGTATTTTCAGTTTTAGAAAATTATCAGCTTTTTTATAATGGTAATATAAGACTTTAGTCTTACTGAAATTGAAGGATTTTATCTTCTGATAATAACTGATTTTAGAAAATTTTTGAAAATATGTAGCCTACTCATCTTTGATTTAAAGTAGCTTGTTCATCATCTGTTCCATCAATCAGACATTAGTCTCAGAGTCAGAAACATGATTACTCTAGCTGAGCTAACTTTGAAAGTTAAAAATTCAAGAAGATTATGTCATTTTTGTGCAGAAATTATGATTCATACAGTTAGTAATGTGGGGAAATGTTTTAACTGAGTTTGGTACTAGATTAAGATATAATTGTCTAGATGTAGATAAGTGGGCTGCGTTGGTGTTTATCTCTAGATCTTGTCTGACTGTATCATCAGTGGTTATAACAAGAATCAAGTACATGTTAATCTGATACCACTATTGTTGCCATTCATTTATATAGCAAATTCTTTGCTTCTTGATTATGCAACCTTTGCTTAGGTCAATATAATAATTGGAGAATTTTCAACCTGTGTCCTACTGTCAACATGAAAATGGAATGAGTGAAAGCGTCTAGATGGGCTCCTTATGCTAGAGCCTCGATTCCCAACCAGGGTTACCAGCAAACACCAGGGGTACCTAAGAAGCCTCTTGGACAATTTTAAAAAGTATGGAATGGATCAAATATCAAATTTTAAGAATTGCTGTGATTTGGTGCAGTTAAGTCTATTGCAAATATGACACTGGGTCTTGATAGCTAGTTTAAAAATAGAATAGGTTTTGAATGGTTAGTATGTACCAGTACATAAATAGTTTTAATGGGGTTGATTCTGGAGTGAATTAGATTGTATATAAACATTAAGAGTTATCGGTAACTTGTCTGTTTCTTGTTAACATCCACAGCTGGCCTCCATCTTGTCATCACCTAAACTAGATTTCAATCTTGGCCATTATTAACTGGACTTACAGCAACCCAAAATTTAAATTTGTAGTTAAAAAGATGTCCGCTTTTCTAGAAAAAGATTGGACTTTGGTTGACTTTATTCTTGAACTACGCGAGTTTGATATTCAGAAGAGTCGTATCAAATGAAAAGTGAACAAAAGAAATATTTGATAGTTGCGGACATGAGAGATGACTTTACTAGATTATCTAATGTTATTGACACGTTTTGAATACACATCCTCATCAGGACTACAAAATGGTTTTGCGAAAGGATGAGAATACACCTGACACTGACGTGATGAAAAACTCTAGCTGTGTTAAACAGGAAGAAGATTGTTATATCACTACACGCCCACTATTGATAGTTGCCAGAGAAGGTCAAGGTCTCTATAAAATAAACTGATATAAATAGAAACACTAGGGTGTTGATGTTGATAGAATGCTTCCAGAATATCTGTTTGATTCTCTCTATCTGAAATGTCAAAACATACTGAGTACTGGTATAGATTAAGTAATACAATGATGATTTAGGAACCAGGTTCACAATCTTATTTGATATTTTTAGAAGTATCGTTACTCATTTCTTGAAAAAATTGTGGCATATTTTAAAATAAACAAATATAGGTTCATACTCACTCGTTTCTAATTCGGAACTAGACAAAGAGGCTATATAACCTCGTATACTATACTTTCACGGTAAAATCAGGCAATTAAAATCAATCACAGAACAAGAGTTGAATTTACCTGCCCATTTATCGGGCAAGATGGCTGCTTATCATGGCCGAGTTTTTATAGAGTTTGGAACAAAATGGTTGAGATGCATGGTTCATACTTTGTCTACTTAGGCTCTTGATGATACTTCTTACCAGCTGGTCTTTGGACCATGATTTTACAATCAATTATACCTTTTTCAAGGATATTTTCTACCTAATGATCCAAGGTCTAAGCATGGACCCTGCCTCTCAATTGTGCTTAAAAAGGACCCTTTGTAGCAACACTTATATTTTTTTCATCTTCAATCAATTCCTATGAAAAATCAATGCTCTCAATTTCAATGCAACACACAAATTTAACAAGGATAACATCTGATGGTATTGGTCAAACCTTTCGGCAATTATTGAACATAAAAAAAAACATTCATATAATGTATATACAAGGATAACTATTCAGATGGGAAGAACCAGCTGGTAGTCAGCCAAGCGTTTTAGTTCAGGTATATTCTGTTATCATCTGTGATTAAAGTTATATGAAATACTGTGATAAATGTTGGAAGATTTGCCAATATAACTATCATCTATTTTCAAAACATCTTATCATATTTCACTTTCAAACATATGTTGTACTGAAAACTTGTTTATCATATTTACTAAAAACATTATTAAGGAATAAATATGAAATATTTGGGTTATGAACAAAAATGGAAGGGAATTGGTTTTGCAACTTCTAAAAGAATTTGTCCTTGCTTATAGTGACCCAAATAAAAAACTTTGTAGCCGATTTTTTGTGGATAAGGTTTGTCTCTCTCACCAACAGACTTCATGCCCCAGAAATATTATGGAAAAAGACAAGAATATTGAGTTTCAACAATCTGAAATCTGACATTTTCAGATTAAACTAAACATGAATGGTTTATTCTCAAACTGTGTACCATTCTAAAAGCTTCCTTCATTAACACCTTGGCTATATCCACTGTTCAAATTATATCTACCATGGAATGTCTACTGGAATGGTGCCAGGACAGCATGATTTTAACAGATATTTCTAGCTTTAATCATTAAATTTGACTTTAAGAAAGGTTGTTGGTGTTATCAGAGAGCTAAAAACAACTTACTGAGTACTTGGTGATTATTTTCGCTTTGGGAGGATTTTTTACCTTTTGGAATATTAATGTTGTTTTAGGAGGATTTACTTGATATTTGGATCTGTGTTTTCTTGATTAGAATGTTTTGTAAGTTAAAGAAATGCAGCTGTTTAATTAAATATTTAGTACAGGATTTCATATTGTCTAGTCTTTGACAGGGTTTCAAATTGTCAAAATTGACAGGATTTCATATTGTCTAGATTGTCTTACTACAATCATTACTTCATTTTCTTGCTCCATTTCAGTGATTTCGCATTTCTTGCTTTTGCTCAGTCAATTTGTTTATTTTGCTCCTATGCCTTAAGTCCAATGTAGGAAAACTAACCGCCCATTTCTGTAGCTTGAGATGAGCGAGCTATTGTCTATTAATAACTTGATTGTTTGGATTTTATTTCAGAGGGAACAGACGTGAAATTAGAGTGCATTGTGGGAGGACTACCTATTCCAAGTGTCGTCTGGCAGAAAAATAATCAACCAATCAAAGAATCTGAAACATGTAAGGTGGTAACCGATGGTGAGACCTCCTTCTTGCATCTTGACAACGTAGATTTGTCAGTAGCGGGACAATATTCTGTGAAAGCCACCAATAAAAATGCATCTATTGTATGTTCAGCTGATGTTATTATATTAGAAGGTAAGGTTTCTCAGAGTCTATTTTATCCCCACATATTCCGGAACTTGCTGACTCTATTCCCAGCCTCTGATAGCTATTTGGACGGATATGGCTGCAGGAGAGTCAGAAAAACTATTTCAATGGCGACTGACAGATTTTCTTTTGTTGGAAAAAAACTTTGATGGACTTGCATACATGGCCTTACAAGGAGAGCATCAACAGCATGCAGTGTGCAATGAGAAACAGAAAAATAGTGATGAATCGAATAACTATCTATATATAAGGTCTTGGAAGGTGAGAAAATATCTTTGTGGATGGTCTATGGAATGTGGAAGGCAAAAGGAAAATGCCTACTCCTTATCAGTGAACACCTGGCTTGTGATTGGTTTTCATCTTATCTTCCATGTGATACTATTTTACAATTGTTGTTATGTGAAATTCGTGATTTTCTTATGGTTATGATTTGGACAGGATAATTTTTTTGGCTACCTGGAGCTGGAGGTCTATGGTAATATCCTGAAAGTAGGAAAGTGCTTTTTTTCAGTTTTGCGGCCTATGCAGTTTTCAATTTGTCTGTAAGAGTTTGCTACTCCACTGTTTATGCTATAGAACTATGATTCTGAAAATATAGTGCCACTATAAGATTGAATGGTTAGTGGTATAAATTGTCAGGTATTTCACATCAATTGTTGTTGATATTATATATATATCTAGTCAGATTGGTACCAGATGTCATGTTGTTGATAAAACCATTCCAATTCTTATCAGTGGAATATCATTAAACCAAGTCTTCCTGACCCTATCTTGTATGGAAGCCCGAACAGCCCAATATTAAGACTTCTTAATCCTTAATCCTTAGTTCTTAATGCTTAATTCCTATTCCATCATTTGTAGGCCATTTTCAACATTTGTTTCACAAAATCAATATTTGTTCACAAAAATCATCATTTGTTCATCATCGATAATTTGTCAAGTTATAATTTGTTTAAGCATATTCTAATTTTATCAAATATTAAATAATTTTTGTTTAAGTCTTTCTACAATTATATATTATAAATTTAAACACAAGTTTCACTTTACATTTCTCCAATAACAAATTATCAGTAACAAATTTTAATATACAAATCTTGCCCAACAAATCTTGCGTAACATTTCATCAAATACATTTCTTGAAAATAAAAAAGCGCCACCTGTCTTCAGAATTGTGTGCATTGAAATTATGACGACAAGCGGCGCTGATGGTTGTCAGCCGGACTCAAGCTAGCAGACATTATATTATCAGCCAAAAACGAAAAGATTACTTGGCGGACACTTCATGGAAATTTACAGGGATTTCCTCAAGGGAATGGTGTCCGTGAACGTAAATTTTCAAGAAAAATACTATAATGCTAACGTAAATTAGAAAACAAAGTGGAATTCCGTTTTTTTTTGTTTTTTTTTTTACCCGACAACTATACAAAAGCACCGACATAATGCAAAATGTTAACAAATAAAGATTGAGATGAGGGTTGTTTTGAAAGCACAAATTCTACAAGTAGTAGAATCTGAAAAATTTGAAGCTTATATTGATATTAAGCTTAGTCTAAAAATGGCATTGCTTATGGGGTTTTAAAAAAACTTTTATTTTCTTGTCAGGCCTAAAACCAAAAAGGGGGGAGTGGGGAAAGGGGCTTTGGAGTTTTTTGCCTCCTCTACCTAATTAAAATCTATATTTAAATTAGTAAAGGGAAGTCTTTGTTTAAGATAAATAATCCTGACTCTTACTCAAACTTGGTCCATAAGAGTTTACCTTTATCTGGTGTCGTGAACATGCGACAGATAACCCGTATAATCTTAAATTTCTAGGCAAGATCCCTTAGACCTTATGCAAATAATCTGGAATCAAATATTGGCTAGGATATGTCAGGCAATCACGTTTCAGGGAATTCTCTAAAAAAAATTGTAGCCCGTCCCTTCAGACTTCAGAAAATCGTATTTCCAGGCTACCAGTTGGCAACAATAAAGGTACGTAGTAATAACTCTGAAGAGGACACTACTTTTATTGCACACAAATTCACTAGATTTTCAGGGAGGGGTAGCTGTGTGGTACATTAACATTCCCAATCGCGATGAGTTTAAGGAATAATGAACGTTTTCCATAGTTTAACTTTTCTTATTTAATTTAAATAATATTTTTATCTCATTTTTTCCTGAAAAATTTTATTTTCGGACACTATGACGTGTTGTAACAACAATTTTTTTTTTCCCCATTAGAAAATCCCTGTAAACTTCCTAGTATTTACGTCGTTGTTGGCCTAATCTTTTCGTTTGCGGCTGATATACTATGTTTGCTAGCTTGAGTCCGGCTAACAACCATCAGCGCCGCTTGTCGTCATAATTTCAATGCACACAATTTTGAAGACAGGTGGCGCTTTTTTATATTCAAGAAATGTATTTGATGAAATGTTTCGCAAGATTTGTTGGGCAAGATTTGTTTCTGATGGTTTATTATTATTGGAGAAATGTAAAGTGAAACTTGTGTTTAAATTTATAATATATAATTGTAGAAGGACTTAAACAAAAATTATTTAATATTTGATAAAAGTAGAACATGCTTAAACAAATTATAACTTTACAAATTATCGATGATGAATAAATGATGGTTTTGGTGAACAAATATTGATTTTGTGAAACAAATGTTGAAAATGGCCTACAAATGAAGGAATAGGAATTAAGCATTAAGAACTAAGGATTAAGGATTAAGAAGTCTTAATATTGGGCTGTTCGGGCTTCCATAATCTTGTTATTAAAAGATCTTTGGAGAGGCATTAGATATAGGCTTACCTTGACATTTGTATACAAAAAAATGCTATTGGTGCTGTCCTAGAAAGGTTTACTTTTTCACATTGTCGGTCTTAGCCTTAGCCTAAACTGGAACAGGAAAATAGGAAATAAATTTCATAAATTAAGGTCAGGATATTACTTAGGAGTTTGTAATGTAAAATAATCATTATTTAGTATACTTATAGTATTAAAATGGTCATATACAGGAATTTCTCGGCTTAAAAAAAAAGTTGTTAGCAAGGTATTGGCCTTGATTTAGTCCTGCTTAAAGGATCATTGTGTAGGCAAAGTAATTTAATATCAGACAGCCTTCCAAATATGACTGTAACTTTAAAGCAGTATATGTTTGAAATTTGAGGGACTGTATCTTTAAACTAGTATATGTATGAAATTTGAGAAACTGTATCTTTAAACCAGTATATGTATGAAATTTGAGAGACTGTATCTTTAAACTAGTATATGTATGAAATTTGAGAGACTGTATCTTTAAACCAGTATATGTATGAAATTTGAGAGACTGTATCTTTAAACCAGTATATGTATGAAATTTGAGAGACTGTATCTTTAAACTATTATATGTATGAAATTTGAGAGACTGTATCTTTAAACCAGTATATGTATGAAATTTGAGAGACTGTATCTTTAAACCAGTATATGTATGAAATTTGAGAGACTATCTTTAAACCAGTATATGTATGAAATTTGATCCCGTCTGTTAATCTATTGGCAGCAGACAGAAGATTTATGTTTACTGTACATGATAGATAGATAGCATGCTTTAATCATGGCTACTTCAGTTAACTTGGAATTTAGGTGGGATGATTCAGTTAAAAAGGTGAATTGTTAAATATGACTGATTTTAAATGTGTTTGTGTACAAAATATCACATTTTTTTTTGTTCTTCATGTAGTATAAATTGAAAACACTAGGAGAAAAACAGTTGAAAAACAGAATTCCATTCCAATTAACAATTTTTTAACTATGGTAGGCCTTTTGTCATTTTGTTGAAACTTGTGAATTGTCGTTTTGGATTTGAAGTGTCTTGGAATTTAGGTAGAATAGGAACATGCCAAAAACATAAATTAAACTGTTTATTATTTGGTAAATTTTAGGCCTTGTATTATAATATGATTGAAATGTGTGATATTTGTGGAAGTAGAGGAGTATATTTAGAATGTCTGTATATCAGAATGGTTCTATTTATATACCTTGAAGTAAATATAGATGATATACACCTCTGATAACCTTGTATTCACCGGTAATTATTAGTATATACATTGGAATTTATGAATTTGGCTAGATCTTAAGTGTTATAGAAAGTGCCTCACTCTGCTAGAAATTGAACTGTAATTAGTATTGTAGTAGGGTAATAAAAAAAACAAGTTGACAATTCCACTACCAGAGTGAAATCAGTTCTTTTGAAAGGCTTACCCTGATTTTCTACAATACCACAGTCACAACAGATATTCAGAAACAGGAATTTTTAGCTAAGCTAATCAGTAATAGTGTTCACAGCTCACAGCCTTCATACAAATTCATGTGTAGCCTATCTATATTTTTTTTAAATTGTTTGATAGTTAAAATTATTGCTATATATTGAAAGCATGTATTATATTGAAATAGGGAGATACATTTCTAGTTTAAGGTATATTTGAAGGGTTTATGCGATTTCCTTGTATTACTGGTACTTATTTTACATATTTATTTACATACATTCAAAACCCAAATCAAATTCTGAAAATGACAACTGTTCCTTTTTAAAGTAAATGAAACTAAACAAGTTAGACCTTTATTATGTTGAAGTGCAGAATAAATAGTGATGATTCTTCCGGAAGTGTGAGCATTCCCTATATTTCATTATAGTAGTAAAAATCAAATTAATTATTTGGTCTTAAAGAAGATTGGTTTGGCCTTGGCAATACTGTGTTGATCTGATTTCTCATCAGTTATGGTTGACTTGAACTAACCTTGTGTGTATTTACCTATAGACACACAGAAAGTTGGCACAGATACCTTCTGTGATAGCACTGGGTTATATTAGGATGTTGATGTGTGTTTCTGATACAGGACACATAACTTGAAAATATGAGTAAATTGACAAGATATTGACATTGCTGTTGACTTTGTATAAGAACTATTATTGATTCAGTATCATGTCCCAAGTAATAAAGAACAGGTAATACTCTTTTGGCGACAGTTGCATATTTTATAGGTTTATTTTCTCTTTCCATTGTAGATGTAAGAGAACAAGGTGAATTTGACAAAGAAAAAACACCAACTCCACAAGAGACTGAGGAAGATTTGTCAGTTAAGGAATCTACACCAGTACCAGAAGAATCTAAACCTCAGGAGAAACCTTCAACTAAGAAAGAACCACAACCTCAAGAAGAGCCAGAACCCAAAGAGGAATCCAAACCTGAGCCTAAAGAGAAGCCCAAAGAGGAACCCAAACCTGAGCTTAAAGAGGAACCAAAACCAGAGCCCAAAGAGGAACCAAAACCTGAGCCAAAAGAGGAACCCAAACCAGATCATAAAGAGGAAGCTAAACCAGAGCCCAAACCAGAGCCTAAGGAGGAACCCAAACCAGAACCTAAAGAAGAACTCATACCAGAGCTAAAAGAGGAACCCAAACCAGAACCCAAACCAGAGCCTAAAGAGGAACCCAAACCAGAGCCAAAAGAGAAACCCAAACCAGAACCCAAAGAGGAGCCTAAAGAAGAACCCAAATCAGAGCTTAAAGAAGAACCCAAACCAGAGCCTAAAGAGGAACCCAAACCAGAGCCAAAAGAGGAACCCAAACCAGAGCCTAAAGAGGAACCCAAACCAGAGCCCAAAGAGGAACTCAAACCAGAACCCAAAAAGGAACCAAAACCTGAGCCAAAAGAGGAACCCAAACCAGAACAAGTTGAAGAAGAATCAAAATATAAAGAAACTGAACCTGTACCCACAACAGAACTCTCTGTTGAAGCCACAGATCTTCCTGTTGTTGAAGGAGAAGACTTATCCTACATACCAGAAGAACAACCTAAAAATCAAGCTCCAATAATTGTTGATAAGATGAAAGACTGTGATATAGAGGAGGGTCGTTTGGCCAGATTTGATTGTCGAGTTTGTGCCTTCCCTGTTCCAGATATAACATGGTGAGTAAGTTTTGAGAGTTTTCCAAATAGTGTTTGCTCTATCCAAATACACTTGGCATTGTCAGTTTTCTTAAATTTTGAATTTTAAAGATATTTATGAGGTTTTGATAAGGAATTGTGGCAATATGTGTTTGTTTATTGATATTTATACTTGAGCAAACTTGAATCTATTGCATCTGTCTATTAGCCAATTGCGGATGGAACACTTTGATTAGTTATTATGCATTAGCCACCTACTTTGGTAAGACCAAACAAAACCCCTTATCCTTATTCCAGTGTAATTAATTATACTTTTGATGACTTTGTATCGATGGTTTCTATATTACCAACAATCAACTTCAGAAAAAACTCTTATAAAATTGCCTCCTCCCAAAAAACAACCTATCTGATAACTATTTGTAGGGAAAAAGATGGCAAAGTGGTTGAAGAAGACAGCCATTTTAAACTTCTCCATGAGAAAGATGAGATTTTTTCTCTGTTGATCAAGGACTGTACCCTGAGTGACAGTGGTAGATATAGATGCTGGGCTCGTAATGAATATGGTGAAGCTTATACTGAATCTTTACTCAATGTCATTGGTAAGTGGTCTTTTCAAATTAAGTACGGACAGGATTTCTCAGTAGTGTACAAGCTAAGAATTTCCTGTACAACTCTGTTTCAGTAGTACAAAAGAACTGAAGATAACAACCAGAATATACTAGAAATATTAAACAATAAATTGAAATAGACAAAAGCTTCTTTACCTAATTTTATGCATTAAGAGGAGGTGTGGATAGAGAATAATAGACATAATTCAAGCCTCGCTTTTACTGCTTAGAAACCGTGGTTCATAATGCAAATGACGTCAACCTATTCATAAAATACGACGTCAAATGAAAGAAAAGAAATATGACGTCACTAATCACCATATCAACCAACACCGAGAAAATGGTCTAAAAACTGCCTTTTCGTCCCCTTTCTCAGAAATATTTGAAGAAACACTTCATCTGAAAGTATTTTTAAATAGCGTAATTAATTCAGATTCTAACGATGTAAAATTTGAGTAGGTTTGAGTTAGTGGGACTTGATAAGGTGGCGTTAAAGACCTCAAGGTGGTGATTTTTCTGCAGTGGCAAGATGCTGCTTTTGTTTGCTTGCGTTAGGAGCCTCGATATGGATGCAAGATGGCCGACGCGTGAATACGGTCTATTGCTGAACTGAATATTTGTTTTTATATTTAGCTCTA
Source organism: Lottia scabra (assembly GCA_029955415.1). NCBI lineage: Eukaryota > Metazoa > Mollusca > Gastropoda > Lottiidae > Lottia > Lottia scabra. The sequence goes on from JARJEI010000015.1 coordinate 4,946,689, forward strand.
GATAACTTACTTGAAGAAGGTGAAGTGAAACCAGCCTTTTCTACCAGGTTCTACGATGTAGAAGTAACAGAAGGTGTCCCTGCTGAATTTGTCTGTATGGTAAGTCCTGTGAATACTTCTTATAGTGTTATATAGCTACAAATCATTTGCCTGCCTTACGAACATACTTAATAGGGCCTACAAGCTTTTCATCCTCAATTGATTGCATTTCAGATCAAGGGAGACCCATCACCAGATGTGAAATGGTACCTGAATGGTGAGTTACTGAAACCAGGTGAAGACATTTTGATGCGAAAAGAAGATGATGGACATCAGTTATTGGCATTCCGTAATGTTCGTTTGGACCAAGCAGGGGAAGTAACATGTAAATTGAAGAATGATTTAGGGGAGGCAACTTGTATAGCTCAGTTGATTGTGAAGGAAGATCCAAGACGCCACGGACCAGAAGTGAAACCACCAAAGTTCATCAAGAAGCCAGTAGATACGGAAGTTGATATGGGAGGAGATGTAAAGTTGGAATGTACAGTAGCTGGAGAACCAGAGCCTGATGTTACTTGGTTCTTTGAGGACAGAGAATTATTTGTAAGTATTCCTGATTGATTTTGTGATTGTCTAATTGTAGTGGATTCTGCTGCATCCATCTATTTGTCTAATATCAGTGAGGACTAGGCTCAAATTAAGTTGATTAACATAAGTAAATGAAAGCTTATAAGGCTTGTATGTTCATTTCATCAGCTCAATAAGGTACAGAAGACTTGGCTATAAACTCAATTCCATTAGGTGTAGAACTGTAAAAGTAGGATGTTAAACTCCATTGTATTTGATTTCAGGAATCCCACAGACGTATTATTCGTAAGAGTGGTAATAACCATGTGTTGAAATTAAGAAACATGGCAGCTATGAATGCTGGGGAATACACTATCAGAGCTGTAAATATGGCTGGTGAAGCTAGCTGTACCTTTAAACTAGGTGTTAATGAACTAGAAGAGATCCCAGATAGACCCAGGTGAGCTTTGGGAAAGGATTTTATTTTTACATTTGAGTGCTTTTACTACCCAACCCTAGGCAGTTGATCTGGCTGTGTGGCATGTCCTGTCTTGTTTGAACTCTAGACTGTGAATTTGGTTGTATTTACCAGTTATAATAGGGCTATATATGATTAAAAAGGAACAGATGAAGTTTGGAATGCAAAAACATCACCCTTGCCATATCAAATATTTGGCAGATGAAAATTATTGATATTTCTTTCAATTTCAGCCCCAAGCGTGTGGTGGTACCAGAGACCAAATATGGTAGTGCTCCGTCATTTGCTAGTCGTATATCAGATGCCAGGTCCCTCAAGGGAGGTAAAGCTAGATTTGGCTGTAGGACTATGGGTATACCACAACCAGAAATACAATGGTAAGCAGAGAAAACCTTATGAATATGAAACAATATCCATTATTGGGGTGAAAATCATCGATAATGTATTTGGGTTGAAATGATATTGAGTTATCCATTAAGGGTGAAAATAATGATGAAAAAAAAGGGCCTGTAGAGAGGTTAAATATTTATTTCTCCATGATGATAGCTCCATACTCAGCTCTCAGAAGTTATGATGAATGAAAATCTGATTGCTGTGATTTACTTTACATTATATACAAATAGCCTATGCTCTAAAATTGTTTTTTTTTTTGCGTTAATAACCATGTTCTATATTTATGATCCAGGTGTAAAGATGGACGACCTTTGACCTCTAATGACCATGTTCAGATTGGACGTGATTCTACAGGATTTTATTTAACTGTATCTGACGTAGCTCCAGAAGATGAAGGAGAATATAGCTGTACGATTAAAAACGACTCTGGTAAAGCTAGCTGTTCTGCCAGATTACAAATTGGAGGTGAGGAGTTAAACATTATTAAAAACACCACTTTTTTCCAAGTTTGCAGAAGGAAGACTTAGAAAGTAATTGCCCAGATGCAGAAAAATTAAAGCTAAAGGACACAAAAGCTGAAAGAGTATTAATTTATATTTTCTGTCTTCTGACGCTTGACCAAAAGACAACCTAGCCTAGACCACAGAATCATCAGCATGTGTAAAATTGATTTTGATAATTTCAGATTCACAACCAACCCAGACATATCAGTACATGCCTAAAGATAGAAAGAAATTCTCACCAAGTTTCGCTACAGTTGACACTGCACCACCTGTCAGACGAACCTTCGTAGAACTTGCTCCTGATGGTAAGGTTACTGCTTGAAATAATCTTTGCGCATTCTTAGTCTTTCATGAAAGGTTTGATTTAATCAAATGAACTTTTGTATTGATAATTTGATTATTGTTCTGATCTACATGAAGCCTAAACATACTCAAAACTATAAATTATTATCTCTATTACAGAGAAAGTACCCACAATGCCAATTGGTAAACCATCATTACTGGAAGTAAAAGCAGATGGTGCTAAATTGTCATGGTTACCAGCTTATACATCTGGATTACCAGAGAATGCTGGACCATGTTCCTATACAGTTGAAGCACGTGAAGTTCCAGGAACGTACTGGTCCAAACTGGGAACTGATGTTTACGGAACAACTTATCTGGCTAGACAGCTTAGACCAGATAAAGAATATCAGTTCCGAGTTCGCGCTGAAAACAGATTTGGAAGTAGCGAACCCAGTCCTGTGGCTACTCTAGCCAAACGTGAAGGTAAGTTAAAGATTTTTTGCGATACCTCTAAGCTTATTCTAGCTGCAATTAGCTGTCGAAATTGTTGCTTTTGCAGTCCATTGGGCTAGTTAAAAAGAGAAAAATATGAAATTATTTTAGGCATCTGAAGCACTTCTTTGAATGAAATGTATTCTTTAGCTTTATTCTATTTCTACTTCAGTTATTGGGCTATTTCTTTAGGTTGCTTGTAATATGTCTCCATTCATCACACTTGTTATGAAGTTGCTTGATCAAAAATCGATTAACTATTTCCCGATTTTAGGCTTGTTACAAACATTTCTTATACTGCTTGTCTGAATTGTATTTCCATTATGGTAATATATGCAAAAATGACTCTTGTGTAGCATTAAGTGAAGTGAACCACTTGGAATGTTATGCTTCAATCTACAGTTTAGTGTACCTTAGATCTGTTTCTTTTGAACTTTGCTTTAAGATTTCTTTTGCTGTGTTTTCTAAGCTTTGTTTGATTTAGCTTTGCTCTACCAGCTCTGCATCTGCTTAAAATTTTAGCTTTGCTATAGGAGGAACTTGAAGATAAAGTAGCTAGTGATGCTTTCTATATACTTTTATTGTCCAAATAGTGCCAAACCTTTAAATTCCTTATATTTTTCTTCAATGAGAAGACCATACATTGCTCTCAAATTTACATCCTTATATGGAGTCTACATAACTGATATTCATTTGGTATTTGGGTTTGTTAACCTAACATTCATTTTTGGAGCCTCCACATAACCAATTTCCTTTTCAAATGTTTTTTTAGACAAAAATATGAGGAAAAGATGCCTTTTGACTAAAGTATGTTGAGACTCTTTTAAATAGTGATATCAGTGCTATAAAACTTTCAAAATTCATAATTCTAGCTTCAAAATTTAATAGCTTATAAAATATGTCACAAAATTTTGCTTCCTTACTTGAATCCTGAGTATGTATGGTCTTAAAAACTTTACCCAATATTGTTGTGATGTGGTTGAGAATTGTAGTGTTTTTATTTTGTGATTTTTTCAGCTGAGAAACCCCTTCATAGATATACAGGTAGTAATAGATATTATAAAGTAGGTCAATGATCTGTATGCACATGCATTATGGCAATCTGAACTGTCAATCAAATTTAAACACACCCTTTTTGTAATTTATTTAGCTATTTGCGGTCTTGATGATAGAAGATCTAGAAGCATTTATCATTTTTATCTTTTGTGTTATTGCACTCCTACCGGTATGTCTGATAAAATCCTTAAGATAGTTTTCGAGTGAAGTTTAACCCTATGATGTCATAATTTGTGCCAACCTATCAAAATCATGTACATACAAGATCATTGATATACTTATTAATGTATTATATTCTGCATGCTTATACATGTATACTCAATTTTGAACTGCTTAACCTCAACCAGGTTTCTAAAATATCTTGTGATCTACTTTTATCATTAGTGTGGTATTAGTGAGTGTAAAATACTGCAATAATGACAAATTTGTATCTTAAAATTCACAAGATACAAGATCACAATTTTGTTCACCTCACAACCAGCACAATTCACACAAATTTTATCTGTTTAGACTTATAAGGAACTGCATTTCATTGTGTCTTCCTCATTATTGATATGGAAACCCACAGAGATTGAGTCTAGATTTCATCATGCCTATACACATTAATGGTTCTTCAGTACTTGGAAATGAAAAGACAATATTCACTCATTGTTCATTAATTTCCATACCATTGATGGGGAACCATGCAATCTGACAAGGAACAGAAGGAATATCTTAATCTTGTTAGAGCTATAGTTTCACTCAAGAGATAAAACTTATGAATGCATATAAGTACTGGAAGTAGATGGGTTAGAAAGTCTTTGCTTCATATTATGATTATGATCTTATGAGTCATATTGTTTTCATTATTTTGGTAAGGATGTGGTATAAACAAACATAATGTATATATTAACTTTTAGGTCATTACTTAACAAATAGCACTTTAACAAACATACTTTATTTTATCTTCCTAATTATGTTAAAGCACACTAATCATTCGCTAAGCATATTCATCAAAATGGCTAGTTTATGTAGCATAAAATGGTATCCAGATTTCATGAAGAACAGTGATCTGATTCATTTTCAAAACTAAATTTAAAACTTTTGTGATTGATCAATCAAATGTCTGGAAATGAATCATTTTAGGTTTTCATTTTTAGAATCTCGCCTTTGGTTATCAACTCTTGTTTTCATATTTTTAATGAATTATGCCATGGATGGAACTTTAGTTTTATTCTTTGTTGTTTCTAACTCAGGAATTGTCAATTTTGTAGATGGAAACTGGAAGATCCTGAATACTAGCACATTGCTTAGCAATAAATAGTCATGTGTTCAAAATTTTCCTTTGTCTGTAAATAAGTTTATGTCTGCTTCAAGAAGCTTATTTTAATGTGATGTTAAATAATTGTTATTTTGTATTTCTTCAGAAACACCAGAAATAAAAGAAATGTTGGCTAGACTCAGAGATGGTAAGTTATATGTAATTAAATGATAAGTGGCTATATAGTTATACGTTGGATGGTTAACTTGAGGCTTTGAGTTTTATTCCACCTATTATTATACCTTTGAATTTCCTCAGTTAAAAAAGTAGGTGGTGCATAAATTATTTTCCAGCTGAACCAAGGTGCAGATGAGTAAGAAGTAATTTCCATTTCCTTATTTTTAGCTCCACCTGTGTTACCAACAACCTCTCCAATGATCACAGACATGGGTGCTGAAAATGTACGGTTGGCATGGAAACCAGTAGAACTACCCACAAAGACATATTATCAACCAGATGTGACATACAGTATTGAGGCCCAGAGACTACCCAATGAAGAGTGGGTACCCTTAGCTAGCCGTGTCCCGGATACCAGCTATTACTTGTCTGACCTTGGAACAGACAGAGATTACAACATAAGAGTCCGTGCTGAAAACCAATATGGCCGCAGTGCTCCCACTCAATCGTTATGGTTACCAAGAGCCACAGGTAGGTGCCTTGGTGAAATTTTGATATAGTGAAGTTCCAAACTTTTTACAGGACATACACCTTGGAGTAGAAGCTCAAGATTTGAAAAGAACTGAGGATCCAAAACTTTTGTATTCCCAAATTTGTAATCTTAGGGAATCCTATGATTTTCTTCAATATTTCAGCTTTCTCGGGTGTTCCAGTAAGCCGACCACAAATTGTGGAGATGGAACCAGACTCTGTAAGGTTATCTTGGGCCAGAGTTAATGTACCAGCCTTTGATCATGAAGATGAACCATTGCTGTATATGATAGAAATGCAGGAACCACCTTCTTTGGACTGGCAGACCATTGCTCGACAAATACCTGACACCTATCATAGAGTTTCTGGACTCAGTCCTGGACATGACTATAGGTTCCGTGTTCGACCTGTCACAGCAGGGGGAAGAACTCTTGAACCCTCTCCAGCTGCTTCCTTGTTTAGAACACTTGGTGAGTCCAAAAACCTTTTAAGTTTGCTATAACTCTTCATACTGCTTTGCCATGGACAATTCAACATCAGTTTTAAAGAAGATTTTATATATATAAAATGGTTACCACAACCTTTGTGATATCAGCGTCTGCTGGAAGTGAACATTAACTTGTTATCTACCAGCCAACCAACCTCACTCAGATGTTAACCTAACTTTTATTTTACATTTACCTTTTCCTTTTCAGCCCAATCCCATGTACCAATTGATAAAGTCAGAATTGATGATTATGAACCAGATTACGAATCAGTGAGGTTGTCATGGAGACGTGTGGAAATCCCACCATTTGATATGGGTGATGAACCACTGTTGTATATGATTGAGCGTAGTGAACCCAACATTGACAATTGGCGTCCTGTAGTTAGTGGCCTTCCAGTTACTTCTTATCGTATCCCAGACATAGGTGCTGCAGATGATTACCGCTTCAGAGTAAGGGCAATAACTCCATATGGATTGAGCCCACCATCTCATCCTGCTGGTTTATATAGAAGTCCTTGTAAGTTATCATTTTGAAGTCATGTTTTACCACCCTCCAGAGAAAGTGCATTATGTAAAACTCCATTTGATATGGTTTTTTTTTCTGATAATGGCATTTCCTGTTTTGGGTATTTCATCAGATTTTGTTTATTTTCTGTTATTATTTATAGGTCCATTTTTTCTATTCCAAACAGATTAGTGTGATTTGAAGCTTCATTTCATTTCTTTTTAGCTGCAATGAGGTCACTACCTTCAGAAAGTTTGAGAGTCCTAGACATGCAGCCAGAGAAATTGAGATTGGCATGGCAACCATCGGAGTACAAATCCACTGAACCAATCAGGTACCAGATAGAATCTCAAGAACTGCCCAGTCTGGAATGGCGACCAATGGCAAAAGATGTTACAGACACAAGTTACATGCTCCATGGTTTAAGACCAACCATGGACTACAGGCTACGTGTACGACCTCAAACTTCAAGTGGATACCTAGAACCCACAGAACCCATTTCTATCACCAGTATGCCAGGTATGATCCATCTCCACATTATTATAAACTGTATCATCATCTTGATATTAAGCACTTTTCTTGTATCATATCATGCAAGCCTATTAGTGCAACACTAGATTGTACACTTGCTAATATTATCTGTTTCTTTATGTTTATTCCTCAGATTTATGCATATCTTGTCATCATACATTTTAGTGCGTCCAAGATTACCTATAAGAGAACCATCCATAGCTGATATTGGACCAACATCTGTTGAATTGGCATGGAAACCAGCAGAGATTCCAATGTATTCTCGACAAATTATTCCAGTGACATATTCTATAGACATGCAGGAATATCCTGGCACTAACTGGACCCCAGTTGCTAGACGCATCCCAGAATCTCATTACATGGTTACCGGTCTAAGACCTGATGTGGATTATGATTTCCGAGTTCGACCAGAAACAGAATATGGACCAGGAGAAGTCAGTCTGCCAGTCAAACTTAGAAGACGTCCAGGTAGGTCACCATTTTGATTCCTTATTGAGCAGGAAAGAAAAATCTACTTAAGAAATGTTACTTGATCTATGATTAATTGCATTAGCAATTGTTTGATATGCAGACATAGCTTTATGGAACAACAATTTTTATACCATCTTCCTTAGGCTCATTATACTATATGCATTATGTACCGGTACTTATTATTAAGAAAATACAAGAGATGAAAGTTGGTGATTAGTACATTCCATTATGATTTAAACGGTAAAATAAAAGGTACCAGATTCTTAAAATGTACAAAAGCTGCAATCAAGAAAAGTACCCTCAATTACTTAGATGATATCTGTCATTTTCAGTGTTACACCTGCCACAGAGAGAACCAATGCTGTGTAACATTACCCCAGATTCTTGTGAATTGACATGGAGTCATGTTAAACCTGTTCACTCTGGAAAACCAGTCACCTATAAAGTGGAAATTAAGGAACCACCAAGCACATCCTGGAAACATCTGATTGGAAACATCACTGGAACCAATCTACCAATCAGATTCTTGAAACCAGATCAAGATTATCTGTTCCGAGTGATTGCTGAATCTGGAGAAGTCGTGAGCGAACCAAGTCCAGCAGCTTATCTGCCTCACAGAGGAGGTAGGTATATTTTTTTGTGTGTCATTGGGTAATGGCCATTCTGAAATCTTTTAGTTAGTAGAAAAGTTTTTGTTTAGGTTGGCCTAATTTGGTAAATTTGAATTCTGGATATTGATATAAATAGTAGACATTTATCTATCAAGCAAAAACTCTACTGAATTTGTACCTTTAACTTAATGAACATATCTTATTAATAAAAACTTAAATATTTTAGGTCCACCAAGGATGCCAACTGAGATGCCATATATCTCTGAAGTTTACCCAGACTCTTTAATGTTGTCATGGCGATCTGTGGAACTGCCTAGTCGTATAACAGACTATTCTCCAGTTCGTTACAACATTGAAGTTAAAGAATCACCATTATTTGATTGGCGTCCCCTGGTTTATGGTGTGCCACGAACTCAGTATAGAGTTACAGGATTGAAACCTGATAGAGACTATGTATTCAGAGTCAGAGCAGAGAGTAATTTCGGTTTGAGTGAACCTACAGAGCCTATAACAGTCTACAGACGACCTGGTAAATGATCTTTGTGCTTTTTTGGTTTTTTTTATGAAAAGTTCTATTAGCTGAGTTGACAAACTGAAAGCAGTCCTCATGTTTCAGCTTGCTTGTCTTGCCCATGCTAAACAGAGATTTCTCCTCATTACAAAATTCAAAGAACTGTTTATCTGCATTACCCTTCTCTTGAGCAGGATGTCAAACTTCAGTATTCCATTTCAGTTATGCCAGCTCTTCCAACTGAAGAACCCATCATATCAGATGTCAGACCATCTTCTGTCAGATTGTCATGGAAACCAGCTGATATCCCATCATACATGCATGACACAACAATTCCTGTCACTTACACTATCTTGTGTCAAGAATATCCAGACACTAACTGGCGTCCTCTTGTTAGAAGAATACCATATACAGATTACACTGTAATGGGTCTCCAACCTAACCGTGACTATGCTTTCCGTGTGCAAGCTGAAAATGATTTCGGTACGAGTAAACCAACCTTCCCTGCTACACTTCACAGGAGACCAGGTAATCAAATTTTTCATTATTAGAATTTGTTCGACTCCAAAAAGAAAACAAAAGTGACCATAAGGAATTTGGAAGGATTGTGATGTATTTTAACCAAACTTAAAAATTTGTGTCAATTCATGTATAAGGACTATAAGATTTGGCCTTAAGATGCAGCTAAATTAATATTTGATATTTTTCTTCAGAATATCACCTACCAATAGAGTTCCCTGAAATAGAAGAATATAAACCGTCCTATCTTCAATTGAAATGGAGGCGACCATCTTTACCAGCCACAATGCCTGCAACTAAACCTATCACCTATTCCTTAGAGACCTATCAACCAGTGGACAGGAAGTGGATTCCTTACGCCTCAAAAATACCAGATACTTCTTACAGAATTTCAGAGTTAACTCCCTCTAAAGATTACATGTTCCGTATTCGACCTGAGATTGGAAGCCAATTATTGGAACCATCTTTACCCATTTCTTACTCAAGAAAAAGAGGTAAGAGGTAATTTTGACAGACATCTTTGACCTATACATAGTTGCTAGTAAAAGTTACCAGATTGCACACTGCATGTCATGACTATCTTAAATATATCCTGAATATCCCAAATATTTTTCAGGAAGTTTTAAGTTTGGCCAGAAAGAGATACTGATGCATACCCACTTATGTTTTGATTTTTATTTGTAATTTTTTCATGATTTAATGTTTCATTACTTTTTCCTTTTCAGTTCTACCCAGTGTCCCAGTTGAAAGACCAGAAATCTTTGAACTGGAACCTGAATCAGTTTCGGTATCCTGGAGACCAGTACGTCTGCCAAGCTATGGCGTTGATGATATCCCACGTAGATTCCGATTGGAAATGAGGGAATTGACTAATCCTCATTGGACAACAGTGGCGCCACATATCACTGGTCTGAACTACCGTGTCCGAGATTTAAATCCTGACACTGATTATGCTTTCCGTGTTCGAGCTGTTCTGGATGAAGGAGGAGTCAGTGAACCTTCTCCTGCTATTTTTCTTCATAGGAGACCAGGTAAGTGTTGAAAAGTTTAGCTGCCATTTTAGAAAATCACAAATCAACCAAACTGCAGGTAAAGATGGAGAATCTTTAAAATCTCAATTTTGCATGAACCCTAATTTCTTACTAAAAAATGTCTTATAAAAAATGTCAGAATATTTTATAATGGTTTGTACGTCCATTATCATGTATAGTGTTAATTACCTAATTTGAAATAGGTTTTGACATACTGTAAGGCTAGAAATTAATGCGTCAACAAATTAATGCGACATGGGGTATACAGACTAAAATGCGAGTACAAATTAATGCGATCCGCGATAGGTGTCGCATTTTTTAATATCATAAAAAAGAAAATGGAAGTATGACGGCTAGAGCTATACTCACCTCTAATCTTATCAATTAAGGGTTCTTTTCATTAAAACTCAAGCCATGATCAACGAGTTTGATTACTAATCAGCTTCAAGTTTACAGATTACCTTATTACTTAATCCAGCCCGGTCTCAATTTAAATACTTGACCTATACTACCTTTCGTCCATTTAATTCACTTGGAAATATGTATTTTAAAATGCGGATACAAATTAATGCGATCGCAGATAGGTCGCATTTAACGCATTAATTTCTATCTCGCAATAATTTGTAGCCTTACAGTAGTTCTCCAATTAATAGTGTCAGTTTTTCAGTCTTAAGCTACTTTTAAACCAATTTAGTGTTGAATACTTACAACGTAATTTTCTTCAGTTATATCCAGACCACCTGTCCAACAGCCAGGAATTCGATCAGTGGACGATACTTCAGTTTTACTTGGCTGGCAGCGTGTAGATATTCCAGCTTTCGAGTATGACCAGGAACCAATGACCTTCATAATTGAAGGTCAGCGTCTGCCAGATTACAACTGGCGCCCTCTAGCGAGAGGATTGAAAGACACTTCATACAGAGTAAAGGAATTAGATTCTCAGGGTGACTACAATTTTCGAATTCGTGGAGAGTCATCTCTAGGGTTGACCGAACCATCACCCATAATTCCTTTCTACAGACAACCAAGTGAGTTTACTTTCATAGTTTTGCATTAAAAGACCAGTTTTGCCCAGCCAAGATATCTTGGCCAAGAATTGTTGTGCATGACACTTTCGCACTGTTTTTACACAGCTTAACATTAGACACTTGTTATAATATCCATTTTGACCTATAAATATAATCTGTGAAACAGATTGTTTGATAATGTGTTGGAATACTACATTTTTTCAAAACTTGCTGATGAAAGTGATATTCTTCATAATGGACTTGGTAGAATGGATTGCACAGGTATTTTGGGGGGTAACTAAATTTGTTATTTTTTTTTTTCAGTTCGATCTGGTGTACCAATTGCCAGACCAACAATATTAGATGAAGATGCCACAACAGCAAGATTAAGATGGTCACCAGCCTATATTCCAAGCTCTCACCATGCTATTCCTAAATCTTACATCATAGAAAAACAGGAATCACCCTCACCAATATGGCGACCATTAGCAAAGGGTGTAACATCTACTGACTACACTATAACAGATTTGAGTCCTCGTAAGGATTACCACTTCAGAATCCGTGGTGTGACACCACATGGTAAACTGACAGAGCCAACTCCTCCTATACCTTACTACAGAACTCAATGTAAGTTAGATTTTCATTTAAAGAGATTGTAAAATGGTTTTCTAAACTTTGAATGTGTATCGGGGACACTGATAGCATCAATTTGTGCCATTCCAATTTCCATTCCGACGTCTGTAGTTCTTACAATTCAACTAAAACTAACGAGTTTTATTATGTCACTGACATTGATCTATCAGTTAGTTTTAGTGGAATTGCAAGAACCACAGACATCAGAATGAAAATTGGAATGGTGCAAATTGAGGCTATCATTGTCAACGATACACATACAAAGTTTAGAAAACCTCTTTACATTCTCTTTAAGCTGATAAGTTAATATCATAAAGACGTAGAAGATAGGTATGTGGCCCGAAAAATTCTTTCTCTGTTCTGTATCTGTTCCAACATGATGGTAGAATGTTTGTTGAACGAGGCCCAGATCATAAGGTTGTAAAACTCCACTTCAATTCTGCTTGTTTCAGTATTAAAGTATGAACCTTTACCAATCTATAAGATGAAGTTAATGACAGAAGACTACTCCGTACCAAACAGACCATATATAGAACAACTTACTACAAAAGGTAAATAATCTTCCTGTTTAGCTCATTGCATTAGTCTTATTCATTTATCATATTGATGCAGGCTGTAACTCAGTGCTGACTATCACGCATGTATTAATTTAGACACGCCAGTTCAAAATTGGCTAACTGAAAAAAAATCGGTAGCCAGTCGGTTTCATGTGCAAGCCAGTCACTTTTTATAAAATAAATCGGCGCAAGGGTCTAGAAGTGTAGTTACTGTTGTCTAGTGAGTAAAGGCTTGCTGGCTGTGTAGTTAAAGATAAATCTTCTGATATATAGTTTGTAAAAAGAGTTTGTTATTCATGTAATATAATAAACTGAGGCCCTTCTTGTTGCTTGTCCTTGTGTCTCATAAAAGTAATTTTATTTTTAGTTCCTCCAAGACTTTCGATTGAAAAACCAGAACTTTATGAACTGAGTCCAGAAAGTATTCAACTGTCATGGAACCAAGCTAGAGTACCTGCCACCACAGCTATGTTGTCCCCTACAACATACAGGATAGAGGTTCGTCAACCCAATAGTTTCGACTGGAGAGAAGTTACTGGTGGTTTGGTAGGATTGAGTCACACAGTGAAGAACCTCAACCCATTATGGGATTATGCGTTCAGAGTTCGTGCTGTGAATGATTATGGTTTAAGTGAACCCACACTTCCTGTCTTCCTCAACAGACATTCAGGTATGTTTAATTTTCTTGAACATTGATAGGAAAGAGTTTTTATTTTAATTTAGTTGTAGACCTACTGTCAGAAACAAGAAATTATGGGTGTAAGTCTAAGGAGTATTGATAGATTTTACTATTGTTTGTCTAATCATAATATTAATTTAGTTTAGTTTAGTTTAGTTTTTATTTTCTCAAAGACCCCAACAGGGGTATGTGAATAATGACAATAAAATACATAAGTATTCTTAATATAACAAAATATAACAAGTAATGAACATTATAAACATTCATTAACATATATACTATATATACAATTGAAAAAGATGCGTTTTAAGGAAGACAGTCAATAATTCTAAATAGACATGAAATGGTTGAAACAATATTAATTGACAACAGCTAGTATAAGTTTACAGAATTTAGCAATTTTAAGAACATCATTGTAAGACTCAGAATTAAACAACTCACAAAATTTGTCAGTATTATGGTTTGTAGCAAGATTACAAGGTAGTAATAATTTCCTTTCCTTATTGAAAAATGTACAATCAAACAAGTAATGATATTCATCTCCTAGTTGGTTTTTATTACAAATCTCACAAAATCTGTCGTCACGTTCTATGCTCCAAAAGCGACCACTTTCAATAGGGAGTCGATGATTAAGACATCTAAAATTACATAAGGCTTTCTTTAAATCATGTGGTAAATTGAGTAAGTAGTATTCTAAAACATGATTACATTTAAAAATTCTATAGTTGAGACATTTTGGTGAGTTAAAAATAGTTGTGCTCCAATTCTGCTTAAATTGATTACATAATCTTAGTTTAGCAATTTTAGATAAACCTATACATTTCGGTACATTTTGTGAAATCCAGTACTCGGAAAGGCCGCAATCATTCAAGATATTTTCGATATAAGTTATCCACTTAGAATGGAAAAAATTTTTCTTATGCATATTAAATAATAATTTGTACAGCATAGCAGATATCTTATCTTGTTTATTACAAACGAGTCTTTTCCACATACCTATCATTCTGCTCTTTATAAATATATCAATAGGATATCTACCTAGTTCCCCATATAAAATACAATTAGGGGTAGACTTTTTAACACCAAGTATAATTTTGTAAAATTGTAATAACAAAGATTCAATAGCATCATTATTCTGATAACCCCACACTTCACAACCATAAAGCAGAACCGGAGAAACCATAGTATCAAACATTGTAAGTTGGATATCAATAGGCAAACATAAGGATCTACATTTTCTCAACATACTATACAATGCTTTTCTACCCTGATCCAACAGTTTAGCTCTATTTTTGGAAAAAGATCCATTTGACATAAAAGTTATACCTAAATATACAAAGTCATCTACAACATTTAAAATTACACCATTTAAAGTAAATACTGGTTTGTCAATTATTTTACATTTATTAAATATGACAACTTTTGTCTTTGAGGCATTAATTTCTAAGTTCCATGTTTTACAATATAGGTACATAGCGTTAAGTGCAGTTTGTAATTCTACCTTTGATTCAGCTAAAATAACTGTGTCATCAGCATACAACAACAAGTATAATCTTAAATAAACAGAAATTTCATCAGTATCAAGTACCAGGTGTGTTGCATTATATACATCAGATAGACCGTCATAAGCTTTGGATATAAACTCTACCAAATCATTTAAAAATAGTGAGAAAAGTACAGGAGATAGATTTTCACCTTGGCGGACACCAATATTACTTTCAAAATATTCAGATAACTTTGAACCTTGTCGAACACAAGATTTAGCATTTTCATACATAGCATGTATAATAACAAACATATTTCCATCAACACAGTTTTGCAACAATTTACGCCATAATGCTATTCTATTAACAGAGTCAAATGCTTTACGGTAATCAACAAATGCACAATATAGTGGTTTTTTACGATGCAATTCAGCCATTATACTGGTACACATTTTGTAACTCTCTAATGAAGAGTTCCCTTAAGGCAGGTAACATATTTAGATGTCAGACAACAAATAATCATACTCTACAGACGAGTGTGGTCTTGAATTTGAACCTCAGAAAGAAACATGGTATTTGACTGTTGTCAGAAGGCTATTAATTATTTTCTTCAGATCTGAGTCCACATATAGAAGATTATGATTATGATAGCCAGTTTGGTCAATCCGGTAGGTATTTTGATATTTTTTACAAGATTTAGAAGAAAAAATATGAGTTGTTTATTATCTTCTCTGAAATATTCATCATTGCACACTTTACGGTGAAGCTTATCTTAGGTAATGGAACAGTAGGATACAAAACTTTTATTTATTTCATAACTCATTAGGTTGAACAATTGTATAATATGAATCTCCATTTTGATTTCCAGTTCCACCAAAACTACCAATTGATTCTCCAGCAATGTTAGACATGGCACCCGAGAGTCTGACATTAAAATGGTTCCCTGCCAGAATTCCTGCTTATGCTAAGAAGGCACCAATCACCTATCAGATTGAGATGAGAGAGCCTGTTGGTCCAGGCTGGAGAAAAATGGTTGCTGGTCTGAAAGAGCCTGTCTACCATGTGACTGGATTGACACCAAAACAAGACTACACTTTCCGTATTCGAGCTGAAAGTCCTTTTGGTATTAGTGAACCAACTCTACCTGTCTCTTACACTAGAAGTAAAGGTAAGGAATCATTAAAGGTACAAAAATGTGCAAACATGAAAATTTGATTTCAAGTTTCAGTGTTGAAAATGGTAGGAATAATATGTAATATTTTAAAATTGAATTGTGCATGTACATGATGTCAAAGAATGGATTTAAAAATGTTTGTTGAATGGTTGATATCTATTTTTAGCTCCAGTAATCAAGAGATCTTATGATTCTGATCGAGACAGAGAACTCATCTCACCAGCTAGGTTTATGGATTCCATTACAGCAGGAGGTAAGCACATTTCAATACTGAGTTTATCCAACTCTAGTTGGACAATTAGGGGACAATCTTTGTTTAGCTGGTAGAAATGGTCCTCGAGAACCAAAGTTGTTATCCTTGTAAAATAAAACTGTAAAACAAAGTACACAGTATTAAATTTGACAGTTGAATAAATAGGGGAAATCTTAAGCAGTATTTGTATATCTTTTTTAGTGCCACCAAGAGTCCCAGCAGGTCGACCAAACATGACAAAACAATCAGAAGATAGACTGTTGTTGTCATGGCAAACAGCAAGAATGCCATCTTATCTTAAAAACACGCCCATTACCTATATTGTGGAGATGAGAGAGCCACCAAGTCATGCTTGGAACACCCTGACAACGGATTTACCAGAAACACACTTTGAGGTGTCAAAACTAAGACCAGATCAGGACTATATGTTCCGTGTCAGAGCTAAGAATGAATTTGGTATGAGTGAGCCAACTTTACCTGCAACACTCTTCAGAGAAAGAGGTAATATTATTGTTCCTTTCAGAGGGAAGGGTGGTCTAAAGTTAATCAAATAAGGCACTCCCTTGCTTAGATTCATAGTACTGATTGCTTGGAGATCAGGGGATAGTAAGATCAAAATTTTTTCAATATTTATAATTTTGTTTTTGTAGAAGAGAGAAAACCATTGAGCAGGTCCAGATCCAGAGAAAGTTTTAGTCCATTCACTAAAGTTCGTATTGGAACACCAACTAGTCGAGAAAGATCTATGACAATGGAACGAGTTGTGGATTATATTCGTAAGTTTACTGATTATCTTTTTTTACAAAAGAATCCATGATGTCTCTTTGACATGCGTGTTTGAATTTGTCATTTTATTTTCCAGCCTCTCCACCAGAATTCCTGACACCACCAGATGAGGATCAGTATGCTGTAGAGAGTGTGGGTTGTAAAATCTATGCAGACATCAAGGGCTACCCTGTACCCAATGTAACCTGGTATTTCAAGGGCCAGAAACTAGATACTGATGGCGGTCGTTATAATCTAGTTATTTCCCCTGTTGGTCAGATTGATTTAGATTTTGGTAACGTGACATGGGATGATATTGGGGACTATACCTGTGTGGCAGAAAATGAACATGGTAAAGCTGAAAGAATCATCCCTCTTAAAATGGCTGGTAGGTACAAAATGGGAAAAATTAATCTTTTCAGTAATTGAAATAAGGAAATGTCTAATCAAAAAGAATTTTGGAATTCATCCTGTAAAGATATTTCAGAATGCCTTAAGGCATGATAATTTGATTTGTTTCCCCTTATTTAGATTGGAAATGTGATATTTTTTATTCAATCTTCCTTTAGATCCGCCAACCTTTATTGAGCCGCTAAAAGATCTGATCTTAGTAAACAGAGGGACAGGTAAACTGGAATGTAGAGTTGATGGTATTCCTTATCCTACCATCAAATTTAACAAAGATTGGAGACCACTTACAGAGACATCTCGAGTTCGTATTCGACATGAATCACCAGATTACTTCTCCCTGACTATAGATGGCGCTTTAAGCATGGATGCTGGACAATATACTTGTGTTGCTGAAAATCCTGCTGGAAAAATCTTCTGCTCTGCCAGAATTGAAGTTGAAGGTATGTGATCTAAAACATAATTTAGAAGATTGTTCATACTTTGTGTTGTTCTTGCATTTAAACGTGAAGACTCTTAAATGTGGTCTCTTGATGATAGAAAAATCCAAGAGTTGGTTGAATTTTGCAACAACGAGCTGTGAAATATTACAATTGGTGGCACGGTGGTTTCGCGTCTGCTTGTTGATATATATATGCTGAAGGAAAGGCAGTGCAATTTGATCAATTGCCAGCAAGTTTGGTTGTTGCCTGCTTAGCAATATTTTTAAACAATTAGAAAAATAAATGTTGGTTGTTTTCAGATAATCTACCAGCACCCTGTGACTTGGAATTTAAAAACGCCAACATAGAAGATGCTTATTATGTTTTAGAAGAGCTGGGAAGGTAAGGCTTGTGTTACTGCCATGTCAAATCTTAGTATTGATATTTTTTACAAGGTTAACAAGTTTGGTTCCTAAGTGTTCCTTTCTACCAACTGGTCCTTGAACCTCTTGGCATTAATCTTTCCAAGTTTATCCGTGCCCATTTACAGCTGGGTCAACATATATACTTGTATAGTCCTCAGTATCTTTTCGTTTAGTCTGGAAACTGGAAGCAGGCTGATTCAAAGTCATGCCAAGGTACATTTGAACCCTCTCATGTCAATTATGTTAAGCTCAAAAAGGAGTGTTTACTGAAATCCTGCAACCACCATATTGCCTTCATGGTTGTGTACATCAAAGAGCCACAAACCATATCTGAAGTTCCCTCAAACTTTCTTTTCCAGGGGTAGACATGGAATTGTGAGAAGGGTGATTGAGAAATCAACAGGAAAACAGTATGCTGGGAAATTTATCTCAGTCCGAGAAGATGGTGAGAAAGATTTCTTCAGGAATGAACTGGAAACTTTACGACTGTTAAATCATAAAAATATAGTAGGATTACAAGATGCTTATGAAACACCTAAATCTTTGATTCTTGTCACTGAACTGTATCCTCTATTACCGCATGAAGGATAAGAGTGATCTATGATGCATGGTTTGACTTAAATGGTTGGTTTGACAATAACTTTCATATCATGTATGGTTTGACAAAAATAGTTGGTTTGACAATAATTTTCATCAAGTATATGGTTTTACAATAATGGTTGGTTTGACAGTAATTTTCATATCATTTATGGTTTGACAAAAATCATTGGTTTGACAATAACTTGCATATCATTTATGGTTTGACAAAAATCATTGGTTTGACAATAGCTTTCATATCATTCATGGTTTGACAAAAATCATTGGTTTGACAATAACTTGCATATCATTTATGGTTTGACAAAAATCATTGGTTTGACAATAACTTTCATATCATTTATGGTTTGACAAAATAATTGGTTTGACAATAATTTTCATATCATGTATGGTTTGACAAAATAATTGGTTTGACAATAACTTTCATATCATGTATGGTTTGACAAAATAATTGGTTTGATAATAACTTTCATATCATGTATGGTTTGACAAAATAATTGGTTTGATAATAACTTTCATATCATTTATGGTTTGACAAAATGATTGGTTTGACAATAGCTTTCATATCATTTATGGTTTGACAAAAATCATTGGTTTGACAATAATTCTAATATCATTTATGGTTTGACAATAACTTTAATATCATTTATGGTTTGACAATAACTTTCATATCATTTATGGTTTGACAAAAATCATTTGTTTGACAATAACTTGCATATCATTTATGGTTTGACAAAAATCATTGGTTTGACAATAATTCTAATATCATTTATGGTTTGACAATAATTCTAATATCATTTATGGTTTGACAATAACTTTCATATCATTTATGGTTTGACAATAATTTCCATATCATGTATGGTTTGACAAAATAATTGGTTTGATAATAACTTTCATATCATTTATGGTTTGACAAAATGATTGGTTTGACACTAATTTTCATATCATGTATGGTATGAAATCATTTGTTTAACAAATATTTTCTGCAGTGCATTGATTGACATTAATGATTTCTTTAATTTGACCAATTTTAGTTGGATATATATTGGCATGATTTGAAATTTTGTATCTATTAATTTTTGGGGGTGAATTTATTCAAAGGAAGCCTATTATGCTGATCAGACATTGCATGTAAGTAACTAACCCATGTTATTTTTGATTGAATTTCCTACTAACAGCATGTAAATTTCAGGATTGAAAAGTGTTGCATGCAGCATTTGATTTTGTTGATGAACCATATAATCCTTGACCTTGCTGAAGACTAAATGGTGGAGGACTGGTTGATAGAATTATAGACCAGAATAACTGGACTGATAACGATGTAGCTGCCTTCGTTAAACAACTGTTGGAAACAGTGAAACATCTTCATGACAGGAATATATTACATTTGGACATTAAGGTATGTACTGCCTTGTACAAATTTACATCATTTAACACTGCAGGGCATCTTAAGTGGCAATGGAAAATGTAAATCACTCACTCAATGATTTGAAAGATTGGAGATTCAAAGAAATACTTCATTACTCATTTTATTTTTCAGCCCTCAAATATTTTATACCCAGAAAAAGATTCAGAAGATTTTAAACTGATTGATTTTGGATTTGCCAGGAAATGTCTTGGAGAATTGAGAATGAATTATGGCACACCAGACTTCTCCTCACCTGAAGCTGTTAACAACGAACCAGTCAGTGCTGCCTCTGATTTGTGGTCTGTAGGCAGCATGGCGTACACATTGTAAGTTAATTACTCTCTGACTCTCAAAATCCGGTAAGCTTAAGAGCTTTTCCAGTTTTCTGCAGATGAGGTACCATAAGTACCATCAGATGTTTCAAAAAGAGTAACTTGGAGCTATTTGACTGAAATAGTAGACAAACTAATCCAACTCCGTACCATTTCAAGATCTCTACTAACCCAGCAGAGGACAATCCTACTGACTACAGACTGAGCTATTCCATTTGATTCCAGAATTAATGGACCAATTCAAGACTCAATTTTCATTTTAAGATTGATCTAAATTTCAAAGTAGCTGTCTTGGTAAGGATTGTCTATCTGAAACAGTGGTGTGATTTTAATGGTTCAATTATGATATTTTTCTGATTGTTTCAGATTATGTGGGTCAACTCCCTTCCAAGCTGATAGTGATCCAGAAATCTTAGAAAAGGTCATGGAAGGAAACTTTCAATTTCAACCAATTTTCGATAAACTTTCGTCTGATTCTAAAGACTTTATTTCTAAACTTTTAGTTCTAGAACCAAGGTAAGAATTTAAGAGTATTGGATAACAGCAAATGAATGAAATATGACTGAAAAGAAAAGGTTTATCAACCATAAACAATCAATCTGATAATCTAATATGGTCATCCAAAAATTAAATTATCAGTAAGTCTTCTTTTGACAAATATAAGCTATGTTGAATATGCAATGTGATTTGAAATGTTTATATTTTCAGTAAAAGGCTGACAATGGAGGAGAGTTTGAACCATCCTTGGATTAAGAATGCTGTTAAAGATGGCAAGGGTAACAAACTAGATAATAGTAGTTTCAAACAGTTACAGAACAAAATAAGTGAACAGGTATGGTAAATGATGTTTTTCTCAAATTGGTTTCTACTGCTGTGTATCAGTGGGTGTCATGTTTTTGGTTATGTCAAATGGTTTCTAAAGAATAAATAAGCCATTTTCTTCATTATTTTAGTCAATCCATAGACCATTTGGTAAACAGGATCTTAGTGAACATAATTTATTTATCTTGTAAGATTTTTACCATAAGGTTTGGCCAATGACAAGCTTATAAACAAGATCCTCGAGAACACAAGTTCTAAGAAAAGATTGGACAAAAACCAGTTGCTGGACAGGATAATTGAAAACCCCAGTTGCTTTTTTTTAAATAAATCTTTATTAATATTTTAAACTTTTATTTGATGTTCAGGAGAAGCATGCAGCAATAAAAACTGTGGCAAATCTGAGAAGTCTTAGACGATTGATGGATGGTGATCTTTCTGACCTGGGATTCCAACCAATGGTAGACCCTATTACAGGTCAGGTGACCTTCCCTGATTCTGAGGCGTATGGAGAATTTGCTGATGAGGAGACTTGGTATGATTGGCAAGCTCGACAACATCAAGAGGGACAACTCCGTACTCCAGCTGATACAGATTATAATATCCGAGTAAGAGGATATCAGAGGGCCTCCAGTCAGCTGTCAGATAGCATGAAGTTAGATGAAGCTGTAAGTGTGGTATATTTCTTCTTTTCAAAATACTGATCTTGATGTAAACTTATACTTCAAAGATTCAGATAATGACAATGTAATCTTGTTAACCCAAACTTCCTTAGAGTATAATTATGTACAATCACAGCACAGCACAATCACCTTGACCTTATTTCATACCTCAGCCACCTTGACTCCATTTTTGTTCTCAGCCATATTGGACCATTACCTTGATCCCATTTCAGATGTCAGCCATATTGGATCATTACTTCAACCCCATTTTGGATTGCAGCCATATTGGACTATAACCTTGACCCCATTTAAGTTCTCAACCATATTGGACTATAACCTTGACCCAATTTCAGATGTCAGCTATATTGGATCATTACTGTAACCCCATTTCAGGTGTCAGCCATATTGGACTGTAACCTTGACCACAACTCAAGTGGCAGCCATATTGGACTGTAACCTTGACCACAACTCAAGTGGCAGCCATATTGGACTGTAACCTTGACCACAACTCAAGTGGCAGCCATATTGGACTGTAACCTTGACCCCAACTCAAGTGTCGGTCATATTGGAACATAACCTTGCCCCATTTCAGGTGTCAGCCATATTTGGTGATTTAAAATTTGTTACAACCTTGAACTTATTTCAGGTGTCGGCCATATTGGATGGTTCCAAAGTCAGCACTACAAAAGAACGCAGAATGTTATCAGTAGATAGAGAAGAGTTACATCCCTCGATTGAACGAGAAATGGAATGGTTGGATGGCGTTCGTAAACATCGAACCCATGAGTATGTGGAATCTAGCTGTCCATCAAAAAGATCTTCAATTTCTTCTGTCACTGGAGATTGTAAGTTTAGGACAAATTTTTTATCTTTTTTTATCAAAGTGAAATTGTTTAAAATTGTTATCTTTTATGCCGTTGAATATGTTTAATGTTTAAATTACTAAGCTTATGTCTCTTCATTCAATATATATTGTGTAGAAACACATTATTACATGAAGTCATTTTCGTGCTTTTCAGCTGAGCTGCCACCTCCATTGTTCAAAACTAAAATACAGAACAAAGCGTATCTGGTAGGAGAGGACATTTTGTTTAAATGTCAAGTTGTGGGTCCACCCCCTCCAACTGTCACATGGTACAGGAACGAAGAATTATTAACAGATGGTGCTAGGATTCAAACTTCTTTAGCAGAAGATGGAACAGCTACTCTGTTGATTCTTCATGCAAAGCCTTATGATGGTGGTGTTTACAAATGTGTTGCTAGAAACAAATATGGCCGCACTTCCTGTAGAGCCAGACTCCAACCTGGAGGTAAGAAATGCATTATATTCCTAAGAGGTGCTAGATGTACCAAATGTTATTTCATCAGTTTGTTGATGCAGTAGCCTTAAATTGAACAGTAGGATGTCATCCTCATTTCATTAACCTAAAATACAGGCATGACAAAAGGCATGACTACATGATACAGTACATTAAATCGTCATTACGTGTCCATCAATATCTATGGTTTCTGTTTTGTAGATGTGCCAAACCGACCAGGTAGACCAGTAGTAACACAAGTTACATCTAACTCAGCTTTATTGATCTGGGAAGCACCAAAATCAGATGGTAATTCAGACATCTTGTATTATAAGGTGGACTGTAAGAAACTAGGTAAGTTGTTTCAAGGAATTTTAGTACCAGCAGTTCTTGCTGGTCTGCGAAAAATCTTAATTGGCAGTTTATCTTTTGAATTTTTTTTTTTTTAATTATGGGATGGTCAACCTGCAGTAGTTGCAGCGATGTAGATAAAGATGTAGTCATTGGAGGAGATTCTAGACAATTTGTTTGGTAATAAACAAAAATACTCTGTATGGCAAAGTCCAGAAGACTAGGTCCAGAAGGTGCAGACTAGTAGGTCATAAGAAGTAAAACTCCATTTGACATTGTAGGTGATGAGAGATGGACTACAGTGGTGAAGATTCTCCATGAATGTGCTGTTGTTGAGGGATTGAAACCTGATGAGGCTTACAGATTCAGAGTTTCTGCTGTCAATCAGTTTGGAATGAGTCCATATTCTTGGTCATCAGTACAAGTGACAACAAAACCTTCAGGTCAGTAAATGATTGTTCATCTAAGCAATAAGATCAACCTCATTAGCTATTTAGTGGTAAGTATTGGTATATGGGTACATCGAAGAAGTATTGGCCGATTCTATTGCCCTTTTAAAAGTTCCCACAATGCACACTGTAATACATTTCCTGTCTTGATTATCCTTCTTCTTTTCTTTTCAGGTGGTAAGATATATTTAGATGAAGACCAAGAGTTAGCCATTTTGAAATCACACAAAGCAGAAGAACAACCAACACCAGTGACAAGCAGACGTGAAACAAGAGAAGATGGAGAATTTGATGATTCTGAAGATGAACCAACTCTTCATAAAGCTTCTCCTGATTCTGATTATCAGTTTACCGATTCTCTATGGAAGTAAGTTTTTAACCCTCAGAGTTCTCTAAGGATAATGGCTTAGTTGATGTAACTTCTATGTGTAATTTTGAAAAATATCTGGGAAAATACACAAATTCCATTTTATCTGGTGGTGAAAATCAATATATTAATTATTTTCACTCCTCTTTGCCAAAGTAAATTTATTGCACATTGGTATGCCTCTTCAATACCTTTTTTCAGGTTAATCTTCATTTGTGATTTAAAATGTTTATTGTAATCTGCCATAGCCACAGGAATCTAACCTATGTCATTTCAGGGGCAAATTTTCAGAATTGAAATTATGCAACAAAGTGGGCAGTAAGGCAGAGCGAGTAATGAAAGTACTTCCAGTGAGTGATAAATCTGAGCCAGAAAAGATTGCCGAGTATGTCAACCTACGTGATATAAGACACACCAAAATCATCAGACTTTATGATGTGTATTTTACTTCTGGAAACTTGTACCTTATATTTGAAAGACTTTATGGTGACCATATTGTGAGACAATTAGCCTTTAAGCGTCGTTATTCTGAGGACAATGTCGCATCTGTGATTCGTCAAGTTTTAGGAGGGTTGCAATTCTTACATCGAATCGGTATTGCCCATCTTAATCTTCAACCCAGCAGTATTGTTGCTGTAAGCAGACGACACTTAGATGTAAAGATTGTGGATTTCGGACTCTCTCGGAAGATTCCTAATCAAGATGGAATCCTAGCACCCAGAGTTGGATACCCTGATTTTATTCGTAAGTTTTGTTTATTCTGTTTTAGAAGCACTGTTTTTCACTTTTAATGAACAGCATTGAAAAACAAATTGTACAGAAGTCTGATGCCAGTATGTGACTTGACAATTTCCATATCCAACTTTTGGGGCACAGCTATAATATTATCTTTCTGACAAAAATCTTGTTTATTTGAAACACCCAGAAAATCAATGAAATATATGACGTTGTTGTTTGTTTTAGCACCAGAAGTAGTTGCCCAAGAGAGAGTGACTGAGGCAGCAGATATCTGGGGTGTAGCTGCTTTAACTTTCTTGATGTAAGTTTCTTATACCGTATTGTGTTTCATAGAAACAACTAAGATGTCTATCGGTCTCAACATAGTCATTTGCTTGCTAACAGGAGAACCAGGGAAGGGAAGTCATCATGGAAGGGATCACTGGAACTGGCAAGCATGGATCAATGAGGGAAAGACAACAGCACCTTTAGATATACAAATGGCAAGGCATTTACCACAAGATCCTTTTGATTATTTCAGGTTAAGTGGCGATTCACCTTACGCTGGAGAAACAGACGAACATACGTTACTAAATATAGTCTATAATCGATATGACCCACATGATCTTTATGATAATATCAGTAAAGAGGCTCTGAAATTCATTTTCAAAATAATGAAACGACTGCCCAAGTAAGTGAACTAAAGCATGTTGATGCACAATGATAATTAATTCAAATTGTTTGAAAAATTCAGTAACAAAATTATTTTTATATCCATTGTCCACTTCAGTTATTTTTTGTCTCACGAAAAACACCATGAAATATTAAAGTTACTTTCACTTTATTCTGTTGCAAATGTTTAATGACATGCACATACTTCACTTCGTTAACTGGGTGATTTGGTTTTCAGGAATCGTCTCAGCGTCCAAGACTGTCTAGAACATAAATGGTTGCTTCAGACTGATAGCGTAGTGAAGACACGTAAAGATTGTGTCTTCTTAACGAATAAACTTCGTAAATTTTGTAAAGATTATGATTGGAATAGAAAGGATACTTCCTACAGACGTGATTTTACCACATTCACTTTACCTGAGAAGAAACCAGTCAAACGGGTCAAACCAAAATCAAAAGCAGAAGTCACTAGTGATGAACAAGCTTCTTCAGAACCAGAACCAGTTTCTGATGAGTTGCATTCAGAAGCAGAGGTTACTAAAGTGGAACCAGAATCAGTTGAAAAAGTAGATGAAATTGAGGAGAAACCAGTTTCAGAAGAAACATCCTAGGTAAGGTTTGAAATTGTGAGAACAGGGGCCATAACTCTCATAATTACAAATTTGGAACTGATTGAATGCCACAGTTTTCGCTTTATTTGGAACTATAAATAGGCTACACACATTGCTCATTATATCCATTAAATTGATGAAATTGTTTTTATTTTCAGGTGGTCGAAGAATGTATAAGATAGAATGTGTGTGTAGTGTTTGTATATATTATTAATGGTAGTAAGGGGGACAACTCTTGTAGTTACTTTTAATCCAAGGGAGATCACTCTTACACTCTCTAATTCAAGAGAGAAAAATCCTGTGTATGCTTGTATATTAGTACAACTGTTTATTCTAGAACTTAATTAAATTAAATGGTCAGTGTGATAGGAACCAGACAACAAATTTTATGGTAGGCCTACACTTAATTCAAGGGAGACTACTGTTGTACACTTTATTCAAGGGAGAATACTCTTATATACTTAACTGAAAGGAGATATGTAGATATATGTAATGGAAAGTACATGATTGTATATTAGTAGATTTGTTTATCAATTAAATTTTGTATTAATATATACCAAGTCATAAGGGGAAGTAAATTACACAAGTTGAGGAGTGTTGTGAAAGAGTGAACACTACATATAGAGTGTTCCTTAGAGTGTGGCTTGAAGTATAAACCTAAACCAATTTGTTTTGTTTTATGATCCTAAATCTAGTTCTGTTAATTGATAAAAATTGAGTCGTTACTTTTGACTGCAACAGTTGTGAATATAATATGAAATTTGAAATTTTTTCTTTTCAATGTTAAGTGTGATTATTTAAAAAATTACTATATTATGGTTGTTATTTTTGAAAAATTTGATTTAAAAATAAAGGAAATTGTAAAAGGCTCTGTACAAGGGACATAATATTTAACTATTTATTAACAGCTGTTAAAGTAAATATTAGATAACTATATATCTCTTTAAACATTGTATTTCTTCATGTTTTAAATGATATTTCCTCCTATTTTTATGACTTTTTCATATTTACGTGCAATATTTTAATTTTTATTAGGTTTCTTATGTTTTTCATTTACAATTTTGTACTTTTATTTTATGGTTTTTGTTTATGAATTAGGTGCAATCCTCAGAATTCTGTGATCTTTTTAGTGTGAAACAAGTGTGTAAAAATACCTGTAGATTGTTTACAGGGCTGTTGATTTGACTATATTTACCAGTCATGACTGACTTGAGATCAAGACAACTGATTTCAATGTATTTACCAGTTATGCCTGACTAGAGCTTTATCCTCTAGTTCAAGTTGTATTTACCTGTCAAGTTTGACTAGAGCTCTAGACTTTGATGCATTCACCAATCATGTCTGACTTTGGCTCTAAGCTGTTGAATTGAATCAACTAGCAGAGTCAGAGCCTAAGTAAGAGTCAAGAAGTTTAGTAAACATGTTGATGATCAAAATTAACAGATTTACAGATTTAGTATAAGAAAGATTTAAATCAACAGCTCTGAGTGTTTATTGTGGTGTTTGTATACTGTATGTCTGTACAGTTGTTAATTTATATCCAGATTAGATTGATAATAAACTAGTCCTAGACTTTTAGAAAAATTATTATAAAGAATGTTATTTCAAATTTCAACCAGAGCTGGGCGATATACCGGTTTACCATTTCCAAGAGCCGTTATGGAGAAAATTTGTCAACAGAATATTGGAAAAACATGACCTACAAAAACTCCATTTATTAACTACTAGATAAGTCAACTCAACCTTGATGAAGTCAAAGAAGAAAAGTATGAAATTTATGGATTTTACGCTCAAGTAGAGTTGCAGGTGTCGTTATACTGTGTTACATATGAAGCCTGAATGCAAAAGGATTTCTAAATTTTATTTCCTTGTTTCACATGTCAATTAATTTTTGTTTTATGTTTTAGTGAATCAGTTCTCCATTGTAACAGCAAATTGGGTTCAATATTGCACTGGTGCCAAACTAACAAAATTGCAATATGGACACTCAAATAGACTCTAATTCCTTGATGCAATCATGACGACAATCGAACAGACTGCAAACTGAGCTATAGAACAAACAGAAGACGACAATCCAACTTGATACCGTCTGAGCTATCCTACTGTCTTAGCAGAAGACAACCCAACTTGATGCCGTCTGAGCTATTCTACTGCCTTAGCAGACGCCAATCCAACTCTATACCGTCTGAGCTATCCTACTGTCTTATTAGCAGACGACAGTCCAACTCGATACTGTTTGAGCTATCCTACTGTCTTAGCAGACGTCACTCCAATACTACTGTCTTGGCAGACGAAAATCCATCTCAATACTGTCTGAGCTATCCTACTGTCTTAGCAGACGACACTCCAATACTATTCTCATAGCAGACGACAATCCAACTCGATACTGTCTGAGCTATCCTACTGTCTTAGCAGACGACAATCCAACTCGATACTGTCTGAGCTATCCTACTGTCTTAGCAGACGCCAATCCAACTCGATACCGTCTGAGCTATCCTACTGTCTTATCAGACGACAATCCAACTCGATACCGTCTGAGCTATCCTACTGTCATATCAGACGACAATCCAACTCGATACTGTCTTGAGTTATCCTACTGTCTTAGCAGACGACAACCCAACTCGAAAACAGCTGAGCTACCTTACTGTCTTAGCAGACGACAATACAACTGATACCGTCTGAGCTATCCTACTGTCTTAGCAGACGCCAATCCAACTCTATACCGTCTGAGCTGTCATTCCCACTGTCTTAGCAGACGACAATCCAACTGGATACTGTCTGAGCTATCCTATTGTCTCAGCAGACGACAATCCAATCCACCACAGACAAGGAAGCGAACTGTCGAAACGCAGGGCCTGAACTCATAGCCGTAGGAGCCCACGACTCAACAGGGGGGCAGACTGACTAATTGCCCGAATTTTAATGATATTTTGCCCGATTTCTTGAATTTTTTGCCCGAAAACATAATATTTAGGGGGGCAACTGCCCCCCCCCCCCCCTGCCCCCTGTCTCCTACGGCTATGCCTGAACTGCCGTATCGACGTCATTATTGACTCGAAAATGTATATCGTGGCCTATACCCGTCCATCATTTTGACTCGGTATCGACCTGAATACAACGTTTATTCTCGCTACAGGCATTTCTCATCCCACATTGTCACGAGACTAGTCGGGGAACGGTTGATAGCTACAACTATTGCACATTAAAACTAGAATTATACTTCAAGAAGCCAATATGGATAAATCCAAAAAATTAGGTACGTATCGGGTTTTTTTCTCATTTATTCGAACATTTTCTTATTTGAACATTCTCTTATTTGGATATTGGTACCTGCATCAGCTCATCAATATAATCATTTATTCATTCATTTATTTATTTATTTATTTATTGATGTTAATTTCTTTTAATAATGAATTATCAATATATTTTTGCATATTATTTCAAATATTAATTTCATTAATTAATTATTGCTTGATTCTTTATTTTGAAAAATAGAAGTTGAAACACCGGCTGTTCTTTCCGGTTGACATAATATTTTAACACTGAATAGCAGACTTCCTTGTGTTACAATGAAATCATAGTATTGCTTTCCGTATAATGACAAATGCAAGTTTAATGTTTTGAAAATTTTATTTCGTCTTTTCCGTTGGTTTTCACGTGTTATTATAATGTCTCCCATTTGGTTTGTTAATAGACCAAAAACACCGACATCATTAGCTGCAAAATAACGCCGTTAGAATAATTAAATAACATGTATGAATTTTATATAGCACAGTATGACCTAGACCTAGGTTATTATGACATTTTCTATCTTCGAGAGGAATTCTAACTTGTAAAAATTAAGCTTGACTTTTAAATGAACATTTCGCATTTCAGCAACTTATTTTCTGTTGAAAATATTGTCATTCTTAAATTAAGAAAATCCCCCCTCCCCCTCTCCGAGCAACAACTATCTAATAATCTTTACATTACAATACATTCTAGTTCAATTTATGATAAAATTAATTTGTCTAATCTAAAATACCCTGGGCGTATTGATGTCATCATAGCTTTTAAGGTATATAATCCCATTGACTTACTATTCGTTTTACTAACTAAAAGAACTAAATTTCAGTATTTAGGTGCCTGAATTATTTTTGCCCATGCTTAAAATAGAGCTCAATTTCAGCTTAAAGGGCCATTCTGCATTTTTCAAAAAAGTTTCCATTATCAAAACCAGCACAAATATTACCTGAAAGTATTTCTAAAGTATGCTCATTATATCTATGCATCTTCTTGATCAAACTAAATTTGTTTTTTAAAGGGTTAATTACAAACAGGGAGTACTTATCGTTAATTAAGCAATTTGACCTTGTTTGGGTGTTTGCCCTTTAAATGGCTCAATTTTTCTAGCTGAAACCTTTTAAATACACAAGAGGGACATTTCTCTACAATTCGGCGTTTATTTTACTCAAATCCGTTCAGTAGTTTCCTATCAGCGTCCAAAAAACATGACATACTTAAAAACCTTACGTAAGGTTTTTAAAAAAATTAACGGCTGGACTTTTTTGGTTAAAACTTTCAGATACATTAAAGGGCACATAGTTACAGATTTTGGTGTAAAGTTTTTACAAATTTGAGCAAAAAAAAATTTTTACCCAAAAAAAATTCAGACTGTCCCTTTAATTACCCTGATGGTAAAACATTAAATTAAATTCAACACAATTATTCACCTGTTGCCAACTTGATATTTTTGTTCTAATTAATTAACATACAATATGATCTAGACTGTTGGTTATAATAATTTGGCTTATTAGACAATAGCAAAAAATGGTCAACAATATTCGAAAGAATCAGTAGATAGAGCCCAATATCAGCAAGGCTATCTATGACACTTTTTAGAATAAAATTTCAGTGAATGGTTAGTCTACAGCTATTGTGTTGTAGATCCCGAACTGTCATGATAATATGATCTATAGTATATCATATTGTTTATTTATAATTTGGCTAATTATTTGTCTTTTGTTAATGATATATTGTGTTAGTTTTGGCATAACCTGAAAGGTTCAATAGACTGGGAAACTTATTGTCTTGTTCACAAAACCCATTCGATATCAAAAGTTTTAGTTAATGACATGTCCAAGAATCATTAAGAGATATTGTATGAAAGTTTTGGTATGGCAGTTGATAAAGCCCAATATCAGCTAGCCTATCTATGACATTTTCAAGAATAAAATGTTAATGAGCGGCTAGTCTGTAGCCTTCTCAGCGTATCATGTCTATAATTAAGACAATCTTGTACCTAGTCAGATAAAACCTGCCGTTGAGCGGGTCATCTTGTACCTAGCTAAATTACCTATAGGGTGGGGCTACAATAACACTTTTTGCTTTCAAGTCTTAAATTAACCTACCTTGTATATTTCAGCTACAATCGATGTGTCGAGAAATCGCCTTTACATCAAAGACAGATCCACACCAATTGAACAGGCAATATTATTCGCCACTTTCGATCTTCATCGTGATATTGAGTTAACTCCCTTTGCTCAGACAATGGTTACGGGTACAATTAGTCGCTCCAACTACGCCTACTACCTTTCTCAACTGTATTTTATTTATAAGACTCTGGAAGAAGCAAACGAACGATGTAAGGAAAATCTAGTCTTGAAAGCGCTTTATCATCCCAATGAGATGAACAGACAAAAAGCTTTGTCTGAAGATCTAGAATTCTTCTACGGAAATGACTGGAAGCATAAAATAAAGCCAACGCCTTCGACTCAAGTCTATATGGATAGAATTAATCACGTCTCCGCTACTAAACCAGAGCTACTAGTGGCTCACAATTTTATCCGCTACTTTGGAGAGTTTTCCGGTGGCCAGGTCTTGAAACATAAGATCAAAAAGGGACTGCAACTGGAAGACCTGCAAGGGATTAAAGTCTATGAGTTTGAAAGCATCGACAATCTGAAACATTTTAAACAGTTTTATTTGGATGAGATGAACGCCATAGAGTTGACAAGCACTCAGTATTATGAACTTATAGAGGAATCTAGACACGCTTTTCAACTCAATATCGACAATTTTCGGGAACTTGAAGACATTTTAGCTGCTCTAAACGCTGGATATTTAACCAAATTAAGAAAATCTATGTCTGCGTACTCAGATGTTACTTTAAAAGCAACAACCATGATCTTAGCCGGCGCTCTGGTTGCCAATTTTGTGCGATCTAGAGCTTAATATTATGCAAACTTCGCATTAGAGCACTTTTTATACGCCCACATTGAAGTGTGGTCGTATATTGCCGTCGCCCCTGTCCGTCCGTCCGTCTGTCCACAATTGGCTTGTGAACGCAATAGAGACCACAGTTTTGGTTGGATTTGAATAAAATTTTGTATGTAGGATTATATTCATAAGATCTCGGACAAGTTCAAATTTGGTTTCGATTCGACAAAAATTCATGGAGTTTTACACCCAAAATATGTTAAAAATGGCTTGTGAACGCGATAGAGACCACAGTTTTGGTTGGATTTGAATAAAATTTTGTATGTAGGATTAAATTCATAAGATCTCGGTCAAGTTCGAATTTGGGTTCAATTCGACAAAAATTCATGGAGTTTTACACCCAAAATGTGTTAAAAATGGCTTGTGAACGCAATGGAGACCACAGTTTTGGTTTGATATGAATAAAATTTTGTGTGTAGGATAATATCCATAAAATCTTGGACAAGTTTGAATTCTGGATCGATTCGACAAATATTTACGGAGTTTTATTAGTTATGAAATTAGATGCTTTATATTAACAAGATATTGGATGAATTCAGATCTGAACACCATCCAACAAAAATTAAGATAGTAACATTCCTTGATATATTGACAATTTATGTAGTGTAAGTGGGCGTATATTGCTAGGCAACCACTTGTTCTTTCAGATTACATGCACATTATACAAAATTTAACACTTTGTTTCCAAAGTGTGATTAATTACCCCCTTGGGGTTAAAGAGCGATTCTCGGAGTATATCCACTGGGTGTAGGTTCTCTGAATAGCTTTTCTATCTCGTGCACTTTCTGCTGGATTTAGTTAATATATCATATTTAGTGGTGTCTGGTGTTGGAGTGACGCTTTGAAAAAAATATTTGGGGGTTAGAAATGTTCTGAGGAGTTTGGAGTCATTGACCAAGTTTGGACCACTACAGGCTACGAATGCCTTTCATAAAACAATCCAAACCATTCATAAACGCAAACAATAGCACCACAAAACCGCTTATGAAACGTCTCGACTATTTATAACCCTCCACACAAGGGCGCGGATTTGTTCAAGAAGTTGTGGGGGACGAACCAGGATGGTTTGTAGAATCCTAGTACTTCGCGAAGCGCCATAGGAGCTAGCCCTCACACAAGGTTCTCCCTTAGAGTTTAGTCGGGATTTCCTGCTCTGATTACTATTTAATTCTTCAAGTAATCAATCGGTTTAATTTAATTATAATTATTTTTTTCTTCTGTTAATATGGCCCAAGAACGCTTCCGTAGTAACCTGCGGCCATTTTCCATGATTATTTTTGTATCTATTTATTTAATATTAAAGTATTATTTATTGAGTGTTTGATTTAATCTACAAGGAACAAAATGATATATGGACAAATTATATATTATATTAAAAAAAACTTATATTTGTTCCATGTAACAATAATAATAAACTCTTTATTTTACATGTTTCAGAATAAGGCACAATGCACCAAATTGCTAAATAGATGAATATATGGGCTAATTGTCTAGGGGCAAAAATGACCAAAGGCGAACACGTACGGCAAAGTTCATACTTTAATTTTGATGTTCGCATGACAATATTTTGTCAGCACCATCTTCAAAATATAAAGAAAGGTTCACTATTACCACAGCATCTAATGCTTTGACATCAATAGGTACTTTAATTTTATCCACAAATTGAAAAAACTCTCGTTGCAGTTCACATTAACTTAAGCCAGTAAAATCGGATCATTATTTTCATAATTATAATGCCCAAAGTCTTAAAGTTAACATTAAAAACTAAGCGCAATTCTGATAAAAAGAAATAACTTGATGAACAAAAGAAAACAAAATATACAATTAATAATTTTAGATTGTATTCTTGTAAGTGCATTTCCCGAAATACAGTAAAATAAGTCCTTTTTCAACATTGACTTTATGATCATCCCAATGAAAACACATTTTATGGTAGCTTCAGTAAATATTTCGTAATACATGTAGTTTTAGTATTTAATTAAGTTGGCTTTATAACATATATATAATATGAGTAGTATATGACCTTATATTTTGAAAGCGCTTAGACAAAAACGTTCTACATGTATTTCATTCCACGTTTTTTGTCCTATCTATTCCCATCATAATATACTCAAAAGATTATTCAGGAGACGGGTTCATCTCAACACTAACTTCCCTCATTCCCAAAGTAGCTAGCTTTGTTTCAAACAACAAATCCCTCATTTCCTCCGGAGTTCAAGCTCTAGGATATGTTGCAAAAGCAGGAGTTAGTATAAGCGTTGCTGTAAAAAATCTATTGTAAGAATTGCAGCAAATAAGAGAACTATGAAACAGGAGGATAGAGCAACAAAACAATGCAAAGGCTTTAAAGTTATCGGATAAAAATGTCTATTTTGCTTTAAGTCCTAAAACTTATTTTGGTTCATACAAACATACTAGGTCTTCCCTTACGACCGCTCACGCGATCTTTCAAAGTATATATTAACATTGAATTACAATGGATTATATAGTGATTTGGCCAGGACTTTTTGAAACTGTCGGTTTTGTTGAGGGGATTCCGGTATTCAGAGGATTCTGTTTTGAGGGTATTCACTGTATTTCCCTTTGACTGATTATTACTAACAAGGTCTTCACCGCTCCTGCATGAGCGCTCACGTGATTTCTAGTATATAAACATTGAATTTTTTCATTTTGATTGTTTAATACTAACAAGTTCTCCACCGCTCATGAATGAGCGCTCACGGTTTTATCAGTGTTAATATCCATTATAACAAAATTTCTGAAGGTGTTTCTGCCATAACACAGGGTGGGGGATAGCATTTCAGAATCTGTCAAGCAAAAATATGATGGTTTTCCCCTAAAAATGAAAACTAGATCCAATATTTCAATTGTATGATCCCATTAGATATGCATTTAATAAAAAGAAAGAAGACTACATTATTATCAACCCAAATGTCGGTTCTAAATCCCAACTAAATGATGATGGGCGGGTCACTTTCGAGATTGATTCACTGTCAAATTGGCTGCTTCTGTCTGATGCTTATTTCAGATGAGATTTCAAAATTAAAGACGGAATTCCATATGAGAATCGAGTTCCCCAAACTAACACAACATTAGAAAACAATTTCTTACCATCTCTTTTTTGAGAGATGACTTTAGAGGCAGCTTCAAATCCGAAAGAAACAATTAAACACCATGGGTAATTGGATACAATGCTTAAAACAGTTCTATACCCCATTAACTACGATCAGTTTCAGGATGGATTCCAGATATTGGTAATGGAGAAGTTTTAAAGGTACCAGTAAGAAATGTTGCGAATGATGCAGAAGAAGCCAGAATAAGAGTATTGCTCGAAACACACTGAAAAGAGTTGCACGAGCTCTGAATACTGGCTTTGAAAAACTGGTTCTTCAATACAACTACAACAATGTTGTTGAGAATAATAGGTGGGGTAATAACGTAAATTGGAAGTTATACCCTCTTTTGGTCTGTTGGAACATCGAAAAGTCTCTAAAGGATTACGATATAAAATTCATTTACAAAGAGAAATCAACGATGATAAGATATTCTTTAGAGAATAAAAATCCGAACAAGCAAAAGAGTTCCGTTAATCAAAATCGCCTAGCAATAGTTATAAAGTAGTGGGCTACTCAAAAGAGAAGTACCACCAGTTTTTTTCGAAAAGAGTAATCATGGTCTGCTTCTCCCCTACTATATTGATCAACATTATGGGATACAGTCAGATCAATTTATGCCTGACTAAACAAATCAGTCAAGATGCAAGAGACAGATTTGTTATATTTATCTACAAGTTAGTTATAACGACCATAAAATTTTCTAAATGAAGTCTATGTGTTAATTAACCATCCTTTAGTAATTTCAAAGCCAAAACTCTACCTCTAGTCAGAAAGTCTTCATAAAATAATTCAGAAACAAAATTAGATATAACAAATTTCCTACTTTACATACCGATATCATGGATATATATTTTTTCCATTCCGACGTCTGTGGTTCTTGCAATTCCACTAAAACAATATTAGTGACGACATAAAACGCTTTAGTTTTAGTGAAATTGCAAGAACCATAGACGTCGGAATGTAAATTGGAATGGCGCAAATTGATGCTATCAGTGTCCCCGATACACATACAAAGTTTAGAAAACCTCTTTACAATCCCGACAACCTAACATTTAAAATTCACACAAAAGAAGGTATATATGACTTAACAACTGGTATGATTAATCTTATAAATGGACATGATGAAGAAGGCTATAGTTCTGATGATTTCATACATTACATACAAATTCTTAGATCGATTAGAAGAGGTTTAAAAACTTCAAGATTAAAAAGAAAGTAAATAGAATTAAAAGACGACTACGATAACTCAAATTACAGTGATAACTACGATGATTCCAATTACTGTGATGAGAACTACAATGATGTCGATTACAGCGATAACATTATAGAGGAAATCGGTGACTTTTGAGGACATACAGGAGAAAGTGAATTGTATATTAAAAATACTTCTAGAGAAAAGGATTGATAAAATAGATCATAAAACGTGATTAAAAATGGCAAATAAGGAACAATTATTCGTTATAACCTCAAACAAATCAGACATTATCTCTAGATGATGAGTATGAACTTGATCGCAATCGAGAACATGAATTGAGATTAAAGTATTTTGCAGTTTACAATTCCATTAGAAATATAAACGAAAAAAAAACCCAACTAAATGAAAATATCAACAGATAACGGAGCTATATTCAAAACCATAAGTTTACTACCAGGAAGCTATGAATACGTAGCTATTAAAGAATACTTATCTGAATATGGAGGAAATGTTAATGGTAAAAGCAATATTGAATTCGAAGGTAATTTGAATCTGAACAAAATAAAATTGATATTAAATAACTGTCAAGTTGATTTCAAGTTAGAAAATTCATTGATTGCATTACTAGGATTTGATAAACAAAACATTAGCACCGCACAAGGCTTATTTCGAGAAAGATATGGATGTAATAAACATTCACTGTAATTTGATAAACAGTTGATGTTTAAATAAATAAATACGTCAGATTATTTACAGTCTAGCAACATTCAATGTTCCCATTGGATACAGAATTATAAAAAAAAAAACATTTCTAACAACATAATTTACGCTTAATCCGTTTATGATCAAAGATATGTTTAGAAAAAAATAGCTTTATTGACTTTGGAAAGAAAGAAATTGAAACTTCATTTAAAACAAAAATAGCTCTTCATTCTCTTCTAGAATAATTACATAATCGAAATCGTCAAATTCGTAGTTAGCATCCAAATTCATTTAATTTTTATCACCATATGGATACATGATTCCTTCACTATCTGGTGTTTTTCTCTTTACAGGATTCAAATAACTTCTAAAAACATTCTTTTGTTTATCATCATCATTTGGTATAACTACTCCATTTGTTAAACTTTTGTCCCATTTTTTCTTAAATGCATTTGATACATCATGTCCACTAGCTAACCGGATGTAAACGACTACAGTTATCTTATCATTAGAATAACATTTAAATGTTTTCTTTTCTATTAAAACACCATTAGAAGTTATAATAGTATTGTATTTAATTTTTGATGCTAAATATAACCAAATATGATTCCACCTTCGCCTTAATCATTCTTTCTTTACAATATTCATTTTCAGATACTAATCCAGCTTCATTTAATTTATCCCAATTGCTAGATAAAATGTATAAACTATCAGTATCTGTATAGTATATTTCCGGTTTATAAAAACCATCTATTACATGAATAATTTTCTTGTGAGATAAAACGAATGATCCTAAATGACTAGGTGTCAGTGATGATGTAGATTTAATTTCTTCAATTTCTTTTTCTTCTTCTTCTATCTCATCGATGTATTGAGTCTCATTTATTTTTTCATAGTTTTTGACATGCGAATATATCCTTCTGAATAGATTAACCATACAAAGCATAAGCTAATAATTTCATACAATTACTAGCAACTATATTATCTTCCTTTTTGTATTGATTTCTTAGATCTCTCAAAATTGAATTGTAGTCTCTATAGGGAGGTGGTTAAAGGTTTTCTGTGTATACTATACCATCTAATATTCTCTATATTTTTTTCCTCCAGCTTTTACTATTTCTTGAATATCGATCGATGCTAAAACGTTATGACAGAAACCATTTCTGAATCTGATTTTCCTTTTTTGTTTGTAGAAGAACATGTTTTTGGGATACTCAAACCAGACTTTTAAAATAAGAGTCTAAATTTTTGTTCATTGAAAGGTCTTACAAATTCTTTATCTTCTTCGGATAAAAACGCTCTACCACTTCTTGCCTTAGGATATTCACACTCTAAATCTGACATTGCTGAAGCGTATAAACCGTTAGCATAAGGAAACCAAGTACTAACGATCCGAACCGCAAAACGAAACTCGAAATCCAAAAAGATATTTTGACGAAACATAGGTAACAGCTTATGAACTTTTCACATGAGGAAGTATATCAATCAAGTATTTCATAATGAAAAGTGGTATCAGGTATTTTACTTTCGAGGTCAGTTTTTCAATTTCTTCAATTTGTGCTTGGGAAAAGACAAAATCTTTGACAGGCTATAACTTAAAAAACTAATAGAGATGCAAAGTTGCAATTTGCACTGCGTTTGCACATCGATGTGAAGTTATTATGTCGCAAATTTCAAGTTCCTACCGTTAAAGGTCTTAGTGCTACGAAATTTTTAGTTTCGGCAACTTTTTGAAAAAAAAAAGACAAAATCTTTGACAGGCTTTAATATTTCATGGTAGCTTTAATATATCATATTTCATGTTAGCTTTAATATGCTATATTTCATGTTAGCTTTAATATACTATATTTCATGGTAGCTTTAGTATATTATATTTCATGGTAGTTTTAATATATTATATGTCATGGAAGCTTTAATATGTAATATTGCATGGTAGCTTTAATAAGTTATATTTCATGGTAGCTTTAATAAATTATATTTCTTGGTAGCTTTAATATGTTATATTTCATGGTAGCTTTAATAAATTATATTTCATGGTAGCTTTAATTTATTTTAGTTCATGGTAGCTTTAATAAATAATATTTCATGGTAGCTTTAATAAATAATATTTCATGGTAGCTTTAATAAATTATATTTCAAGGTGGCTTTAATATGTAATATTTCATGGTAGCTTGAATATGTAATATTTCATAGTCGCTTTGATAAATTATATTTCAAGGTAGCTTTAATATGTAATATTTCATGGTAGCTTTAATAAATAATAATTCATGGTAGCTTTAATAAATTATAGTTCAAGGTAGCTTTAATAAATTATATTTCATGGTAGCTTTAATTTATTTTATTTCATGATAGCTTTAATATGTAATATTTAAGGGAAGCTTTAATAAATTATATTTCATGGTAGCTTTAATATGTAATATTTCATGGTAGCTTTAATAAATAATATTTCATGTTAGCTTTAATATGTAATAATTCATGGTAGCTTTAATAAATTATATTTCAAGGTAGCTTTAATAAATTATATTTCATGGTAGCTTTAATTTATTTTATTTCATGGTAGCTTTAATATGTAACATTTCATGGTAGCTTTAATAAATAATATTTCATGGTAGCTTTAATAAATTATATTTCATGGTAGCTTTAATTTATTTTATTTCATGGTAGCTTTAATATGTAATATTTCATGGTAGCTTTAATAAATAATATTTCATGTTAGCTTTAATTTATTTTATTTCATGGTAGCTTTAATATGTAATATTTAAGGGAAGCTTTAATAAATTATATTTCATGGTAGCTTTAATATGTATCATGGCAGCTTTAATAAATAATAATTCATGGTATTTTTAATAAATTATATTTCAAGGTAGCTTTAATAAATTATATTTCATGGTAGCTTTAATATGTAATATTTCATGGTAGCTTTAATATGTAATATTTCATGGTAGCTTTAATAAATAATATTTCATGGTAGCTTTAATATGTAATATTTCATGGTAGCTTTAATAAATTATATTTCAAGGTAGCTTTAATAAATAATATTTCATGGTAGCTTTAATATGTAATATTTCATGGTAGCTTTAATAAATTATATTTCAAGGTAGCTTTAATATGTATTATTTCATGGTAGCTTTAATAAATTATATTTCAAGGTAGCTTTAATAAATAATATTTCAAGGTAGCTTAAATAAATAATATTTCATGGTAGCTTTAATAAATTATATTTCAAAGTAGCTTTAATAAATTATATTTCATGGTAGCTTTAATAAATTATATTTCATGGTAGCTTTAATAAATTATATTTCATGGTAGCTTTAATATGTAATATTTTAGGGTAGCTTTAATATGTAATATTTAAGGGAAGCTTTAATAAATTATATTTCAAGGTAGCTTTAATAAATTATATTTCATGGTAGCTTTAATTTATTTTATTTCATGGTAGCTTTAATATGTAATATTTAAGGGAAGCTTTAATAAATTATATTTCATGGTAGCTTTAATTAATAATATTTCATGGTAGCTTTAATAAATTATATTTCGTGGTAGCTTTAATAAATTATATTTCATGGTAGCTTTAATATGTAATATTTTAGGGTAGCTTTAATATGTAATATTTTAGGGTAGCTTTAATAAATTATATTTCAAGGTAGCTTTAATAAATTATATTTTATGGTAGCTTTAATTTATTTTATTTCATGGTAGCTTTTATATGTAATATTTAAGGGAAGCTTTAATAAATTATCTTTCATGGTAGCTTTAATTAATAATATTTCATGGTAGCTTTAATATGTATTATTTCATGGTAGCTTTAATAAATTATATTTCAAGGTAGCTTTAATATGTAATATTTTAGGGTAGCTTTAATAAATTTTATTTCAAGGTAGCTTTAATATGTATTTTTTCATGGTAGCTTTGATAAATAATATTTCATGGTAGCTTTAATAAATTATATTTCAAGGTAGCTTTCATAAGTAATATTTCATGGTAGCTTTAATATGTAATATTTTAGGGTAGCTTTAATAAATTTTATTTCAAGGTAGCTTTAATATGTAATTTTTCATGGTAGCTTTATGTTATTTCATGTAATCGATCTTAAAATATTTATTAAAGCTACCATGAAATATTAAATATTAAAGCTACCATGTAATATTTTTCCTTGTTTTCTTCAACTTAGTTATCAGTCACAAAATGTCATACATGTATTCTATAAATTATTTATTTAAAATTAAAAGCAATATGGAGAGAATAATTAAAATACATAAAATATTTACAATTAAAGGATATAAACATACATAATTACATATTTATAGTATTTCTTACATATTTATATAATTACAAAACAAAATTGAAATATTGAGTTACATGGGAGTTTGACGTTTGTCATCCTAGTGAATTATTTCAAAGCATACAAGTAGTATCCTATGCCGATATGATATATACAATTACTTTGTATGCAATGCATATATTGAATTTAATTGCATTGGTGTTATTATAAACTACATTACAATAAATGTAAATTATGTCCTTTTCCTATACATGCAAGGACTATAATATAATATCCAAAACCAGCTGTTCAGATGAGAAATGTGAATCTGACAGTATAAGATGACTTCCCATTATGTATAAATGAAATTAATAAGTTAATAATCTATTTACAATTAATATCATTTGAACAAAATATCTAAATAGTTTATTTCTGATTATTTAAGAGTAAATCCATAATATTAACAGCAGCACAAAACAAAGAATTTCCAATTGTATCTTAAAGCTTTCTGCTGATTCCAACCCGTGTCAATATTTAAAAGTCCAATTTAGAGTTTTGATTCCAAAGAAACAATCATACCTCAAGAATGTCATTTTGCAATAAATTGCCAGTTCAATTTTTTTTTGCTTTTTATCTTTTTTCAATCATTTT
The DNA here is from genome assembly GCA_029955415.1 of Lottia scabra. Lineage (NCBI taxonomy): Eukaryota > Metazoa > Mollusca > Gastropoda > Lottiidae > Lottia > Lottia scabra. The sequence continues at coordinate 4,989,326 of JARJEI010000015.1, forward strand.
CAGATCTATATTGCACATATCCTCTTAAAGTTAACAAATTTCTCACACAATAATGGTTGAGAAATTTTTCTGAAAGGCCTCAAAATAAAGACCATATCTAAAAAAAAAATCATAGTAAATTTTTGTCCACAATCTGTATGAACCCACATCTTTTTATAACAGGTCATTTGAGAAACTTGTATCCAGTAAAAAAGAAGTCCTAATTTTCTGGTGGCTCCACCATTTCTGGGTAATCGTTCTCAACATTGGAGTTTGAAGGACTGCCAGTTTCAATCCTTTTTTCCCAGAAGGCAGCGCGAGCAGAAATACAGCCACTTCTGATTTTTGGAACAGCTCTTTTCACGTCAAGTTTGTGGTTCGTTTTCTGGTTTGAACCAGTTGAACCACTTTTTAACTCAACAGAAGCAGAAGACTTCTGAGGTTTGCCTGACAATGATGGAGAATCATTGCCCTTCTGTGAGTTTGTAACCATAGTAACAGGAGATTGTTTATGTGACTCTTCTGGATATATTAAAACAGGGTCGTGACCTGGTTCAAGGTCCGTGTAAGTTGGAGGGTTTGGAAGATTTGCAACAAATCGTGGGGAAGAAGCACTTTGGGTTTGAGGCACTGGTTTTTTCAAATGAACAGTTTGTATCTGATTTGGTTTAGAATTGGAATTAATGTCTGTTTTAGGTGATTGGAGATTTACTCGAACAACTGGTGACTTCGTTCCTTGCTGCTGATTGGCTATCTCACCATTTTGTTTAGCAGTTTTACTCTGAGATCGCGTCCTGGCTGTTATACTGTGAACCTGTAAAGATATGCGACATAACTTTTATACACTTGAATACATTTGATGTCCATAAAGCAATATAAATGTCTGAGAGAACAATAAGGACAAGATATAAATTGTCAAATTTAAACAAAATCATTTAGTGTCAGTTTCCATTCTTATTTGGTGTAGGTAATTTGAACCTTGGACGATTGAAATGTGCCTATTGATAGTTATCTCCCTTTACACAGCTTGAAGGCATCTTTGCACACTGCAAGTCCAATATCAAATCCTTGTTGAAGACTGAGAGTTCTGATTGTGTCAGGAAATTGTCTTAAGGAAATTAACAACCATCAAATAGGTTACAAAATTTATCAAGATAAAATAAATAAAAAAAAATGTACCAAGGAATTATACCAAGAGATAAATCATAAATGAACGAATTGAATGAATGATGAAGCTAATAAAGTTGAATAAATGAAAGCTGAAATGATGCCTAATACATTGGCATGGAGCTATCCATGAGTAATCTACTAATGGAGCTTAGGCTATATGAATGAAAGAATGAGATTAGACAATATGAGTGAATTCTAAATGAGACTAGAGCTAACATGAGAGCTAAATGATACCAAAGCTAAAATAATTAAACATAGCCGTAGGAGACGGAGAGCAAATACTATGTTTTCAGGCAGCGTGTTCCAAAAAATCGGGCAAAATATCATTAAAAATTGGGGCAATAAGTCGGTATGCTCCCCCATGAGTCGTGGGCCCCTACGGCTATGTTAAATGAGAATTAGGATTAAAATAAGAATATATGAATGAGAGTTTAATATAAAAATAATAACTATGTAATTAATACTAAATATGAAGATGATGATTTATATATATATATGAAATTAAGAAGGTTTAAAAGGGAGATAATTCAAAATAAAAAGAAATCCATTCTCTAAATCTAAAAGAAGTCTAACATGCTGTCAATATAAGCCAGTAGATAAAAAGTCCAGAAAAGAAAATAGAACCAGATCCAGGAGTTCACACGTCAGCTTACCTCAGAGTTGTCTGCCCTTGACTAAAATTTAAAAGGAATGAAAAACGTGATAGTGAAACAAACATGCAAATTGCTTAAACAACTGTTGAGTGTCGTATAAGAGTAACCCAAGTGATGATGCAATTCAAATCTATATGTATTTTATGACAATGTCTAGTAAGTCTGTCAAGCAAAAAGATTTATGCACAGCCTTGGAGTGATTCCAAATAAACTCGACCAGTCTATTTTGTATTAAGATAGAATAAAAAGTAAACTTTAAGTCTTTTATTGACATATTACTACTGATACTACCTATATATATAGTGGACTCTTCGTGTTTACCCCGATATGTTTTGAATCAAACCTTAATCCTTGGTGTGCACAGACTTTGCATTCTGGGTTTGACAACACTTACAAAAGCATTCTAATATTAAAGACAATGCCTACTGCCAGTAAGCTAGTTCTTATAATGTCAAGATCTTCCACCCAATGATGACAAGTACAGCATGAGGTGAAAACATTTGAGATGCTTTAGCTTTCAACCTGAACAAAAAACATCTCCAGAGAAAGATTTGCTAAGCATGTTAGGAAAAATCTCTCCAGCACAACTTTAAATCACTTGATAATGATCTGTATAAGGGGTGTATACAGTAGAAAATAGAATAATCAAATACACAAGGTACATGTATCAACAAGATTCACTTCTTCTTGTACTGTATCAATGTTTCCACAATGTACAATGCCTAAACAAACCTTAATACAAATACAATTTAAGGCAACTATGATCATTATCATTAAAATAACACGAGTGCAAATGATGGTGAAAGCGAAAACACAATCGAAAAATAACCTACCCTAATAAAATTTCCATCTCCGAGGTCATTGTCGGGACGTTTTGTGTTGTTAAACATGGCGCGTAATCTATTCACAGATGGCAACTCCATTCCAGAATCTGCATCATATTCTCCGCGACTCTCTGGGACTTCATCTTCGGCTGTCGTTCCCACAATGTGAACAGGAAGTGGTTTTTCTCTGACTGACGAGAATCCAGAATCTACAGACAGTCTAGGTGAGGAGAGTTGACTGGAGTTATCTGTTCCTGATGACAATCTAGGAGATCCGTCTGGAATATTGAGTTGCAGTTGATTGACAGCTGATTCTATGATATTGACCTGAAAAAAATGATTGTATCGTTACTTTTCCTGCCTCTATTGAAAACACACTTAAAACCACTTCCTCTTCAATATGATGGTGAAGCTTGTGGCTACATTGATTGGTCGTGGCATTTTCTTCAACAAAGCTACCCAACATATCATGTGCTTGTCAAAGATCCCCATGTAATAAGAACCTGTTCTGATTTGCTTCGATCTCTATTTTCTCTCTTTTTATTTGTATTCAAATTATAAGCCAAAAACTATTTCATTAAAAAATTAGTTTTTAATATGGTCATACATGATAACCATAAGAAACGATATATCTGTTAGCTATAATTAAAGGGAGATAATTCCTGTTAAGCTATTGTCATACAAGGTTAGTTCTGATGATATGAGCTTTGAATTCTAAAATTACGAAAAGAAGCAGACAAAGTCATCTATTTTAAGACATGCGTGTACAAGGATCATGCAGATGTTAAAATTAGCAATGTTCAGTACCTCACGTTCTCTTTGAGACACTTGAGCAATAGTCTGAGCAACTTCATCTTCCAAAACTTGTAAGTTTGGCGAAAGAAAAATGTCATCATCGGAATTTTGTACCCTAGCTTCTAAATCTCTAACCCTGTCTCCAAGTGAGTAAACCTTACCAGTGGTTAGGTAGATCTACAATGAATGACATGCAATGTGGTTATATAAGCATTGGTTAGATAGTATTAGCAAAGTGACTGGATGAAAAACAAAGCAAGATGGACACATTTAAGGGAATCATTTTAATTGTTTGGATCATCTTTGTGTATGTTCTCTTTATTTTAGGTCTTTCAATAATGAGACCAATATGAGATTGCCCGAAAAAGCAAGAATCCACTAAAATTTCAACAAAAAAAGTTGGTGCCCACAAACAATTTTGGTTAGTTAAATTGTTAAGAGGTTAACAATAATAATTAAGTGAAAGACTTGTTGATCCAACCTACCTGTTCTTCTGCTTGCTCTGTGCTATTTGGACGATTCACAATCTCTGCAGCAGGAGAAAACGGCTCCAAATTCACTTTCCAATGTTTGCGTTCTGTTGATTTATTGTCCACACAAAAATCTCTTTGATAGCGCGTCTTATCAAATTCTTTGGATCCTAAATTTACACGGATTCCAGGTTCAGCACTTTGAGAATAATTCGGAGTTCCTACACTCGACATGTCCATATTGAATGAAGAATCATAATCTGGCACATCATATTCTAATGTTAAATCTGAAGGTCGAGTCACCTTCTCAAGGTCATTATTTTGATGAACCTCATTTTCATTAACTTGCGTCTGATAGGTTGATTGATACGCACTGTCATCGGCAAAAGTGGAGACACCTATATCACTAATCACAGAATCAAATTCTTCTGAAGTATCAAACGGAATTGTTTCATTATTTCTATTATTGTTTTCAAAATCACAAGATTCCTCTGATGGCTCCAGATCACGGAGTTCCAAACGATCTGAAGTATTGGTTGCTAGGTTACTATAATCTGAGTCCTGCTCATTTTGGATTATTTCCTCTGCTGTACGTAAAATGTTTAAAGCATTTGAGGTCAACATTCTAACAGATTTAGCTGATTTTTCCTGAAAAATGGAGATGAATTTTGTAAAATTCCAAAACAATACCAAGCAAAGTTAAAAATTTAATGTTTTCTTAAAAGCATATTAAAACATTTTATTATGAAAACAATATAATTAGTGAACAGTGCGAAACTTTTCATTCAAAAACAATAATTAAAAATTAAAGTGAAAGACTCCAAAATCCCAAGCGATGTGTGATACCATAACCTTGTGATGAAAATAAATCAAAAGATTTTAAGATTGTCCGAAATCAATGGGTTTCTTTCTTTGACAGGTATTTTTTTCACGTTTAAAGGAACCTGCGTAGTTTTGCCAGAGCCCAGAGATATAATCTTGACCTATGTAGGAATCGAACCCAGTGGGTCATATTAGAAATTTGCAGTCGGCTAAAGCTTACCATGGCTTGTTGGTCCTCCACGGCCTCCAAGATGGAAGTGTCGCCTATTTTAGTATAATGTTCATTATTGTTGTTAGAATAATCAGAACTGGTCATGTTTGATTCGAGTGAATCTAGGTGTTTGTTCAAACCATCTAGGTGATTATGAAGCGTAGTGAACTGTTAGTATACAAAAAATAATTTTCGTTAGTTAATTTTTTGATTAATTAACTAAGGTGTTATTACAACAATCATTCTTTTACATAATATCAAAAGTAAATATCATGCAAATAATCTTATTTTCTTAAATTCATAAAATTAATTCCTGTTTTCAATCCTATTTCAAATAAAATTTGGTTTAATTAAAAAATAAACAAATGATCAAATGAAAATGAATAAGCAAACGACCATCACCAACATGCAAATGTAAAGAACAACAAACTATAAAATGGCCGCCATACCTCATTTGCTGTCTCTAACATTTCTTCTGCCACGTACGACATATTGTATTTGGTTGCTATGAACTTATCACTTAAATCACTGACGCCATTTTGATGCCTTGTGCTGATTGGTGTGTTGTAGTCATGTGATATTGACTTGGCATGAGAAGAGTTTGGTGTCTGGGCAACTGGAGTAGAGGGCGTTGTTGCTTGAGAGTTCATTTCCTCATCTGTACGAAAAAAAAAATGTTAAATACAAGGGAGATGAAAATTGACAAGTGGCAAAATTACCCCTAATTTTACAAGTAAGACCTTCCATCATAAATATCATTGATAGTAAATTTACATGTCTAGAAGAGTTCATTAGAAAGTTGAGGGTTGTCAGATAGATGAATGGTACATTAATGGCAAATGGGAGTTTAAAATCAAGTTGTTGTGCTATTCAATTGACCAATCAGAATGCACTTACCTGTTTTGGCAGGTTCCACTATGACCTGAGCCGTAGATTTAGCCTCGCCAGCAATATTTTTAGCAACAACTGAATATTCTGCGTCATCATCCATGGTAGCGTAATCTATGGTTAATATGTAGTCACGATTACCAAACTTTTCTAGAAAAAAGATGAAAAAAAGACAATTAATATAATTGGCTAACAGTATATGTGGCTGACATCCTAGGAAAGGAAAAAAATACGGGTACGTGGTCTAAACATTCTGAACAACATCAGTGTCTAACGACCACAAAAGTAACGATACTGGGTTTTGAAACCGTATCTAGGTTTTGTGCCTCTCATGGCGTTGTTCTTTTCCATCAGGTTTCACTAAGTTGCATTTGGTTTTGGGGTCAAATCTCTCAGAAGACAGCAAGATAATGCCTCAAAAATTACTTACCTATTCTCGCATTGCCAGGATTCTTCATATGTTTTCCATCTTTATGCCATGTGACCCTTGGTTGCGGGTAACCTTTGACTTTACATCTGAACTTTACACTTCGACCTTCATTAACCTCTACATCTTGAAGACCCTTTAAGAATTCTGGCTTTTTCAGTTCTTGTTTGTTGGCTGAAATTTAGGAAAAGGTTAAGATTAATTTTTCTTTAGGTCAATTTTAATTTCTCGATTACCTTAAAAATATCTGAAATAAATAAATTAAGGAAAATATTAAATATCCTTTTATTCTACATCTTAGTCTGTAGGCCTACTGGGCTATTGAAGTTAATGAAGATACTAATATGCCTTCAGACCATCAGAGGTATTGCAAAAAGTTTAGTTTTTGGTTTAAGTAAAGCCATCTTCCAAGTTGAAACATGATTGTACTGTATACATATACTTGAAAACAACATTTTTGATGGCAGGTTTTCAATGAAACGTCATTTAACTGAATGCGAAATTGAGCTACACCTGAACTGACTTAAAGGATTAAAAACACAACTTTGATCTCATGGTGTTTAAAATGTCATCTCATTCAAATGCACTCAAATCAACGTCATGTACAGCATTTGTAAACATTTCACCAACATTTTGAATTATGTTACTTAGCATCACTCCAGTAATTGACAGTTTCTGAATACTAATTACATTGAAGTTGTTTAAATGTCATGTAAAATGAGTTCATTTTAAAGTGTGCATCTTTTTAAAAGGAGAAAAACAGATGTCTTCAGAGCTATATGTCCATATTATACAAACAATAAAACCCATTATAAACAGAAAATTTGAGAGCAAGTTTTTTTGAGTGACTGGGTGATTAGAAATTTATCATTCTAATTCTTGAAAGTCATGGACAGTCCAAAGTGGAAAATAAAATGACCCTACCTTTTACAGTGATAATAAAATATTGTGTACACTTTCCAACTTCACTCAGAGCAATACACATATACTGTCCTGCCTGGTTCTTCCGTAAGTTATACATAGTTATAGTATGTTTATCTCCTTCACTAGAGAGTTCATAATCTTCAGAATCTTCAAGTTCTTCGACTTCCTCATCTTCACGATACCAGAACACATCTGTGAAAGTAGAAAGCATTTAATAATAAATCAACCGATTTTAAGAACATAAGGTTCTGAATACCCTGCATACTCATGAAGTGATAGTCTGAGGACCTTATTGTGGGCCTTGTTTATTGAGTGATGGTTTGAGGGCCTTGTTCATCGAGTGATAGTTTGAGGGCCTTGTTCATTCAGTGATAGTTTGAGGGCCTTGTTCATTGATTGATAGCTTGAGGGGCTTGTTAATTGAGTGATAGTTTGAGGGGCTTGTTCATAGAGTGATAGTTTGAGGGCCTTGTTCATTGATTGATAGCTTGAGGGGCTTGTTCATTGATTGATAGCTTGAGGGGCTTGTTAATTGAGTGATAGTTTGAGGGGCTTGTTCATAGAGTGATAGTTTGAGGGGCTTGTTAATTGAGTGATAGTTTGAGGGGCTTGTTCATAGAGTGATAGTTTGAGGGCCTTGTTCATTGATTGATAGCTTGAGGGGCTTGTTAATTGAGTGATAGTTTGAGGGGCTTGTTCATAGAGTGATAGTTTGAGGGCCTTGTTCATTGATTGATAGCTTGAGGGGCTTGTTAATTGAGTGATAGCTTGAGGGGCTTGTTAATTGAGTGATAGTTTGAGGGGCTTGTTCATAGAGTGATAGTTTGAGGGCCTTGTAGTGATACTCTGAGGACCTTGCTCTTGGACAAAATATCTGTGTCTTGCTCATGGAGTGATAGTTTGAGGGCCTTATCGGTGGAGTGAAAGTCTGAGGGTCTTGCTCACAGGGGGGAAGTTTGAGGGTCTTGTTCACAGAATAAAAGTATGTGGGCCATTCTCATGAATAGAAAGTCTGAGGGTATTTCTCAAGATGGGAAAGTCTAAGGGCCTTGCTCATGAATAGAAAGTCTGAGGGTATTCAAGATGGGAAAGTCTAAGGGCCTTGCTCATGAATAGAAAGTCTGAGGGTATTTCTCAAGATGGGAAAGTCTAAGGGCCTTGCTCATGAATAGAAAGTCTGAGGGTATTTCTCAAGATGGGAAAGTCTAAGGGCCTTGCTCATGTGTGGAAAGTCTTAAGGTCTTTGTCATAGACAGGATATCTAAGGACCTTACTCTTGGGCGGAAGTCTGAGGGTTTTGTTCATGGGGAGACCTAATCTAAGTAAAATATTATGACCTTAAGATGTTCATGGTAAAGGTATTTAAAAATTATTAAATGTTAAAAAATACACCTACCAACATCTCCTGTTCCAGATACACGACAAGTCAATTTCAACGGATCACCTTCTTGAATAGTAACGCTTTCCGGAGCTAGCACAAATTTTGGATCATCGTTTTCAGCTGTAACTAACTCCTCAGAAAACTTTAATTTTGTTTTTGATTTGTCCACAATAGGTCCTGAAGTGTCAGTATTGTCCGAGTCTGAACGATACAGAGTTCGCTTAAAATTATCAAAATCCAGGGAATTAGTCCTACTTCTGGATTCCTGATCTGAGTCTGTAAGAAACGAAGAATTTGACAATTTTTTTGATATCCTGGCAAGTTCCTCTGAAGTTTTGGCATAAAATGAATTTTCTTCATCACTGTAGTACACATCATTTAGCCGATCATGCTCATCATGCTCTGAAAAATCAGACATTTGATCAACATCCCTGAAAAATACAGAAAAAGTATTATTATTTCATACAAAATTGGCAAGGAAAAACAAAACAGAAGAACACGAAACAAGCAAATTGTACTTCTGAACAAAGCAAAAGAGGAAAATTTTTTGAATGTTTGGATGCTTTTACACATTTTCATATTTTTGTCAAATATTATTTAATTTATAACATACTCATTTCCAACTTGTGGTACAAGTTCATCTTCAGGCTGTGGAACCATCATAAATAACTCCCCATCTCCACCAATTTTACGTTTTCCACAATTATCATATGGGGACAAAATGGAAGATGAGGATCCTTTGATAATCCAATTGTTCCTCCATTGTGTTCCATCTTCCTGATTTTTAGAAACTTTGTCCAAATCTTCTTCAGTTTCTTCTGGAATGATCGCAAGATTCATCGAGAGCAAATCTGGATCTACTTCATAAGAATTAAAATCAATATTTTCAAGGTCTGAGAAATCAGGTAATGGTGGTTCAGCACGTTTTACTCTTTCTAAACTAGAGTAACGGATCTCAAAGTTCTCCTTCTTTTGTTCACGTTCGTAATCTACAGATTGGACAATCACATCTTCCACCTCCACACGTTCATCAATTGAGCGAACTGATGGTGTTTTCCTTTTTGTTGATTCTTTCACGAATTGTTTCAGATCTTCAAAATCTTTTGTTAGATCACTGGCAGCATCATCTATTTCACCTAAAAATAGAAACAAATTGAAAGTAGGAACAGAGAGTGACCAAAGCATAAGTTTCTAAATGTTGCTATAAGAAATGATTGTTGACATCTGTAGGTACAAGCAAAGCACAAGAACAAAACACAATCTCATGTTTTTGGAATGAAAAAGACCATTATATGCTTCAGAATAAAAAAAAATAAAATCTGTTTTCTGCTAGTTCACTGAATAACAGTCCAAAATCCATGAGAATATTCTAAAATACACCAAGCTTGAAACAAAACAACACATATATGCTTCAGACAAGTATTTACTTCCACAAACAATGCTTTTGTGAATAACGCGAGAAAATATTTCTGCTTACCTTGACCTTCCTCCAAACTGTCATTAAATGAATCCTCGCCATCATGGTTACCATCGGTTACATCTAACGATTTATTACCAACTTCTTTACGATGATTATCTAGGATCTGGAATGATAGAAAAGTGGAATGAATGAAAAGTATACAAGTGGATTATCTTTTTTTTCGTGTCTTCTGGGAGACAAGACTGTTACCATAGAGGAATAGAGTCTCCAAAATATTTAGGATAATTAAATGAGATTTGGATCTTTCTCGAAAATCAACTTCAGTTCTCTCCATTTCAGAATTTAAAGTTTCACTATTTTAGAAGTCCCAAACTATAGCAACGTTGCTTCATCCAACTTAAAACACTAAAGCACCTTATAAATTGTTAAATCCATCAGAATCTGGTGACAACACAACGCTTTTGCCATCCTACATCCAAAATCTTGAATCAAAACAATACTTAATGCCAACGGAAATATATAGTGTACAGTTCCAATTATTCACACATATTGAATATTTAGCATATCTTGTCAATTTGAAGTTGGGAAAAAATTGCAAAAAACAACATGGTTGAAAATAACAGGATGCACGACTACAAATATGTTTATTTGATGCTATTTTCTGTCCTAAGGTGTCAAAAATAAATTGGAAGGCGACAAAAGGAAGAGTTTTTATAAATCAAAACAAACCATTTGAAACAGTTTGGAGAACGTTGCTCTTAGATCAAACAAAGTCAGCCGACAACAAACAATTCAGATATTTCAGTAAATAGACCCCAATGGATTTTAAATTCTTTCGTTTGTTGATTTTTACATATTTGTCAGTTCTTGTTGATTGATTTTTCAGGCTTTTTATGATAACAAAATTTAAAAGACAAACAACCAAACTAATGTTCAATAGAAAATGTGCAAGGTATTTTCTGAGAGAAAAAGATGAAAAATAATCAATTCAGTGTTTTTTCAAGCAGACGGGTAGAGTTTTTCCCATTCAAATTGAAATTATCAGCAAATTAATGAATTTTCACAGTACAGTAAAGAATTGTTTGCAAGTTTTTCAGATTCTTGAAGTCAAAAACAGGAATTTGGAGTCTATAAAATTTGTAAAATAGGCAAATTCAGAGCTCATTAGCCTACACTTTTGAAATTCAAAATGTCAGAGATATTTAACATGTACAGCCTATAGCACACTAATGGCTATTTGTCAGTATGCAGGTCAGAGGGGCTGGCTTGAGAAAGCATCTAGTCATTCGGAGAAGACCATAAACTGAGGTCCCGTGTGCTACAGACTGTGCACGTCAAAGATCCCTCGACAGTTGGAAATTGAAAATAGCTATAGAATTTATTTTGCTGCTATCCTGGCAAAATTTTGTGAGGTTCTATAACACAGTGCTTAGCTCATTGTTCTTAGCAAACATGACGTCATGGATTGTTTTGTTTGAGAGCACGATTCTCGACCAGGGTGTGAAAGTTTGATGACTCATAATTCCAGTCAACCCAGCTGTAAATGGGTATGGATAATCCGGGAAAGATCAATGCCAAGATGTTTGGCCAAAGACCCACTACATGGCGTTTGCCTGTCCTCATTAGCCAATAGGTGCGGAAAAGTAAGACGTAAAACTCCATTTTATTTTTCACGACTGGCCCACGAGTGGTTTTTGGTATTCAATGGGTGAATATATGTCATCCCAGGTCACTGAGTTAACAATGATACAGCCCAGGGCAGAAATAAAAACTTGATCTGAGACAGAAAAAGTAAGTCAATTTGGTTGAGACAAGATCTCCTACATGAGTTTTATTATCAATGTAAAATCTACTCTAACAAGTTCATCAACTCATTTAGAATGAATTATTCATTTGAAAAGTTTAAAGGGATTATTTCAATTACGTTTTGTAAAATGCCATGCTGGAATACATTGAAACAAAAGGATATTTTGATATCACAAGCTTCCAGTGAAGGAAGGCAACACCTTCAAGAGTGTTATGAGGGAAATTTCTTAAGTACAGTGTCATCCGTTATACAGGCCAACTTCTTATTTTTTCAGAATCTTATTAGGTGATTAATACGATGCAGTAAGTAATGAGGTAAATTTTACCTAAAGACAAATAAGATAACTAATCAATTTTCTCAATTTTCGTTTTTTACGAGACACTTTATTTTCAACAAGAATTTGAGTATAAAAGTCTGTAACCAGTTGAGCATAAAGTTTTTACAAATAACCATATCTTCAACAGGTGTTTGAACAACTGTTCCATCTAAATTTCAGCCTTCCAACTTGCATCACTGACAGGACGAAACCAAGTTGATAATCCAAGAAAGCTGTCCTTTAAAGAGTAGGTTTAGCCATAATAACAATTTGTAATAAATAATGGACATAAATGACCAAGTTTTAAAACAAGATAATCGTATTAACTGGACAATTACTTTACAGATAGCTTCAGGCTAATAACAACACGACAAGTCCAGATTTGATTAACCTAGTGGACATTATAAATAATGGTTGTATAGATGTAATAATGAAATCTATTAGTTTTGTAATGATTGTAACTCAATCTGTAACTTGTTGAGTACTCAAGTGGCATCTTAACTCAGTCTGCAACCAATAAAGTTGAACTCAGTCTTTTACCAGTTGAGTACGTAAATAGAATCCTAACTCAGTCTGTAACCATTTGAGTAATAAGTAGAAATTAAACTCAGTCTGTAAGCAATTGAGTACTAAATGGAATCTTAACTCAGTCTGTAACCATTTGAGTACTAAATTGGAATCCTAACTCAGTCTGTAACCATTTGAGTAATAAGTAGAAATTAAACTCAGTCTGTAAGCAATTGAGTACTAAATTGGAATCTTAACTCAGTCTGTAAGCAATTGAGTACTAAATGGAATCTTAACTTAGTTTATATCCACTCAAGTACTAATTGGAATCCTAACTCGTTCTGTAACCTATTGAGTACTAAAATAGAATCCTAACTCATTATGTAACCAGTTGCGTACTGAAGTGCAATCCTAACAATGTCTGTAACCAGTTGAGTACTAAAGTGAAAACTTAACTCGGTCTGTAACTAGTTAAGTACTAAAGTAGAATCCTAACCCAGTCTGTAGCCAGTTGAGTACCAAATTGGAATCCTAGTAACTCATTTTGTAATCAATTGAGTATAAAAGTAGAATCTTATCAGCTCAGAGCCCATACCTTTCACAGTTCTGACTCATCCGAGCAATCTTAACACATTTATGATCCAAATATTCCACTTTATCATCAATCATATCTCCTTTTGAGAGTTCACGTAGTAATTTTTTTTAAATCATAACAAACACTATTTTCCTCAAGAATTTAACATGAATACACAGTTTCAAACATACAATTCAATGTTCAACACTTATCTCTTACTGCAACATTGTGTAAAACATTCCATCTATTTTACTACTTTGAAGAGTCTACAAAGAATTTTCTGATTATTTGTCTGCAAAACCCATTTGACGAAAACAAAAACTGTCTGTTGTAAATCTGAGTGGTCAAGAACTGAGTCCTAGCTAACTGACCGCCGGCCTGAGTCAACACGACTGAACAAACGGATAAATCTTGTTTTCAGATAAATCTTCAACTTCTGCCAAAATACACAAACATCATTATTTCATACCTTTAAATCAAATACTACAGAAAATTTGTCTCCTTTCACTTATACATTAACATAAGATAACATTTTCACTGTTAAAATAGTACTCAATTTACGTTCATTTATATTCTCAAGTTTTTCTTCTGTTTTACAAGGTGTTCTATCAATTATCAACAAAAAAAATTGATTCAAAATTGCTGTATTAGAACAGACATTACAGCAGGACTTTGGCGACGCGACGCCATTGAGAATGGCTCCTCAAGAGTGATCCTTCCGCTAAAACGCTCTGTTCGCTATGCTAGCTAAGCTCTATTTGGCCCTTATATTTTTTTAATAATATGCATTTGGCCCTTTACAAAAATTAATTGAGAAGGCCTGCAATTTAGGTATCTATACAACCATTTTTAAACCAAAAACCAATCATTGTACAAATAACTTATCTAAGCTTACTTTTAAACTTTTATTTAAATTTTAAAAAGCATTTCTGCATCTTTGACCTTTACTTCACAGTAAGAAAATGTCAAAATCTGTTTAAAATGGCTTAAAGAAAGATAGTTTTAAGAAATTTGACAATTCAGCCCTAATGTTTACTTTTCATTTTAATCTTCACTTTGACTCAGAAACACTCACGATTTTAATTTCAACGTTTAACTTTCTCTTACGTTTACTTTAGTATAAAAACTAACTTTCTTCAACTGTCTTCAATAGTTCAAACTTGACAGAAAAAATAAAATGAAAAGATTCTGGATTCTGCGTAAAATCTGATCAGAAATGAAAAGAAAATGAAATGAATTGAGTTTTACGTCCTACTTTTCTGCACCTATATGGGCTAATTGAGGACGGGCAAACGCCATGCAGTGTGCAATGAGGGAAATTTTGCCAGGACAGTGGCATTAGCCTGCTCTTATTTTCAATTTCCAACTGTCGAGGGATCTTTAACGTGCACAGCCAATAGCACTCAGGACATCAGTTTATTGTCCCTTCCAAACGACTAGACGCTTTTTCCATGTCAGCCCCTCCGACCTGCATCACTGACAGGGGGAAACCGGGTGGAAAAATCCGAAGGTAAAAATCTGATCATAGGAAGTAAACTAAATAAAGAACCTAGTATAAAGCTGTTTGAATTAAAAGAAACAATTAAGATCTAGTCCTGAAACAACTACAAAATTTAAAACAAAATGTACATCCCAACTTCAATCTACTTACTTACAAGTCATATTATTCGGTTGTTTAAAGTCAACTTGTATTTCTATTGAATGTAATTAGTTGTATAATAATAGTGTTACAAATTGAAACTTTACCTAATTGTGAAAAGACTGATCCCACTTAGCAGACAACCAAGGAGTATTTTGATAGCTCTAGAATCTTAATTGTTCATTCACGTTTTAACAAACCATGTTTTCATGTCACATAAACTAGTCAAACTTGATGTTTTACATTTTAATGGTAATTATAAATTAAAGACAAGAACACATAGATCGTACAACATTAAAACTCATAGACATACATAAACACCCACAATATAATAGAATGGAGTATTTCATCTTATTTTTTCTCTATGTGATTGGTTAAATGAAGAAAATTGCCACCTTGTAATTTGAAGAAGGATGTGATATAGATAATCATTTCCATTTGACTAGGGAAACTTAGTTCAATCTGAAGACATTTCCTTATACTACGATCAAACTATGAAACCTGGACAACTCACTTCAGGTAAATCCCACAGTCAGCTTAGTCTTTGGATCTAAGAATTAAGGTAAGACAAGTGCATCATAGGATCTAATGACCAAGACGACAATAGCTCCAACTCAAGCTTTCCTAAAAAAACTTACAGCCTAGGCCAATGTATGCATCCCCGTTTGAAGGATCAAATCATCTCAACCTCTACAGAATCCAACCCAAGACCTCCAGGTTAGACAGTAAGAATGTAGTGAATCATTAATTATAATTAGGCCAAACTTTTAATGATTTAATGATTTCTTACCTTTGAGAGTACAGCCTGTGCTATCTGGTCTTCAAATGTGTGGTGTTCAGCTCCAGACTCATCTGATAGGGAAGATAAATCAGACACAGCCTCATCGGATGTCTGAAATAGAAAATGATTGAATAAAATTTATATACAGATGATATTTCATATCTGAAATAGAGAATGAATGAAGGAATAATAATAAAATCCAGAAATAATAAAGCAGGAATAAAAAGAATCTTGAAATACATAAGTTTAGTAAACAAATTTGCAATATAAAATGTTATAGATTCATCAGATTCTGAAAAAGAGTTTAATTAATTAATTAATGAATGAAAAAATGAATGAAATATGAGTAAAGAAGAGAAAAAAATTATGAATGAAAGAATGAATGATCAATGAATAAATAAGGAGATAAAACTTCCTAACACTGTTTGATATACCTTGCATTTGGAAGAGATATATCACCAATTGTCCAACCTAACTATGCCAATCCAAACACCAACAGTCAGCATTAAGATTGTGTTTAAAGAACATGACAGTTTTACTTCCCTACAGATTAGATCCTCATCAAAATAGGTCAGTTAGTAAAATCTGTTTTACTTACTACGAATAACATTCTGATTTTTCCTTATTTTGAAAAGGTAAGCAAGTTAATCGTCAGTAATGAATAAATCAATTAAAAACTCATTATCTATCAAATATCAATTAACATAATTATATCAGCCCCTAAAATAATGATAACCCCTCAAATCAAAGGCATGAGGTAATGACTGAATTTTAGGAAAGAAATTAAATGCATACAACATGCTGAAATTGAGGAAAAAATGAAAAGCAATTAAAGGAATTGTAAAGTGATTTTCTAAACTTTGTATGTGTATCAGGGACACTGATAGCATCAATTTGCACCATTCAAATTTCCATTCCAATGTCTGTGGTTCTTGCGATTCCACATTGATCTACTGGAGGCTACTATTGATATCTCTATGCAGATCACTGTCAGTGACATCATAAAACGCGTTAGTTTTAGTGAAATTGCAAGAACCACAGACGTCAGAATGGAAATTGGAATGGAGAAAATTGATGCTATCAGTTTCCCCGATACACATACAAAGTTTAGAAAATCAGTTTACAATCCCTTTAACAAGTTTTGTCATAAGCCCAGTATTTGTCAGAGCAAACTTCTGACTGCTTGACAAATTCTTTCAAGGAAAGATTTTATGTTATCAGGGACTGACGTAAATAAAAGCAACACCTTAAAATTTCACACATATTTAACAGTCAAGTAAAATTTCATGGATACATTCCAAGTCACTGTGACACAGAAATAAAATATACTTTATACCTATGATAAGAGCCAAAGCTATCAGTTATCAATTTAGCTCATACTGTGTGCTCATTCAAGCTTGAGTTATTGTCAAAGTGTAAAATAGGTTTTTATGAAATGTAAGTGTAAAAGTGGAGATGATGAAAAACAAACATAAATCTTAAAGTGCTAAAAATTGAAATGGACTTTACATCATTTGTACTTTTACAGTACAAAGACCAATAAAAAGGCAAATCAGTAGCCCTGAGAATCAAAATAACTAGAAGACGTTTTGAATTATCAACCAGACAGCAAATAATAAAACCATGTCAACATTCTCGAACAATTTACTAGTGTTGACGTCTGTCCAAAAATCAAAGTGGCACACTACTAACTCTTCAGTAACACTAAATGATAACCTGTAGTTTTGACACTTTCTTTCGAATAGTCAGCAATACTTCCTTGCTATAAACCTGCCGGCTTCTCTAAGGAATAGATTCAATTAACCCAAAACATGAAACATTAGCTCCTTTCTAAAGTCCACAAGACTTGACACAATGTTTCCTCTCTACATGCATGCCACCTTCCTTGAGAATAAATTCAATCAGTCAACAAGACAATACCTTCTTCTATAGAAGCGCTACTTTCATTTTATGATAGATTCAATTAGTCTAACACATACCTCCTTTTCTACAGATATAACATGGTATTCACTGAATAGGTTCAAACAGTCCACATAAAGTGAAACAATCTAGTAGAAAGTTTGACAACAAGTGACCTAGAGATAACAAATCTGACACGAGCTAGATGATTTTATCACTTTCAATATTACTCCACCTTGATATGTCTAGATATTGTATATCAATAATTTATACGCATATCATATCAATACTTCCACTTGCTGAACAGTAGTTGGGAATCAGGTCATTTATTGTGAAATAATATTACCTCCCTTTAAAACGATGTCAACTACGTCAAGCAACTATCTAACATTTCATCAAGGTACATAAATAAACTTGTGTCATCCCTTATCTTAATAAATAAACATTCATCCATAAATTTGCATTAATTTACATACATTTACACAGATACAGATAACAGTAACTTTCTTTACAGATTTCATTTTCATTCAGACCCCTTCCATACATATTTGGAGTCATAAATGTCAGCACAAGGTAATATAAACTTTAAGTGGGGTTGTTGTAAGTAAATAGGAGCTGTAAGTGTCAAATGATACATAAAAGTATAGAAAATGGCTTTTCATAAATTCAAAACCCTTCAATGATGTACAGAAATATTCATTATGTATAATATTTTCACCTACTTAACAAAAACTTGTCTTTTTTCACATCAAAATCCATGAATCCAATTTGTAAATCCTTAAACTTGAAAGTTTTTGTCACAAACTCAAACAGTCTAGTGCATATCCACTTAAATAAAGTTTAACACAAATCAAAATGAAAACTTGAGATTGACAAAACTTCTTCTAGGTTATGTTCCGCAATTCCACTGACCTATGACCTTTTATGATATTTACGGATGTATGACAACATTTAAAATACCTGTCTCGGTTTGTGTGTTGAGTTGTCGTAAGGTAACTGTCAACAAACCAGCCTCTACAGATGGCTGAATACTTGAGAAAATAGGACTATTTCGTGTTAGGTTGGTTCGCTTTGCCATTTACCATCCTGGGTAAGCAAATGTCAACATGTATTTAATTATGTCTCTGAAATGTACTAAAAACACTATCAAGTCTGCACCTTAATGAACAAATGAAATGAAATTAAGGTCTATGTTTGCTTAACTAGAAATTATTGAAGGCGGTCAATGGAAATGTATCCGTATTGTTATTAGCCCTTCAAAGCTGCATTACAATCGTATACGGCGGCCAATATCTAACAATAA
Organism: Lottia scabra; assembly: GCA_029955415.1. NCBI lineage: Eukaryota > Metazoa > Mollusca > Gastropoda > Lottiidae > Lottia > Lottia scabra. The sequence continues at coordinate 5,008,116 of JARJEI010000015.1, forward strand.
CTTTGTATGCACATAAAAAAAAAACTTCCAAGATTATTGGGCGGAAGTAGAATACGCTAGTTACCCTTGTACATTATCTTTCGTAGACAGGAGCTGTCTGGTTGTCAGAGACTAGTCAGAAGTCAACAATGGAGACTTGAAAGTACTGCGCTTTTGTCTGCCAGCTGCATAAGAGGTTATTGTCAGCGAGAATGGCCAACATATTTACGACTGAGCTGCATTACTGACAAGCAGACTAAAGTGTCAAGCAGGCATATCACACCATTAATATTTCTACATTTAAATCAGATACGGTGATAAAAAGACGAAGATTCACGCTAGGCTGACTGCTCCTAATATATCACAAATTAATTGAATACAATTCATAAATATTTCTTATTAACTGGTCTGCTTTGTTGATTAGATTAAGATCTGTCAAGTGTTGATTATCAATTAGATGAAGTAAACCTACACATTAACAGTTGACAAAAATAGAGACACAGGTGTGATTAGATTCAGAGAGAGCAGAAGATATACGCATGATATTTTTTTATATACATTACTGTGTAAAAAATTGTAAGGGCAATACACAAAAACATTAGGGGATAAAGCTACAACCCCTCTGATGTCTGAACATCAAACTTTGTATGTAAAATTTGTCCATCAAATCACTAAAAACAGAATCAAAATCCAACAGCTACTGTTTTCAGCAATGGTTAATTGTTCATATATATTATATGCTGTAAGATCACATTTAGTCAATAATAGTCAACTTTCGTACTCAAAAATTCACCCTTCCACCGCAACTTTAATCCATGTCCAATGTCCACGCAAGAAAAAAAACTACAACTTTAATTTATCCTACTGAAAAAGTTTTAACTGTAAATTTTTAACTATGTAACAATTCCATTAAATAATTTGAATATAAGAGGGAAAATTTCTTACAATCATACACCAGTAGGATGTAAAACTCCAATAAATTACACAGATGGGTACTTTCAAAACATATTAACAATACATAAAATACCCATTAAAATCAGATATACAAATGAGAAATAATCTAAATCTTTGATTTAGTTTCTTGAAAAAACTTTTTACCCTCAAAAACTGTCTCAACAATTGAATGTAAAACTCTGATCAAAGAATCCTCAAACAGATGGGCAAAATCTCAAATATTTTCACAACATAGTTAATAAAACATACCTACTAAATTCTGATCAATAGTTAATATTAATATAAAGAGACCAATAATAAACTCTTCATACTATTGAGGTAAAAAAAAGACACGTTGAACAGCCTTTACGCTTCAATCTTTTGAAAAGACGTGGACCATCATATGATACAAGAAAACAAACATATCAAGCATTTAGTTTTCTTTCATGTCCGTCTAAACATACACCTATGAAAGGAAAATAAATTTCAATGGCTATTTCTCAGCTGATCGCAAAATGATAAACTCTTTCAAATAATGGACAGAGTTGGTAGTTTAATATTCGTATCAATTCATCTCAATGACCCAACTATTTATCAAGTAAATTATCTTTTGTGAAAATTTCATGTTAGATGTTTTTAAAGAGTAGGGGCCATGTTTTATTACTACTTTGTAATTCAGAAATACATCTTAATATAATAATGATAAACTCTTTCAAATAATGGACAGACTTAGTATTTTAATATGCATATCAATGACCCACTATTGTGAACATGTTTTCTGAAATTTTCGAGTGTATCAGGGACACTGATAGCACCAATTTGCACCATTGTATTTTATCGTTCTGATATCTGCAGTTCTTGTAACTCTAAAACAAACACATTTTATGACGTCCAACAGTGACTTCCAATAGGTGACGTCATAAAACGAAGAGAAATTCGTCAGAGAAATTGAAAGAACCAGAGACCTTGGAATGAATATTGGAATGGGTCAAATTGATGCTGATACACATAAAAAGTTTAGAAAACCTCCTTACAATCCCTTATACGGAGAATGCCCTTTCCTGCCTTCTGCTCACTTTTACTTCTTCCCTGCAATTTCCGACATATGTTTTTTTATTCAACAATGATATATGAATAGGTGGGCATCTGAAACTTTAGTTATTTGCAGGACATGGACTCTTGTTATATATGAAAAGTAAATTAGATAAACATTATTGAAAAACTTTTGTTTTTTACATCACCAGTAATTTCTCTGAATGCTCCATGTATGACTGAAACTGGCTAACTAAAGGGTAAACCCAAAAATTTGCATAACATTAGCATTTCAAGGTTTCTTGTAACAAAGTACGTTTACTTATATACAATGTTTACATAATTATGTCAACTTACTGTGACAAGACAGACAAGAATGTTAGTTTACATCTAAATATGGGCAGAGAAACATCTTTTTCTTAAATTTCTACTAAATTAACATAATTAAATACTAATTTACATAAAAATACTAGAACTCTTAATATTGAGTTGAAATGAAATTAAGTTTTATGTTCTACATCTGCACCTGATTGGCCTATAACCAATGCTATGCAGTGTGCAATGAGGAAAAATTTGTCATGACAGTGACATGAGCCTACATGTTTTTGACAAACAGCAGTTGAAGGATCTTCAACTCGTACAGTCTGTAACACACAGATCCTTGGTTTATCTCCCATTGGAACATATCAGCTCTTCTGACCTGTAGCATTAACAGGGAAAAAACAATTAAAAATCCATAGATATTTTCTAAACCTATGCCCTCCCTAGCTGACTTAACCCTGGATTCCCTTGACCTTCAGTTTATAGACTTTCATGCATTTGTTAACATAACTTTGCTCTTTACATTAAAATGATGTTCTATACTCTTGAAAACTCCTTTAAAAGTTTATATTCATGTCTATTTGTACAAGTTTTCTCCATTCTTTAATAAAATTCAGAACAAACTGTACTTTGAACTATGAAATGCTTGGATCTATATGTACAAGTATTAAACATTATTTAGAAAGTCAGTTAAAACACACAGAACTTCTAGTTAGGTTTTACAAGGGAATATTTGTCCACCATTCAGTCTCTGTGTAATGGTTCAAACAGCAAATACAGTTATAAAACTTTATGACTAAAATTTGCACCAACAAAAAGTTAAATAAGAAACGCTAAATGTCATAGTCAGCGTTTTTTAAGTCATTTTCAAGTTGTAAGGAATCTTAAAGCTAGAGCAAGCGCCAAAGGTTATCATTTTTCAACTCAGCAGGAAACAATGATTGAGATTCTCATTGGACTTTGCTAAAAGATTGATCTCAATATCAAGCAGACTCGTGTTTTGTTGCAGTGAGCAATAAGGCAAATCACTTCCACAGAAGTATTGGGTGATCTTCAACGTTTACAGAAGGTATGAATACTGACAAAAACTCTTTCCAAACAGACTGTGGAAACAATTTCCAAATATCTTTGAACAACAGACTGTATGAAATGTATGAAATGTGTGGTTATTTGTGTGTGAAATTTGTGTTTCTGGTATAATGTCATCATTGTCATCTGAAACTAAACACTTTACAACAACACACCTAGACAAATAATTCACTTCTGTTTTTCCAGAACTATTTCTACAGATAAACATATTTCCAAAGATATTTGAATATTTAAGGACGAAAAGATTGAGAGTGGGACATATTTTGGCAGATCTGGTGTAAGTGCTACTTAAATGATTCGAATGTCCTTATTATCTTATAATTGATGAAAAACTTCAATTAATTAAAGAGGTTTTCTAAACTTTGTATGTGTATTGGGGACACTGATAGCATCAATTTGCGCCATTCCGATTTCAATTCCGACATCTGTGGTTCTTGAAATTCCACTAAAACTAATGCGTTTTATGATGTCACTACAAGTGATATCCATAGATATCAATAGTAGCTTCTGGTAGATCACTATCAGTGACGTCATAAAAAGCATTAGTTTTAGTGGAATTGCAAGAACCACAGACGTCGGAATGGAAATTGGAACGGCACAAATTGATGCTATCATTTTTATGTAATGGGTCATGATCATTTTATGCCTTACTTTTCACATTTTTGTTTTGGTTAACTGGTCAACTCTGAACAAAGTAGACTGTTGACAGTCAGGGAGGTCTGTAGCTAAAAATGTTGACCAGTAAATGTCCAGTCTATTTCCGTTTACCACACTGTCATCAATGTAAACAAAATACTTGGCCATGTAAACTTACCACTTTTAAATGTAAACAAAACATTAATGTAACGTCATCCGTGTCAACTGACCAAATGAAGACATGTTATGTCACAGAGAGTTAGAAATGTTGAGGTCAACATTAGTAAACAAACGCCTGGGTTGTAGTAATTAGGGGGGTAGTGGAATTGAAGCTAGGAATGTCAAGGTCATCAATGGAAAATGGAAGCACCTCTCTATCTTTTTTTACAGGACATGGGGTCAGGTTTTTTTTAGAGGTAGCAGAAGATAAAGGGAGGAAGTAAGAAATGTTGAGGTCAGCCATAGAAAATGAATGCTGATCTGTCATCAGTGAACAGGATGGTTGGGTTGGGTCAAAGACATTTTTTGGAATAAGGCTTGATTTACAAAACAACAAATGAATAAATGAATGCCAAAATATTCTGAAAATGTGAATGAATGATAAGATAAATGATAAATGACAAATTGAATGCATAAATAATGATGTCATCAACAGAAAGGATAAAAGCAAGACAGAATGGATGAATGAATGAAAGCCAACTCACCAAATCCAAAGATTCTCCAAGAATATCTTCCACCAAGTTGGACAGATTCTGACGAACCTTTTGAGAAACAACTTCCTCCTTCTGTGGAGTATCAAAACCTGAAAATTAGAGTACAAACTTTAGAGATGGCTTAAGGGGAAATAACTCTGACATGTAATAAACCAAATTATTGAGGGATTGAAGTGCAGAGAGGACCAAATTACTTACTTTCATAAGCCAGCTGTAATCTTTGACTGAGATTCTTCAGTTGATCCTTGACACGACTTCTGAAAGATGTCATCAAACTTCCATCTGTAACATAAATATTTTATAACATTAAATGCATTTTTCATTGAACAATGCCAGGCTCCAACCCATATTGCTGAGAGAACATAAAAGCTGTGTTGATTTCTTTAAAGTTGAAATGTGTTTTTCACTTTAAAGACTTTAATAAGGGAGACAACTCAAAAGGTGTTACTTAATGAAAACGTAATAAAACTCAAACAGTTGCTTGAAGGGGTAAGAGGTAACCAACAAGCCAACTAACTGAAACACTTGAGACGACATCAAAACAATTGTTCTAGAAAGAGGATATGACCAAAGATTCCGACCTACAGATGGAGACCTGAAACACTTACAAAATAAAATATAACTTACATGAGGCACTGCCATATTTGGAAGTTGATTTTGCTGATTTGTCAAGAGACTCGTGGAGGTCGTCTAATAAATAATCAAATTTGGCCTTGAACTTCATTTCTTCAGCTCTTTTAGCACTTTCAAATGCTTCCTTATAAATGTCTAAAATAAAAAAATAAAATTTAGATCATTTTTGAAAATCCGGGACCTTTCATGTTTGATATGAGCATATATGACACTCATTGGTCTTCTGCATCACTTTGAGAGTCCACATAATAATATTTGATATGGTTAAGGAATTTTAGGTTAGAATATGTCAGTCAAATTTTCATACTTCAAATTGAAAAAAATATCAGAATGGTTAAAATAGGAGGTATAAGTGTCAGCCATATATACAAGGGCCAGAGAACCCCTTTAAGAGTCTATATTACCAATATACAAGTTTATAGCTTATCTTACATCATAATCTGAAATCTTTTAAAACATTGAAGAGTCAAATTGATCAAAACAAGTAGAGACTGGTGATGACATTACCACAACTCGAGTGACAAACTAGCCACTAAATGTCAAGCGAACACGTACTTGACTCTGCTGGGAGTCGGCCATTAAGAGCCACTTATCGCAATATCAAAATACCAATTTTAGATAATCTGAGCTGAATCGATGTCCACTGAAATTAGGCGTGGTTGATATCAGATAGCTGATTGTGACCACAAAATACACAAACAGTTGCTTGACATTTCAATGAAGAGACGGAAATGAAATGGAGTTTTACATCCATGCAAATATATTGGTCTAGAATAAAAAAAAACATCTGTTAAGACTGCATCTTTATCTTTTCAAGTGTCAGTATTTAACTTTTTTTTAAATCAGGCATGTCTATATCACCACAAAAACATCTGATGTACGAACGAAAAGTTCACAAGTTTTTCTTAAAATTGTCACAATAATCGATACAAATCTTGTCAAAAAAACAAACTATCAACAGTTTACAGGTTTTTATCCTGTTTGTCATGTTAATAGAATAGATATCATACCAATCATATTTATACTTGTCAATGTCAAAATTATTAGAAACCAACCCACACCTCAACATTTCAGATTGATGTGTGATTGATAAGGTGGTGTGAAACACCTGATGTCATTCTTCAATTGTTAGGAAACTGATTTTGGACATTTTTTCAGCCAAAGAAACTCTCATGTCTCCCTTAGCTTATATCATGTTTGCTTATTTCAATGTCTTTATAGCTATCTGAATATTTACTTTACCAGCTGATAGAGCTCAATTTCAGCATTCTGTATAGTTGTCTTGATATTTACTTAATCAGCTGCTAGGACCGATTTCAGCTATCTGTATAGTCATTTAAATATCTACTTTATCAGCTGTTAAAAGCTCAAATTGCAATCTGGTCTTTATGGAAACCTACTTAATTCACTGTAATAATACAATACTCTTAGTCTCTTACCTCTTGTGTCTTTTGACCGTCTGCTTTTATAGTCTCCATGTTCTCTTGATCGTCTTCTGTCAATCAGTGAAGTTGATTTAGATCGTAGATCTTTAGCACTGGGTAATGTTTCTAAAGATGAAGCTCTGGCTATAGGCTTATCACGTAATGGAGATTCTGTTGATGGCAATGGTAATTCTGTAAATAGAAAACGAAACGTATTATTTAGAAACAAAATCTAATCAGATGCACAGTGGCATAAGGCATTTTTTGAAGGTGAAGAGTACTTTTTTATTATCTATTAAATAAAAGGTAATCAACTTAGTTTTACCATAAAAACAATCTCAATATACATGTGTAATCCAAGTTTTATTAAAGTGAAAATAATTCCCAAATTTGCAATTCCTTACTCCACGACCTAGATGACCTTCAGAATTTGCATATCTATAGAATAACCACCTGGGTGTATTATGTATTGGTTTATGATTGATATGTCAACAATACCTATATCAAATACTATATGGGCTTGTATGCAATTGTCCAGGCTATTTATGACCATGGCCAGTTTTTTATACACAGATTTTTAACCCAATGCTACCCAATAACTCAAAATAACTATCATAGGCTTCATGAGATTCAGCAAGGGGAATATTAAGCCACACACACACACACATGAAAACAGCCCAGGCTCTTTTATGCACTTTCTTGTGCCTTCGAACAAGACAAAAGTACAGAATTAACCTGTGCCAACACTTATACATGTGATTGTTCATAATGTCCTAACATAAAATATTCCCATTGTTGGCATCTTGCTCCTGTTCATTTTACTTATGTTATTTTACCAATTAAGGTATCTGATGAGGATTGTTTTTCCCAAACATGTGTCAACACTTAAGATGAGCTCTAATTAATATAATTAAGGACATGTATTTTACAGTTGAAAATGTACATCAAAGAAATAAATTCCTTTGATCTTTCTATATATAAATTAATATTCTTTTAATAAACAGTTGTAAATAGGTTAGCAAAGGTCAAGCAAAATATCTCAGAAATTTGGCTTTGAAATTTTTTTCTAAGTTTATAGACAAATGTTGTAAAATAAAGTTAAATTTATGATGTACAAGGTCAAAAAGTCATCATCTTTTAGAAAAAAAATGACCAAATGAAAACATAATATTTTCCTGTCAAAATGTGTATTTTGTATACCTACAAAAAGACTTTCTCAGATAAAAAATACCAAAATATCATGAACAACATATTTTCTTAATGTATTTCCTTGTATTTTGAAAAAGATATTATTTACATTCATAAATCGGTCTTGCGTGTATATTAAAATATCTTTGGTAGATTTAATTTGTTTTTCATATAAATGTTTCTATTTGTCTTTGTCATGTTTGAGGTGAAAACTTTATATTTAAACCAAACCGTGACTTTATATTTTTACAATCAACAATTTTAATTGCATTCATTCAATATTTTTCCAACAAATCTGCACTGAAATGTGGCAAGTTTATTACATATAAAGTAATAAATATTCTGATGATGGTATGTCATGTACAGTCCACAAACTTCTTCAACACTACATGATGTAAATCAGGTGCAAAATTCAAAAGTACACGAGACCCTCAATTGTACAAAAATTTTAGCTAAATTATTATGACTAAGTGAGATTTTATCAAAAGAAAATGCAAATAAAGTTATTTTAGTATCCGAAGAATCTGCCATTAAATCACATATAAAATATAGAGTATCACAATAGACAAATATCGACGGACAATTTTAGCACAGGTATGTCTTTTCGACCAATCAAATCTGTTTGTTTAAAAGATAACAGGGGAGATAATACTCTATGTAAATATTATTGTAAATTTTAACAATAGAAATGTAAATATAGTGTTACGTATTCCGAACAATTGGCTATTATTCAATACACTAAGTGAATTGTACTTGTAGAAAATCGGTCATTGAACACCTGTTTCAAAACATGCTCAAGTAAGCTTGGGGTTCTAATTCTTGACAATAGGGCATCGAAAACAAAAACTTTTTTATATATTATCTATATATCGGGTGTCCCAATAAAGCAGCAGCTGAGATACTTTGCGTCAAAGTTGGGGACGTTTTTTTTTTTTTGGGACACCCGATATATCTGATAATTTGCCCTTTAAATAGCTCATTCTTCTTCTTATAGTTTCTTATTAAACCACTTGTATTGAATTGTCCTTCCTTACACTAACTCCAATTGAAGAGAGCTTTGTCTTTTAGGGTATGAATAATTATTTTGTTAAATGAAAAAATGTTAAAAGTTAAATTAAAAAAGAAATCTAAATTTAAGAAAAAATACAATCTAAAATGTAAAAATGTTATGAGAAAAATATTAAGAGTTATTGATTTTAAAGTTTCAAGCATATTTTTAAATATCTAAAAATTGTTATTAGTTTGTTACTTTTTTGAAATGATGAAAACTTACCATTTAATATACCTGATAAAATAGAAAAATATAAATTATAGAAATTATCTAAAAATAAATAACCGAGTTGCTTGAACAGACCAACAGATTTTTAAAATAAAAATACATATATTTGTATTTGAGACATTTCGTGATTATCTTAGATGATTAAGTTAGGTGTCTGCATCTTTCAAATATTGCCACACATATTTGGATTACTTTCAGATGTGTTTAGAATTTAAAATTATCATCAGCGTTGGATTACTTATATAACTGAGCTACTGATGGCCAAAGATTAAGGAGTCTATATTTACTAGAGAAAGAGTCGAGAAAAGTCGATTTCTATGTCTACTAAGGTTTATATCAATAAACAAACGATAGAAACTAAATAATCAAAACTCTTCATTGATGGAGGTCAATAAAGACAAGATTATCACTAAAAACTCTGATTGGTTGTATTGAGAATAATATTGACCAATCAGAAATCCAGAGAACTATTTAGACATGGAAATTGTAAGAACTCTTCAGTCGTAAAGGTAAATAAAGAAATAAATCTCAAAATAAATTTTCAATATTTATATTTTCATGTGAATTGTTTGATCTAGTGTATAGTTTAGATAGGTTTAAAGGGAGCACCACCCTGATATTGAAAGGCAGCTCTAAAAGCCAAGTGTGAACCTTCATTGTACACCGTAAGTCAAACTCGAAGTCTTCAGATTACTTAAATTTGTGGAAAATGAAGGCAGTAAGAGTTAATGAGAGGACTTCAATAGCATTTTCACATTAAGAACTCGAGATATCTTTGGGTTATATAATTTCATTTATAAAGGTGGACTAACATAAAGTTGTTAAGTTGTTTTCATCTTTGGCTCTTCGGTACTTAAGTAGCATGATGCCACATCTTATTTTATGATGTTTAATTTGGTGGTTAGAGCACTTAAAATTTTGGAACAACAATATTGTAACTATTCATAATCTAAAGCCCTCAACTCAATGTAACTTGGAATGGAAATTGGATGGCACAGATTGATGCTATCAGTGTCCCCGATACAGAAACAAAGTTCAGAAAACTTCTTTACAATCCCTTTAATGATGATGAACTGTCAAACAGTTTCAGAATCACATAAGAGGTTTCAGAAAGAGTGCCAATTTTCGGCAACTTCCCCTTTAAAGTGAATAAACTCTAAGATTTGGTGTATATTTAATGAATTGAGGTGAGTGTTGATATAAGATTAACTAGTAGAAAGGTCAAACTTGTCATCTACTATCTAATCTCTCTAGGTCTTTCTACCAACTCTTAATGATGTATATATTGGTGTGGTCACTTCTTACTGGTAAATTGGCTCAAAGAATCACCCCTTACAACATGTAGCCAGTCACTCATACAAAATAAACCATACTCAAAAAATTGATGAACTCTTTTAAAGTCAGGAGAAAATAGGCTCAAGATATCATCCATACATCCTTAACCATATATTGGGAAATAGTAGATCCATACAAGACAATTTAAGCCATGACCTAGACTCGTATATAAATAGACAAGATAAAAAAATTGATGAACTTAAATGATGAAGTTAGCTGTAAATTGTCTCAAGGATGCAGAAAAGCTTTAACGATTCAAAATTTTAAGGTTATTACAATTCTAACAAGATCACAGACCTACAAAATTTATCTTAACCTCAGTGTTCAAAACAAAATTCCCAGAGCATTGAACATTATTTTAAGTTACGAAAATGACGGGAAAAGAAGAAATTTGAAGCTTCTGTGGCACAGTTCATGGGTCCTTCTTCCAATTACAATTTAAAAATGTAGTAGTATAGGCTGTGACCTGTTTCCAAAATCTTGTTTCAATTGTCACATAATTTCATGAGTAATTTATAAGAAAAAAATAAACCAACAACCTATAATGGCAAGTCTATCAATTTCTGCACTAGTTTAAATTTCTTACATTCGTATTGACCCAATATCAATGTCAACATACAGCTGTTACCAAGCTCGTCAAATTAAGTTGCAAATCAATCCACTAAATAGGCCTAAATAAATAAGCCAGAGTCAAATGGCAGTGATTAATTAACTGAACTTAACATAATATACTACATGTAGCTTATTTACATAACGTTTCATTTAGTAGTCTTAAGCACAGAAAAACCATTCCTGATTCCTGAATACACTGAAATAAACAGAAGCTCTGTATGCAACAGACTGTGTTTATCAGCAAACCATTGTTAGTTTTGACAAAATATCTCTCATTGCACAACTTATGGGACTTTCTGACTTAATATCCTAAAATAAAACAAGATTAGAATGAAAAACCTAGATCAATTGCCAAGAATTTGGGAATTCTATCCTCACAGCACACGAGCCTGTAATTTGTAACAGAGCACAGGAATAATGTTCAGAGTACAGATTGTCAATGATCTAGCTAGCTGTTATTCAGTTAACTATACAGATAGATAAAATTAAGCTCTATCAGCTGTTAATGTGAATATGTTTACAACTAAACAGATAGCTGAAATTAAGCTCTATTAGCTGGTAATGTGAATATGTTTACAACTAAACAGCTAGCTGAAATTGAGCTCTATCAGCTGGTATAATAAATATTTAGATGACTATACTGATAGCTGAAATTGAGCTCTATCAGCTGGTAATGTGAATATGTTTACAACTAAACAGCTAGCTGAAATT